>CAWUFW010002393.1:0-1200000 GCA_963921515.1 Calotriton arnoldi | reverse complement strand
CTGCTGCAAATACGTTTAACCCGAAGCATCTCCCCATAGGGGATACTTTCAATTAAATGCCGTGCGTGTTGACTCGAGGCATGGAGCAAGGTATTGCCAGCAGTTGGTTTGCGGAATAATTTGGTAGCTATGTTTCCGTCTTTAATGTAGACTTCTACATCTAAAAAATAGACCGAATTCTTGCTGATGTTAGCTGAAAAATGGAGATTGAGACTGTTATCATTCATCTGTTCTATAAACTTAAGGGCATTTGACTCTGAGCCTTTCCCAATAAAAAACAGATCATCAATATACCGCAGCCATAGGGGCACATGCTGTTCAAAAGTGCTTTTGAATTTGTCATTGAGGGCCCGCTCTTCCCACAGTCCCATATGCAAGCAGGCATAACTGGGAGAAAAGCAGGCCCCCATAGCAACTCCCTGGTCTGCTGGTATATTTGGTTGTCAAAAGAGAAAAATTCTGTTCCAAACAAGTTGTAACCATCTCAATCAACATCTTATTATGCATATATAAGTATGCAGGTCTGCGATTCAAATAATGCATGATTGCTTTAATACCATCTTGGTGACGAATGGATGTATATAGTGAGGTTACATCCATGGTTATCAACAGCAAATCAGAACTCCAAGCCATTTCATTGATCTTCCATAGAAAATCTGAAGTGTCTTGCAAATAGGAAGGTAACTTTTTGACCCAATCCTGTAGAAAGTAATCTATGTATCTCGATGTATTCTCCATCAAACTATTGATGGCCGAGATTATTGGCCTACCAGGTGGGTCTGTTTGGTTTTTATGTATTTTGGGGATTAGATATAACTCAGGGATAACTGGATGTTCTTTCTTTAGGAAGCGATATTCATCATCACTGAGAAGCCCCCACTTTTCCATGCCAACAATTTAACATAATAATCATTCCATGCAGATTTAACAATATGGATATTACTTTTTCTGTAGCATTCAGTATCACACAGTTGAGACAGGGCCTCTGTCATGTATAGTTCTCGAGGCCACAGAACAACGTTTCCTCTCTTGTCAGATTGTCTTATTATGAGGTTGTCATTGTTCTGTAACTTTTTCATGAGTTGAATATAGCGATGATTGTGCTTGTTTTATACCTCTCGCTATTAATTGATTCATACAAGTATTTCAGTTCCTTTGTGACTTGTTCATGATAAACATTCAAGTTGTCATGTAGCATAATCGGTTGAAAAATGGACTTTGGCTTAACTTAAATGGAGTTTTGACCGTCCCACTGATGTTCATTGTCTCAAGGCCCAGTAGCGTAGTAGTAGCAGTTTGTTCATTCTGAAGGTCTCTAAGGTCCTGAAACAAACTCACATCTCCTGCTGTAAATAGAGGTGGGCTGTTGTTCATTATTTCCAAGGAATCTACATCTTTACTTGCCCGTAATGTATGGAATTTCTGTAATTTGAGTTTCCTGATGAATCTAAAAACATCCATCCTTGTTTCTGTATAATTGAAGCTACTTTCTGGGCTAAAGGACAGTCCCAAAGACAAAATTTGTTTCTCCGCCATAGTTAAATTAATGTCTGTTAAATTGACCACTGTGTTAGAGTTACTGCTGCTTCTTACTTCTGTTTGCGGTTCCATCTGCCTCTTACTTGTTTTTTGAACGTCTGCTTTTCGTTGCTGATTGCACCTTTGTCTTGCGCCACGTTTTTGATTGGCTCTTTTGTTTTTGATTTAATTTTTTGACCAGGTTGGGCTCTTGGTCTGAGTGTGTCTCTCCTGTCCTATATATATATATCTTCCTACACACGTTCTCTCTTCAGAATGATGTCGGCACTCCGGTGAATTTCACAAGAATTTATTTAGGAAATGAAGAAATAATCTATACCCATTTCAGCTGCCAGACGCAGCCTTGATCAATATATATATATATATATATATATATGTATATATATATATATATATATATATATATATATATATTACGGCTCAAAACTCCTTCATTCACTCTCAGAAAGAGTACAGCACTCACGGGGAAAGTTACGCCGGTAGTTTTATTTCAGCGCCACAACAAACGCGTTTCGGAAACTCCTTCTTCAGTGTCATATATATATATATTGTCTGCCTATGTATGGTTAGATCAGACTTTCCATCGGGAAAGACATCTTTTATTTATGCTTGATGTTTCCTACATCCCTCATCACCTTTTACAAGATTACCCATAAAGACAGACTCTGGCTCATTTTTGTGCCTCAATAGCTATACTCTGGATTTTGTTAAATTTCGTTTAGAGTTCATTTATTTATTTTATTTATTTATAAAGCTTTATATAGCGCAAACTTGACCTTAGAGGGTATCAGAGTGCTTTACAGATTAGTTAAATAAGTAGAAAATAGATAACCAAGAGACATTAACCTTATATTGTTTCTTCAACTGCTGCCCTCCTAGTTACAACATTTCAGTCATCCAAAGCAGAAGCACTCTAATTAACTTGTGCTTCAAGACATAGCAATATATTAAGTATGGCTACGTGCACCTTTAGGTGTGTAGAACACCTCCTGTCATCAATTCCTTCGAACATACTATAAGAAAAAGTACAGAGAGAATGCGCTATGGGTCAGTGCTCTAACACATTGGCTTTCATGTGTTTTTCATTGCTTGGATCACCAACCAGCAAGGTCATGGCATTTATGGGATACTGTAAGAAATGTGGCTATTGGTTGAGGGGGGTGAAACACTCCTAAAGCAGGAACCACAATCCTTGTTTGGGTGAAGTCACAAGCAAGCCCCAAATTAACATATGCTGAATCCCTTGCTAGCTTGGCACAGAGTAGTCAGGCTTAGCTTAGAGGCAATGTGTATAATATTTGTGCAACCCTTCAAACAGTAACACAGTGAAAACAACCATAAAAGGATACCACACCACATTTAGAAACATAGATTAATCTTTAATACTCCGTAGAACCAGAGATATGCAATTTATAAAGATTTCAGTGAAAATAGCGCCAAAAAGCACAAAGCGCCAATTGTGGATATCAGGTCGTACTGTACCGGGACAAAGTCAGAATTTCAGGTCAACTGCAATGGACTTACCATAAGAGAGGATTATTCATTACAATTCAAGAGACACCAAACATGAACTGGTTACCTGTCCGCATTTGGAAGTTACAGCTTATTACATGCAATAAGGTAACTCCATTGTTATCCAATGGGAGAGACAGACCTTGCAGTAGTGAAAAACGAATTTAAGAGTTTTTCACTCCCAGAACACGTAAAAGTTCAAATTACATGACCACGTTTCAAATACCTTGTACCCTGCCCTATGGCCTGTTTTAGGGCCTACCTTAGGTATGTATTAAAAACTAAGGTGTGGGCCTGGCTAAAGGTTTATTTTGCCAGGTTAAATGGCAGTTTCCAACTGCACATACAGGCTGCAATGGCAGGCCTGAGTCATGGTTGAAAGGGCTACTTAAGTGGGTGGCACAATAAGTGCTGCAGGCCCACTAGTCGCGTTTAATTTACAGGCCCTAGGTACATGTAGTACCACTTTACTAGGGACTTATAAGTAAATTAAATATGCCAATTGGATGTAAGCCTGTTTTAACCTGTTTAGAGTTGAGAGCACAAGCACTTTAGCACTGGTTAGCAGTAGTAAAGCGCACAGAGTCCCAAGGCCCATTACAACCAATTCAGTAGAAAATGGAGGGTAAAGGCAAAAGGTTTGGGGGTGACCCTGTAGAGAGGGTCAGGTCCAACAGATAGTTTTATTGCCCATTAGTGCTCCTATTTGGTTTGGTGATGGGCATTAAGTAGTCCTTTTGTTACACTGCTGTTGCCACATCGCATGTAGATTTTAGTTAAAAACCAGTTTGTGTTCTTTGATGTATTTATATTGCTGACACAAGTTAATTTTAATTGTTGATTTATGTCTTTTTGTGATTATGAAATCACAATGCATTAACCATCCACAACCTAGCTTTCTCTCCTCTTACTCACTCATTTTGTGCTTGTCTTTTACCATGTACTGAGGGAAACATCCATTAGAATGAAGCTGGAATCCCGCATGCCTTCAGAGCGCCAGCAATAGAACGAACGCGTCTTTAGTATGCATTCGTTCAGCACGCAAGTCGTTATCGACACATTGGTGGAATGGTGTTGGATTTAAAGTCCAACACCTTCTCTACTGTTGCCCAGACTGGAGTTTGAATAGTAAATTAACCAATTCCAAAATTCAGCACACCTAAGGCAAGTCGTTATAGTGACTTGCGTGCTGAATGAATGCGTACTAAAGGCGCGTTTGTTCTAATGACGGCGCTGTGAAGGCACAGTGTGATTCCGGCTTGTGGAATACCATCATATATTCATGTATAGCAATATGCTGCATTTTGGCTAGTTTTGCTCCATAGAAATACCATATACATAATTACATACATCAATAAATACATACATGAAGTGTTAAGGTTTGGATGCTTTAGTCTATCATAGACACAGTGCTACTCACTAACTGCCTTTCTGTGTTCATTTTTGTTTCTTAAATATTTCTTTCATTGGCATATGCTACACAGATTTGAAATTATGAGCATATTGATCATCCTACAGAACAACTCATATGTATATTCATCATCCTGCACATAACGTAAGTTGTCAGTTCTTAAATTTGTATCAAATGAGAAAAAAGCTTCATATGCAATAAACAATTTATGGCATGAGAACATTGTGTATTATGCATTTGAAATACAGGGGTCTACAACCTTTTGTGAGCAATGAGCCACATTTGTGTTTCAATCGAAATGGTGAATGGCATCTGAAAGACAATGGGAAATATCGGCATAGATATTTTAGTTACATTGTAGACCAATGATTTAAAACTGTAATAAACATTGTAGCAAGGTGGAGTATTATGTAGTAAGGGTGGTTAGGCTTCACTATGTAATACTCTCATTCTATCCCAAAGATGGTCCTTGTATTCACAATAGTAAATACCTAGTTCAGTTCTGGTAGAGTGGCAAAGAGCAGTCAGGCTTTACTAGAGGAACAAGTGTTAAGCATTGCAGAGTACAAACATGAACAGTAAGTAATTGGCACGATTCCAAAGAAGTTCGACACCAATTTATAAAATGTTTCCATACATTTAAATACCATAACAAAGTCAATCGGATGTGTACAGTATAACTAAAGTTATGGATTTTAGAACGAAATATAAATCAATGCAATTCAATACTGCAGAACTTCAACATTGCGGTCAATGGTAAACGCACTAGTGAAAATCGGTCACTTGCAGGTCAAATTGCGTGGAAACCACTGGAGGTTAAGGTGATGCGGATCCCAGGACCAGGCCACAACTTTAGATTTTACCTGGCTTGTGAGGCCCGGGTGCAGAGGTGCCCTGGCTGTCCATGGTGCTGAAGTGGGAGCCGCGGGGGAACTGGTTTTACTGCTCATGCAGTGTTGGTGAGGAACAGGATGCAAAAACATGACAAAAGAGTTACTTAGGTGGTTAGTTAAAGGTGCAGTGGAGTTCCCTCAGGGTGCAACATCATGTGTAGGTAGTGGTTGCTGAACTGGCCATGAACAAACCTTGGCAGCAGTAAGGGAAGCATTCAGATACATCAATGTCCTGTGGTCCGGGGGGAAAAGATAGCCACCTTAAACTTTCTGGAGGTCAGGACTACATTTCCCACAATGCACTGGGCCATCTACTTTTGGGCGATTCCTTGGAGGGCCCAATGGGCAGCGATTCCTTGTTTCCGGGAGGTTGTTTTTATCTGCGGACTGCAGGGGACTAGTGCCCCTAGTCCAAGGGAGTCGTCTTTGGCTCTCAAAGGGGTCCCTCTGTCTGGGGGGACCAGCCTTTGATCGGGGATGAGTCGGAGTCATACAGTTCCAGGATGGTTGCCACAGGTGCAGAGTATTGTGTCTTTGTTTTGTGCAGGTCCCATTGTTGCAGACTCAGGTCGCTTCTTTGTCCTTTGTTGCAATTTGAATCAGAACTGAGGATCTGGTGCCAGGGGTGCCCCTTAAATCCTGAATTTTGGGGCGTTAGGGGTGTAGCTGCAAGTAGCCATTGGGCACCACATCGGTGGGTTGTGCCATCTTTGCTACCCAGAACCCTCTATTCTACCACTTTTAAAAATGGCAGAAACCTTCCTTAGCTGTACAGGTAACCCACCCTAGGGGTGTGGCTAGCCTTGTGGGGGTGTAGACCTCCTGAATAAATAACTTTCCTGTCTGCCTGTGTGCAATTGTGCCTGGGGGCAGGGTGTGGCCTGATAACTCCTTCAGGTGGCAGCCTGAATGCATATCAGAGGCAGTGTATGCTTTGAAGCTCACCGCATTGATGTGTCAGTTCACTAGCCATCCTGTCAGGGAGTGAGGTGTCACCTCCTTCCCATTCAGGCCTTTGTTTGAGACTCCTGTGAGTGTTCACAGCTCCAAACAGGGGGTCAGATCCCTGTATTAGTGGCAGGCTGCCAGTGAAAGCACAGGAAAGGCTGGAGCAACCAGATGGACAACCTCTAAGGTAGCCACCTGGGTGCATGCCACATCAACCCTAGCATGAGAATCATGTCAGGGGTGACGAGACAAGCTGTTTCATACCAAACATGACATATTTTAATGGAGCCATAACGGAGCTGGCAATCTTGGGGCGCCAGGGTGCCAGCTCATAGAATCCTATGGCTGCTTGATCACTTATAGAAGTCCTTAATTGGAAAGCTAGTATATGGACATATAATCTTGCACTTATATGTTTACACCTTTATTATTGCACCCTGCCTCCTGGGCTCAGGAGGCCTACCTTAGGGGTGACTGGCATATATAAAAAAATAATGCTTTGATCTCGCCACACACATTGAGGGCAAAGATGTATTCGAGCAGTTTGCACTGCTCCTGCAGTCTGAAAAGGCAGGACTGCTGTCGTTTGTTTACTTGGGTCATTCAGGGTGGCATAAAGAGTGCTTCAGGCCCTGGTGACCCATTTAATCCCATGCCCTGGGTACTACTGGTTCAGTTTACCAAGGGCTTGTAAGGGTGGGGGTAAAGTCGTTGCCATTTGGGGTTACCAATTCACATCTATCAGTTTTAGGGAGAGAGAACTGGCACTGGGGCCTGGCAGCAGACTCCAGTGCACTTTCAGAGTCATAACCATCACCACTGTGGCAAAAATTGTGGGGGGAATGACCATACAAAAAGGGAACTTTCCTACAAACATGACATCAATTAATAATATATATTAATTAGTAAATGATTGACCTAACTTTTGGTGGCACTCTATTGGCCAACTGAAGTTTAAACTACAACCTGGTCAATTAAGAGTGCCCAACTTTGATTTAAAGACCAATTTGCCACTCCCATGGGTTTCTCTTAAGGTTTTTTTTAATCATGTCAAATGGCGGATTTTAAATAACAAAGGAGAACAAAATGTGCTCAAAATTAGATGGAATTAACAACCTCTGTAAGCTCTCTCAGTTGATATGTGGAAAATGTATTGATAAATGTGTCCTTTAGGATACTACGATTGGTCTAGTCTGGCGGTTCTCTCCTAGAGAACATTTGAGTAATGTAGTGAAAAGTTGTATATTGAAAAGTCATAATACCAGAAATATTGCAAAAATAACCCCAGAAAGCTCACTTAAACTTGAGGAGGTCGAATGATATCCCCAAGAAACTTCCAGTAAAAGTGTTTAACTCCATTATGTATTATATTATAAACAGATATAAAAAGCCACTATGAAGGGGAGTACTCTCCTAAGGAGCTTTCAGTAGTTTTTTTTTTTTGATGTGCTGGCCAATCGTTTTTTTAAAAATTGCATTTATGATAAAAAACAACATGCCAGCAGCATTCGCCATTATTACATTACATATATTGTATATCGTCTCGGATCCACAACATCATGCTTTACTGATACGGTTTTCACACTTTACTGGTTTTCAGTGCCTGTTACATAACTACTTGGTCTGTATTATCATTCTCCCGCAAATAGTCTACTAATGGGCCCCATATATCCCTCAGATGGGAGGGCATTGGAAGTTCTTCAGCATATAGTTCCAAGTTAGTTTTGTAATACACCATGTCTTTTAACCAGTGCTCGTATTTAGGTGCTGATCTTTTCCCCCAATGTATTGAGACCCTGTGCTTGGCTAGCAGTAGTGCTATTGAAACAAACCTACGTGTCTCGGGTTTCAGCTTCTGAACCAGACTCAACAGCCACATATGTGGAGTACAGAGCCCCATTTCTGATGTCATGGTCCTCAAAACCTTCACAACAGTAACCCAGAATTCCTGAACACACCCACATTCCCACGCTAAATGTACAAAGTCTGCACCCCACATCTCATGCAATGATCATCATCTCTCAACCCACATCTCTATAGTTTTGCAGCTGTATAATATATTTGCTGTATATATTTGAAGTGAATTATACGTATATTACAATTAGATGTTAAGGTACCCGTCAAAGTAAAGCAGTAACCCCACTCCTTTAGTGTTAATTGAGGGTCCAGTGAAGCGTTCCATTTCTTTAATAGGTTTCTGTTGTCTGTCTTTTAGGGCCGTAGCATATAGTTTTGTGACCAAGTGACATTGTGTGGGACTGGTAAGCAGTGTCTCTAGAACGTATAGTGTAGGGAGTTCGTCTGGGAACGAAGGATATAATTTCTGTATTGCAGCTCTGCGTCGACAGTACATGAATGTGAAGAGTGGCGTTTTATTTTGTATATATTGCAGGTCATCTAGTGTTAGAAATTTGCCTGTTGTGTATATATCACTCATCGTCTCCAGTCCTGCCAGTTTCAACGCCACCAGTGTACCAGACTGCTGGGTAACTGACAATGCCGGATGATGGCCTGCAGGGAGTGCTGGAGCATACAGCAGTAGTTTGTTCTCACGCCTAAGGTCTGCCACACCACAGTTGTGCAATATATGGTGTTTATTTTGGATTGTGGTATGCCTGTGCACTTGTGTGGTAGCATATATCGGAGAGCTGTGGGATATGCGTCTCCCTCCTCCACCGCCAGATGGGGTGTGTATATATGTGGATGGTATCAGTAGTGCGCAAATTGCACCTGAGCGCATAAATAGTATAAATACAGGTCTGGTGTACCAAAGTCTCCCTGTTTATAAGACATAGTCATTATATCCCAACTTATGCGGGCTGTTTCCCGGCCCACGCTAACTTAAGTAGATTTGTGCATAAGGTGCGAAATAGGGTTAAGGTAGCACTTTAGGTATTTTATTGAACAAGTAAACGAAGCATCGTAATATTGTCATTTTCATAATGGCTGTCCTGTCCGTCAGGGAGAGCGGCATCGCAACCCACCTTGAAACTTGTTTCTCTTTTTTTGTCTACCGCCATGCTGTAATTTTCCCTTATTACTAATTCTGGGTCTCTGTGTATCCACACCCCCAGATATTTCACCGGTTCCGTGGTCCATTCCAGGGGGTATTCCAACGCATGTGGTGTAGTGCATAGTGTCAATAGGATTATCACAGATTTTGTCCAGTTAATACTAAGTCCCGAGTATTGTTCGAATCAAACATATTCCTGGAGTATTGGCGGGAGGTGTTCCTCTGGACCACGAATGTAAAGGACCATGTCGTCTGCATATAGTGAGATGTTTATTGGTCTTTGACAGAATTGCAGTGCCGAACCCCCATGTCTCTGCATAAAAATGAAGGCCAGTGGTTCCAATATCAAAATAAATATGATTGGGGATAGGGGGCACCCTTGCCTAGTACTTCTATGTATGGATAGCGGATCCGACATGTGCCCATTTATGCGCACTCTTGCCAGTGGATCTGTATATAGTAGTCTTATCCATCTCTGGAAGTGTTCAGGAATCCCCATTCGGTGTAATATGCCGAACACATACTTCAGTTCTATTGAGTCAAATGCTTTGAGAGCATCTAATAGTACTGCTGCCGCTTCACGGTCCTTGATTTAATTGTTGAAATAGCGCAAAAATTGTGTGTAGATTTGCGTAGTGGATCTTGTTGATATAAATCCTGACTGATCCGGAAGAATCATAGTTGTCAGTAGGGGTTGTAGTTGTGTTGCTAAAATTCTCGCTAATATCTTTGCATCTATGTTAATGAGGGACAGGGGCTGGTATGACCCACAGTTTTGAGGTTGTTTATCAGGTTTTAATAAGGCAATGATGAGGGCCTCACAGGGTGTGGGGGATCGGGTTCCCTTGGTGTATGCCTCTGCATACATCTCTAGAAGATGGGGCATCAGTAAGTCTGCATATTCCTTATAAAATGTGCTCGTTAGTCCTTCTTGCCCAGGTGCCTTAGTGTTAGCCATGGAGCATATAGCCTCTCGTATCTCTTCCTCCTCTATCGGTTGTGTAAGGTATTCCCTCTGTCTTCCAGATAGCCATGGAAGCGCTATATGGGAAAGGTATATATCTATACCATGCTCTGCAGTTAGGCCACGAGATGCATATAAGTTTGCATAAAATCGTGAAAAGGACGCTAGGACTCTAATGTTCTGTCCCGTCTTCGTCTGTCGTTTGTCGCTTGCTTGGTGACAGTTTAGTGGCTAGCATATGTGCTGGTCTCCCTCCCGCTCCATAAGCTCTGGCTATATATCCGCTGGATAAGTAGTGCACTTCCCTCTGAGCCATATCATTGTATTCCGTGACCTGTGCCTGTATATCAGCTAGAGTTTTTTTGCAGGGTTTGACCTCATAGTCCCTCTCTGTCTTTGAGTATGCCAGCACTCGTGCTAAGACATATGCCTCATATTGTAGCATTAAAGGCTTCCCATAGGTATGGGCAGATGCTGGTGATTGGGAGTATTTATGCACCAAACTCAGAACAGGAAGGGTTCCTCCAACGATTGAGCACCGCGTTGGCGGACTGGGTACAGTACCCTTGGATTCTTGGGGGGGACTATAATGCAGTGCTGGATGTGCGAGTGGATAGATCACACCCACCACTCCGAGGCGCATTGGCAACACGACAAGCCAGGGCATTAAGGGTGTGGACAGATGGGTGGGATCTCAAAGACGTGTGGCACGTTAAACATGCAACGACATGGGAATACTCCTTTTACTCCCATGTACATGCAGTACACACTAGAATAGATCATATCTTCTGTCCCCCCCCCATTCTCCCTAGAGTGTTGCGAATAACACATTTAGGTAAGACGCTCTCTGACCACTGTCCGCTAGAGATGACAATGGAGTGGGGATACATCCCAACACCGGTGCTGACATGGAGGTTTAACCTCACAGCGCTTGAGGACGGGGGTTTTCGGGCACAAATGGCTGCCACTGTTACAGACTATTTCGCCAGGAATGCGGGCTCCGCCTCCTCCCCACCCATAGAATGGGAAGCATTCAAGGTGGTGGTGAGGGGGGCCTCTATAGGAGCAGTGGTGGGAGCGAGGCAGGAGATAGTACATTTGTTGACGGAAGTTGAGGGTCAATTGGGGCCTCTGGAAGCAGCAGCTGCAGAATCTCCAGCCCAAGGGGATAGTCTGCAGAAGATGCGAGTTGAGTATGCTGAACTGCTGGAGCGGCTGAGAGTAATTGATTATAAAGCGTATGTCCAGAGAACTCATTTGGAGGCTGATAAAGCAGGTACCTTACTGGCACACATTATTAGGGACCAGCCTCGAGTGACCCCAATAACGCAAATCCGTTCCCCGTTAGGGGATGTGGCTTGTTAGACCTGGGGGTCTCTAGTTGGCTGAGGTATGTACCTTAGTCCAAATAGGGACCCTTGCTTCTACGTCAGGGTAAGGAGGGACACACCTTTAG
Source organism: Calotriton arnoldi (assembly GCA_963921515.1). NCBI lineage: Eukaryota > Metazoa > Chordata > Amphibia > Caudata > Salamandridae > Calotriton > Calotriton arnoldi. The sequence goes on along the minus strand of CAWUFW010002393.1, from coordinate 1,188,264 downwards.
ATAACCCCTGCTCACCCCCTGGTAGCTTGGCACGAGCAGCCAGGCTTATCTCCAAGGCAAATGTGTAAAGTATTTGCATCCACGCTCTTAGTGACACAGTGATAACACCACAAATGGACTCCACACGAGTTTCATAAAAAACAATGATATGTTTATAGAGAAAAGATATACGATGAGACCACACGATAAAAATCCAACATATGCGTATTTGTGATATTTCACCTTGCCGGTTATTAGGCCAGCACGCACTGGTAGGTTCTTGCAGTATTAATGAGCAATTCTCGATGATCCAATGCAGTCCTAATGCAATGCTATGCAGTTCGTAATGCAAGAATCAGGCACTTCGTAATGTAAAAATGATGCAATTCGTAATGCAAGAATCAGGCAGTTCGTAATGCAAAAAGAATGCAATTCGTAATGCAACAATCAGGCAGTTCGTAATGCAAAAATAATGCAATTCGTAATGCAACAATCAGGCAGTTTGTAATGCAAAAATAATGCAATTCGTAATGCAACAATCAGGCAGTTCGTAATGCAAAAATAATGCAATTCGTAATGCAACAATCAGGCAGTCCGTAATGCAAAAAATAATGCACTTTGGCACAGATCGCGGTGCTCTGGACGGTCTCTATACCACTCTTACTGACTCGCGGTCAGCTACTGCCAAAATATGCACCCAACACTGTCATGATGAAAAACAAAGTGCCGCTCCACACTCTGGCCCCGGTACTGCCACTCCTCGGCAAGTAAGGGCCGCCATACGGACTTGAGCGGGGGCTCGCGCTGCAAAGATGGGAAAGGCCGAGAGCGTTTCTCTCATAGCTCGCACCCCGCCCCAGGCGGCGACACACGCACGCTTGCTGAGCGTTACCTGGGGGTGCGATCTCACTCTCCTCTCTTCTCCTTGCGGCTTGGTCCTCCGGTGCGACTTCGTTGATCTTGGGCAGTGGAACTCGGACCCCCGTCGGTGATGGTTCGAGGTCTCTCTTTGGCAAAGGCAGGCTCGGGCCGGCGGCGTTGAATTCCCCCAGCTCCTCTGGGGATGCCGGTCCGGGCCGATGGCAATGACGATCGCAGCGGTTCTGGCCACGCTGTCGATCGAAGCAGAGAACAAGACTGCTCCGGGACACACAGTCACGGGGCAAGTTCTCACAAAGGTCTCAGGCTGCCACAGGGCACACGCACACAGCGTCGCTGAGACTCATTTGAACTCCGGGTGCACACGATCACAGGGCAATCCTCACGAAGGTCTCAGGCTGCACGAAGCACACGCACACAGCGTCGCTGAAACTCACTTGGACTCCGGGTGCACACGATCACAGGGCAGTTCTTACGAAGGTCTCAGGCTGCAAAAAGTACACGCACACAGCGTCGCTGAGACACACTTGGAAACTTTTATGTTCCTGAGTTTCCACAACAGGGAGCCAGCTCTCCTGGGGCCCTTGGAGACACGCTACTTCAGGACACAGCACACAGCAAAGTCCTCACAAGCAGGGGGACACAGCACACAGCAAAGTCCCTTGTCCTCTCCTTAGTCAAACCAGCAAACTGCAGGCCAGCCCCAGAACACACAGCAAGGGTCAGTCCTTCTCTTCAGTCTCTTCAGCAGTTCTTCTTTGGCAGAGGTTCCTCTTGAGCACCAAGTAGGTTCAATCCTTTTTTAATAGGGATTTCAGTCCAAAGTCCAGAGGTTTCAGCTCTCATAGTTATACCCCTCAATGTCTTTGAAGTCTTTGTGTTCAGGGGGCACTCTCCACCCCAGTTCTGGGTGTCAACACTGCCAGTGACACCTTCTTCCTTTGATAGTGGGGGTTTGGATCTTCAATCACTCAGCAGGAGATGGAGCCTTTGTTTTATGGCAGCAGCCCAGGCCTCTTCACCTCCAGGGGCTACTCCTCCCCCCTACACTCCAGATGAAGGTCAGCCTGTTGCTGTTTCGCCTCCCCTCCCTGAGTCAAGACATTTCCCAGATCCTATCACATTCAAATCCAGACAGCAATCCACAACCAGGCAGAGACACACAGAATTGTTAGAACAAAAAAACCAGCCACTTCTAAAAGCGTGGTTTCTAAACACACAATTCAAAAACCACCTTCACAAAAAGATGTGTTATTAAATTGTGAGCTTAGGCACACTAAACTTCACCTCTCCATCTTAAACCTATGGGAAGATAGGCTGGAAACATATGACACAGCCTTCCCCATTCTGTCCTATGGGCAAGATGGCCTTGCAACAGTGAAAAATGAAATGGAGAGTATTTCACTGTTAGGACATGGTACACACCTCAGTACATGTCCTACCTTTCACAAACACTGCACCCTGCCCAGGAGGGGTACCTTGGGCCTACTATAGGGGTGTCTGATGTGCATGGAAAGGGAAGGGTAAGGCCTGGCAAGTGGGTGCAATTGTCAGGACAACATGGCAGTTTAGCAAACTGCGCGCAGGCACTGCAGTGGCAGGCCTGAGTTCTCTCTTTAGGGCTACTTGTGTGGGTGACACAATTAGTGCCGCATGCCCACCAGTAGCATTTGCATTACCAGCCCTGGCACACATAGTGCACTTTGCTAGGGACTTTACTAGTAAGGCAAACATACCAATTATGGACAACCAATTACCATTACACTTTACACAGGGAGCACTTGCACTTTGACACTGATCAGCAGTGGCAAAGTGCCCAAAGCATCTAAGTTGGCAACACCATGTCAGAAAAAAGGTGTAGGGGGAAGGCAAAAAGTTTAGGGAACTTTAGCCAAAAAGGGCCAAGTCCAACACAACCCCCTTCCAGTGTTATATCCCGCATAGATGCCCTAATGTAGACCCTTTCATACATGCCCTAAAATGGACGTATTCATATTTACCCTAATATGGTCATATTCGTACTTGCCCTATTATGCTCATGGCCGCATATGCCCAATTATGGTCACAACTGTACATGTCCTATTATGGTACGATTCCTTATATAGGCATGATCTTTCACCTACATTGGTCCCAGCTAGCACACAACGAGCTCTGAGGGCTGAACATTATCTATCCTGTGGTTTTGAATGCAGCAGGGTTCTTCCAAACACAGGCCCACACTGTACTCATTAATTATGCATGGCTTTCTAACAATACACCACCGACATAATATGTATGTACAAAGTTCACCCCTGACGTCTTCCTCATGTCCAATACAAACAATACTGAGGTCCGAGACTCTTTAGGGTATAAATACACCACAACTTGCCCCGGTAAGGCAGAGGGAACCGAGACTTCCATGCTGACACACTGACCAGAGACGCTGAGGCTCCTGCATGCAGTCGCTCAAGCTGACAGTGGTCTGACACAACCCGGACGGGGTGTCCAACTCGAGACCAGGACGGGGTCCCACACTCTCTCTATTCAGGTATGGGGGTTCGACTAAATCCTAGGAGGATTCTTGGCTCTTCGCTTCTAAGAGCTACACACATATGCTAGGTACACTCAGGTACATCTAGGTAGGCATCGTAGGAGTACGCGCACTCGCATAATGCTTTTATATTCATGTATGTACTCATGATTATCGCAATATGGTAGAACTGTTGTATCCCTTTGCTTTTATCGTACTGCTGATAATATATCTCTGCTATTGTCTGCTGGTTACCGCAGCACATATATTTTACACTAGAATAACAACTGTTCAATAAATACTTTTTGAAACGCCCGACTGTTTATTCTGTTTAACTCTCTGAGACAAACCGAATAAGTGAGCACGAGTGACTGAGCGAAAGGTAGTACATTGTTTCTAGGATTCTGAGGGAATCAGGTTGTCATGTTCTAAGGTTGCCAGAAACTAATCTCTCCCCGATAAGAGGAGACACTAGTGGCACTGCGAGCTAGCTAATGCAAAACCAGGCTAACATGTACGGTGGGGTGCTTGGAGTCAGTCTGCCACCAAACCCGCAGTATATGTTATCCAAACGCGCAGGTCCTGCAGGGGTACTATAGGAGCTAAACGACATGGCGCCCAACGTTGGTTGGGTACTTATTTAACAGTAGAATCTGAGTAGTTCAGTCGTGCTATTCTCAGAGAACCTACTCACAAAACCCCAGAGACGTCTGGAGTGGGTGGGCACAAAATCCGCCGCAGCTGAGTAGTACGAGAATACTATTTATTGGCTGTTGGTTACTCAAGCTTGAAGGACATTTAGTTCCTACAATTGTGCACTTACACCTTATTTTAAGAACTCTTTAATCTCCCTTCTTCCAATTAAAAATGGTGGAAGAAACAAGCGCATCAGGGAGAGTTACAACAAACCTCTTTGGTTTAGAAGAAGACCCTGAAGAAGCAATACAAATTGCACCAAATTTCAGAAGGGCAGTCACCATAAAACTTCTAGAACATGGCTTAAGAGCCAGGGGTGGTACAGTAATTTTCGTGATTGAGGCACACAAATCCAACAAAACAGAGATATTCTATTGATGGGTTACACTCCCAGCAGTAAATGCAATTACAAATGTATTTTACTACTACCTAGAAGGTGAAACACCAGCGGACTATACTCCTTTTGAGGAAGTAGAGGTCCCGCTCACTTACCAGGAGCATAATTACTGGTTTAAAGGTGCCCTACCCCACGTACGAGGAAGAGCAAGATTAGGCCCGCTCAGAGGAGCAGGAGCCACATGGCCCATATTAGCGGCATACACACCACATCCTGACATTGGCACAATGCCACAACCAGACTTACTTGTACAACACAAAGATTTAATTAAAATCTACAGAAACCTCACACAATGTGTGATGAGGACTTTAACAGTTCAGCCTGCACCTGCTGCAGCACAAGATACTCCTGTCCAAGGTACAGTTAATAAAATAACTCCACAAACATTACACGCGAACAAATCCCATTCTGGATAGCTCAGAAAATAACTCAGCTTGAAGCAGTATTCCCGAATACTACAACCAGTGATAAACACAGAATTCTAACAATCTGCTTGCCCATGGGTCTCACACCACAAGTAGAGGACTGCACCTCCTGGGGTTCAGTCTTTGCTGCCATATATACCAGAACACATGGTATCCCGTCAATAGCAGTAGTACCTGAAGTATTAAAACAGATACAAAATGAGTACGGAGCAGAGCCTGCCCTTAACTTAGGGATGAAGTTGCTAAACAACTTTGAACAGGTCTCAGCCATAATGCTAGCTAACATTAAGGGGGAAGCAGCTTCAGTGGCGATCCGCCAACGCCTAAGGGAGTTCAGTCCAGACGACCAACAACACGAACTACCCAAAATAATTGAAACTGCATATGCAGAACTAGGCAGAAACAGTTTGGGTGGAAAAGCATTAAAACCACAACTGGTGGGCAGTCCTGAAAAGGACACTACAAAGGAGACACCTACTTCTTCTAAAAAGAAGTGGGAAAATAAAAAACAACAAAAGTCTACAGACACCAGATCTCAGTCCAGAGGTAGGTCTCCTCAACAGGAGCCCTCTGAAAAGAGGTATAACCTCAGGAATAGGGATAATATTAAAAAACCTGACAGGTATCAGGATACTGATACTCGTTCCTCTCGTTCCTTTCAGGGTTCATCACGAAACTCCGAGAGGGAAGGACGGTCAAAGGAGCGTACAAAGTCCAGAGACACGCAACACGCTGCGGACTACGCACCTAAAAAAGAGGATAAACAAAAATCAAAACCTCAGTTCAAAAAGAAGAAGGTAGCAGGTCTTAAGATCAGACATGCCCAGAATTCTGAGGACACAGCTTCTGAACGGGGAATGAGCTCGCCAGAACTTGAAGGAATTTCTGGTGACAGCGGAGTTGAGTGAGTATATCACAGTGGAAACACCTGATACTCGGGTAAGCGTCCCACATAAGTTACATGAGATAACACTACGGATGGAGGGGGACAAATCCAGAAAAGTTAAAGGTCTCTTTTGGAAAAATCTGTCATCTGGTTATGACATCCTATTAGCAGAACAAGACTGGCCGCCTGCATTCGTCATGGAGTGCCCTAGGGGAGAAACTGTAATTTTTCCAGCCTTTTCCGACCTCGTTCCCATTCATCTAAAACATGCATATGTGCAGGAGTGGTTGGTTGCCCTAGCTCCAGCATTGTACAAAAATCATGCTGGTTGGGATGAGGATTCAACCCACCACGTGATCCCGTTAAAAGTTTCCCCAAATACTCAAAGGCAATACCCTATAAAGCAGGAAGCTAAAAGACAAGTCAGGGAGATCTTAGATCAACTAGAATACCAGGGGGTGATAGAAAATTGCACTTCACCTATGAACAATCCTTTGTTCACCGTAGCCAAACCTGACAATACATATCGTCTAGTTTTAGATTACAGACATTTAAACACTTGCACAAAGACATTTGCAGTTCAAAATGCACACAGTGCCGCATTAATGAATACCATTGTGCGACAAAAATACAAAACAACACTTGATATCTCAAATGGATTTTTCTGCCAAAATATAGCGCCTGAAAGCAGGTATCTGACCGCATTCAGTGCGTTAGGGTCTCAACAGCAATTTTGTCGACTCCGCCAAGAGTATAAGAATAGCCCGGGGTTGTTTTCAGCAAGGGTAACAGAGTTACTCCAAAATTTGGATGAAGAAGCATTGTCCTACGTAGATGATATTTATCTGACGGACGATGACTTAAAGAGGTACTTGACCAGGGTGAGCACCATTATTATGGGATTCGCCTCTGAGGGCTATAAATTTAATTTAAAAAAATCAAAGATTACCCACCTCAGTGTCCTGTTTTTGGGATACGAGCTGTCAAGTGAGGGAAAAAGCCTGATAGCTAACTTTTTAGAAAAGTGTGCGCTGCTCCAACCTCCAAAATCATTAAAGAATTTACAATCAATTCTGGGATTCCTAAATTTTGGACGAACATACATTTTGGATTACGCAGAAAGGGTTAAACCTTTCTACGACTTAATAAAACCTGACTTTTCAGTTAGACAATTGACACAGGAACACACAAATATCCTGCGGTCCCTACAGGAAGACATGATAGCTTCTAAACATTTACAGACACGCGTAAACGCACAGAACTTAGTGATCCGAGTCATAGCGGGTCAATGCGGGTACACTTATTTAACTTTTAATGAAGGTGAAACAGTACCAATCGCATACAAATCACACCTGTATACAAACGCAGAAATGCGTTTCACTTCAACAGAGAAAATCCTGACAGCAGTGCAGACCGCTGTAGCAAGAGAAAGAGCTCTGGCTCAGGGAAAGCGCATAATTGTCGTGACCCCAGTACCAGCTTTAGAAGCTGTTACAAAAGCAAGCATTCCAAATGCTAAAGCCTTACATCCAAGATGGATACAATGGGCTAATTCTCGTACTGCAACGGATGTTGAATACAGATTTGATCCAAGTTTAAAAACTCAAGCATTCCTGCAATACGAACAAGAATATCCTCTACCAAATGAAATTTTGCCTCTCGATCAGTATGAATATATTATTTACACTGACGGTTCTGCTCAACCAGCCACCAGAAGCAAGCAAGCTTACAGCGCAGCGTGTGCAATCGTTAAAGGTCGCATGCACGATGGAAAGTTTCATCCGAGTTGCACTAAAATGCAATCTCTAGGAGACTGCACGGCACTGATACTGGCACTTATAAATACGGATCACGAATTCCCCACACTGATTGTGTGTGATTCCTTTTACTGTGTACAGCCGTACAATGAATATCTACATCATTGGGAACAAAACGGGTTCAAAGATGCAAAAGGTGGCACAATAAAGCATAAAATGCTATGGGAACAGGTAGTGGAATGAGAAACGAACTACCAAGGGCTCACGTGATACATACACTGAGTCATCAGCGTGATGGCGTTCACGTTGAAGGGAATTCATTGGCTGATGAATCCGCAAAGGGGGCTGTTCGCACAGCCGCCGTAGCTGCAGTTACTCGTTCAAAGACGAGGGTAGATGGCGAGATAATGGTAGCTGTCAATGCTTCACGCAAAGGCAGCACAGCAGTACCAAAACAATTTCCACTCAGGTACTCCTACAAGTTAGATGCACAAAACATTCCATATGCTAAGATTCCTGGAGTGGGGGATAGAGTAATACCAAATATGGATCGTAGGTTAGGTTTAATTGTGGCAGCACACGAAGGGAAAGGTTCTATACATAACAGACTTAGGGAGACTGTTGCTTTATTGAAAGAACGCTACTGGTGGCCCGTGATGAGAAGGCTGATTAGAGACTATGTCTGGAACTGCCACATCTGCAAGCAGATGAACGGGTCCACCACAACACGTCCAATACAGATACCATTGTTAGACAGCATTAGGTTGTCCTTTCGTGCGCGTTCAGCTCAAGTTTCCTCGAGGTCTGGCCTCAGCGCTCGGCTGACGCTCGAACTGTTATAATAGATTTGCGAGTCTTTATCGGCACATACGCAGTTGGCACGTTACATTCTGACCGTGGTCCGGCGTTTAGCTCTCGGGCTTACAAAGAAGCCATGGAAGGAATGGGTGTAGCATTGCGGTACTCCTCTCTGTACCATCCCAAGGGAAATTCTGTTGTGGAGAGGAAAAACCGAGACTTAAAGCAATCTTTAACAGCTAGGGTATTAGGCAAGGGCGGTAGATGGGTCGATCACCTTTATGGGGTACAGCGCGCGCTCAATAACCAGCCAAGAAGCTCTCTAGGAGGTGTCACTCCTTACGAGGTCCTATTTGGGACAAGAATGTGGGTACCTGATCTTGATTGTGAAGGCACAGTGGCGGATGAAAAACCATTTGATATCCATGATCGTTTGGCTGTTTTACAGGATCTAAATTAATCCAGGACACAACAAAGTAACGTGCTCCAGAAACAGGCCGCCACTGAGGAAGACAAGGCAAGACCTATCTGGATCCCAAAGATTGGGGATCTCGTCAGAGAGAAGATTGCTGACAAAAAAGAATTTGGGCCATTTTACAGAAAGCCTGTACCGGTCCTTGCAATCCACGGAACAAGAACTGTACTTCTGCCGCCTTTTGCCGGAAAAAAGGAGAAAAGATTTGTCTCAATTGACTTAATCAAACCACACTATGTGGCCGATGCTAAACAGTAGGCTTTGTGGACTCCACAGTAGCAGACGCCCTCCTCTCGCTACAATCCAAGAAGTCCAAACAGAAAGACTCATCACGTTTGAAGAGCCACCTGTACGGAATGAAGGACTAAGCAACAATGCTATGGAACTTGTTCCACTTCAACAAGAAATTCATCTTCAAGAAGAAAATCAACAGATTGTTAGGATTCTGTGTTTCTCATACGGGCTAGTATTTGGAAATACTGCTTCGATTTGAGTAATTTTTTGAGCTATCCAGAATGGAACTTGCTCACGTTTTGCAGGCATTTTTCCCATGACTGCATACAGAGTCTGTGGTGTAATTTTTAGTGTATTCCCCGGTTGAGGAGTTTGATTTGGAAGTGTCAATGGTGGTTGGACTGTGAAAGTCTGCATGACATATTGGACTAATTGTCTGTAGATTTTTATTAACTCTTGTAGTTGAGTAAGTAGTTCCTCGTCTGACATTATATGGATGAGGAGTGTAGCCGGCTAGGATCGGCCATGTTGCTCCTGGTCTACCTAGTGGACCGAGCCTGGTAATGTTTCTGTGATGTTTTAGGGCGCCTTTAAACCAGAGCTGATGCTCCTGGTATGTTAGTGGAATTTCAATATCCTCGAAAGGAATATATTCCTCTGGTGGATCATCTTCTTTGTAGAAGTGAAACAGTCTTGTTACTGAATTTGATTCAGGAAATATTACCCATGAATAGAATACCTCTGTCTGAAAGAATTCATGTGCCTCTATCACAAAAACTGCTCTACCTCCTCTTGGTGGTAGGCCGTGTTTTATAAGTTTTAGAGTGATGGCTCCTCTTAAGTTTGGATTGATGTCCATGACACCCTCCTCAGGTTCATTTAAGCCTTTAAAGTTAAAAACTGCTATGGCTGGGTCAGCCGCAGCTCCACCGGTGTCGGTGGCATTGTCCCGGTTGGACATTTGTTTTTTGAAAAATGTAGAACAAGTTTCAAGGAAACAAAAAGATAAGGCGCACAATATTTTGGAACACTGTATCCTTCAACGTTGAACAAACCAAACAACTAATTTATAGGGTGCTTCCCTATTTAGTTATGGCAGATTTTTAACCCTACCCACTCCAGACGTCTTATGGAGTATGTGAGTAGGGGTCTCTGAGAAAAGCACGAATGAGTTACTCAGTATCTAGCATTAAATTACTGCCTTACTAAACCGTTGGGCGCCATGTAGTGTAGTTCCTATTTCCCTAATAGGCTCTGCGCATTGGAATAATATAACCTATAGGTTTGACATAGGACTAAGGTCGGTATGTCCCTATCGATTATATTAAACTTAATTACCTGTGCCAGCTAGCTCAGAGGCCACTAGAAACTCCTTGAGAACAAGAAGGAAGTTTTCAGGCAACGAAAAACATGACAACTTTTGTTTCCCTTTAGAAGCGGAACACGTCTCAGAATCGTGGAAACAATAGATAACAGTTTCACTCATTCAATCGTGCATGCTTAGTTTCTACAGAGTTACACAGAAAGGAAAGACGGGCGTTTCAATAATAAGGTTTTATTGAACAGTCTTGTTTCTCGTGTAAGAGATATGTGCTGTTATGATCACAAGACAGTATGCAAGATAAATAATGTACAGTGTAAGCAGTAGAAATAAATAATACTGCGCTAGCATTATCTTTTAGCATATATTCACGTACATAAATAACATGAGCTAAGAATGCGAGTACTCATACGATGCGTCTCTAAGCTAGTTCTACCCCAATGTACCTAACCTAGTCTAGGTGTAGGGAAGAGTAGAAGTAGGTGGAGTATTCTCTAGTATGGTAGACTAAGAGTATGTTAAGTCTAGTATGCCAAGAGTCCCTCTAGGAGAGGTGGGAATCTCCTGCCGGATCTGGAACTCTAACACCCCGCGAAGGGAGTCAGAACACTGGAAGCTGGATTCGTCTGCGTGCAGGAATGACAGCGTCTTCTCAGTGCGTCAGGCCGGGATACGGGCTCCTCTGAAGTCGAGGTCTCCTCTAACTTGCTTGGGCAAGGGAAGGTATATTTATACCTGGTAGGTGTCGTGGAATGTTGGCATTGACGTGAAGTCGGACAGAGGAAGACGTCAGGAATGAACCCTTAAGGTATAACGGTTCATACATAATAGATGAGTTCTTGGAGAAATCAATAGTCCTGTGCTAGGGGAACTCCCGAAGCTTAAGGGTCTGGTTTCTAAGAACTCGTTGTGACGTTAGGGTGGCCGGATGTCGGTGACCATGCCTGTATTTGGAGTGCACGGTTAATGCCTAATTAAGGACAGGGATTCTATGCCTATATAAGGGCAAGGCGAATTGTGCCTATATAAGGACATGATTCAGGAAAACCTATATACGGACCCCTAAAGCGGAATGCAACAGTCGGATGTGTTAAACCCTGAGAAGTATGTGAATTTTTGTGCAAATGCGGTACTCCTCTCTGTTTCATCCTGAGGGAAATTCTGTTGTGGAAAGGAAAAACCGGGACATAAAGCAGTCTATAACAGCTAGAGTATTAGGTACGGGTGATGGGTGGGTCAAACATCTATATGGGGTCCAACGCTCATTAAACAATTTGCCAAGAAGTTCTCTAGGGGGGGTCACTCCATATGCGGTCCTATTTGGGACAAGAACGTGGGTGCCAGATCTGGAATGTAGAGGCACAGTGGTGGAAAATAAACCCTTTGATATCAAAGATCGTTTGGCTGTTTTACAGGACCTAAATGAACTAAGATCGAAACAAAGCAACGTATTCCTGCAGCCAACCACCACTGGGGAAAAACCGGCGGTCCCAGCAAGGCCTGTCTGGATTCCAAAAGTTGGGGATCTAGTCAGAGAGAAGATTGCGGACAAGAAGGAATTTGGACCTTCTTACAGACAACCAGTACCTGTCCTAGCCATACATGGAACAAGAACAGTACTTCTGCCGCCCCTTGCTGGAAGAAAGGAGAAAAGATTTGTGTCCATCGACCTCATCAAACCACAGTATGTGGCCAATACTAAATAGTAGGCCTCGTGGACTCCGACCTAGTAGCAGACACACTCCTCTCGCTACTATCCAAGAGGTTCAGACTGAAAGACTGATAACCATCGAGAATTCAGCAGTAACAGATGAAGGACTGAGCAACAATGCTATGGAACTCATCCCTCTTGAAACACAAGTAACAGTTCGTCCAAATACACCTGTCTACACCAATGTAACAAGTGATCAACTGGTCCCAGCGATTTCTACAAATCCTGATGCAATTCCAACAATTGACAGAACTGCTTCTGGCTACTTCATTAACTTTGATACGTTTTCTGAAGATCCGAGTGAGCCCAAGACGTCGCCAGCATCAAAAACTTTTAAACAGCAAGTACAAGACTTTTTACATTTTTTGAAAAAGACTTATCTAGTTTCACCATGGATTGAACTTTGGGTTATTTCTGGAATATTTTTCTTCCTGCTTTGGCTAGCTTTGGTTATGACTATGAGCGTGTTTTTAAATGGGAGATACATCCATTTGGACATTGTAAGAAAAGAAGTGAACTTACTTTTGAAACCTCACAAATCATCCCATCGTGAAACAAGAGACTTGTCTGCAGTGAACATCACAGCCGTTCCTATACAGGATGGTATAGTGTGGGACAAAACAGATTTCGATATTTTTGGCCCGACGGAACATTTGAACATTCCACATTTATTTAAGATCTCACTAAGTGATTTTGTTTAATCCAGTACCTACTCTGATGATTGGGACTTTGAGACAGTACATAACATGATGTTTGACCTAGAGAAATCTGCTGCATTTTCTAATAATGAATATTTAGAGGGTTCATCAGATTATGAACAGCTGTATTGCTATAACACTATGGTCATCATTTTTTGCATAAAACTGCAACACCTAGAAATGTGTTTATGTTTAACCAATGGGAGCATTGTCCTACACCACCAAAAGGTAGTTCAAAAACATTTGCTAAAAAGTTTCCATATTTTTCAGGATACAATACATCTGATCCAGAAACATTTTACTATAAAAATGTAAACAAAACAGGACTGAAAATTATGTTGACGAATACAAAACAGATTTACTCTGCAGCATTTATTGCCCAACTGTCTAGACAGGGTTTCGACTTATGGAAAGACACAATAGACACAAAATCGGTCTGGGGTACTAAAGATTGGCAAGTGCAGGGGATAGAAGCTTTACATAGAGCCTGTATCGTTCCTCAGCTAATAATGTTTTTGAATGACACAGTCCAACAAACGTCTTGCCTTGGGTTAGCCAAGATTAAAGACATGAAAGCCCCTTCTGTACCAACACCTGCAAGTGATAACAATACACAGGCAGCGGTTACAGTTGACACCATACTACAACTCAACAGAACAAATCCTGATTGGAGAAAATGGTTGATCTGGCCCACAGACACAAACAACTGTCAAGACAGATCCCTGAATAAAACACAGGGGTTTACTATTCATAGGCCAGACCGACGATACGTCCAAAGACAACATACGGGGGTAGTAACAACATACAGTGTAGGAAAATTATGCCTCGATTGGCTGCAAAAATCTACACTTAAGCATGTGAAACAACACTTATCTTTACTTAAAGAAGACGCAGACCTTAGGGAATTCTTGCTTGGACCAAGAAAACCGTGTCAAAAACGTTTCATATATGCCGGCATTTATGCTGCTTATAATGAAGCATGGAAGGTGTCACAGATGGAGGCCGCAGAACGAATATGTGAACTTGATCGTATTAACTTAGAGAAAACTCTCTCTGTGGTCGACAATGGGTTAACAACTTTGTCCTCCAGAATTTATTCATTGGACAGTATTGTATCCTCTGCTATCGACATACTGGAACAAGATTTAGCCATGTTACAGCAAGGCCAGTCTCAGTTACGTTCTATTATGTTATTAAGCTGGACGCTGCAATCTTTGCGTGCGGGCTATGTGCCTTGGCGTTTTATCAACACGTCGGCTCTGTTTGCAGAATACAATCTAACTGATAAACAGATCGAACTGGCACAAAGGGGAGCGAATTATACAGTACTGAGCATTGAAAAACTTGAAAAATTACCATTCACAGTGGCAGAAAAACCAGCTACAGAATGGCTTATTCATGGCAAAATTAGTCTACCTGTGACTACTTTCCAGTTTCAGTATTGCCCTAAACAGATGCAAGCAGGCAAATATGAAAGGTTGGGTAAAGAATACATTAAGACATCCTGGAATTTACCTTACACCTATAGATGTTGGAGTGGGGATCGTGAAGTGTTTCTAAGCGGTACACACTGTGAAAGTGCACTAAGCGGTTCACTGATTAGTCAGGACATTTCCTTACACGGGGCTTGTAATGGTTCTGTGGCAAACTTGTCCTGCCACCAGCAGGGTACACCAGCTGCTGTGATTAATCCAACGTTTGGACAACTTTCTAATGGGAGTTACCTCATGTTGAATGATCAGAGTTGCTGTGGCATGTTGCCAGGCATCCCATATCTAGTAACGGTCAACTCCAGGGTCACTTGCTGTATGCAAGTATTGTTTGCCCCAATAGACACAGTCAGGGAGTCGCCTCTATGGCCTTCATTGAATGTCTCTTTTATACGATTTGATACTTTAAGCAGAATGAAAGCCATGCTTATACAACAATCAGTGCCTTTGACCTCGGCCAAAGAAACCTATGATCTACAAGTTGCAAGGACTTCGGCTGAGATACAAGCTTTAATTCGTACAAACTGCCCTATACATTTCGTAGAAATGATAGGACGTATCTTTAATATGTCAGATACAAGCGGAATTGTACATGTATTTAAGACCATCTGTTCCGGACTATTAGCACCTTTCGAGGCTGTCCTCGGAATCATCCCAAACTTTGCACATTCGGTGTTTGGTGGTGTGCCATTAATTGTAGCACTTGTTGCAGGAATTCTGTTTCTATTCCTCCCAGTATGCTATGGCAAGCCTCTTCGCCAACATCACTCCGAGCGATGTGGAGAGAGCCCTCCTTGAACGGAAATGCCGTTAGCGAATAGTACAGCTTTTGGGCATGCCTCGTCTAAGGGAACTTAATACAACGTGGTTCCTGTCATTCAGACCAATCTGGCAAGATTGCATCTTACCTGTTCTACGCTGCCTGTTTTGCGGTGAAGAATGCATGCTAGACACCTGTCTAATGCTCCCATCAGTCATGCCAACGGATATCGATACTCTGCTGGACCCGATAACGGCCCATGCTGTGTGTTGTCCCCAGAGGCTTCCAATCATGATGGCGGCATTCATTGAGATCTCACAGACGCTTCCGGCTGCTGCTGAGGTACGAGATGGATCAACGGGCACACAGGTAACAACAGACGCGAACATTGCATCTTCTGCTGAAGGCGATGTTTTTCATCTCTGTGCAATTAACCTTCTGAACGAGGTGTTCCAAATGTCGCCAACTTCGGTGGACGATATTTTGGCTACGGAAATAGATGATCTAGGGCCATATGTAGGTAAAAGTGAAATTCTGAATTCTTAATACCGAATTTTACCGATTCGGTATTAAGAATTCGGAATTTCCGATGTAGGTAAAAAATCCGTATTTTTTACCGAATCGGTAAAAATCGGAAAAAACAATACCGATTCCTTAATACCGATCGGTATTACCGAATCGGTAAATACCGAATCAGTATTTCAAAATAACAGCAATTGAGGAAACAGCCAATCCTGTGCATCCACCCCACCTCCCAACCAGGAAGTGGCCACACCCATGCAGGTGCACTGAATCAGAACCTTCTGGAGAGGCAGGGAGTGCAGAGGAGAACACAGGAGCAACTGTGAGAACTTTTCCTGAAAAAACTGCATAATGGCCAACAAGGAGACAGAAAAAGAAGGTGCTGAAAGGAAAAGAAAGCTAAAATTCAGCGAAAGGGAGCTGCAGGTCCTGATTGAGGAGGTGGTCAAACAACACACAAAGCTGTTTGGGAAACAGTCCTTGCAAGTGCCAGAATCAGAGAAAAGGAAAATATGGCTTGGAATACAGGCACATGTGAATGCGGTTGGAGTGACCCCCGAGAAATTGAGGTACTAAAAAAAGGTGGTACGATGTCAGGAGCCTCACAAAGAAGAAGATGGCTGAGAGGAAAAAACAAGCCAGCCTGACAGGAGGAGGAAGAAACAGGGCACCTGCACTGACTGCACTGGAACAGCTGGTGGAGTCCACCATAGAGCCTGACAGTGTCAGCGGAATCGGGGATGCAGACAGCTCAGCCAGAGCTGCCAACAAACAAGGTAAGAAGCATGCACACCAATCTGCGCCCCCACTCCCTAACCCCATTCCCCAATGAGGCAGTGTGAATCCCACTCCAGTACAGGTTTTACTAAACACCAGCAATGCATTATGGGAGATGTAGTCAGTGTAACACCTATCATGACAGTCATCCCACTGAACACAAAGGCATGTGACACACATCAGTGATAAGCAAGCAGAGGACAGAAAGATAGATTGGCAGAAATGAAAATTTATTATTGGTACGTAGTGCTGCCAGACTAGTGAGCTAATGTACAATTTGTGTTCACAGGTGAGACATCGCGCAGGTCTGCACATGACAAGGCAGGAAGGGCACCCCGGAAGGAGAGATCGGAGGAGGCCATTGCAAGTGCAGGGGACACTACACCACCACCACCGGCATCACCACCACTGCCAGCATCACCACCACTGCCAGCATCACCACCACTGCCAGCATCACCAGCAGCGTCACCACCGGCAGTGACAAGGCATGTGACGAGGCATGCAGTTGCCAGACTCCAAGAGATGGAGTTGTCCTTGGAAGTCAGCAGGGGTGGAGAAATGTCGACAGTGCCAGTGGATGGCAATAATGCAGGATCGCTGTCCACCACAGAGAGATCACACACAGGTGCCAGACGCCGCAGGGCTAGGGAACCCAGTCCACCTTTGCAGGGTGAGGAGCATGGTGTGTTTGCAGGGCTGGAGGCGAACATGGTAAAGGTTCAGCGCCTGCAAGGGAAAGCAATACAATCTGTACAGCGGCAGATGAGACACCTGAATGCAAACATGCAGAACATTGAGAAGGGCATCAGCTCAATGACCACGACGCTGGCTGAGGGCAGGAAGGAAGTGGCTGAGGGCATGAGGGACATGTCCCAGTCAGTGATGCTGCTGTGCAGCAAGCTTGATGAGGACAGGATGGCACGGTGCAGGGAGAGGCAGAAGATGGAGAATCATACAAAGGCGGTGAACCGCCTCTCCACTGTCACTTCTCTGCTCTGCAGGCGCTCCGTGGCCATGCAGGAAGGGATGGCACACTGCAGCCGTGATGTTTCAAGGGGGCTTGTTAAAGTTACTACTGCACTTGAAGTGCGCCTAACTACTCAGGCTGCCAATACTGGTGCAGGTGATGTGGGGGACAGTGAGGAGATGACAAGTCGCAGCAGTATAACTCCCCCTGCAACTGAGACCAGGAGGAGCAGCAGACGTCATGGGGCTGGCACTGGATCGATTGCCAGTGACGACAGTCTGCTAAGGGAATCCAGCAGTGTTGTGCGTGGCCGCAGGCGTTAATGCAAGCCACACTTTGTGTACTTAACTGGGTGACTTAACCCATGACATCCTCGTAGGGTGGTTACAAATAGGACTGGCAAGTTGAGCCCTTCGTGTAGTGGCGTAGTGCCAAAATATTAAACTACGTCATTCAAATGCAACAACTGGCTGTGTCTCCTTACTTACTCAAAAATAGTTGCGTGTGATCTCAGCCCGTCTTTGTCTCCCATCTGGTGCTGGCGCCACTCCTGCTGCGTTGGGCTCTGGCTGTGCAAATTCATCATCATCGTCCTCAGAGTCCGTTAATACAACTTCTGTACCTTTCATAGTGGCAAGGTTGTGCAGCATAGCACAAGTTGCGATGATTTTGCAGCAGATGATGGGTGTGTACTGACGTGCCCCTCCGCTTTTGTGGAGGCAGCGGAACCTGCTTTTCAATAGTCCAAACGTGCGCTCCACAACGTTGTGTGTTGATTTGTGTGCCACATTGTATCCTCTCTCACTTGGGGTTGATGGGTTTAGGTAAGGAGTGAGGATGAATGACCGCACAGCATAAGCGCTATCACCTAGGTGAGAAAGAGAGTGCCATTAATTACAAACACCAACACATTCATCTGCAGTATACATCAGGGTGTGTCACAGTGATTTACCTAGCAGGTATCCTTCTCCAAATTCTCCCGCAGCCAGGCGTGTGTAGATCCCACTGTTCTGGAAAATGTATGAGTCGTGGGTGCTCCCTGGAAATGTGGCCACAATGTCGGTGATTAAGTTGGCTGCATCGCAGATTACCTGCACATTTATGGAGTGGGTGGATTTTCGGTTTCTGTAGATATACTCAGTGGCTGCAGGTGGGCAGATTGTAATGTGTGTCCCATCAATGCACCCTATAACATGCGGGAACTGTGCCATTTGGTAAAAGTCTGTCTTGGTTTTCAGCAGTTCCGCCTGTGTGTTTGGGAAGCTTATGTAGTGATGCATTCTCTGCATCATGGCATCCAGGAACTTCTTAAAGAAACGGGACAGGCAACTCTGTGACACCCCACCTACCGCAGCTATCACCCCCTGGTAACTGCCAGATGCAAGTAGGTGTAGGCTACAGAGCACCTGCACATGTGGTGGTATAGCGTGCGCCCTTGGTGTTGGATGCTCCAGGAGTGGGTGCAGGTCCCTTATCAGGTCCAGGATGGTGTGGGGGTGTAGCCTGTACCTTTCATGGATCTCTGCCTCAGTCAGATGGAAGAGTGTGATGCGCTGTCTGTAAACGCGCTCCTCCCGTCTCCAGATCCTCACTCCTGCTGCCTATAGCCGTAACCGCCTTGCAATTACATAGAGGGCCGCCATAGTGATCACACTGTTGCATTTTGGGACTGCTTATATACACTGCACCTGATTACCACCTGCTTTCAGTCAGTGTTAATTACCGACTCCTAAATACCGATTTTTAGGAAATTCGGTATTACCGAATTTTTCTACATCTCTTTTCTCGTTTTTACCGTTTCTTATTTACCGATTCGGTATTTGGGTGTTCGGTAAATCCGATTCGGTAAATACCGATTCCTTATTACCGATTCCTTCCCTACATCACGCATGCCTAAATACCGGTCGGTAACAGTGAAATTTACCGATTTTCACCGTTACCGACCGGTATTTGGGCCACCTACATCGGGCCCCTAATGTTTACGCCAGACCCATACACTGACTTTGATTCGGCTCACAGTGTACCAGGGCAACAATGAAATTTGGCCTTCATATTTTCAAAACTTGGAACTTTTCCCAGAAATTGAACTTTTTTCTTTTTAAATTTTTGAAATGACATGGCAAATGAACAATCTGCTTACAGTAAAACTAGTATTATAAAACGGACTTCTTTGAATACTTCCAGGGACACATTGTCACCTTACATGTCTAACATTTCATTTACTTGCATGATATGCAATGGCTTTGATTTTAAGAACTTATCGACCATTTCATCATATGTATATATTACTGTTTCATTCACGTTGCATTCTACTTCCGTTATGTGCTTAGAATGAAAACAATGCTTTAACGTACAGTACCTATGGCATTTCAACAGTTTTGAGCTTCTTTTAAAATGCTTTTAGACATGTTTTTAGTAATATGTGGTACTCAATTTTATGTTTAGCATTTAAAATGTTTAGCATTTAGTATTATCGTTCAATCGAAGATGGAGTGGGTGTTGTATTCTGCTTTAGGGGTCCGTATATAGGTTTTCCTGAATCATGTCCTTATATAGGCACAATTCGCCTTGCCCTTATATAGGCATAGAGTCCCTGTCCTTATTTAGGCATTAACCGTGCACTCCAAATACAGGCATGGTCACCGACATCCGTCCACCCTAACGTCACAACGAGTTCTTAGAAACCAGACCCTTAAGCTTCGGGAGTTCCCCTAGCACAGGACTATTGATTTCTCCAAGAACTCATCTATTATGTATGAACCGTTATACCTTAAGGGTTCATTCCTGACGTCTTCCTCTGTCCGAATTCACGTCAATGCTAACATTCCACGACACCTACCAGGTATAAATATACCTTCCCTTGCCCAAGCAAGTTAGAGGAGACCTCGACTTCAGAGGAGCCCGTATCCCGGCCTGACGCACTGAGAAGACGCTGTCATTCCTGCACACAGACGAATCCAGTTTCCAGTGTTCTGACTCCCTTCGCTGGGTGTTACAGTTCCAGATCCGGCAGGAGATTCCCACCTCTCTCATTCTCAAGGTATGGAGCTGACTAGATCCTAGAGGGACTCTTGGCATACTAGACTTAACATACTCTTAGTCTACCATACTAGAGAATACTCCACCTACTTCTACTCTTCCCTACACCTAGACTAGGTTAGGTACATTGGGGTAGAACTAGCTTAGAGACGCATCGTATGAGTACTCGCATTCTTAGCTCATGTTATTTATGTACGTGAATATATGCTAAAAGATAATGCTAGCGCAGTATTATTTATTTCTACTGCTTACACTGTACATTATTTATCTTGCATACTGTCTTGTGATCATAACAGCACATATCTCTTACACGAGAAACAAGACTGTTCAATAAAACCTTTTTATTGAAATGCCCGTCTTTCCTTTCTGTGTAACTGTAGAAAATAAGCATGCACGATTGAATGAGTGAAACTGTTATCTATTGTTTCCACGATTCTGAGACGTGTTCTGCTTCTAAAGGGAAACAAAAGCTGTCATGTTTTTCGGTTGCCAGAAACTACTCCCTTCTTGTTCTCAAGGAGTTTCTAGTGGCCTCTGAGCTAGCTGGCACAGGTAATTAAGTTTAATATAATCGATAGGGACATACCGACCTTAGTCCTATGTCAAACCTATAGGTTATATTATTCCAATGCGCAGAGCCTATTAGGGAAATAGGAACGAAGTCATTTTATTATAAAGTGGCAAAAATTCCATCTGAGAAAATTATGTTAACAAACACCAAACATATTTACTCAGCATCCTTTCGGAACCAGTTGTCTAAACAGGGTTTCGATCTATGGAAAGACACAATAGATTCCAAATCGATCTGGGTTTCTAGGGACTGGCAAGTCCAGGGAATAGAAGCACTTTTTAGAGCATGCATGATTCCGCAGCAGATATTATTTCTGAATGAAACTGTGCAACAAACAACCTGTCTTGGATTAGCCAACGGCAAGGAAATGAACGCACCGGGGTTTCCAACACCATCACAGATGGGTGGGGGGCAGAACTCAACTACACAAAGGGTAGGATTAGATGACATTTTCCAGTACAACAGATCAGATCCTGATTGAACAGAATGGCTGGTTTGGCCCATTGACACAAACAAATGTCAACAGAGATTTATGAATACAACCAGAGGTTTTAGTATCCATAGGCCAGATCCACGCTATGTACAAAGACAACACCCAGGGGTAGTGACATCGTATAGTGTTGGGAAGTTGTGCCTTGATTGGCTAGAGACCTCAACACTGGCGGAAGTGAAGCACCACTTGACCTTACTCACACCTGACATGGATCTTAGAGATTTTCTACAAGGACCGAGGAAACAATGTCAGAAACGTTTCATATATGCAGGCCTTTATGCCTACTATAATGAAAACTGGAAAATATCCCAACAAGAGGCCGCAGAAAAAATACGAGAAATAGACCGTATTAACTTAGAAAAGGCATTAGCTGTAGTGGATAATGGGTTAACTACTTTGACCTCCAGGATTTACTCCTTAGGCAACATTGTGTCCTCAGCAATCGACATATTAGAACAAGACTTTGCCTTGTTACAACACGGGCAATCTCAACTACGTTCTATTATGATGTTAAGCTGGACGCTGCAATCTTTGTGTGCAGGCTATGTGCCATGGTGTTTTATAAACACTTCGTCTCTGTTTTCAGAATACAATCTAACTGATAAACAGACAGAAATGGCACAAAGGGGAGCCAAATATACAATGCTGCGTATTGAGAAACTGGAAAGGTTACCATTCACTGTAGCCGAATCACCATCAAAAGAATGGCTAATTCATGGCCAAACACTCTGCCGGTCACTACGTTTCAGTTTCAATATTGCCTTGAGCAAAGGCAGGATGGCAAATATGTGAAAATGGGTACGGGATACATCAAGGAAACTTGAGAGTTACCATATAGATACCGATGCCAGAATGGGGATCGAGCAGTGTATCTGAGTGGTACAAACTGAAAGAACGCTTTAAGCGGTTCTCTCATGTGTCAGGATGTTTCTCTACACGGAGCCTCCAGTGGTTCAGTAGCGAACTTATCTTGTCACATGTCAGGGACCCCAGCGGCCATGATCACGCCGGTTTTCCAGCTGCTCTCGAATGGGAGTTACTTAATGCTAAATGATCAAGTTTGTTGTGGGATGCTTCCGGGCGTCGCATATCTAGTAACTGTTAACTCCAGGGTTACTTGCTGTATGCAAGTATTGTTTCCGCCACTGAACACAGTCAGGGAGGCGCCGCTATGGCCTTCGCTGAATGTTTCTTTCATACAATTTGATACTCTGAGCAGATTGAAAGCCATGCTTTTACAGCAACCCGTGAACTTCAAGTTGCAAGGACCTCGACTGAGATACAGGCACTCATACGTACAAACTGCCCCATTCATTTCGCAGAAATGGTGGGACGTATCTTCAATATGTCTGATACGAGCGGAATTGTACACCTATTTAAGACCATAGGGTCCGGACTGTTAAGCACCTTTCAGACAGTCCTCGGAGTAATCCCAAATTTTATACACTCGGTGTTGGGAAGCGTATTTGGAGGATTCCCACTCATCCTGTTCCTAATCGCAGGAATCCTGATTGTAATACTGCTGCTACGCAATGGACGGCCCACTTCCCGAGGGAATGGGGAACACGCTCCTGGAGCGTAAATACCGTGAACGCAAGGTACAACTTCTGGGCATTTCTTGCCTGCGAGAACTCAATGCCTCCTGGTTTCTATCATTTAGACCAGTCTGGATAGACTGCATCTTACCTGTGCTTCGATGCCTGTTCTGCGGAGAAGAATGCACGTTGGATCTTTGCCTAACATTTCCATCAGATGCACCTCCGGACACGGATGCAATGCTGGACCCCATAAAGGCCCATGCTCTGCGTTGTCCCCAGAGGCTTCCAATTCTGATGAATGCATTCCTGGAGAATCCACAGGTGCCGTTTGCTCCTGCTGGGTTAGGTGACTCTCCCACAGGCACCCAGGTTACAACTGCTGCACAGGCTGCCGCAGCGCCGACTGATGGCAGTGCTACATTCCATCTATGTGCGATTGACGTTCTCTGTGAGGCGTTGGATTTGTCATCTACAGCAGCTGACACCGATAATATTGAGCTTCCCAGCCAGGACGCGTAATCTTGAATTGGCTCATCGTGTCCTGGGAAAGAATTCGGCTTCTTCACCCGTTTCAAAATAAACGATCTAAATTTGGAACATTTTCTTACATTGACACTTTCGCTTGAGAAAAGCATGGCCTTCTCCTGCTTATGGTAATACAACTTCTATAGAGAGACTTTTTTTAAGTGGCAACTAGAAAAAGCAATTTTTAACGATTTTTTAGAACCATGTTTTTACTTACTTTTAAAAATATTTTTAAATTGTCCAGATTTTAAGTATGGTCATTTATCATCCAGTTCGGAAGAGGAGTGGGTGTTATATCCCGCATAGATGCCCTAATGTAGACCCTTTCATACATGCCCTAAAATGGACGTATTCATATTTACCCTAAGATGGTCATATTCGTACTTGCCCTATTATGGTCATGGCCGCATATGCCCAATTATGGTCACAACTGTACATGTCCTATTATGGTACGATTCCTTATATAGGCATGATCTTTCACCTACATTGGTCCCAGCTAGCACACAACGAGCTCTGAGGGCTGAACGTTATCTATCCTGTGGTTTTGAATGCAGCAGGGTTCTTCCAAACACAGGCCCACACTGTACTCATTAATTATGCATGGCTTTCTAAGAATACACCACCGGCATAATATGTATGTACAAAGTTCACCCCTGACATCTTCCTCATGTCCAATACAAACCATACTGAGGACCGAGACTATTTAGGGTATAAATACACCACATCTTGCCCCGGTAAGGCAGAGGGAACCGAGACTTCCATGCTGACACACTGACCAGAGACGCTGAGGCTCCTGCATGCAGTTGCTCAAGCTGACAGTGGTCTGACACAACCCGGACGGGGTGTCCAACTCGAGACCAGGACGGGGTCTCACACTCTCTCTATTCAGGTATGTGGGTTCGACTAAATCCTAGGAGGATTCTTGGCTCTTCGCTTCTAAGACCTACACACATATGCTAGGTACACTCAGGTACATCTAGGTAGGCATCGTAGGAGTACGCGCACTCGCATAATGCTTTTATATTCATGTATGTACTCATGATTATCGCAATATGGTAGAACTGTTCTATCCCTTTGCTTTTATCGTACTGCTGATAATATATCTCTGCTATTGTCTCCTGGTTACCGCAGCACATATATTTTACACTAGAATAACAACTGTTCAATAAATACTTATTGAAACGCCCGACTGTTTATTCTGTGTAACTCTCTGAGACAAACCGAATAAGTGAGCACGAGTGACTGAGCGAAAGGTAGTACATTGTTTCCACGATTCTGAGGGAATCAGGTTGTCATGTTCTAAGGTTGCCAGAAACTAATCTCTCCCCGATAAGAGGAGACACTAGTGGCACTGCGAGCTAGCTAATGCAAAACCAGGTAAACATATACGGTGGGAGTGCTCGGAGTCAGTCTGCCACCAAGCCCGCAGTATATGTTATCCAAACGCGCAGGTCCTGCAGGGGTACTATAGGAGCTACACGACACCAGCCTAAAGCCAGGGTAGACCAATCAACTACCTTGATGGACTTCCCTGCTTGGGGCGATAGAACATGGACGCAGGCCCGCTACCGCAGGGACACCCTCCTGTTCTATGCCTTACCGACCCCAGGGGGTTCTCTTGGTCACTACTCCCTGGGCCAACTATGCTGCTCCACGGGTACTTCCTAGCAGTCGGGGACCCTCTAGGGGTGCTGGTCCCTTGCCAACTCCCATCCAGAGCGGTACCCCTGGAAGACCCATCGGCCAGGATACTGTCTCACAGTCATCCAGCCCTCCAGGTTAGAGGTGGGGTCAACCTGTCACTTTTAGGGGACCTAGCCCTACTGGCTGGGCACTGTCCCACGGGTTTTCCCACGGGGGAACACCTCCCCTCCTTAACCTTCCATTTAGATTTTTGGGCCTGCCACTTAGGAATGGCACCCACAAACTTCAGGACCGCGGGAGCTCCGGTTACAGACGCCCCACGACCTCCTGACGCTAAGGGTTCTTCCTCGCACTGCTGGCAGGTAGGTTCTAGACCTCCATACTGGTGTTCCTCTAAGGATCCCTCCAGCCTCTGGGGGAGTTTGGGGACCCCCGGGGACGCTGCTTACACTCTCTCCCTCTCCTTTGAGACAGGGTGCTACCCTGCACGCCCCCCCCACTTCTCTGGGCCCTGATTGCGCCACTCTGTCCTTCTTCCCTCCCACGGGACTGGAAGATCCCTGAGTTGCTGCTGGGGTTCCCCTTTGGTGTTTCTTCAGACCCCCCGACCCATGACCAGGGGCCTGACTCGGGGGCAAGCTCCTGGGAATTAAAGAGCTCGCAGTCTAACAGGTGTTGGCGCAACTCTGAAAAATGTTTACTGAGCCGAGGCTCCCTGGAACCCAAATTGAGCAATCCTTTGTAATCATTCGCCATGCCAACCAACACCCAATCATCCAGTGCACGCATGTACTCATCCAGATCCTCCACCCGAGTACTGGATTTCAGTCTCTGGAAATCCCTGAATTTCTGCAGGTACTGTTCAGGAGTGAGCCCATACCTGAGGCATAAAACCTCCTTCATATTGGCGTAGGTCAGGGTTCCCGCCCTCTCTAAAGGTGGTAAAACATCCCTCCCAGAAGCCTCAAAGTGTCTCCATAGGCCCGCCCCCCAATGCTTCTCAGGCACCTCATTCATCCTCAGTGCGATCTCATATGCCGTGAACCACCCATAAATATCATCACCCCTTTGGTAATCTCGCACTAAGTCTTTGGGAATGTACACCTTACCCGCTGGCACTGGTTGTGTGCTGCCACCATTCGAACTGGACTCCGCCTGTTTAGCCTTAAGGTCCAGTTACCTCATGCTTAACTCAAGAGCCAAGAGAATCTTCTTCTCTTCCAAGGCGAGAGCGTTCTTGCTCTCCTCTGCTCGCTTTTCACTTTCAATGAGCAGTTTTTTCTCCTCTGCTTGAGCCTTAAGTTTTAAAACCTCCAACTCATGCTCTCTGACCCTTTGGTTTTCCTCCAGCTCCTCTGGGGAAAAACTCCTCCCTGAATGGTTACTACCAGCCCCTGAGGCTGGTCCTTCCACCGGCAAATCCTGTGGACCAAATCCATTCCCTGGGTCATCCTCATCCACCTCAGCATCACCTGTCTCCTGAGCCCCTTTGGCTTTCCACCAGGCCCTCAAGGCTGTTTGCAGCTCCTCCTTCTTGGCGCTACTTCTCATGGGACATCCCAAAGCTCTGCAGAATTGCTCAATTGATCAATTTTGTAGGTAAGCAATGCCTCAATGTGGAACTCCAATTCTGCAAACTCACCGGCTACTTGACTCCTCTGAGACATGATGTGTGGCTTAAAGGTCGCTCAAAAACAGAACCAAAAATCAAAACACAATATGTGGTTGCGTCGTGGTCTGCGCTAAACTAGTGATGTACACCAATCACTGTGAGTGAATTTGCAAATACACGTTCCAATCCCACATCGCTGACAACCAATGTTAGACCTGCGGGTCTCTAGTTGGCTGAGGTATGTACCTTAGTCCAAATAGGGACCCTTGCTTCTACGTCAGGGTAAGGAGGGACACACCTTTAGATAACCCCTGCTCACCCCCTGGTAGCTTGGCACGAGCAGCCAGGCTTATCTCCAAGGCAAATGTGTAAAGTATTTGCATCCACGCTCTCAGTGACACAGTGATAACACCACAAATGGACTCCACACGAGTTTCATAAAAAACAATTATATGTTTATAGAGAAAAGATATACGATGAGACCACACAATAAAAATCCAACATATGCGTATTTGTAATATTTCACCTTGCCAGTTATTAGGCCAGCACGCACTGGTAGGTTCTTGCAGTATTAATGAGCAATTCTCGATGATCCAATGCAGTCCTAATGCAATGCTATGCAGTTCGTAATGCAAGAATCAGGCACTTCGTAATGTAAAAATAATGCAATTCATAATGCAACAATCAGGCACTTCGTAATGCAAAAATAATGCAATTGGTAATGCAACAATCAGGCAGTTCGTAATGCAAAAATAATGCAATTCGTAATGCAACAATCAGGCAGTTCGTACTGCAAAAATAATGCAATTCGTAATGCAGCAATCAGGCAGTTCGTAATGCAAAAATAATGCAATTCATAATGCAACAATCAGGCAGTTCGTAATGCAAAATATAATGCACTTCGGCACCGATCGCGGTGCTCTGGATGGTCTCTATGCCACTCTTACTGACTCGCGGTCAGCTACTGCCAAAATATGCCCCCTACACTGTTATGATGGAAAACAAAGTGCTGCTCCACACTCCGGCCCCAGTACTGCCACTCCTCAGCAAGTACGGGCCGCGATACGGACTTGAGCGGGGGCTCGCGCTGCAAAGATGGGAAAAGCCAAGAGCGTTTTTCTCGTAGCTCGCACCCCGCCCCAGGCGGCGACACACGCACGCTCGCTGAGCGTTACCTGGGGAGTGCGATCTCACTCTCCTCTCTTCTCCTTGCGGCTTGGGCATCCGGTGCGACTTCGTTGATCTTGGGCAGTGGAACTCGGACCCCCGACGGTGATGGTTCGAGGTCTCTCCTTGGCAAAGGCAGGTTCGGTCCGGCGGCGGTGAATTCCCCCAGCTCCTCTGGGGATGCCAGTCAGGACCGATGGCAATGACGATCGCTGTGGTTCTGGCCACACTGTCGATCAAAGCAGAGAACAAGACTGCTCCGGGACACACAGTCACGGGGCAATTTCTCACGAAGGTCTCAGGCTGCCACAGGGCACACGCACACAGCGTCGTTGAGACTCACTTGAACTCCGGGTGCACACGATCACAGGGCAATCCTCACGAAGGTCTCAGGCTGCACGAAGCACACGCACACAGCGTCGCTGAGACTCACTTGGACTCCGGGTGCACACGATCACAGGGCAGTTCTTACGTAGGTCTCAGGCTGCAAAAAGCACACGCACCCAGCGTCGCTGAGACACACTTGGAAACTTTTATGTTCCTGAGTTTCCACAACAGGGAGCCAGCTCTCCTCGGGCCCTTGGAGACACGCTACTTCAGGACACAGCACACAGCAAAGTCCTCAGAAGCAGGGGGAAACAGCACACAGCAAAGTCCCTTGTCCTCTCCTTAGTCAAACCAGCAAACTGCAGGCCAGCCCCAGAACACACAGCAAGGGTCAGTCCTTCTCTTCAGTCTCTTCAGCGGTTCTTCTTTGGCAGAGGTTCCTCTTGAGCACCAAGTAGGTTCAATCCTTTTTCAATAGGGATTTCAGTCCAGAGGTTTCAGCTCTCATAGTTATACCCCTCAATGTCTTTGAAGTCTTTGTGTTCAGGGGGCACTGACCCCTGTCCACCCCAGTTCTGGGTGTCTCCCTGCCTATGACACCTTTTTCCTTTGATAGTGGGGGTCTGGATCTTCAATCACTCAGCAGGAGATGGAGCCTTTGTTTCAAGGCAGCAGCCCAGGCCTCTTCACCTCCAGGGGCTACTCCTCCCCCCTACACTCCAGATGATGGTCAGCCTGTTGCTGTCTCACCTCCCCTCCCTGGGTCAAGACATTTCCCAGATCCTATCACATTCAAATCCAGACAGTCAATCCACAACCAGGCAGAGACACACAAAATTGTTAGAACAAAAAAACCAGCCACTTCTAAAAGCGTGGTTTCTAAACACACAATTCAAAAACCACCTTCACAAAAAGATGTGTTATTAAATTGTGAGCTTAGGCACACTAAACTTCACCTCTCCATCTTAAACCTATGGGAAGATAGGCTGGAAACATATGACACAGCCTTCCCCATTCTGTCCTTTGGGCAAGATGGCCTTGCAACAGTGATAAACAAAATGGAGAGTATTTCACTGTTAGGACATGGTACACACCTCAGTACATGACCTACCTTTCACAAACACTGCACCCTGCCCAGGGGGTACCTTGGGCCTGCTATAGGGGTGTCTGATGTGCATGGAAAGGGAAGGGTAAGGTCTGGCAAGTGGGTGTACTTGTCAGGACAACATGGCAGTTTAGCAAACTGCGCACAGGCACTGCAGTGGCAGGCCTGAGTTCTCTCTTTAGGGCTACTTGTGTGGGTGGCACAATTAGTGCCGCAGGCCACCAGTAGCATTTGCATTACCAGCCCTGGCACACATAGTGCACTTTACTAGGGACTTTACTAGTAAAGCAAACATACCAATTATGGACAACCAATTCCCATTACACTTTACACAGGAGCACTTGCACTTTGACACTGATCAGCAGTGGCAAAGTGCCCAAAGCATCTAAGTAGGCAACACCATGTCAGAAAAAAGGTCTAGGGGAAGGCAAAAGTTTAGGAACTTTAGCCAAAAGGGCAAATTCCAACATGGCTGATACTCAATTATCAATAAATGAGGCATTCCGGAAATATTATAGCAGTTTGCACAGCGCCCCTCGAGGCTCGCAGGGGACAGAAATCCGGGGGTTTCTGCAGGGAGTGAGGCTGCCGAAGATGTCTGCTACAGACCAAGACGAACTAAGATCACCCATCACAACGGAGGAAATAGTGACTGCAATCTGGGCCCTACAGCTAAATAAAACCCCGGGGATGGACGGCCTACCGTCAGAGTTTTATTCAACCTACGCCAAGGAATTGGCCCCCCACTTGCAGGTACTGTACACGGTGTCTGCTAAAGAAGGGGCTCTCCCCCAGACCACAAACCAGGCACTAGTGATGTCACTGCCCAAGCCTGGGCGAGATGCGGCTGACATCTCAGCGAATCATCCACTGTCACTCCTCAACACAGAGTATAACGTTTTAAGTAAGATTTTAGCCACACGCTTACTGCCCTATCTTAATAAGCTAATACATGTAGACCAATGCGGATTTGTACCATACAGGAGCATGGAGCAAAATGTGAGGCGGCTATATCAAATAATGTGAGCCCCCATGGAGCGTTTCCCAAGGGCGGGCTGCCTCTCGTTAGATATGCGACAGGCGTTCGACACGCTGAGCTGGGAATGTATGCTGGACACCCTGGGCCTATATGGGATACCTGCTGAATACAGCAACTGGGTTAGGTTATTGTACGCTGCCCCGACGGCTCGAGTTAGGACTGGAGGCAACATTTTCCAGGCATATCGGGTTCATAGGGGCATGAGACAAGGTTGCCCCCTGTCCCCCATGCTCTTTATACTAGCAGTCGAACTGCTTGCACACAAACTGCGCATGTCAGCCCCCGATTGGGGCATACCAGTAGGCCCGGTGACACACGCCGCATCGCTATACGCTGATGACATCATACTGTATTCCAGAGATTTAGACAGCGGACTTCCTGCTGTGGCAGCGACTTTTGAGGAGTTCGACCGGGTGTCTGGTCTCCACATAAACTTTGGTAAATCAGTGGCATACTTCTTCCACCATCTGGATGCTCCATGTAGGGTGGGCTTCGGTGATGACGAGGTACAGGTGGCTCCGGTTACGTTTAAATACCTGGGTGTGCACATATATCGAACACAGCAAGACCTAGTCGATGGCAATGTACAGAGGGCAATAATTGCGCTGCGCTCTCAGATAGCGTTCTGGACCACATTGCCGTTATCAGTTATGGGGCGTCTAGCCATCGCTAAGATGGTAATGCTGCCTAGAGTGCTGTACTATTTCACGACAATCCTGATTTTTCTCCCGGTGAATATATTTAGGGTACTAGACTCCTTACTGATAGAACTAGTGTGGGGCACGGGTAGGAGAAGAGTGGCGCTTAAGAAGTTGCAACTACCGACCACTGCTGGAGGGGTGGGAGCGCCCGACTTCAGGACTTATTGTATGGTGAGCCAGTTACAATGGCTTTCATTCTGGCTTGCGGGTCACAACCTGCAGGAGATTGGGTACACGACCAAGATGTGGTTGCAAGGTAAATTGCATGCAAAACTACACAGCGAGCGCCCAATTGCTACTACGGACTTACCACTACTGCAAATTGCGTTGAAATACTGGAATTGCGCCAAACGGTACACTCGCTCACATGTACCACATGCCCCAAATATCCCTTTTGTAGGACTACCTATCCCATCAGGAATAGTTACGCAGAGGCAGATAGCAGGCTGGGAGACGTAAGGAATAGCAACGGTGGGAACACTATTCCAAGAGGGCACATTAATGTCACACGCTGACTTCACAAATGCTAACGGCTTGACGGACACCTTGTTCCTCTTACACGCGGGATTATCACACTGTGTGAAACAACTATGGGCCCCAACTGGACAGGAGCCACCTGTGAATAAATTAGTGCACATGCTCCAATTAATGGGCAATGGTAGACATTTAACAAAATGGCTTTATGTGGGTATAAGAGAGACAGTAACATCGCCCCTCGGGGCATTGCGGGCGAAATGGGAAGCAGATGTAACAGAGGGACTGACGGACAGAGACTGGGCGAGAGTACTGGCATACCCAAAGATAGTGTCCCGCAATGCGCGGTTCAAATTTATACAATTTTTGATTCTTCAGAGACTATACCTCACTCCACATAGACTTCACAAAATGTTCCCTGCCGCAGGTTTGTACATATG
Organism: Calotriton arnoldi; assembly: GCA_963921515.1. NCBI lineage: Eukaryota > Metazoa > Chordata > Amphibia > Caudata > Salamandridae > Calotriton > Calotriton arnoldi. The sequence continues at coordinate 1,156,308 of CAWUFW010002393.1, read as the reverse complement.
CTATGGTCATGTCCAGCGCTATCACATTATTGGGTGCAGATTGCGCGCGTGCTTACTGACATTCTCGGGGACAATACTTGGAATACGGCGAGGAGCGGTTTGTTGGGGTTATACCGCCAACCCAAGGGGTATAAGGTACAAGCGCGTTTTGCCAACCTAGCGCTCTTACTAGTGAAGAGGCAAATAACTAGTCGATGGAAGGCGGCTAGGCCGCCCAGCTTAGAGTCCTGGAGGGAGGAAGTGATAAAATGGAGTCTCGCTGAAAGTGCTGCGATACGCAGAGAAGAACAGAGAGGACTGAGAAAAATACCAATAGCAATGGCATGGGATGTGTTGTGTGAGGCGTTTAAAAGCTGGGAGGAACCAACGCAGGTAGACGTAGCATGAGCATGGCTGTAGCTGAGAGATACCATGATGGGGATAGATGCTGCTCATAAGATATCCCTGAGCGCCCCAGATTGGGGAGGATTATGTTACGAATCCTGGGTCTTGTACAGGTCTTTACGCGTAATGTTACTATTTTACTCTGTCAGAGAGGCGGATACAGATGGTGCCCCCAGTTAGATAACTGCAGGTGGGGGGTGGTGGGAGGGATCCAGGGTGGTTCTATTGTTCTATCAGGCATGTTTACACTCTCACAATGTAAGGTAAAGATATAGACTGGAATACCTGCTGTCAAGTGATGTATACACAATGATGTATTGTTGTCGTGGAATTACGCACATTGTAATGTTATACTGGCACCTTGTTAATGTACGTGTTAGCTGAGTGCGCGACGACCTGCCACACGATCTGCATTGTGATTTACTGTGTGTATTGAAAATGTTTTTTTTTTTTTTTCATAATTAAAAAACTTAATAAAGTTTGTGTTAAAAAAAAAAAGGCTTCCCATAAGGTTCCAGCCTCACTGACTCAGCCCTTATTTACCTCAAAATAGTCTACAATAGCCAGCAGTATGGTGTTCTTGTATACCAGATCTAATAGGGCCTCCGATCTAAACCACCATGTGAATTGCCTTGGTATATGTGTTGGCACCGTGATATCCAATGCTACTGGTTTGTGGTCGGATAGCGTTCTCCCCATGTGCTTCACATCTACCGTCCAGGCGTGCACTCCTACAGTGGTCAGCCAAGAGTCTAACCGAGACCAAGAGGTATTGACAGATGACAAATAAGTGCCTTCATGTCTTTCTGGGTTTCTAACTCTCCAGAGAGCCACCATAATAAACTCCTCCATTCTCTCTTGTATGATATAGGCTGAGTGATTGCACTGTCCTTTAGTCTGTGCTGATCTGTCTTTTAGCGGGTCTGGATGTGTGTTCAAGTCGTCCCCCCATATTATTTCAGACTTTGGCAAAGTGCGCAGTGAGTTCCAGATGTTAATGTAAAATTCAGGGTTGTCTGTATTTGGCCTATATATATTCCCTATAGTGACCAAGGATCAAAACATGTTACCCTGCAGGATGGCGTATCTTCACTGATCGTCCATTGCCGTATGGGTGGCAGTAAAGGGGACTCCCTTTTTATTAAAGTTAGCACCCCTCTAGAACATGTCGAATAGAAGGAGGCCAACCTAACCTCTGCCCATCGCTTGACCATGTTGCCTCCTGTCCGCTTCTTTAAATGCGTCTCCTGAAGGAGCACGATCTGGATATGGTGCCTTTCCAGATAGGCCATAACCTGTCATGTTTTGCGAGGGTCATTAAGTCCTCTGACATTACATATCATGAGAGAAAGTTTGTTGATTGTCTGGGATCTATCCCTATCTGCCATGGCAGGGAAGTGAAAGTCTAACTGTCCGGATGCTTCTTCTGTGTGCGCCCACTACGTCAAATAGTGATATTCTAGGGCCATAACAATACAAAACACAAACACCTCCCCTCTTACCTCCCCCCACTCACTTCAGCATCCCAAACATGCCAAAGACATAGTTCCTGGCGAACTCTTGTGACCAACAGTGGTCAGAAACACATAACAATGATAACAAATTTAGCATATTTATCTCACTTGTATGGGGTGCACCCTCTTGGGGGCCGCCAGAGACCCAGTATCCCTCAGGTTTTATGGAGATGGCCGGGCAACCAGTGTATTCCACCCAAAACCTATTATAGTGGATGTGCATAGGTGTAAGGAAACCTCAGTTCCCAAACTTCTTGACTTGGAGGAGTTCTTTTGTGCGTTGAGTCCCGTTGTAGAATAAAATACATGTCAGTCTCGTTACTCCATGCTCTCGGCTTCTCCATTCACTGTCTGAGAATCTTGCCGCTTTTGTTTGATTATCTTCAGAAAGTCTTTAGTTGCTTTTGGAGTTACACAGATCCTCTGCTGCCCTCCATGGTCGATGCACAAACGTACAGGATAGACCATGGCATATGCAATATTAGCCTTTTGGAGTTGGCGTTTAATAGGCAGATTTTCTCTTCGTGCTGTCTGTACCGTGGCAGTGAGTCTGGGAAAAATGATACCTGATACCCCTGATAATTGAGCTCCTTCGTCCCACACGCCAGCCATAGTACTGTGTCCCGATCATGGTAGTTGAGACATTTGGCGATGATGGGGTGTCGTGGCTGCCGGATGGGGTCGCGCCATCAGTGATCTGTGTGCTCTTCCACCTCCAGCATGTTTGACAGATTCTCTTGGCCGAAGAGGCTAGTGATCATTTGTTCCACGAATAGCTCCATTCACCCTGTGTTGGCTGATTTTGGAATGCCAGTGAAGCGCAGGTAATTACGCCGCAAGCGCGCTTCTAGGTCTTCATTCTTTGCTTGTATTATCTCCAAGACTTTCTCAATGTCCAAACATTTCTCATTCACATTGTGGAGTGTATCTTCAGCTGCAGAGATTCTTTGCTCAGCTTCCGTGACTCTTTATGATTGCTTGTCTAATTTGGCAGACATGTAATCCATTCTCAGATTCAAAGAGTCTATTTTGCCATCTATGGATTGCAGGCAATGCTGCATCGCTAGTCGCCTGGTCTCATGCGCCGTTACTCCGTTCGATTCAGTTTCATGGTTAGGGTCTTTTTGCGAGTCTTGTAAGGCCCTGGCAGATCTTTTGGTCTCAAACATGAGGCGCGGGTTTTTTTCGGTGTCTTCCCCATATTCATCGCTTAAATCGTTTTCTCCTATGTATCTTATTTCACTTTAGAATGGTACTGAAGGCCTCGAGTTGCAGCTCAGTTGCGCTATTGTCTCGATACTGCCTAGGTGCGGTGGAGCTGTTCCAGTGTCCTAGGCCTGTACAGCTCGGTCTGCTTGGAATGGAGATGGCATCAGAACTGCCAAAACAAAGGCAATGTGGTAGTTCCAAGAGGAAGAAGGCTGGAGAAACAGGTATTCTGTTTCCATCTTTGTCTCATCCTCGGACCTGACCCTCTTCTCATAAGGGGTCACTTGATGCCTCCTTTCAGTGATGCCAACCATTAAAGAGTATTTAGCCTCAATGACTCTGATTCTGGATCCTGGAAAATCTGTGCTTCTTCTAGTTAATGACACTGGAGAACAGTGATCCTTGTAGAAGCTTTGCAGGGGTCCACCAAAAAGGAAAGCCTACTTATCCGCGCCTTCTTAAGAAAATAGACACCTGCACAGAGTGGTACTGCTAAGGTAGCATATGAAACATTGCTCATGAGTTACCCATTAGGGACCACTGCATTAGATTTTTTCTGTATCTCACCAATCACACATAGTATATGATTCTATGAGAAATCAATATCATATCTATCGACAGCCACACATGTTAATTTGTTTTACTTTACTAATATGGCATCTTGTTCAATTTACTGTATTTTTTTTTGTCCAGAAGTAAAGAAGTGTACCCACATAAGATTTCCTACGGAGAAACAAAAGTACTGGCCTTAAATATCAACTGTCCACTATTTTGCTGTGCAGACCTTTTAAATTCACCATCTAAAATGTAGAAATTATCTTTTCAGTTGTATGTTGTCCTTAGCCATCCTAAAACCTTCCTTTGCGTGTTTTCTAAGTCAAAGCAGATGCAGTCTGTGATAAAGTGCCGTGGGATACATAGCTTCAAGAACATTAAAAAACTTCAAACATGTTTAAGGTTGGAACCTTAAACAAAAAAGAAATCAAGGATGGTTTTCACAATACACCTATAAACACACAATTGGTATTAATCGGAGTCTGTGGACAATGTATTAGTGACTGAGAGCTGAACATATATCTTCCCCAGCAAGACATGGTCAGAGATGTACCATGCACTCAGCAGCATAAAATACACAAGTCCTCTTTTGGTTCCTGGCGTTTCATCATAAATGCACAACGGGACAGAGACTTGCACAACCAACCCATTTCCACTAGGATGTTTGTAGTACAATATGTATTCTTGAAAACCCAAGGAATTCTTGAGATACTCGGGGCTGTCACCAATAATAGATTTTAATAAAAAAGGTCCATTATTGTTTACCGACATGTTCCCACAATACTGTTGTTAAAAACTGTATTTATCAACAGTTTTAGGATCTCGCGTATTAGATTTTAAGTAAAACTAATACATTCCACAAGATGCATCACTGATAAAGGTCATCCCATATAAAAGCTTTTAATGTCATAGCTGATTAGGTACTATTGCGCCCAAGAGTACACTAGTAGGAAATCCCTGCTGTTTGCAATTTTTAAATTAGGCTGACAGTGGCAGCGTACTGAACTGAAAGAGATGTTACACTAGTTTCCAATTACAAGAAGCTCGGAGAAGGTAAAGTTACAGACCAAGGGATCCCTGCTGCCGCAGCCAAAGTGCAGGCTTATGTGGGATAGCTTGGAATAATCCTTAATCGTCAACATTAATTGTAAAACTATCGGTTCTCAGCGCTTAAATTGAACTTTTGTAATGGGGGGGTACTAAATACTTAACCACTGGAACTTAGAAACGGTTAACAACACTAATAACTTCATGATGGCTTCTTAGTAAGACCTCCAAGCCTCTTCAGCTGCAATTACATTCTCAATTTCGCTTCAAGTCCAAACCCAAACCCAAAACCACAGTTTTGTTTTCCTTCCTTTAACAATTTTGAAAATAAAACGGAAAATAATTCAGTTGATCTTCTCTTCCTCTAAGGACTGCTAAACAAGGCCATCAGTTACTTTCTTACTAGTTACAGGGTAGTGATGTTTTGGGATTCACCCATAGTTATGATAGTAGAATGTTGTTCTTCTTGCCTTTTCTCCAAACTAATGGTGTCTATCTGTCAAAGCATTTTTGAGGGTGTAAGGTAGTGCTACTTTATGTACTCACAAATCCAATTCATTAAGGTACGAGCCTAGTACTATGCCTATGCGTCTCCTGTGTCAGAGCATATGTGTAGAGTACATTTTTGGTGTAAATATGGGAGAGGCAAAGGTGAGTGGAAAATGAAAAATGTTAACTAGTAAATGGGAGGAGCAAATGGAAAATTAAGGAGGGGCCCAAGGACAGACGGATGTAAATACAAAAAAACCCTACAAAACAGTGAGTTTCTATTCAACAGATACACAATATCACTACAGCCCAAACAAGTTCAGATCCACTCAATATGAGCATTCAATAGAAACACTGAAAATTGAGCACCCAAAAATAGTTAAGAGTTTAGGATTGTGTGGGATCAAAATACCTCAAACACAATCAAATATTCTGCTGAGTAAGTCAGTCTAGATATAACAGAGGCTGCATCAATTAGGAATACATTTCATTATACCCTGAAGAACTACACTTGGGAGACGTTAATCTTCTTTTATAGAGTCAGCACCGCCTTGCAACCTGCAACCAGTGGCTACTTTCGTGGTGGGAGAGTGTAATCTTTCTCTTGCTGCACGCGACTCCATCAGTTCATTTTGCAGCACCATGTGGTTATCTTCCCACATACCGTGTTTTGGGTCGCACAGCGCCCTTTTTGGCATTGTTCCATTTATATTCTACCAGATTCTCCTCCTCCACTGCATAAGTACTTCACTCAGAGGTACTTTTGCACATGCCACAAACGTGACACCTGCCCCCGGTATGCTTACTAAATGTGGGGAAAAGGTATTGAGCTTTAACCGTGGGAGACCCTTCTGTTATCCTTGTATGTCCTGATGGAATTGCAATGAATGTATTTGGACAATGAAACATGTCAACCCTACCTCACAAAACGAGTCACAACATGTTTGCCCATTTGTAAAGTCTACCTAGGGCATGTTGTTAAATATTGTCCATGCCTCTTGTCACATTTTTACTATATGCCTTACTTCATGGACATGTATGTGTTACATCATTAAGAGGACACTAATCTATATGCTTCTCAACACTAAATGAATGTTAGGATAGCAGTGCATCACAAACCCATCCATGCAAGCAAAGGGTTATCTAAGAGTATTTCTTTAGACACTTGTTCATCACAATGACGTGAAACTCTCTTTGGTATGTAAAGAGAAGCGTTGGTCAGAAGATACCGCTTTTCACCTGATATGATCCTTGACGCTGTTGCAAACTGATAACAGCTAATTTGACCTACAACTCACTCACTGATTGCACTCCATTCCCTAGACCCTGGATCTTTCAAGAGGGTCTCTGGTGAAGTGGTGAGCCTACCCCTGGCAAACCTGTCCTAATGATGTCACTAAGCACTAGGATGCATTGATGTAATCTTCATATTTTCTGCTTATATTAGTACTGTTTGCATATGAATACTGTCTAAGATTTGTTTTATTATAGTTTGATAGCTCAGCAATCATTCATATATATTTTGTCATATGATTTATAATGCCTGATAGAATTAAATGAAGGTGCAAGAAGAAGAATATGTTAATTCTTGCATTTGACATCATTCAATGTGAAACCTGCCCTTTGCAAAATACGCAGAAAAGTGAATGTAAGTGGGGTACAGACGAGGATAAAGCAGAGAGGGGCATCTTCATTTTTCAAGGGAGATTTGGTTTGATTAAGAACAACTGTAAATACCTTTCATGAAGGCCACTGGCCATAGCCAGATTAGCCTTATCGGCTCGCTGGGAACACCAGAACTTAGGGCATCATTACGATGCCAGGCGGTCGGACCAACGGCCGCAATTGCGGTGGTCAGGAGATCGCTGACAAGCATGCAGGTGGTCCGACCACTGTATTTCGATGCGACCGCCGGGTTGGTGGTTGGAAAGGCGTTGGTTCCACGGAGGGGGCGTGCTGCGGCTATGGGAAAGGGCTGCACCACATGCCTCCGCCGTGCAGCACCTCCTGCATGTCCATGCACCCTGTGCCATGGACCATGTCATGCATGGCACACGATGCACAGAGGTGAGTGGGGGCACCGCATGTGCCCCATGGGCTACTTTTCAGGGGCCTATGAAGGCTGGGTGCCCTGTTTGGCATCCCCTGATCCCTTTCCGACAACCTTTTCATGGCAGGGTTCCCACCATAAAAAGGCTGTCGGAAAGGGATATCATTATAACCGACGGCTGTGCCTGCCTCAGCACTGCCGACATTCTGGGACGCTCATCCGACCGCCACCCCGTCAGGATCTATGATCTTGGCGGAGGTGGCGGTCTTGCATCCGACAGCTGTGGGTCCGACCACCAGTATCATAATATGGCAGTCGGACCGAAGGGCTGTCAGCGGTCGGACCGCCACCGACGTGCTGTCAGTGGTCCGACCGCCCAGCATCGTAATGATGCCCTTACTGAGCACAGAGACAGAGAATAACTTTCTTAATACAGAACAACGTGACTGTTGTTCAGTTAAGGTATGCAGGTCAAAGTCCACATTAGAAAATCAGAAAGACCCCATTTCTGCTAAGACAGATTAGCTAGAGGGCAAGAAACGATGGGTTGTAGAACAGTCAGGTTTCATCTTTTCATGCAAGGAAATTCTAAAACACTATTGCAGTGGTCCAATTCTTTTTAATATGTTAATGAATCACTTTCATTGCTACTATTTTGTTAATCTTTGTAGTTAGAACTATTCAATTTCTTTGTACTAGAATAGGATGTTGATTTTAATTAAACCATCCAATATATTCATAGTATATATTCCTGAGTGTGTCTACACATGGTTAAAAAGAGATTTGGATACCACTAATAACAAATTCTCCTGTGACTCTCACAGGTCTGATTGTTGCTCAAAATGCAAAATATGTATATAGTATGCAGGTGCTTTATGGGTTACAGTCTACCAGGTTTTCTGTATTAAGTTGGTGAATTGGCATTGGGCCAAGAGTTCTAGAAAACCTAATCCTGTGCCGCATTTTGCTAAAAATTGCAACAAAATGTATCAGCATCACGAGGCAGGAGCACCAGTATATTGTAGTGCCACAGTTACTGGTGGGGGGACAACAGGGGCCAAGCAAATTGTATTCCCTTTCCCACATCCCTTGCTTCTTACTTGCCATAGATGGGCCTCCTTGTAGCACCTAAACCACGCCACCACAGGGTAAAGCGTTTTCTCAACAGACACCAATGGCACTTGATTAATTTGCAAGTGGTTTGCAATAACAGGAGCTGCTTTACTGATGTGTATGCTGCCTTTCATGGGTGCACACACAACAGCTACATTTTCCAACAGTCATCCACAGGATGTCGATTAGTTGATAGAATTTTGGTTCCATATTACTACTAAGTAAGTGGAACTGCATGTGTCCACAGGCAATGGCTTCACAAAAATATTCACTCATAACTTCAACTCATCCCAATACACCCATGATATGAACATTGATTGTGTGGATGTATAGATTATCTGCAGCACTACCAGGCAACCACAAAAACAAATATTGCATGTCTTGATTGCAGATGATGTTGGGTGTGACCTCTATTCACATCCTCATCTCCTTCCAATATCCAACCACCCTGCCTCTGCAGAGGTACACCAAATCACAAAATCATTCAGCACACTGTTGGCATCTTAAAATCACATTTCGAATATCTCGATCATATGGATGTGCTCTAGAACTCATCAGAAGTAGATCATTTAGCATGTTGTGTGTTGGGCAACCTTGCTATGTGGTGGGACTTGCATGTGGCGTTTACTGTAGAGTTACAGCCCTATCCAAATGCCCAAGGAGGCCAATGCACCGAGGTCAAGATCTTCCAGTGAGTGGTGAGTACTTTTACATTTCATTGGTGCTGCTAGTTCCGTTGATGTAACCCTGTGGTTGGACAGTGTTGAGTCAGTGGTGAAAGGTTAACTATGACACTGCCCACACAAACCAACCTGAAACAGCACTATTACACCACTGTGATGCTACAGCCAAACTTGCTCTTAAAAATGTAAAATACATCTGCAAACAAATCACTCACTTATTCATCCAATATTGCATCTTACAATCTCCATACACCCATACACACATACTTTAATTTCCCCTCATATCAGGGAACCGCACATGAAGTGTACGGAGAATGAAACCTACCACAAGTAGCACTACATCCACATAGCTTGGTTTACATCTTTTATATTTATATTTTCTTCTGCTAGGTGGATATTCAAGACACGTATGTTGCCCCCTTTACTCTTTCATTTTTTCAGAGTTCCTACATCTATCTGGCGTAGACCTACATAGCAGAGGTGGACTATTGTTCCTGCAATACTTAGGTGTAGAACTATCTAGCAGAGATGGATGTGTTTGCCAACAATGACAAATAGAAAGTGCCCACAAAGAAAAGGAAGTAAGGCCCTCCCCTAAACCATCCTTAGACAAGAGCAGAATCCATCTCTATCCGGTTGTTGCTTTTATCCTAGATGCCTCTGGAGTGACTAAAGAGAGAAATGAGAGGGCTCTCAAAATCACATCAGAATAAGATGAAGCCATATAGAAGGTGTCCTTTACAGTTATTCTCAGGGTAGGTAACACAGCACACCCGAAAATTTAGTCTACCATTACCAAGTGCTGCAAGGCAGCGGTTGTTCACACCCATTGATCCAGAGAGTTCAGGCAGTGTTGAGAAAAACTCTAGCAATGAGCACTCCTGAAGGATTCTCTATCCACAGTTCAGACCACTTCACAGGAGTGTCCTGAGAAGAGCTTGACTAGACCTCCATGCTCATCTTGAGGCACATGAGCACCGGCATGGCGGTAAGTCAATGCATATGCAGTTAGCTCCTTCATCTGTGGATTGCAAGAGTTGTTCTGTTATTGCTCCTATTTAATTGGGTTTATCATGTCCATACCGTCTATATGCCATGGTGTCACGTATAAAGTGTAATTGAGAGCACATTGTCTGTGTAACCATTATCTGGATTTGTCACATTTACCCATGGCAATTGTATCACATGACGACACACAAGAAATATTATGGCTAAATCACCAACAAATTTATGTCCATGTTCACTTCTCTTATGCCAGACATAGATCATATACAGTGACAACCTAATGTATAAATCAATTTGATATTACAACACACAAAGAGTTCCTTGGTAAATCATGCAGAAACAACGCATAATAAGAAGTATGCAACTTCATATGTCAATCTAACAGCTTTGCATACCCACCATCATCCGTAGGCCTCAGAATCATGCCCACATTCCTGTTTCCCATCATGCAGGAACTTCTGCCTCTGACCCTTAAATTACCCCAGTGTATGCTCCAACTTAGTAAATGTCTGGTCCTGCCTTACAGCCCACAATGTCTGCACCAGAATAGATGCACCCCACTGTCTAACTTTGGGGACAGCCAGGTATGTTTGCCTTTAATGGGGACAGCAGTTCCAAAACTGTGTCTGGACTGGGAGACTGACTTCTGATGTATGCTTTGATTTATGATTTATATTGATTCTTTGGATTTCTCTTTGAATTTTGAATTTTACTTTGGGCTTTTTTTGACTTTTTTGGGACTATTAAATAGGATTTTTTCCTTTTGTTTTCCTTCATTTTCTCCATTTGGACAGTGCTCATATAAACATTTCCACTGACGCTCCTCAGGTGTTTTCTGTTGCCCACCCTTCTCCAAGTTGACTCTCTCACCCTGCACTCTGTTTGAACTTACATCACATCCAAAACCCTTGCCCCATTTTCTTTTACCTTATCAAAAAAATGTTATTTAGCCTATTTCTTTTAATCTTCCTTGAATAGTTATGACTATGCTAAGACTGTGTAGCAATATCTTTCGATTGCTATTTGTAGTAAAACACACAAACTTGAATGGTACATAATCTAGACACAATGACATATTCAATTACAATATTCGCATGTGCCCATCTTGAGGCCCAGGCAAAAAGGAGAGGACATTTAGGTGGAGGTAGGCATGACTTGTGTTTATTAAAAAACAAATGACAAAATAAGTTTATTCATACATATTCTTCAGTGGTGTGTGTGAACACAAATGTAGGGGAATGCTGTGTGAAAATGAGGCACTGGTTAAGGTGAATGAAGTCATCATGGGGATGGTGGTTGCTGTACTTGTCCAATTGGTGGCCATCCGTATCCCCAGCAATACAGTACAGGGCCCAAATTGAATTTTGTATCCAGGTTATGCATTGGAAATAGGTGAGATAGTGAGAAGTTGGTGGGGATGGACCCTTCAGCTGACTATTTAACTCAGTTGCCTTAGGTGCATAACTTGGCCCTACAGCTTGAGGCGAGACCATTGTGTGAGAGGGCCTGTATGAGTTCCCTGAGAATTGCATAGTTTTTGAATCCTCCGTCACTCTCAACACCCAGAGATGTTCTCAATTGATGTCCTGGATAATTTTTTCTATCTTCTCCAAGACCCTGGTCTGCCTCTTCATCAACTTAGGGAGGTCTTTCAGGTGAGTGGAGATGTTGCACATGGTTGCCCCCATTTCACAAGTCTCACCGCGCACAGAAGAATTATGTTGAAGGAAATTATAGTCCCAGTAAAAACATCTGCCCAAGCCAATCCTCTGTCCCACATGTGTGGCTGTTTCAAAGAGCCATCTGGTTCTGCATGTTGAATTATGTCATCTGAGAGGCTGTAGGGTAGAGCCTGTTCAATTGAATTGGGGAGAAGACTGCCTCTCCTGGGATTTCCTCTCTGTCAGAAGATGAAGAGAAGACTGGAAAAGTGTCAACGCCTGAAACTTAAATAAAATTCACATAGGAGGATTGTTTTTTGAGAGCGATGTTTATTCAGCTGAATGACATGTGGAGCTTCCAGAGCTTCCAGAGAGACATAATGTCTGACAGAAGCTCTAAACAGATAGATATACTTTCCATTTGATGGTAATTTACTCAACAGTTCCACTCTCAGGCAAGGAAATAGTCATGTGTTTATTTTATGTGTAACAACTCCTTGCTAGTACATTTGATAACATTTGTTTAACAGTCCATTCTTCCTACTGCGTACACAGTCTTGAGATACGCTTGCAAATGCCAAAACGAGAATATCATATCTCATGCCCTAGTCTTCCCATGCCTCTGCAAAATACCTTTAATTATTAGTTACTGAAGCTTATGTGTGCATTAGTCCTGTGGTAATGCATTCACAGGACTTAAGCATGATGGAGTCGGTTTAGGTTTTTACAATTTCGGCCAAGGCACCTGGTACATAGGTGGAACATATGACGAAGCTAAGGTTTGTACAAATTGAGGAGCGGTTGAAGGTGAATTCTGTTTAGATGGGACAAGCATCTGTTAATGAATCAAACAGGATTTGTAGAGCACGACTAATCACCGAGAGGGTATCCAGGTGCTGAGAACACTGCTGCTGGGAGGGTTCAGTTGAAAAGCCAGGCCTTTAGTCCTTTCCTGAATTCCAACAGAGAGGATGAGGTCTGGCAGTAAAATGGGAGGTTGTTCCAGGACTTTGCTGTGAGGTAGGAGAAGGAGCATCCTCCACTGTTTCTGCGGCAGATGCAGGGGGTTTGTACAAGGCAGAGGGAGGCAGATTGCAGGTATCTGGAGGTAAGGTGGAAGTTCAGGCAGTAGTTGGTGTATGGGGGTCTTTGGTTGTGTTGGGATTTGAAGGTGTGGATCAACATCTTGAACTGACATCTCTTCTGAACAGGGAGCCAGTGGAGCTTCATGAGGTGGGGGTGATGTGGGTCTGCTTCGGGAGGTCTTGGATGGGTCTGGTCACTGAGTTCTGTATGGTTTGCAGGAGGTGCAAAGTGATTTCAACGTAGGCATATGAGAAGAGAACCACGACACGACGAGCGTTCCGAACGGGACAACACCTTGTCCTGTCAGACCTGATCATGCCCTGAGGAAGCCCCAGGCCAGATGGCCATGTAAAGGGGGCGAAACACGTGTTGGCTGTCACCGCTCTCCATCTATCTGACTCTGAGTTTTGGACAAGAGTCATAATACACAAATATCTCTACAAGCAACTTTGTATTGGAATTTTTTTTCCGCACTGAATGACAACTCCTAACTTCTCCTGACCAACCTAGAAATCATAGATGTATGTACTGGTTACTGGAAGAAAAGCGTGAATGTCAAACATTGTGCGATGTGATGTGAGAGGCTGATATCTACTGTACAAAACAACATATCAATATGTTAAGGGCTGTAAATGAAATGTGGGTGGACTGACTGGATGACAGGAGACTTATACATATACTTACCAATAAAGAAGAGAAAATTAAGTGCGTATGTTGTGACATAAGAACTAGGTTTGGCCTAAATTTAATTTTGACCCCATAATCTTCTTGCATGATTTACGGCATTTTGCATCACGATTGTTACAAGATGTACCTGAAATTATGCCAGTACACCGTTTCACGTAATTGAAGCTTTGTTGGGGTAAAAAGCCTATTGCAGGAACATGGGAAGAACATGAACAAAATGAAAGTGAGCGGGTGTTTTTTTTTTACTATGAAATGCATGTTTGCGCCAAAAATGGACACATGGAAACATTTTGTGCTAAAAAAAATAGTGCAAAATACTAAAGCCGGCATTTTGCTTAAATTCTTAATTTCACGTAATATTTTGTGCATTTTGTAATTTCGGAAAAGGGAATTACTCACATTTTGTCCAGGCCGGAAAAGAGCTAATACATCAGACTAGTAGAGTAACGCACACCAGGTGTTGGTTAGAGATGTTAAACATGAGCACCTTCATATGTTACAGAAACATATTTTCATTATATTCATACTTATGCAGAGGGAGAGATTCATAGACTTATATCAATTGACAGGGATGTAGACTGACCATCCATCTGAGGTGTATGTCCACTCCACACTGCTGCACAGGCAATGCATCCATGTGGTTGAGGGGCCAACAGCACACGCCCTGCAAAGGAGGAAATGGAAAGATGTGGCTGAGCAAACTTGAACACAAATCACTTGCCACATAACTATGTTATGAGTAGATCATCGTGGTATATGGCCGTGCTGAGGTAAGACAATCAAAGATACATGCTTCTCAAGAGTGTGTTTGTGAGGCATATTTTGGGTGGTAGGGATGCATAAAAATGCCAGCCCTAGCTGAGGCCTTGCCACAGAAGAGAATGTTGATGATCCATCTGCTGCATGCACTGCACAAGACATGGGGATTGTAGAAAGGATGTAGTATAATCAGTGGTGGCTCGCAGAGAGAGTGCTGCGGGCAGTGGGGTGGGGCGAGGGGGCTGGGTGGGGGGGTAGTGGAGTCGGACATACGACGGGCAGGAGTAAGGTAAGTAAATAAATAAATACAACTATTTACCTTGCGCTCGCTGCATCGCCGAGTTGGCGATGCATCGAGCGCAATGTAAATAGTTTTATTTATTTATTTACTTACCTTACTCCTGCCAGTCGTATGTCCGACTCCACTATCCCCCCATCCTGCTCCTCCCCCGCCTCACCCCCGCAGCACTCCCTCTGCGAGCCGCCACCGAGTATAATCACTTTTCACTCTAAACAAGGGAAGAAGCTCTCTATGAGAGTGATATGTGTAGGATATGTGCCTTTATGTGAATGCAGGAGATGTGTTCTGCTTGAAGACAGTGTGACATGAGTTAGCAATTACAATGTTGTTGAAAGATGGGGTGTTTTATTTTTTACCTGGTCTATCCTTGAGATTTCCCGGCACAGGCAAGCCAAACAGAGGTCAGGGTGCATGGTAGAGGGGATACTCTCATGCAGGAGGAGGGCAGGGGATGAGACATAGGCAGCATCCATGTCCAGACAGAGCCTTGGCCATCTGAATCCTGAGAAACCTCTTCTTCACCTCATCCTGCCATTTTTTTAAACTCCCACACAGAGCATACCTATCCCTCCTAATCTTTCACCATGTCAGTGAACTCCAGACACATGGTCGCGTTCTGTACTCCATTGAGGGTGCATGGACACAGATCATATAGTTCCCTGTAGTGATTCACAACAAATTAGACTACACGTTCGAAGTAAAGTTCTTCTTGTATGCTTTATTTACGTGCTTCCAATTATAATGTTTGTCAGGGGTGTGTGATTTTCCTGTTTCAATAATCTTAAATTCATACTTCTGCATATTGTAAGTGGAGATCTTTGCCTAAGTTGCATAGAAATAGCTTATAGGCGTACACCGAAAATATGCCCATACAATTTTAGTAATAGGTTTACAGGTGCAATTTCAGTCCTACCTGTCATTATTCCCTCATGTAAGGGGGCTGAGAAAAGTACTTCTGCTATTAGGCAGAAAAAGCCACCCAGAGGGAATTCCATCCAGGTGGAGATTTCGAGCCTCTCAAGCGTGAGCAGAAATCTAGATATGCAGAGATCTCCTCATGTATATGTCCTTAGTGTAGAAGCCACATTGAGTCCAGGTCTATTTTTAAGTGTGTTTTAGTTTCGTTTAGAAAAAGCTCAGGTAAATCTTATGCTGCGACGCGGGAACACACGTTACGAGCAGGACTAACACTTCAGAAATGACACTGCAAATGTTCACCTTTAGCTAGTTTACCTGAACAGTCATTAAGATATGGGGCCCTGTGTGAGTCACAAAGCAGAAAGCTTCCAAAGCATTTGTCTATCAGAAAGGAAACAAGCTAGTTGTGCAAGAAATGACATACGCTGCCTGGGCCATATGGGAAAAAGATGAGTAGGTTCTTCAAAAACCTTGGAATAAAGGACAAAATAACCATGTCATCATTTACGAAGATACAATGACTTTGTTCCTCAGCATTCACAGCTGTATTAACAATATGCTCCTTGTTATTGTAACTGAGGCCTGCCTACTCAGAATAATTTCTATTCACAACCAAAGTCTTCATGTTAATTTACAGATTCTACCTGCTTCCTAACATTCCCAAAGAAATGTTATCAATAGTAATTTCACTCTCTAACAATGCAAAGCAAGCTATTATCTAGTGATATCTGCTCAAAGTTCTAAAACAAAGGGGCATATTATCAACGAGGCGATAGGAAATTATCGCCGCTTTTGCGTCCGTTTTCGGGCGAAAAGCGGCGATAATTCTATCGCACTATTATCAAGCAAGCGCTAAACTGCTTTAGCGCTTGCTTGATAATGTTAGCGACCGTTTTCAATAACGCCTTGCATGTCATCGCTAATGACATGCAAGGTAGGCGTTCCTGACTTAAAGTCCATGAAAACGGTCGCTAACACAACATCGCCCTATTACCAATGCGGCCCGAATCCAGCGACGCGATAAGAAAACGTGCGCTAAGCGCGTTTATCGCATTTCCCTAACGCCTAATTGAAATAGGACTTAGCCATATGTTACATGGGAGGTGGATCGTCAGGTTACGACCACGCTTGCCTATTATCAAGCTTTTTTTTATCGCACTGGGTTCATCGCAGGATTTCTCCCGCTAAAACCCACTATCGCTAGCTTTCACATCGCATCTTAGCGGCGCCTTGATAATAGGTCGCTAATGATGCGATGTGAACCAGCGATAGACGGCGATAAAATAAAATGTGCTAAACTCGCTTAGCGATATTTAGCGCATTTTGTTGATAATATGCCCCAAAGACTTTTCAGAAGGCGCCAACCTCAATTCAGGATTCAAGGGAAGCCATGCACTTTTCTGCATGTCTCTGTGTCGCCAACCATACACGTTAGTAATATGTTGCATAGCGGTAGACCCTGGGAAAAGGGAATGGGATAAGAGAGAGAAACAGAGATAGGAGGTGTCCCCACTCTGGCTTGCCACTCTTCTTGACGCTGATGTCTATTCTGTTGGTGCTGTCATCTGCTGAGTCTTAGTGGATATATAAAGACAAGATTAATATCTTTAATACCATATCTGTATGGAATTACAGTTGCCATAAAAATTATATACCCCGAAATATTTCTATGCCACTTACTCACTCAGATATTGATGGAATTCTGGCGTTGCTGATTGTGCAACACAATATTTTCTATTTAATTAATATTTGTCGGTTTCAGCATACTCTCGTTCCATTCGCTGACAAACGCCACTGCCTTATGCTTTTGTGAATACACTCTCTCTGGGTCTGCTATACATTCAAGGTTATTTCATAAACTGTAATGTAAACAAACATTCCCCAATCTTATACAGTACGCACTAATAATACAAAATCTATTTTCTTAAGCACATATCACTATCTAAAATATAATATATGCATTATGAAAAATATCTATAGTCTTAAGAAGATGAGGATCCTCCCCATTCCTCACATAGCTTAGTATTTTTACTGCCTAGCAACAATGCTCTTGACCATAAAGAAACTTATACTTGATCATTTCAAAATAGATGCTACCATTCACAAACATCGTGAGAGTTCTGTGGCTTCATGGGAAATGTAGATTCTGAATTTAACTCTGGCACTTGGGTTTACTGTGTCCTCCAAAGATGCATAACATTTCATCAAGCAGCACCGATGCTTAGGGTGCGCTGCCAGCCCTTCATTTCCTGGACGGAATTAGGGACATGTGAGTTTGGAATATTGTGCTCGCAAACCTGCTAAGAGCTGAAATGTATGCTGTTGGGCCTGGCCTTTTTGCATGGTTATCCCCAAACATTTTGCTTCCTTCCTCCCATTTTATCTGACCTGTTTTTTGGTGGTTTTTAGGGCTCTGAGCACTTTACAATTACCAATCATTACTAAAGTGCATATGCTCTCGGTGTAAATTGTAATGGTGAGCAATTTTATCCATGATTGGCATATTTGTTTATCTAATAAGTCCCTAGTGAAGTGCACTGTGTGTGCCCAGGGCCTGTAAATCAAATCCTACTAGTGGGCCTGCAGCACTGATTGTGCCACCCACACAAGTAGCCTTTCAAAGGTGTCTCAGACCTGCAACTGCTGTGCCTGTCTGGAACACCCTTCCCCTCAACCTACGAAAGACCCAAGACCTGCTGACCTTCAGGAGACGACTCAAGACCTGGCTATTCGACCAGTAGCGGCAACACCCCCCTCCTCTCCCTCAGCGCCTTGAGACCCTCGCGGGTAAGTAGTGCGCTTTACAAATCTTGTGATTGATTGATTGATTGCCTGTGAGCCTAGTTTTATACTGCCATGTCGACCTGGCAAGTGCACCCACTTGCCAGGCCCAAACCTTCCCTTTTATTACATGTTAGTCAACCCTAAAGTAGGCCAAAGGAAGTCCCATGGGCAGGGTGAAGTGTACTTAAAAGGTAGGACATGGAGTGGTGTGTTTTTACATGTCCTGATAGTGAAATACTGGGCATTTCGTCTTTCCCTATTGCAAGCCTATCTCTTCCATAGGTTAGCATGGGGTCTGCCTTGAAACACCTTTGAAGTACAAATTCCCATTGGAAGATGATGGGAAGTTAGAGTTTGGGATGTTTAGAAAGTGGGCATTTTCTTGCTTAACCATTCTGTGCCTGCCTGTGGAATCTATGTCTGTGTTGCCTGACAGCTGGGCTTTCCTGCATACACTCTAGACAGTCACACAAAGGGAGTTGAGGTGTGCCCTGCTTATCCTGATGGCTCATCGCCAGGCTAATGGGCCTTCTTGAGCTAGAGTGGAGGGAGGAGTTGTCACTGACATCTGAAAAGGGGTGTGCCTGTCCTCACTCAATACTGTTTCCACCCCTGTAGCGTGTCTGGGGGCAGAGCAGGAAAGTACATGGTTTCATGCAGAACAAAGCCTTTTCTTTGAAGTTTACCTCCTTCAATGACCAAACTGGTATAGGTATTGGGGCTCTCACCCCACAACTTTAGAATACTCTGGACTTAGGACTCTGCCAAGAATAAGAGCTAGAACCACTGTCAGAAGAGACTACTACTTTGCTGCATGTTTTGCTGTGTTGGCCTGATGTGTGCTGCTTCTGTCTTGGGCAGTTAAAAGACCTGACTAAACTTTCTTGATCCTGCTGTTTAAGTTTTTCCAAGGGCTTGAGGTAGAGCTTGTCTCCTGTTGGAAGTAATGGCATAGCATATAGCAGAGTTAAGTGTTGTAGAGTGGAGTGGTGTGTGGTACCAGCAGAGCTGGGTGGTGTGTTGTAGAGGGTCATAAAGTGTTGTAGAGTGGAGTAGAGTATAATGTCTCAGAGTGGATGAAAGTGTTGTACAGTGGGGTGGAGTAGAGTAGTATGTGGTACAGTATGGTAAAGTGGGGTGGATAGACTGCCTTACAGTTGAGTGGCAAAGAGTAGCATAAAGTGGAGTGGCATAGAGTGCAGTAGTGGAGTATATTGGAATACAGCTGAATGGTGTCTCATAGTGTAAACTATGTTAACTGGGATGAAGCAACGTGGAGGGAGTTGCGTAGAGTGGAGTAGAGTGGAGTGCAGTCTTGTAATGTGCTATAGAGTAAAATAGAGTGCTGCACAGTGGTAATGACAGAAGTATTTTGTACAGTGTAGAACTATATAATGGAGGAAAGTGTGGTACAGTGGAGGGGAGTAGACTGTTGTTGAGTGAAATATAGTATTGTTAAGAGGAGCACAGTGGAGTGGTGTGGAGTGTAGTTGGGTAGAGTGGCATAGAATGGAGTAGCTTACTGTGGATTGATATAGAGTGGAGTGACATACAGTGCAATAGTGTACAGTGGAGTGGCATATATTGAAGTGGCATAGAGTGGAGTAGCATAGAGTAGAGAGGGGTAGAGTGGAGCTATGTATAGTGGAGTAGCATAGAGTACAATGTTGTAGAGTGAAGTAGCGCACAGTGGAGTCAAGTTGATTGCAGTGTCGTAGAGTGGAGTGGCTTACAGAGGAATAGCGTACAGTAGAGTGCTGTAGAGTGGACTGGTGTAGAGTGGAGAGTGGAGTGTGGTAGAGTGGAGTAGCATACAGTGAAATTGCATAAAGTGGAGTGGCATACAGAGGACTGGCATAGAGTGGAGTGGCATAGAGTGAAGTGGCATAGAGTAGAGTGGGGTGTACCAGAGTGACATAGACTGGAGTGATGTAGATTGGAATGGTGTACAGTGCAGTGGCATACAGTGGAGTGGCGTATAGTGGGGTACAGTGGAGTAGTGTACAGTGGAATGGCAGACAGCGGAGTGGCATACAGTAGAGAGGGGTAGTGTAGATTGGCATAGAGTCAAATAGCATATAATTGATTAACGTAGAGTGTTGTTGCGTACAGTGAAATAAAGTAGAGTGGAGTGGGGTACAGTGGAGTGACGTACAGTGGAATAGTGTACAGCGTAGTGGCATAGTATGGAGTGTCAAAGAGTCAAATAGCATACAGATGAGTGGCATACAGTGTTGTTGCGTACAGTGGAATAAAATAGAGGGGAGTGGCATTGAGTGGAGTGGCATAGAGTGAGTGGCGTACAGAGAAGTGGCAGACACTGGAGTGGCTCAGAGTGGAATAATGGAGTGTTGTAAAGTGGAGTGGTGTAGAGAGGAGTAGCAAACAATAGAATAGCGTACCTTGGCATGGCGAAGAGTGGAGTGGCATGGAGTGGAGTGTGGTAGAGTGTAATAGCATAGAGTGAAGCAGCGTAGAGTACAGTGTTAGAGAGTGGTGCAGTGTATAGTGGACTGAGGTACAGAGTAGTGGCATACAGTAGAATAGTGGGAGTGGAGTGGTGTAAAGTAAAGTAGCATAGACTGGAATAGAGTATAGTGGAGTGGAGTACAGTGGCATTGTATAATTGCATAAACTATGGTAGAATTTTCAGAACCCACTGAGGATAATAATTGTATTGACGCACACTACCAAGACCAGGATGCATTGTGAACTTACCTACTAAGGAGGTCTACTAAAGGCCAATCATGAATCAAGATGTAATTTAAATATGAGTGCGTCAACAGCTCCGTAAAATCTACAAGCATTGCCTTTGAAAAAGAAGCTTGGATGCTTTGAAACGCGTCAGCAAAAAGAACTCTTGGAATGCATTTGCCGGTTTGAAAAATAAAGGTTCTGAGAACCATCTTTTGTGGAGTGCGTCCTTACATCAGGGCGAGTTGATGAGGATATATATATACATATATATATATATATATATCCAACCCGTCTTCCTCCAGGTAAGGACAAAGTGCGAGACAGCTCCGGGATAGGCTTAAAACTGACTTTAATGATTTAAGGCGCTCTGTGTGCAACAACCTTGAAACGCACGGCAGATGCATTTCGCTTAATTAGCTTCATCAGTGCCCGTTTGAAAGGCAAAACAATGTCCTGGGGGTCTGGTGAAATATAGCTGTTACTACAGCCACTCCCAGTCAGGTGATTACTTGCCCCTCCTCCGCTTCTGAGGTTGCAGGACATCTCGCGCTCCACTCCCCAGGCCACTGCATTCTGGGAGTAGAATTCCTCCATGAGTGCCCATACAGAGAGGGGCCTCTCAGACATCAAGTGATGCCCCAATCCTTGTTGGTTGGTGAACCCCACTCCTGCGCAGCTACCTCGGGGGGTTCAAGTCAGTTCGAGTCTCCCTTTTCAGGCATGAATTCTGCCTCCTCTCTCCCCATGTGCCAATACCTCCAAGTGGAAATGCATAGCACCGGGGGGTTGTATATATTTATATATATATATATATTCACTGAAAAAACCATAGGTTTCAGACACGTTATAGTTAGAAATTAGCATTTAAAAAACCTTTGAAATTCACTGAAAAAACCATAGGTTTCAGGCACGTTATAGTTAGAAATTAGCATTTAAAAAACCTTAGAAATTCACTGAAAAAACCATAAGGTTTTAGGGACAGTTATAGTTAGTTGGACATTGCACTCGTACAAAACCCGTGAAATTCCCCCGTTATAGTTAGTTCAGGTAACTATAACTTGCGCCTCGCAATGCACTGCTGATGACGTCACATAGTACATCACTCATGACATGGTCAGTGACATCACTGATGACATCACTGATGACATCTCAAATGACATCACTGATGACATCACTGATGACATCATCCAGTGACTGTGTGCTTCTGTAAAGTTTAAAGATGTTTAATATATATAGGGAAAGGCGTATTGAAGAATGAGTGGGTGTAGAAGCGCCTGAATGGATGATTTAGTAGGTGCGTGACTGAGTCTATAAGTGAGTGATTAAACGTATCTTACTGGATGCATGGGTGAGTGACTAAACTGTGTGAATGTCTGTATCCGTCTGTCTGTTGTTGTGTAAGCAACTGCATGGGTTTCTGACTAGCTAAATGAGTGTCTATATGGGTTATGGATTGGTTCTCTGAGTATCTGTATGGGTGCCTCAGTTTTTGTGTGGGTGGGGTGTGTGTGACTCTGTGCATAGATGTGTGAGTGGGTGATTCACTGGGTGCATGGTTTCAAGAGTGCGTCTGTGATGGACTGTATGGGTGGGTGAGTGTGTGTATGGGTGTGTTAGTGATTGAATGTATATCTCAGTGGTACATGTGTGAGTAACTACATATGTGAAAGGCAGTATATATGTGTGTTGGAGTATATAAATGGCTATAAGTGAGAGTGTGTGATTGTGAGAGTGGCTATATGGATGAGTGTGTACTTGCATCAGTGATTGCATAGGAGCGTAAGAATGTGCTAGTATTTTTATGAGTAAGTGAGCTGGTGTGTATAACTGTATAGGTGAGTAAATTGGAGTGTGATTAATTATTTGCATGACTGACTAGGTGTGTGAGTACCTCTATGGATGAGTTGTGTTGTGTGAGTGTTTATATAGGTGTATGAGTGCATATGATAGTCCTGTACTGAGTGACTGTAAGTATGAGTGACTGTACGGGTGAGTGAGTAGATGTGTGTGTGTAGACCTAAGAATCAGTGAGTGGGTATGTACTTATTGGTATTGGAGTGTGTATGGTTTTGAGAATGGCAGTCTGTAATGTAGAGTGGGTGTATCAAAACTTATATTAGGGTGTGAGAAGATGCATTAAATTCTCACATGGATGATGTCATCAGTGATGTCATCAGTGATGTCATTTGAGATGTCATCAGTGATGTCATCAGTGATGTCACTGACCATGTCATGAGTGATGTAATATGTGACGTCATCAGCAGTGCATTGCGGGGCGCGAGTTATAGTTACCTGAACTAACTATAACGGGGGAATTTCACGGGTTTTGTACGAGTGCAATGTCCAACTAACTATAACTGTCCCTAAAACCTTATGGTTTTTTCAGTGAATTTCTAAGGTTTTTTAAATGCTAATTTCTAACTATAACGTGCCTGAAACCTATGGTTTTTTCAGTGAATTTCAAAGGTTTTTTAAATGCTAATTTCTAACTATAACGTGTCTGAAACCTATGGTTTTTTCAGTGAATTTCAAAGGTTTTTTAAATGCTAATTCCTAACTATAACATGTCTGAAACCTACGGTTTTTTCAGTGAATTTCAAAGGTTTTGTAAATGACAATTTTTAAATGTATTAATTGTTATATTTATTTTTTTCATACTGATTTACTACATTTTTAGAAACAATTTTTTTTACATATTTTATTTTTTAAATTACATTGTAATTACATTATACATTACAAAAAATACTTTCTCAGAATGAATTACTTTAGTTTAAATACTTTGCACATAGGCAATAGACTTTTAAGTACAGTAGTTACAGTTGTTGCAATGGGCAACACATTTTCAAACACAATGCAACATTCAGCTCAATGTGAATTTCTAGTTAAATGCAATTAGTTACTTTATGGATTACTTTTCTAACCATAGGACTGGATCCTAGATTCAGTCCTGGGACATCTCCTGTAAACAGTTGAGTAAAAGCGTTTTGGTTACAGTAGTGATTTTTAAGGAATATTATTGTATTTTATAAGTTGACACTTAGAAACTTTTTCTCATAGAATCACCAATGTTATCCTATGGAAGGAAATTCACTTAGCAGGTAAAAACTGTTATCGTTACTTTTTCTTACTCAGTGTTGGATCCTGGATCCAGCACTGGTGCATCTCCTGTAAACAGTTGAAAGAATGCGTTTAAGTCATACAGGCGATTTTTAAGGAATATTTGTAGTTTGTGAAAATCGACACTTTGAAACTTTTCTGCTGAAAACCAGACAATGGATTCCTATGGAAGGAAATACAAGTTACTGGTAAGTACGGTTAGAATTACTTTTCAGGGTCAGTGCTGGGCTAAAAGATGCAGCACTGGGTTCTCTCCTGATAACAGGTGAGTAAATTGGAATTCGTACTTTGGTTGATTTTAGAGGAATATTATAAAGTTCCAAAACTCCACACTTAGAAGAATTTCCAAGTGAAACCAGTCAATGTTAGCCTATGAAGGAAATTCAAGTTACTGGTAAGTACGGTTAAAATTACTTTTGAGGATCAGTACTGGGCTGAAAGATGCAGCACTGAGGTCTCTCCTGATAACAGGTGAGTAAATCGGAATTCGTATTTCGGCTGATTTTAGAGGAATATTTTAAAGTTCCAAAACTCCACACTTAGAAGAATTTCCAAGTGAAACCAGTCAATGTTAGCCTATGGAAGGAAATTCAAGTTACTGGTAAGTACGGTTAAAATTACTTTTCAGGACCAGTACTGGGCTGAAAGATACAGCACTGAGGTCTCTCCTGATAACAGGTGAGTAAATCGGAATTTGTATTTCGGCTGATTTTAGAGGAATATTTGTATGTTTCAAAAATCGACACTTAGAAACTTTTTCAGCAAAAAGCAGGCAATGATATCCTATGGAAGGAAATTCAAGTTACTGGTAAGTACGGTTAAAATTACTTTTCAGGATTAGTACTGGGCTGAAAGATGCAGCACTGAGGTCTCTCCTGATAACAGGTGAGTAAATCAGAATTCGTAGTTCGGCAGATTTTAGAGGAATATTTGCACAATGGTGAAGGGAGGGGCGGGGCCTGAGGTGACATCTGTGCAAACGCGCCCTGTGGCGTGTTTTAAGTTGGGGGATTAAGTCCCCTTGAATCATGAGGGTCCCTAGGGGCCAACTAGCCCACCAGGAACCTCCAGTATGCGCCAGGGGCTGCGTTGCAGAGACGTGTAGAGAGGCCACACCCCTTTTACACCTCTCAGCAACGCAGCTCTGTGGCGCTTTCTGGATGTACCTGTTGGGCTAGTTGGCCCCAGGGACCCTCAGGATTGAAGGGGATTTAATTCCCCATCTTAAAACGCGCCATGGGGCCTGTTTGCACACATGTCACCTCAGGCCCCGCCCCCTCCCTTCACCACTGTGCAAACGCACCCCGTGGCGCGTTTTAAGTCGGGGGATTAACTCCCCTTGAATCCTGAGGGTCCCTGGGGTGCAACTAGCCCACCAGCTACCTCCATTAAGCTCCACAGAGCTGTGTTGCAGAGAGGTGTAAAAAGGGGCGTGGCCTCTGTACACCTCTCTGCAAGGCAGCCCCCTGGCGTATACTGGAGGTTCCTGGTGGGCTAGTTGGCCCCCAGGGACCCCCAGTATTCAAGGGGAATTACTTCCCTTCTTAAAACGCGCCAGGGGGCGCGTTTGCAGAGTACTGCAGGGAGGGGCGGGGCCTCGGGCACGATGCCGTTTTTTTTTTTTTTTTATGGGAGGGGGCTGCGTGGCCCCCTTCCCTCAGCCACTTTTGGCCCCGGGGACCCCATCCCCCGGGGCCTGGGCATTTTTTTTGTTTTATTAAAAAAAAAAAAAAAATGGGAAGGGGGCCGCGTGGCCCCCCTTCCCTGGGCCTCTATTGGCCCCGGGGACCCCATCCCTTCGGGGCATGCCCTCTTTTTTAAATAAAAAATATGGGGGGGGCTGCGTGGCCCCCCTCCTCAGGCCATTTAAGGCCCCGGGGACCCCATCCCCCGGGTCCGGCCTTGCCCTTATTTTTTTAATTTTTTTATTTGGGGAGGGGGGCTGCGTGGCCCCCCTCCCGGGCCACTTATGGCCCCGGGGACCCCATCCCCGGGGCCTGGCCTCTGGTTGGGGACTGTGGGGGTCCCCAAACCCCCACAGTCCCGCCGGCTCCCCGTGTCCTACGGGAGCCGGCATTCCTTTTCCACATGGGGAGCAGCTAACATGCTGCTCCCCGTGTGGAAAGCAATTGGTTTGCATTTTGAAAGAGAGAGCAGGTTTCCTGCTCTCTCTTTCAAAATGCAAACCAAGTTTGCTATGACAGGACGGGAGCCGCGAGGCTCCCGTCCTGTCATAGCAAACTACAGTGTCCCGGGGGTAGGCACCCGGGACACTGCAGGAGCCGGCCCTGGGGGTGGCGGTCCCCAGGGCCATCAAGGGCTCCAGGAGGGGGCCGCGCGGCCCCCTCCCTACATTTTGAAAGCCCCGGGAGGTGGTGGTCCCCGGGGCTTGGGGGTCCAAAACGGACCCCCATTTTCAATGTTCTTAGTGCCCCAGGGAGGTGGTGGTCCCGGGCGTGTGGGGGCTGGAGCCCCCACACAGGTTTTAAAAATAAATTAAAAAAGCCCCGGGAGGTGGCGGTCCCCGGGGCTGCGGGAGGGCTCAGAGCCCTCGCGCACCATTAATGATAAAGCCCCGGGGGTGGCGGTCCCCGGGGCTTGGGGGCCCTTGGAGGCCCCCATACATAAAATAAACCCCCCCAGCATGCCCCCGGGACTTGGCCCACCCGGGGGCAAGTTAACTATCGAAGCGCGGGAGACCGCGCTTCGATTTTTTCCGGCAGGATCCGCGCTCCCTGAGCGCATCCTGCCGATTTTTTTTTTTAAAAAATGCTTTTTTGCCCAGGGGGTCCTTGTGGGACCCCCTGAGCAGGCCTAGGGGTTAGGGTGTTTCTACCCTGCCCCCTTTGTGCGTTTTGCGCACTTGTTTCTTTTTTTTCTCGGCGGATCCGCGCACCCTAAGCGCATCCCGCCGATTTAAAAAAAAAAAAATGCTTTTTCTGCCCAGGGGTCCTTGTGGGACCCCTGAGCAGACCTAGGGGTCAGGGTGTTTCTACCCTGCCCCCTTTTGCGCTTTGCGCACTTGTTTCTGTCCCTCGGTTCTACCGAGGGACAAAATGGCTGCCAACACTTCCTGATTTGGAGTGTTGACAGCCAATTAGCATGCAGCTCGTGATCGGGAGGGTACGCGGATCCGACGCGCCCATAGATATATATGTGATTTTAATTGTGAATTTCTCAGGAACTACTGAACGGATTTACACCATTTTAGCAAAAGGCACCAGTCTGAACCAAGGGCTACCTCTTTGCCAAATTTGGGGTAATTCCGTTCAGCAGTTCGGGCTGTAGGTGCGACTAAAGGTTCCTATGGAAAAATGAATGGGGAAAACGCGTTTTGGGACCCCCTTTTTCTCGGCCCCGCTTGACGTATCACCCCGAGACTTTCAGGGTAGGAGCGGACCGGAGCGCCCCAACAAGTTGGAAGCTTTAGAAGATTCGTCAACCGGCGCCAACGTTATTGCAAATAGAATGTCGCAGATTTCCTATGGATAATAGGTCCTAACTATAACTATCTACTGGCGACTGCCAGTAGATAATATATATATATATATATATATATGTATATATTATCTGCTGGCGGTCGCCAGTAGATAGTTATAGTTAGGACCTATTATCCATAGGAAATTCGTAACATTCTTTTCCCAATAACTTTGCCGCCGGTTGACGAATCTTCGCGAAATTTTCAAAACTTATGGCCCGCTCCGGTCCGCTCCTATCTTGAAAGTTTTGGGGTGATTCGTCAAGCGGGGGCCGAGAAAAAAGGGGGGTCCCAAAACGTGTTTTCTCCATGTTAATTCCCATAGGAAACTTTAGACACGGCTATAGCCCGAACTGCTGAACGGAATTACACCAAATTTGGCAAAAAGGTAGTGCTTGGTTCAGAAAGCACCCTTTTTTTTAAATGGTGTAAATCCGTTCAGTAATTCCAGAGAAATTCAAAAAATAAGAGTCAAAAAATCAATTTCCCATAGGAAACTTTATGCAAGGCTACAGCCGAAACTACTGAACGGATTTACCCCAAATTTGGCAAAAAGGTAGTGCTTGGTTCAGAAAGCGACCTTTTTAAAAATGGTGTAAATCCCTTCAGTAGTTGCTGAGAAATTCAAAAAATAAAAGTTTCGATATCTATGGCCGCGGTGGATCCGCGCACCCTCCCGACCACTAGCTTCATGCTAATTGGCTGTGCACACTCCAAACCAGGAAGTGTTGGCAGCCATCTTGTGACTCGGTGGAACCGAGTCACAAAAAAAGAGAAAAAGAAACGCGAAAAAAAAAGAAAAGGGGGCAGGGTAGAAACACCCTGACCCCCTAGGCCTGCTTAGGGGGTCCCACAAGGACACCCAGGACCCAAAAAAGCATTTAAAAAAAAAAAAAGAATCAGTAAAATGCATGCCGGATTCGCGGATCCGGCCGCGAAACAAAAAAAAAAACAAAGCGCGGGCTGCCGCGCTTCGTTAATAATTAGCCCCCGGGTGGGCCAAGTCCCGGGGGCACTGAAAAAAAAAGTGTGGGGGTCCCCAATCCCCCCCACACTGCCCCGGGGACCGCCACCTCCCTGGGGCTTGATTAATGAGTTGCGGGGGGGCACGCAGCCCCCTCGCAGCCCCGGGACCGCCACCCCGGGGCTTGTTTTTAAAGTTTGGGGCCTCTAAGGCCCAAGCCCTGGGGACCGCCACCCCGGGGCTTTCATCAATTATAATAGCGGGGCACACTGCCCCCCGCAGCCCGGGGACTGCCACCCCCAGGGCTTCATTTTTTTTTTAAAATATACCTGTGTGGGGGGGCTCGAGCCCCCCCACATGCCCCGGGGACCGCCACCTCCCCGGGGCACTAACTATGCAAATTTGGGGGTCCTGACGGACCCCCAAGCCCCGGGGACCACCACCTCCCCGGGGCTTTGCAAATGGTGGGAGGGGGGCCGCGCGGCCCCCCTCCTGGAGCCTGTGATGGCCCTGGGGACCGCCACCCCCAGGGTCGGCTCCTGCAGTGTCCCGGGGTGCCCACCCCCGGGACACTGCTGTTCATGACAGGGCGGAGCCTCGCGGCTCCCGCCCTGTCAATGCAAACTGCTTTGCTTCATTGAAGCGAGAGCAGGAAACCTGCTCTCGCTTCAATGAAGCAAAGCAGATTGCTTTTCCACACGGGGAGCTGCATGTTAGCAGCTCCCCATGTGGAAAAGCAATGCCGGCTCCCGCAGGACGCGGGGAGCCGGCGGGACCGTGGGGGTATTGGGGAACCCCTCACGGTCCCCGATGAGAGGCCAGGCCCCGGGGGATGGGGTCCCCGGGGCTGGAAGTGGCCCGGGAGGGGGGCCACGCAGCCCCCCTCCCCTGTTTAAAAAAAAATAAAAATGGAGCGGCCAGGCCCCGGGGGATGGGGTCCCCGGGGCCATATTTGGCCTGAGGAGGGGGGCCACGCAGCCCCCCTCCCCCCAAAAAACAAAAAGCATGGCCAGGCCCCGGGGCATGGGGTCCCCGGGGCAAGGATTGGCCCGGGAGGGGGGCCACGCGGTCCCCCTAACCCCCCCCAAAAAAAACAACTAGGCAGAGCCCGGGGGATGGGGTCCCCGAGGCTAAAAGAAGCCTCAGGAGGGGGGCCACGCAGCCCCCCTCCTTTGTAAATATATATATATTTTTTTTAATAAAGTGGCCATGCCCCGGGGGATGGGGTCCCCGGGGCCGAAAATGGCCTCGGGAGGGGGGCCCACGCGGCCCCTTCCAGATTTAAAAAAAATATATATATCTAGGGGTCCCCAGGGCCCAAAAACCAGGAAAGGAAGGGGGGCCACACAGCCCCCCTTCTATAAAAGAAAAAGAAAAAAAAAGCCGGCATCGCGCTGGAGGCCCCACCCCCTCCCACCAACACTATGCAAACACGCCCTGTGGCGCGTTTTAAGCTTAGGAATTAATTCCCCTACAATCCTGAGGGTCCCTGGGGGCTAACTAGCCCACCAGGTACCTCCAGTTAGCGTCACAGGGTTGGGTTGCAGAGAGGTGGTCTGAGGCCAGGCCCCTTTTTACACCTCTCTGCAACTCAGCTCTGTGGCGCTTACTGGAGGTACCTGGTGGGCTAGTTGGACCCCAGGGACCCTCAGGATTCAAGGGGACTTAATCCCCCAACTTAAAATGCGCCACGGGGCGCGTTTGCACAGTGGTGAAGGGAGGGGGCGGGGCCTGAGGTGACATGTGTGCAAACACGCCCTGGGGCGCGTTTTAAGTTGGGGAATTAATTCCTCTTCAATCCTGAGGGTCCCTGGGGGCCAACTAGCCCACCAGGTACCTTCAGTACGCGCCACAGAGCTGCGTTGCAGAGAGGTGTAAAAAGGGGTGTGGCCTCTGAACACCTCTCTGCAACGCAGCTCCCTGGCGCATACTGGAGGTACCTGGTGGGCTAGTTGGCCCCCAGGGACCTTCAGGATTGAAGAGGAATTAATTCCCCGAATTAAAACGCGCCACAGGGCTTGTTTGCACACGTCACCTCAGGCCCCGCCCCCTTCCTTCACTACTGTGCAAACGTGCCTCCTGGCGAGTTGTAAGTTGGGGAATTAATTCCCCTTGAATACTGAGGGTCCCTGGGGGCCAACTAGCCCACCAGGTACCTTCAGTATGCACCAGGGAGCTGCGTTGCAGAGAGGTGTTCAGAGGCCACGCCCCTTTTTACACCTCTCTGCAACGCATCTCTGTGGCGCTTACTGGAGGTACCTGGTGAGCTAGTTGGACCCCAGGGACCCTCAGGATTCAAGGGGACTTTATCCCCCAACTCAAAACGCGCCACGGGGTGCGTTTGCACAGTGGTGAAGGGAGGGGGCGGGCATGAGGTGACATGTGTGCAAACACGCCCTGTGGCGCGTTTTAAGTTGGGGAATTAATTCCTCTTCAATCCTGAGGGTCCCTGGGGGCCAACTAGCCCACCACTTACCTCCAGTAAGCGCCACTGCGCTGCGTTGCAGAGAGGTGGCCCAGGACATGCCCCTTTTTACACCACTCTGCCACGCAGATCTGTGGCACTTACTGGAGGTAAGTGGTGGGATATTTGGCCCCCAGGGACCCTCAGGACTCAAGGGGACTTAATCCCCCATTTTAAAACGCACCAGGGGGTGCATTTGCACAGTGGTGCATGGAGGGGGCGTGGCCTGATGTCACAAGTGTGCAAACACGCCCTGTGGCGCGTTTTAAGTTGGGGAATTAAGTCCCCTTGAATCCTGAGGGTCCCTGGGTGCAACTAACCCACCAGGTACGTCCAGTAAGTGCCACAGAGTTGCATTGCAGAGAGGTGTAAAATGGGGCATGGCCTTGGACCACCTCTCTGCAACGCAGCTCTGTGGCGCTTACTGGAGATACCTGGTGGACTAGTTGGACCCCAGGGACCCTCAGGATTCAAGGGGACTTAATCCCCCAACTTAAAACGTGCCATGGGCGTGTTTGCACAGTGGTGAAGGGAGGGGGCGGGGCCTGAGGTAATGTGTGCAAACACGCCCTGTGGCGCGTTTTCAGTTGGGGAATTAATTTCACTTCAATCCTGAGGGCCCTTGGGGGCAACTAGCCCACCAGGTGCTTCCAGTAAGCGCCACAGAGCTGCGTTGCAGAGAGGTGGTCCAGGCCATGCCCCTTTTTACACCTCTCTGCAACGCAGCTCTGTGGCGCTTACTGGAGGTACCTGGTTGGCTAGTTGGACCCCAGGGACCGGCAGGATTCAAGGGGAGTTAATCTCCCAACTTAAAACGGCCACAGGGCGTGTTTGCACACATGTCACCTCAGGCCCCCCCTCCCTTCACCACTGTACAAACGCGCCCCGTAGCGCGTTTTAAGAGGTAGTTTTAATCCCCCTGCCCTATTATGTACTAGGGACTTACAGAGGAGGTCATCCTAATCACAGGGGTACCCCAACGCATAGTGTTCCCTAGTGTATGTAGGTGTTTTCACTGTATTCTAAGTGCCTTTTAGCATAGCACTGGCTCTAGGCCTGGTTAGTCAGAGTCAGTTACCACCAGTACCCATCTGAAAAAGTTGTGGGCACAGGATGATTTTGGAACAAGGCCTCTTTCTGCTCCTCTGTTGGTTCTTTCTGCACGTCTTGCTTCTTCCTGCACTTTTCTTCGTCTTTGTGGACTTCTGTTGCTTCTTTCAGCTTTTCTTTTGCTTCTTTCTGTGCGTTTTTTCTTCTTTCTTCATATGTCCTACCTCTGTAGGCATAGTTAGAAACTAGCATTTGAAAAACCTTTGAAATTCACTGAAAAAACGATAGGTTTCAGGCACGTTATAGTTAGAAATTAGCATTTAAAAACCTTTGAAATTCACTGAAAAAACCATAGGTTTCAGGCACGTTATAGTTAGAAATTAGCATTTAAAAAACCTTAGAAATTCACTGAAAAAACCATAGGTTTTAGGGAAAGTTATAGTTAGTTGGACATTGCACTCGTACAAAACCCGTGAAATTCCCCCGTTATAGTTAGTTCAGCTAACTATAACTCGCGCCCCCGCAATGCACTGCTGATGACGTCACATATTACATCACTCATGACATGGTCAGTGACATCACTGATGACATCACTGATGACATCTCAAATGACATCACTGATGACATCACTGATGACATCATCCGTGTGATAATTTGATGCATCTTCTCACACCCTAATATAACTTTTCATACACCCACTCTAAATTAGAGACTGCCATTCTAAAAACCATAGACACTCCAATACCAATAACTACATACCCACTCACTGATTCTTAGGCCTACACACCCACACATCCACTCACTCACCCGTACAGTCACTCATACTTATGGTCACTCAGTACAGGACTATCATATGCACTCATACACTTATATAGAAACTTACACACTGCCACTCATCCATAGAGGTACTCACACACCTAGTCAATCATGCAAATAATTAATCACACAGCCATTTACTCACTGATACAGTTATACACACACCAGCTCACTTACTCATACAAATACTACCACATTCTTACACTCTTATACAATCACTGATACAAGCACACACTCATCCATACAACCACTCTCACAATCACACACTCTCACTTATAGCCATTTGTATACTCCAACACACATATATACTGCCTTTCACATATGTAGTTACTCACACATGTACCACTGAGATATACATTCACTCACTAACACACCCATACACACACTCACCCACCCATACAGTCCATCACAGATGCACTCTTGAAACCATGCACCCAGTGACTCACCCACTCACACATCTATGCACAGAGTCACACACACCCCACCCACACAAACACTCAGACACCCATACAGATACTCAGACAACCAATCAATAACCCATATAGACACTCATGTAGCTATTCACAAACCCATGCAGCCGCTTACACACCAACAGACAGACGGATACAGACATTCACACAGTTTAGTCACTAACCCATGCAATCAGTAAGATACGTTTAATCACTCACTTATAGAGTCAGTCACGCACCTCCTAAATCATCCATTCAGACACTTATACACCTACTCATTCTTCAATATGCCTTTCCCTATATATATTAAACATATTTAAACTTTACAGAAACACACAGTCACTGGATGATGTCATCAGTGATGTCATCAGTGATGTCATTTGAGATGTCATCAGTGATGTCATCAGTGATGTCACTGACCATGTCATCAGTGATGTAATATGTGACGTCATCAGCAGTGCATTGCGGGCGCGAGTTATAGTTAGCTGAACTAACTATAACGGGGAATTTCACGGGTTTTGTACGAGTGCAATGTCCAACTAACTATAACTTTCCCTAAAACCTATGGTTTTTTCAGTGAATTTCAAAAGTTTTTTAAATGCTAATTTCTAACTATAACGTGCCTGAAACCTATGGTTTTTTCAGTGAATATATATATATATATATATATATATACATATATATATATATATAGATATATAGATATATAGATATATATGTTTATATACACACACACACAAACACACACATATATATATATATATTTTTTTTTTTGTGCTGAATAGCGGTTACTTCTAATGGGCAGGTATTTAAAAGCATCCGCTAAAACTGAAAGTATTCCGATATCAATTACACTTAAACAAAAAGCAGGAAACAATTAAGGAAGCCGTTTACTGCAATTAAAAGACAATGCCTTCAATCATTCATCAGATATATGCTGTGTCCTCCATGCAGGCATGTTCCAGAACCTTTCCTCCCAGGTCAAAAAAGGTATTTCCTCAATAACAGCATGAAAGTCACTGAAGGACAATTACAAAAGGGATGAGATGTTGAATGTTGCACAATATTTGAATACATATGATCTTGACGGTAGTTCAAATACCAATGATTTCTTAGGAAACAAATTTTCTTATGAAACAAACATAAGTATGGATGAAACATTTTAGGACTCTTAATGCAAGTTAGTGTATAACAGCATAATCAAACATAATGAAAAGTTCACCTAACATTCAGGCCCTAATTTTTATGATAATGTATACAATAAAGCGATGGACGGAATGCTTGAATTAATCTCAGCCACTGGTAATTACTCGGGCTGCATCCCAATCCATCATTTTTTTGCACAATATATCACCTCAGTTTGGACCCAACTATATGCAAATCAGTCTTGACCCTGCTCCAATCGGAACAGTCAAGCCCGAACTGCCAAGCCAGGTCTTCCCTGAACTGGAACACAAGCAACCCAGGACTGGTTTTACTATAGTTATAGGCTCATCAGCTGGATGCAGCTTGGTTCCAGTGACACAGTGTGCACGAGACCCACGTCTGGGCATACCTGTTCCATTTAGGGTGATACACTAAAGGATAAGAAAAAAATGATGGCTGGAATGCTTGAATTAATTTCAGCAACTGGTAATTATTCCGGGCAGCATTCCTATTCAATGTTTTTTTGCACACCATGTCACCTCAGTTTGGACCCAGCTATATGCAAATCAGTCTTGACCCTGCTCCAATTGGAAGAATCGTCCAAACTGCCAAGCCATGTCCTCCTGAACCGGAACACAAGCAACCCAGGACTGTTTTTGCCTTAGTTATGGGCTCATCAGCTGGTACACCTTGGTTCCAATGACACAGTGTGCATGGGAGCCACGTATGGGCATACCCGTCCCACTCAGGATGACACAATAAAGTATACAAAAAAAGTGATGGATGGAATGCTTGAATTAATCTCAGCCACTGGTAATTACTCTGCATCCCAATCCAGTGTTATCTTGTACACCATGTCACCTTAATTTGGAACCAGCTATATGCAAAGGCAAATCAGTCTTTACCTTGCTTCAATTGGAACGTCCAGCCGGAACAGCCGCAGCATACCTGAACCACTGCCTCTCATTCCACGTACCCACCACACTCCTCCACTCTGCCCAGCTCGCAATTTGCGATTCCCTAAATGCAATGCAAGAAGCATTCTCAGAATGCGACTTTGCATTAAGGAATCGCAAATTACCGAGAATTTCGAGGTGATGGTAATTTGCGATTCCTCAGAAAAATGCACAAAATTGCATTTTTCTAAGTGCCGTGTGGTGCACACACATGCCCTTAGGGCATGTATGTGCGCCACATGTACACACTTACCTGTTTTGGGGGTGCATCAGGGTGGCCTTTTGGCCCCCTATCACCCTTGAAATTGCATTCGCAAATTGCAAATGCCGTCCCATTCATTCCTATGGGCCTTGAGGCCCATAGGAATGAATGGCAGGGCATTCCTTAATAGCGACTCGCAATTTGCGATTCGCTATTAAGGAATATGTAGGAATCACAATTTTCTTTTGCGAAACCTACATGCATAGGTAATTGCGACTCCCTAATAGCGATTCCTTAATAATAGCTATTAAGGATTCGCAATTCTCTATTTTGATGCATGTGCCCAAGAATGTTTTCACCTCCCTTTCTATAGATGTGATAGATGCTCATCTTATAGAATGGTATAATGTGCGGAAGCATACGTGTTATGCTGTAATATGCACACTTATGTTTATCCATTTCATTTCATTGATGCTTTTGAATGTGTCTTAGATTGAAATACACATCACCCCTGCCACCTAATATTACTGGACCTCTCAGCTTCCTTCAACACAGTTAACCATCCAATCCTAATCCACATCCTGATGTTTTGAATGGGAATCACTGGCTATGTTTTTCACTGGTTCTCTTCCTACCTCTCCAATGGATATTGGTTTGTCCACATGGGGACCTCAATGTTCCAAAAGATCCCTATCACCTGCTGTAAGAAGTTGGATAGCTAGTTGAGGGGGTAAACCCTACTCAAGCAGAAACCACAATCCTTGTCAGAGTGAATTTACAAGTAAATTACAAACTAACCTATGCTCGTTCCCTTGGTAGTTTAGCACAGAGCAGTCAGGCTTAACTTAGAGGCAATGTGTAAAGTACATGTGCAACACTTCAAACAGTAATACAGTGAAAACCTACCACAAAAAGATCCCGGACCAGATGTACCAACAATAGATTAATCTTTAATAAATAAAGCATGACCAATACAATAAAAATACAATCTGTTGGACTGAAAACATGCAATTTTAAAGATTTCGATGAAAATAGCGCCAAAAAAGCACAAAGCACCAACTGTGGTTATCAGGTTGCACTGGACCAGAACAAAGTCACAAGTTCAGGCAAACCACAATGGAGTGCAGGCCGGCTACAGGGACCTAGTGATGCCTGCTGCACTAGAGTACTTTAATTCCTGGTTACGGAGCACTGCAAGGTCTTGTGTCAAGAAAGTGTCTTGCAGCTGAGGCGATGCATCAGTTCCAAGGAGTTGTGAAGCTGAGGTGCAAGGTCCTGCATTGTCTTCAAGGATACCATCCACAAGGGCTTGCAATGCAAAGTTGGGGATTTGTCATGCAGTCAAAGCAATTCATCGGCTCCAAGGATCTGTGAGGCTGCGATGCAAGAACCTGCATCACCGTCAAGGCTGCTTTCGATGGGAGATTTGCGATGCAAGATCCTGCGTAAGGAAAGCTTCACACAGCGGCAGTTCCATTGCGGGCTGCGAGGTGGAGCGGAGTCCTGGAGTTTAGAAAACATTGCAGCAGAGGCAAAGGGTTGGCACCTGTGGTCTGATATTTATATTTGGTCCTTCCTTTGAAGTGTGAGGTGCGTCTAGAGTTCCCTTTGAATTCCACAAGCTTCCTGCTTTCCCTGCTCTGGCTCCAGACTACCTAGAGTGGGTATGCAGCCCTTTGTATGGAGACAGTACGCAGCCTACTCAAGTATAAGTAGGGCTGTGCCGAGCTGCGCCCTCCCATGCAGGTACACCTTAGCTCTCTATTGTGTGTGGCTGTCTAGGAGGAATACACAAAGCCCAACTTTTAGCTACACCCAGTCATGTAACCCAGAGAAAGGCTGAAACCGGTCCCAGGATGCTTGTTTCCAGTCCCGGGAGGACCTGGCCTGGCAGTTCGAGATGGACTGTTCCCATGGGGAGCAGGGTCAAGACTGAGCTGCAAATGGCTTGGAACAAACTGGAAGGGCATGGTGAGAAAAAAAACAAATGGATTTAGGCGCAGATCTCTGTACTCAGGGTGAATGTTTGACATTGTTCAGCATTCCATCCACCAATTGTTCTTTTAGCTTTCAAAAAGTGGCATTTTCAAAATTTTAATTTAAAGTCCAATTTTACCATTACAATTCCAAAGACACTAAGCATGAACTGGTTACCTGCTCCCATTTTGAAGTTACAGCTTATTAAATGTAATAAGGTAACACCAATATTTTCCTATGGGTGTAGTAGGCCTTGCAGTAGTTAAAATCTAATTTAAGAATTTTTGACTACCAGGGCATGCAAAACTTAAAATTACATGTCCTACTTTTTAAATACATTGCACCCTGCTCTGTGGGCTGTTTAGGGCCTACCCTAGAGGTGACATACGTTTTAAAATGGAAGGCTTGGGCCTGGCAGAAGGTTTAGTTTGCCAGGTTCGTAATGGCTGTTTAGAACTGCACACACAGGCTGAAATGAATGGCAGACTTGAGGCATGTTTAAAAGGCTACTTAAGTGGGTGGCACAATCAGTGCTGCAGGCCTTCTAGTAGCATTCAATTTACAAGCCCTGGGCACATATAGTACCACTTTACTATGGACTTATAAGTAAGTCAAATATTCCAACTGGGGATAAACTAATGTTACCATGTTTGAAGGAGGGAGCACATGCACTTTAGCACTGGTCAGCATTGGTAAAGTGCACAGAGTCCTAAGGCCAGCAAAAACAAGATCAGCAAAAATAGTAGGAAGGGAGGCATAATGTTTGGGGGAAGACCACACTAAGGCTGACAGGTCTAACACCTGTGGAGACCTCATGGTGCCATGCTGTCTCTTGCTATCTTCAACCTCAACATGGAGCCCCTTAGTTTTGTACTCACAGTTGCAGCATCAAGATTTGAAAATATCCTGACAATATAAACTGTACCTGAAAATCCCCCCTGCTCCACACATCTAATGCTTTAAACATTGGTCGCACCTCATCCAGACCTGGATGTTCAGCGCTTGCCTCATGCTCAACCCAACCAAGCTAGAACCCCTGTTATTTGCCAGGAACAACAAGTACAAAATAGTACAGAATTAGATCAAGGACATGAACCTTGACAGCTTCAATCTCCAACTTTCACTCATTGGCAATTCACCTTTGGACACAAACCTCACCCATAAAGAACACATCGCCAAAAAAAACCAAAGACGACCTGTACCAGATTTCACTTCTAAAGAAAGCAAAATCATTTCTTCTGGAAAGTAATTTCAGAACTGCTGTTCAAGTCCACACCCTCTCACATCTGAATGGTGGTAATGCCCTGCTCCATGGCCTTCCAGACTCCTCAATGGAACTTGCTAAAGGCTTTATACAAGCTGCAGTAATACTTATCTACAGTCCGATGAAATATGATTTCAACACCCTCTTTCAGATGGAACTCCATTGTTCCCCCTTGCAGGCACAAACAAACTTCAAAACCAACTGCAGCATTTACAAAGCAATCACAACCGGCCCCCCTGCTTATCTTGCAGACAAGTACACCATCTCTGGTGACTCTCAGCACTCCCACAGACAGGCCACCATCAGATTTGAGACTAAGAAATGTAATAAATTCAAACGTATAAGGCAGAAAGTCTGTTTAATCTGTGGACCAAGGATCTGGAACAACATCCCAATACCATAAGGACTGCCCCAACACTGCTTCAATGTAGAATAGTTTTGAAGACACACCTTATAAAGGAACACTACATCATAATGCAGTTACTATCCAATACCCAGCCACCTCCCCTATCTCTTGTCTTTGACCCCATAAATCGCTCCGCTGCCATATAGACATAACTACCTTTTATCATTCCAGTCACTTCTTTTATATACATTTTGTCCTGACGTCATATTTCCTGCTGTCATTTATATGCATGGCTTTGTTGAAACCATTTAAACATATTACAAAGCAGACGGGGCAATTTCTGGTAACACTTTATTTGCGGATTGTATTTGTATGTGTGTAGAAAGAACACCATTTTGTAGTGGTCCTCCAAATTTTCCTGTTTGATTTTGCTGACTTTAGGACTCTGTGTGCTATTAAACAATGTCATCATGTGTGAGCTTTCTTTTAAATCATGTATCATGCATTGGTTTCACCCTACTGACTTATTTAGGTGACACAGAAAATGAACCAGTGGTGTAGATTTTGAATGTCATATTTGTGCTCCAATTGGCCGTTCCATCACACCCACATACGTAACAAAAGTGTATGACTTTAGAAAGCACCAATATGCTTTGCCTTGACTAATGTTTAAAAGCACTGAGTGTCAAAGAAAAGTGCTCTGTGCCATGTAGAAAAAAATAATTTATATAGAAGCTAAGTCTTTCCTAAATTGTGACTTATACGCCCATGGAGCTTGGTGTAGATATATAAAAGACGATAATGCTCGATGTTAAAGAAAAATATGTCACCATAGCGAACAATTTAAAAAAACTGTTTGTTGCTGTGTAGGTAAAGGTATATTTTTTATGAATTGACCTAGCTATGAATAAAAGCCGCATTATTGTAATGATAGTAAGTGTGAAAGGAAAGAGGTGCTGGGGTTAGCTCGCAGAATTCTAACCCATGTTTAATGCAAAATAGCCAACAAGCATCAATAATATGCTAACGGCAAAATGTCACATCAATAGACCAGGGCTTCGCCTCCTGGTCAGTTGGAGCATGTAATGCTAAAATCAGTCCATTTCAGCACTACATTTCTGCACTTTTTATCAATGCAAACGAATAGAGTGAAGAACACACGGCGAACTGGAAGCTACAGATAGGCACCAATGAGCAGGTGCTTGGCTCTACTCTACTTGATACAGTAAGAATGGGTAAACGTCTGACCTAACTAATTTCTGCAGGTCTTGCTTCATTATGCCAACTTCAGAGCGAGGCTATACTAACTAGAACCGTGAGGCTGAAATGTGCAATGTATAACAGGGAATAACAAAGTGGCAGGGCATTTCAAATAGTGTGCTTTAAGTAGTTATACAAATGAGATTGTAATTGTTAATACAAACAGAAGAGCATATACAATTCTGCATTCTGATACAATGCATTTAAGTACAATACAATGGTGAAAGCAGATTTTTGTTATCTTAAGTATAAAATTAAATTAATTAAAATGCACTGCCAGGAAGTAAACTGGATTGGAATTGCCTCAGAGCCCTGCTCAAGAGACTCAATACACATCTCCGGCAGCCTGTAAACAGTGCTCCAATTACCATGAATTGGCCTCGGGTATCAGGAAGGAAGGAGTGGTATTAACTGTGGAAATTTAGGGCCATATGTAGGTGGGCTAATACCGGTCGGTAACCGCCGAAAATCGGTAAATTTCCCGTTACCGACCGGTATTTAGCCCTTTGCGATGTAGGAGGCCGGATTTAAGGAATCGGTAAATTACCGATTCCTTAAATCCTATGTAGGGAGCACTCAAGTGAGTGCATTTTTGGTTTAAGGATTCGTTATTTACCACCAACTACAAGTTGGTGGTAAATACCGAATACCTTTTAAAAAGCAATTTTGTGCTTTTTTAAAAGTGCCATGTGGCAGACATACATGCCCTTAGGGCATGTATGTGCGCCAC
This sequence comes from Calotriton arnoldi, assembly GCA_963921515.1. NCBI lineage: Eukaryota > Metazoa > Chordata > Amphibia > Caudata > Salamandridae > Calotriton > Calotriton arnoldi. Next base: position 1,115,147 of record CAWUFW010002393.1, on the reverse strand, counting down.
ATGTGCACACATGCACGATTCAGGGGTGCAACAGGGTGTCAATTTGACACCCTGCCAGCCTTGAATATGCTCCCCCTATTACCGATTCGGTATTTATCGAATCGGTAATAGTGAATGGCTTCCCATTCATTCCTATGGGCCTCCAGGCCCATAGGAATGAATGGGAAGGTATTCCTTATTACCGATTCGGTAAATACCGAATCGGTAATAACGATTATTACCGAATCGGTAAAATTTACCGAATGTTTACCTACATTCTATTTACCGATTCTTGAATACCGAATCGGTAAAATTCGGTATTTAGGAATCGGTAAATAGAAATTACCTACATATGGCCCTTAGTCACAATTTAGTAATTTAGGAGGAGGGCAGGAATAGACGGCAAGATAAACTGTAGATATCACAGCCCTTCCTTCGAGGTGGAGACCCCAAACAGAAACTGAAAACATTCATACTCAAATTGGCCCTCGACGATCTGTCCGTGCCCCCTGCAAAAGGAAAAAACATTTCAAGCACGGAGTGGCTAAAAGGAGGGACAAGTCTGCTGCAGCTGGAGGAAGAATATCACCATTTTTGATGAGGAACTCAACAACTATGCAAGAGACCAGAGGAAGGTTTGCAGTATCATGAGAAAAAGAGTGCTGAAAAAAGAGGTTGAGATTGGGCGAGGAAGCTGCCTGGATTGGGTGTAGGAAATTCTCTAATCACTGGCTAGTACACAGGGTACAGCTGGCATTTAACCATTACCTCCTCCAAGCATTCTTAACCCTAGAACAATAACAAATGAAATAAAAAAATCATTTTGAAATCAGAACATAAAGAAGAGTCATCCTGGGACACGGTACTGAGGCTTTAACACACCAGTTTGTCTTGATCTGTGCATTTTGCCGCTTAAAAAAAAGTTCACACAGGACCTTGTACAGAAGGTATCTGGCCTCGCAGAGCCTTGCCAGGCTACGGCTTCCAGCTAGGCTACCCTGGGGCTTTTCAAGAACAAGAAAGGTGTATATAGGCCTGATTTAGGGGCATATCAGCAAGGGACGGCGATAATTATCGCAAAGCGCGCTTAGCGCTAGGATAATTATCGCCGTCTATCTCTGGAATTTATCGCCCTGGTAGCGCGTTATTAACAACGCGTTACTCCAGGGCGATAAGAATTCCAGCGATAGCGGTGAAATCGCCGTTTTGCAGGGAACATCGCTGGTTTTCCAGCGATGTTCCCTGCAAAGCGGCGATAACCTTGCTGATACGACCCTGTGGTCGTATCAGCAGAATCCATCTCCCATGAAAAGTATGCTTAAGTCAGGAATTTAACAGACGTTAAATTCCTGAGTTAAAGCTGAGGTAGCGCGATTTTTTTATCGCTGCACCTCCTTGTTAATATCGCGAAGCTGCCTTCGCGATATTAACATGTGTTGTTTTCACAGCCACGCCTTCTTTGCATCTCATTAGCGATGCAAGGCGAGGCTGTGAAAAAACGGGCTCTACATCAAGGAAACACGCGCTAGCGTGTTCTTGATGATATTGCGATATAATTATCGCCGCTTTTCGCCCAAAAACGGACGCTAAAGCGGCGATAATTATATCGCCAGCCCTTGATAATATGCCCCTTAGTGTTTGTTGGACAGTTTACTGCGTCACAAATGTGATGGCCTATCCCATCCTTCTTATTACACGTGCATTATATTGTGTTGCACTTGTAATGAGGCGGACGGGTTTAGTACTTGTCTCCCTGATTCTAAATCTATGTCTATGGGTAAAATACTGCAACAGGGTGAATCCGGTTTATCAAGTTTATCCCATTAGCAAAGCAGCCTTGCCAGGTTTGTTCAGTTCGGATCTTTCATACCAAAACTGAAAGTTTCAGCAGGAACTCAAAGATTACCTATCCAACTTCGAGAGACCCTCATGAGCTTCAGCATCTCACCTTGTGCAGCTCGAAGACATGTTGCTTTAAGGCCCTGTGTGCCCCGTATGGCTTATCCAAATTCCCTTCCATTGCTATCAGCATGAAAATGCTGGTATATATTAGTCAACCATAAACTGTGCCTTGCAATTTGTGCTTTTCCTCTTAACATTTTCAAAATTATCTGGTTCTTCATAATCAATTTTAATGGTTTTGGTATTAACGTTTTCGTGATGTTTATTAAGTGGTTTGGAAATTGTGTTGTGTTCCGGACTTTAATAGTGTTTCATTCTGCTTGAACTTAGCATGCTGTTCTCTTCGGAATTGCCTGATACTTGTTCCATTTCTACCAGCCTTTGAGCAGAGATTCTCTTAGAACTCCACTGTGACCTAACCAGATTATATAAACGAAACTTATAGGAGTACTACTCTCCCAAATTAAGAACCCCATTTCTTATAATGCATGCAACTGTGCAAGGCTCGGCCTGGCTCTAGTTGCAAGCACTAACAGAAGAAGAAGAAGAAGAAATAAGATTATTGTGTGATTAATTAAAACCTTAAATATATAACACATTGGACCTGCAGAAAAAGAAAAAAAAAGTTACATGATTAGTTCGAGAGAACAAGAGATTAAAAACGGTTGTCGGTATCTTATTATTAATACAATTGTTTAAAATCGACTACCATTGAGTCAAAGTGCACAGTGCATTGAAATTAGTAGAGCTTGAGTGCAATATGTCCATCACAATCCTGAGGTAACAAAGGAAATGAAATGCATATTTTGCAGCCAGCAGTCATTTCATGGAGGATCAATTGCCATTGAGTCAAAGTGCACAGTGCATTGAAATTAGTAGAGCTTGAGTGCAATATGTCCATCACAATCCTGAGGTAACAAAGGAAATGAAATGCATATTTTGCAGCCAGCAGTCATTTCATGGAGGATCACTTGCCATTGAGTCAAAGTGCACAGTGCATTGAGATTAATGAGGCTTGAGTACCATATGTCCATCACAATCTTCTGGTATCAAAAGAATAGAATACCTGTTTTACAATCAGCAGTCATTGCATGAAGGATCATATGGTTAGGGTCTATTGAAAAATAAAACCAAGTGCCATGTGCGTTTTGTTAATTAGCGATCATTGCTGCACTTAAGTGGATTGTTTTAAGCAGATCCTGCTCTACCTTGAAGTATTTGCCGATTCGGGCCAGTTCCGAGGGGACCGTAGTGGTAAATATCCAGGTCTTAGTGTCACTACAGGTCCTTAGGCCATTAGTTAGAAAGAGTGGCTTTAACCCATTTGCTGCTTCGAACGTTCCGCGCCAGTGCGGAACGTTCTATTAAACGGGCGGGGCCGCGTCGGCCAACGGACGTGCGCAGCACTACCGAGGTAGTGCTCGTGACGGCCGTTGGCCGACAGCAGCAGCAAACGGGTTAATAACGTCCGCCTGGCATGGAGTAGTGACGGGCAGCAGCAAAGTAAGTGAGGGAAAGATTCAAGTTTGTAATCGCACAGCCTGCACTTCACTATATTGGAGAGGATCGACCCGTTAGGATTAAAGTCTTTAATTTGTAGTGCCATCATCCTAACAATTAAAATTTGAGTGACGCAAGCTTTCCGAATTGAACAACTAAGGTATGGCTGTGGCTTTAGGCTGACCTGGTTTCGTTGTCATATGAGGCTACCAGGGCTTGTGAGAATGAGATGGTCTTGATATTTTCCACATCAGCAAGTTTCGAAAGGAACCTTGTCTGTTTCTTCAGTATGTTTTTCACTGCTGAGTGAGGAAGCGATGGAGAATTTAATACACTTAGGTCAATTTGGAGGGCGTCTGCTGAAGCCATTAAATATGTTCTCCCCAGGCTTTTTTTGGTTTGGAATATATTTTGAAGGATAAACTTCAAGGTGCTGGGCGTGGCCGAAATGTATCTATGATAGTATTTCATTATAGAGTCCATGCTGTACAAATTTAGGGCCTCTAGGCGAAATTCCAGTCTCACCAACGATCACCTGGTGTAATATGGCAACCTAAACTCTCTTTTGTAGACTTTTAGATGTAGCTTTTCCATTCTTTAAATGAAAAGTCCTGGGAAAGCCTCACTTGCGTAAGTGATGGCCGATGGTAATGTTGCTCTGAGTACTTTTCGAATTGGTGCTGAGGAAGGGCTTTCAAGGGAGGCATTCAGTTGGCACAGTCTGGTGATAATTAATGCAGCCTTATCTTTGAGATGATTCAGATGCATTTTAGGTCCCCCATTTGCCGACAACCAAGTGCCCAAATAATTGTACGATTTGGCTCCTGTTATTTTTAAGGGACCGAGTGACTAATGATGATTGGTTTGCTTACGCGTCCATCCAAAGGAGACCAATTTTGCTTTTGAAGTATTAACTACCATCTTGTTTGTCATATTGTAGTTATGTAGGGCATTGAGGGCTCTCTGAATCCCTATTTTTGAATTATCAAGGAGAACTATATCATCAGCATACTGTAATATCGTGGTCTTGGTTACTCCTATTTTTGGGGGAATTAGGTTTGCGTGATTTGCACATATCTGCCGTAAAATAGGTTGAAGAGCATTGGGGCTAGGACACATCCTTGTTTTAGGCCTTGGTTGGTGTTGATCTTTTTTGATAGAGCAGTGGCAGACAACTTGACCCTCACCCAAGTTGAAGAATAAAGTGCAATGATTGCATTGAGCAGGTCGCCTGGGATGTCCCACACCTGGAGTTTACTCCATAGAATACCCCTGTCCACCAGGTCGAATGCCGACGAGTAGTTTACAAAACACGCATAAAGAGCTTGTGTTTTCTGAATGTTTGCCTGAAGGATGAGGTAGGAGAGAATATATATATTGTCCAGTGTGGAAGAGTTTACTCTGAAGCCTGTTTGACAGAATGGGAATATTGTATTTGTAGTTGCCCATAACTCCAGGTCTTTTAAGATGATTGAGGCATATATCTTGGCTCTATGTCCAAGAGAGCGATCAGGCCATTGTTGGCGGGATTTTGTTTATTGCCTGTTTTGAAAATTGGGTGCAGTATTGACCCTCTCCAGCTGTCGGGGATTTGACAGAGAGTGAGGCATGAGCCAAATAGTGGGGAGAGTATCACCGACCACAGTGTTTGATCGTCTTTGAACAATTGGGCTGGAAGCCTGTTTGGGCCTAATGCACCTGATGCTCTCATTTTACGTATGGCTTCTGTTAGACCTGGCACCATTGGCGTGGGTCTCCCTTCCATTTTTCGCTGTTGCCTCATGTGTTTTTGCTGGCTATAGATGCTTTGGGCACTGTGCCACTGCTATTCAGTGCCACAGTGCAAGTGCTCCCTATGGTAAATTGATGTATGGATTAGTGACTCCATGATTGGCTGGATTGGTTTACTTGTCAGACCCTAGTACAGTGCACTGAGGGTGCCCAGGGCTTGTAAATCCAATGCTGCTGGTGGGCTTGCAGCACCGGTTGTGCCACCCACAGAGGCAGCCTGTAAAAGTGTGTCTCAGGTCTGCCATTGCAGAGCCTGTGTGCAGTCTGGTACTGCCATGTTGACTGGGCAAGTACACCCACTTGCCAGTCCCTAAACCTTCCCTTTTCTGCATATTAGTCACCCCTATGGTAGGCCCAAGGGCAGGGTCCATTGTAAGTATAAGGTAGGACATGCCATGGTGTGTGTGGCATGTCCTAATAGTGAATTACAGCCATTTTCGTTTTTCACTATTGCAAGGCTACCTGTTCCCCATAGGCCAGAATGGGCAGTTTGATTATTACATCTTATAATCCTAACTGACCCAGGGAACATGGTAGAAAAACGAATTTAGTATGCCTGAACTCAGAATTGATAAACTACATCTTTTAGTGAAGTTGGTTTTAACATTCTGTGTTTGAAAATACCACTTTTAGAAAGTAGGTATTTTCTTGGCTAACTATCCAAGCCTGCGTCTGCTAGGTTGTGTATTCCATGTCTGGTTTGTGAGTGACAGGGGCTAGGGGATTCCAGGAGACAGGGTGAGTCAGCCCAGGGCTGAATAGAGAGATCTGCATGTAGATGGGTGGGAGGAGTTGCACCTGGGACCTGAATAGGGCTGTGCCTTCCCTCCACAATGCTGGCTCCACCTCCTGTGGTGCCTCTGATGTCCCTGGCCTACACTGTGAAAGGAAAGAAGGAGTCGTGTCAACAAAGTGCTCCAGGACTGACCAGAACTGGTTTGGACTAGGCAAAGGCCTCTCTGCCTTCAGAGAACAAAGGGAAAATGAGTATAAAAGAGGGGACCCAATCCCAGAATTTTAGATCACTTTGGGAAACAAGAAAACTTTTTGCTGAGGAGAGGAACCAGAGAGAGAGAGACTGCAGGAGGAGACTATCCCTATGCTGAGTGCTGTTTGGGGGATTGGCCTGCAGTGGTTGCCTGAATGCCAAAGAAAGGAGAAAGGACTTTGTGCTACTTTCAATTCAACTTGTAAAGGATCTCCAAGGGCTTGGCTAACTATCCAAGCCTGCGTCTGCTAGGTTGTGTATTCCATGTCTGGTTTGTGAGTGACAGGGGCTAGGGGATTCCAGGAGACAGGGTGAGTCAGCCCAGGGCTGAATAGAGAGATCTGCATGTAGATGGGTGGGAGGAGTTGCACCTGGGACCTGAATAGGGCTGTGCCTTCCCTCCACAATGCTGGCTCCACCTCCTGTGGTGCCTCTGATGTCCCTGGCCTACACTGTGAAAGGAAAGAAGGAGTCGTGTCAACAAAGTGCTCCAGGACTGACCAGAACTGGTTTGGACTAGGCAAAGGCCTCTCTGCCTTCAGAGAACAAAGGGAAAATGAGTATAAAAGAGGGGACCCAATCCCAGAATTTTAGATCACTTTGGGAAACAAGAAAACTTGTTGCTGAGGAGAGGAACCAGAGAGAGAGAGACTGCAGGAGGAGACTATCCCTATGCTGAGTGCTGTTTGGGGGATTGGCCTGCAGTGGTTGCCTGAATGCCAAAGAAAGGAGAAAGGACTTTGTGCTACTTTCAATTCAACTTGTAAAGGATCTCCAAGGGCTTGAGAGAGAGCTTGCCTCCTGCTGAAGTCTCAGGGACAACAGACTTCACCCACCAGCTCCCCAAGAGTTCTTTTGAAGTGCCTGCTGTTGTGTTGGGCCTTCTGAGGGACTGCGTGTCGCAAGGAGCTGGAAGCACGACGCACGAAGAAGAAGCGTGTCACCGCCGCAGCCGCTGTCGTCGCATCGCTGAAGAAGGGTGTCGCTGCTGCCGCTGTCGCTTCACAACGCAGAAGCGCCTGGCATCGCCGGAGAAGAGGGTCGACGTCGCATCAGATGCCACCGCATCATCGGAGAAGCGTGTTGCCGCCGCAGCCGCTGTCGTCGCATCGCTGAAGAAGGGTGTCGCCGCTGCAGCTGTCGCATCACATCGCCGAAGCGCCTCGCATCGCCGGAGAAGATGCCGCCACATCACCGGGAAGCGTGTCGCAGGGCCTGTCGCGGCTCAGAAGAATCGTTGAGTCGCTGCACGGCCATCGGGCGTGCACGCATCGTGTTGCATCAAGAAGAAGACGCCATCTTTGTTTCATTGCACCGGATCTTCATCGCATCACGGCGTTGCTGGTCGCATCGCCACGGAAGCGCAGTAAGAAACCGACGCATCACCTCCCCACACCGAGAAGAACCGACGCATCCCCTACGCATCAGTAGGGACCCGACGCATCACCATTCTTGCGTGTAAGGAACCGGCGCATCACCTTCCCTGCAACACTTTCGTTGTATAACCTTACGCATCCAAAGGTACATTGAACTCAAAGTGTCGCATTTACCATCTAAAGAGAACTAAGCTAATTCTACCATTTTTAAGTACAGTATTGTGGATTTTTGTCGTTTGTGGTCTTGTGTTAAGTCTATATAAAGAATACTTATTTTTGATATACAACCTGTGTGGTGTCCATCTGTAGTGTTGTCACTGGGTTACTGTATGTGTTCACAAATGCTTTACATACTGCCTCTGAGATAAGCCTTTCTGCTCGTGCCAAGCTACCAAGGGGGTGAGCAGGGGTTATTTTAGGAGTGTATCCCCCTTACCCTGATTAGACGCAAGGGTCTCTATTTGGACAAAGGTACCTACCTCTGCCAACTAGAGACCCCCAAATCTAACAGCTTCTTTGGTCATAGTGATCATGGGCTTTTTGTTGCTTTCTTTTCGGTCATCCCTGGGGTTTAAATTTTCTGGTGAGAATGAGGGGGCGCTCCAGTGTTCAGTTGTGTACAATGTTTTTACATGCAGAGCCCACGTGGGTTCATCAATGACATTGGTTCTGTTGGTATCATGGCGTGTTTTGTTTTTGATATGCCTCCATAGGTCTGCCTGATTGCGTTTAGTCATATGTGAGTAAATATACTGCCACTTCATATCCCTCTGCTAGTTTTTTACTGACCATACCAACTGCTTGTGTTGTTTTCTTGCACCCCTCAGCGTTTGTAGTAGAGCTACTTTGGTGTTATGGGTCTTACGGCATGCTTTCGTCATTTTGCGAATTTGCCATGCACTGATCAGAATGGATTGGTTATTGTTGAAGGTTTTTTGTCAGGGGTACCCCTGCCTTGATGGGTTGGTAATTAATTTGTGGATGCCCCTGGTTATTGGTTCCCAGCAGGCTAATAGATGTTCACCACATTGGGCCTGAAGAGAATGCCCTATAGTAGATTTCCATAGATTTATTTTCTGCACACAGACAGGGCCCCACTTTATTATCTGAATTATTAGTGTATCTTCTTCATTAAGAGAGTGGCCCAGCATCTTGTGTCTTTCTCGTTTATCTAATCTAAGGTTGAGTGTTGTGAGAAGTGGTAGTTGGTCACTTGCTTGTAAGGTGAGTACAGAGAAGCTCTCAAGGAGTTCCATGAGTTTTCCTGAGGCAAACACGTAGTCAATCGTACTTATGCCCCTGTAAGTTTTTGGGACCTGGAGGAATGGGTTATTGGTTTCAGTCCATGTTTTTCTAGTATTTTGTCCAGTTGTTTACTTTAATTATTTGTCAGTGGATGTTCAGTATAGCTTCGTCCTAGTTCTCACAGTTTAAAATCCCCACTATTATGTCGTGATTAACATGGTTTGAGATGATTTGATCCAAGTTTTCGGTTAACTGACGTAGCCTTTTTGCTTGTGTGATGCTGGGGCTATTGAAGTAGATGTTGATTAGGAGAATCCTGATTCGGTGGGATGTTGTGGTAGTTCTTTACAGTGCGGTCGTTTGGAGCATCTCGTCTTGATTCGGCAATTCTTTTACTGTTAATTTCAAGTTGATATTCACATATGTTGATAGTCCCCCCGATGGCCTCCCAAAGATGTTGTTCTTTCTTGCTATCTGATGCACCCTTTGGAATCCAGTGATTGTTTGTGGGGAGAGTGACCATATTTCGTGTAAACAGAGAACGTCGGTTTCAAACAGCAATTTATTTGCGGGTTCGGAGTTTAGTAATCTTGCTAGTCCGGCAACATTCCATGTCATAAACTTTATGTATTGTTGTGTCCTGGCTGGGTTTGACTTGATGTTAGGAGCAACTCTTTGTCTCCCTGGAGAGGGTGGTTGGAACCCAGCTCCAGTCAGATGTGTGTTCTCCCAGAGTTTTTCCTATCGCAAATTTTTTGATGGCTCCCCTTGTTGGAGAATAGGAGTGAGCTATGTGTATGTTTTCTAGCTGGGAGTGGTTGTAAGATTACCCGGTCCCTCATAAAATGCTGTGGGGGTAAGTTAACTGCAATCTCATTCATTCTATAGTGACACGATCTCCAGGGAAAATTTATGTGTCTGTTGTGTGTGTTGCAGTTTGCTGCATTAGTGGGTGTGTGCAGTCAAATCTAACAAATGTTATTGATGCAGTTGCTTAAAATGAGGAACTGAGGCATGTCTACCATTGCGCTCAACGTCTGCAAACTTCCTGGACTTTTAGGAAAAATAACATGTTTAAATCATTGCCTCTAATTAGGACATAAACACCTTTCAGGAATCTACATTTTTATCGCTAGCATTTTTTTATTTTGTTCTACGCTCTAATAAACTAGCCTCTATGATACCCATACAACGTATTTAATGGTAACGTCATATTTGAACGACTAATTGGGTTGAACTGTGTACCTTGAGGAATTTCTATATTTTTCCCAAAAGGAAAAACAAGACCCTATTTGCTACAATGCGGTGAGATAGCTGTTTTCATGTGAGGACCGCCTGCACAGAGTGTAATGGCGATTCTTCCCACGCAAATTGCAAAATATGATTTCCCTTCATTTTGCCAGCCATTCCTTGGACCACATGCTCCAGTGCTGAGATTTCTATTCATAAACCAGTATTTCTATATGTTAGTCACATGATTACATTGAAATCACCTAGCATGGCCAATAACTAATGGATTTGTTTGTTATATGATAAAACAGGAGTGGGACAATGCCTTTCTTATCAACGCCTAACAAGAGATATGACTTCACCTACTTTATCAAACAACTACTTTCTCATGAACTACTGATAAAAATAACAGAAAGCTGTGCGTCTGCCTCACTTATCAAGCTACAATCGGCCCAACCATTCTTTTAAAACTAAGTAGGCTCCATTCAATGTGCATGCATTTTATGCTCAACACTCTGGGGCTAATTATGATGACACCGTCTCGGTCCTGGGACCGACCGATCTCTGGTCAGCGGTCCCGACCACCTCATTAGGATACGACCGAACACTGTTCAGTCGCATTCCTGCATTTTCCAATGGGAGCATGTATTACGGCCGTAAACCAGCCATGATACTTGCTTCCATAGGGAAATGGGGGGTGCTGTTCATCCCTGCACCCTGTGGCAGGCACCTGAAGGTGGGTGCCTGCCACGGGGTGCAGGGATCTACAGCGGGAACCATAGGTGCCACCTCATGCCCCAACTGGAGACTGCGCACACAAGGAGGCCCTTGGGGCACCCCAAACACGCTTTCCGACAGGGCTTCCATGTCGGAGAGGCCGGCATAAAAACCATGCCGGAAACAGTGCATCTTAATGCCAAGGGCAGAAAGGCCCATCCTTTGGGATTACAAGCTGATTCCGACTGGCCGACAGGCTCATGAGCCTGTCGGAAGCCAGCCGAAATGACCAGCCGGTTTAGTTTCTGACCGCCAGCATTGTAATGCGGTGGTTGGAAAGTTAACTGAGAGGCCGATTACGATGTGTCCCAGAAGGACCGCATCGTAATCGGCCTCTCTGTCTCACAACAAGCGTTTTGTAAGATGTAGCTAAATAAATACCCCTTTAAATATTTACATATATCAGTTATTATGTCCATGCTATGAAATTTAAGTATGAACTGTATTTGGCTAATTCAGGCAATACATCCATAACCGTTCCACTATTGTTAACATAAGGGTGACACTGTCTATTGTATTTTATTGTAGCATTTGTAGAGTGCTTTATACAGCTTGACAAGAGTCGGAAGCTCCTCTGACAAGAGGCCACCTTACCTGTTTTGCATAATTGGAATGGCAATATTTGATAGATGTAAAAAAATCAATTACAATAGCAAAAATAAAAAACAGTCCAAGACAATGACACAGTATAAACAAAAATGAACCTGGTTACAAAACACTTAAAAGAAAAAATAATCACAACCTGAGTAAAATTCTTGAAAAATATGGAATTTAAATTGTATGCTATATTAAAATTGTTAAGTTGTAAAAAATGAGTAGTTCATCACAATTTTACATGTTTTAGCAAGGTGCTAACCACACTAAAAGTGTATACAACATTCTGCAGCTTTAGTAGATATACCACTAAAACAATCAAGTGTTGCCTCCCTAACCGTTCTAAAATTGTTTGCCCAGAACAAAGGGCGTAGGTATCTTTGACAAAAAGCTAGCAAAACCATGTTTAGACAGATGAAATATTCTATTGTTTCTTCAGCTATAGAATATAAACACGTTTTCTGACCTTTGACCAAATTTGACCAAGTGCCTTCTATTTGTAATAATGAAATGCATACTATTCTTGGTGAAAAGTAGGCCATGTATACTTTTACGTGGGGGTTAGGATCTAAAAAAGTCTGTCTCTTCTTGGTATATGCGCTAATAACATAGATTCAATTTTATAGGTTAATACAGAGTTAAGTGGTTAGTATGGAAGACTCCCTTTATGTTAGTTTTTATCATGTGTTGACGTGCTCTTTATTCATAGACAAGAGAGGTTCCAAACAAAGTACTGATAGTATAGAATAATCTACTCTATGATGTTAGAAATCAGGTTTCTGGTTGGCAAAGGTATGCACCCTGTCCAAGCAGAAGCCACAATCCTAGTCACGGTAAGCTAGATACATACTAAGAGATAACTTGTGCTCTCCCTCTGGTAGCTTGGCACAGAGCAGTCAGGCTTATCTAAAGAGGCAATGTGAAAAGTATTTGTGCAACATGCACACACACACACACACGCACACGCACACACACACACACACACACACAGTAACACAATGAATACACCACAAAAGACTCCACACATGTTTATAAAAATAGGTTATTATATTATAAACAAAGCAAGACCAAAACAACAAAAATACAATGTATAGAAATAGAGATATTTAATTTTAAAAGAATAACTGGAAGAAAGCGCTTAGAAGCAAGTGGCGCTGAAGAGGTTACTTTTTGGAGTTAATGATTATTTGAAAGCCCCTCACTTCAGGTAAGGTGTGGTGATACATTTTACATGACTGACAAATAAGAATCATGTTTCAGGTGACCTGAGCTTGAAGTGATTGAGCAGCATTCAGTGGATTAGGGAACAGGAATCAAGGTCTGAAGGAATGTCAAGCACTAGGATAATGTGGTTTGTCATCAGCATAGTTGTGGTAAGGAGCAGAAGGATTTCATGATGCCTGTGAGAGGGTTGCTGTAAACCTTTAAAAGGAGAGCAAAAATGCTGCAGCATTTAGGAATGGCTACAACAAAAGTGAAAGATGAAACAAAGAAAGAAAGGAGGGAGTCAGTGTTATCCCTTCACATAGGAGGAAGGAAATTGAAATCCAATGCTGCTCAGTCTCTGTTGTACTGTGAGCTGATGCAGCATGTCATAGGCAAAGAGGAGATCCAGTAGCATGAGCATTATGCCTCTGCATTTGTTGACAGTATCTTTAAGATCATACCAGGTGCCAATAAAAGAGAACCACATGCCACTGTCTGGGCTAAATTCTGATTCAGGGTGTCAGAGAAGGCTGTGATGGTGGTGTTGGTAGTGGTAGAGCTGTTTTTTGTAATGGTGGTCATAGTAGTAATTATGGTCTTAATTATGGTGGTGCTAATGGTGGAGATGGTAATAGTGGTGGTGATGATAATGGTGGAGGTGCTAAAAGCAGCGGTCGTGTTAGTGGTAAAGGTAGAGATGCTAGTGGTAGTGGTTGTGGTAATGGTGGTCGTGGTAATGGAGTGGAAATGTTGGTTAGTTATAATGGTGATAGAAATTATCATAGCAAAGGTGGTGGTGAAGGTGGTATTGGTAATGCTGTTGTTAATGGTGGTGGTAACAGCTGTGGTGGTGGTAATAATAATGAACCAGACCAGGGTTCTTACAAACCCCTCCACAATCCCTGTAATTGTGAGCACAAATAGAATCCCTACAATTATTAGTGAGCCAAGACCTCCCGCACAATTCACCACCATTCAAACATTATGTTCCACTAAAGATAATCCCTTTACTCTCTCATGCATGCTCCTCAACTGTTGATCAGCAGTCCAACACGCCACAGATATTGCGGAATCTATACTCAGTGAAGAAATTGATATTGCTTTCCTCATGGAATCATGGCTTAATGACTACTCTACCCTCATACTTGACCTCCTGACTCCACCTGGGTACTCCATCATTAGACACAACGGACCTAATAGAACAGGTGTATGTCTAGCCATAATACACAAAGTAGGAATGCATCTTTCCACTTTAATTAACGCAGAATACTCAAATTTTGAATACCTTGGTGTTGAACTTAAAAACAAAGGCTCCCCTCCTATCAACCTTCATACCATTTACCACCCTCCTGGTGATCGCGCCCTCTTCGCTGAAGAGTTATCTGACCTAATTACTCAGTTCTCCTTAACTGACATGAAAAATGTGTTCTTGGGCGATTTCAACATCCATTGGAACAACTCTGAAGACACCGTAGTCCGGCTACTAGCGAACCTTCTTGAAATAAATGACCTTAAACAACTCTGCAATGAACCAACACACATCAAAGACTCCACTCTAGATGCGATTATCACTAATTATGAACTGGTCTCGCTCAGTTCCATTTCACCCATTGACTGGTCTGACCACCACCTCATCCCGTTCAATATCAATATCCCGGTAAGACCCCACCTAGACTTAACAAATAACCCTAAGCAGTGGACTAGAAACCTCAAACAAGTCTCAATCACTGAACTTGAATCCAAGATTCGTGATCAACTACAACATCACCCCCTCACCCTTACCGCTGATGATCTCACTACAAACTACAACACAGCAATGTCGGAAGTTCTTGACCAAGTGGCACCACCCAAACTAAAACAACCTAGACCAATCCAATCAAAATCTTGGTTTAATCCTGATCTCAACAATGAGAAAAGACAACTCAGACAAGCTGACAGGCAAAGGAGGCAAAACCCCTCGACAAACCACCTATCTCTACTTAGAACTACAAGGCTATCTTAAAAAAAACAAATTTTTAGAGAAAAAGCCTCCTTCTTCCGCAACCAACTGGACTGTGCAAAGAATAGATCCAGGGAGCTCTTCAACATTGTCAAACGTCAAACCGCGTCCTCACCCCCACATGAAATAATCGCCACTAATGAACACTGTGAAGAAATTGCCAGCTTTTTCACGGACAAAGTCACAAAAATTGAGCAATCCTTTTTACAAGTGACTTATCTACCCTCCATCCTAACCATCCTCACCAACCCACCTCCCTCCAGGTCAGAGCAGGTGTAAATTTCCTGGTGCTAACGCGCCTTATCGCCTGTTTTGTGTTCTTATCGCCGATGTGGCTGGTCGTTGTGAATGTTGAGGTGTGATGTTGTCTCAACTTTTGGCACGGGAACGCCTAATCTGCATCTCATTAGCGATATTTGCGGGGGTCCTCTGTGGCGACGTTTTTTGCGGCTGCTATCGCGGGTAAACTGGTGCTGAGGGCTGTTAACACCGGCTTGTGAATGGGGAAGTAAATTTATCACGACTTTGGCTGCGATAAAGTGCCGTTAATTCGGTGATAGCTCCTTGTGAATATGCCCCTTAGTTTTAGCAATAATGGTGGTTGCAATGATGGGTGGTGGCTGTGATAATGGTGGTAGCAGTTATAATAGTAGTGGTAATGGTGGTTGTAGTACTGATTGTGGCAGTGGTTGTGAAGATGGTGGTGGTAAACATGATGGAACTAGTCGTGGTAGATATAATTGCCATAGGAATGGATATGTGTTCTGGTGGTAATGATGGTGGTGGCAATGGTGGCAGTGGTAATGGTGGAAAAGGTAGTGGTCATTGGTAGTTGTTGTGGTAGTATTGATGGTGCTAGTGGTAATTGTAACTGATGAGGTGGTGTTAATATGTTTTGGGGAGGTAATATTGATGATGGTAATGGTAGGGATGGTAGTGGCACTGGCATTAATGCTGGTGTGGTCATTGTGGTGGAGGCGGAAATGATGGTGGAGTTGGAGGTAATGATGATGGCGATGATAAGGTTGCTATTGGCATTGGTAATTTTGTTGTTTTAGCACCGTTGATGAAGGAAAGGTGGAAGACATGGTGGTGGTAATTATAATGGTGGTGAAAATGATTATGTGAAAATAAAGGTGGTGCTGATGGTATGGTGGTGATGCTATGGATGGTATTAATGGAAGTGGTGGTAATGGTGCTGTGGTAATGGTGTTGGTGATGATGGAGATGGGAATGATAGTGCTGATAAAATGGATGGGTGTGATGGTGCTTATTGTGGTAATGGCAGTGGTAGTCATGATGACGGTGGTGGTAATGGTGATGGAAATGGTGGTGGTGGTTGTAATGATGGTAGAAATAGTGATGGTGATGGTAAACATGGTGGAAATGGTCATGCTAGAGGTAATGGTTGTGACAGTGGTAGTGGTAAGGGTGATGCTAATGGTCTGGGTGATATGGGTAATGGTAGTGGTAATAGCAGTTGTTGTGGCACTAATGGTGGTGGTAGTGTTGATGGTAATGTAGGGGGGGGTGGTGGTGGTAATGGCGGCACTGGTGGCAGGGCTGGTAATTGGTCAATCTGATGTCAAAATTGGTGGCAGCTGTAATAATCGTGCATGGTGATAGTAGTTGTGATAGTGTTAATGTTGCTAAAGTTGGTGGTAATATAACAGTTCTAAAAGTGTTTGGGGTGATGTTGGTTAGGTAATAATGCTCATAGTGTTAATTGTCATGGTAAATGTAGTGGTGGTAAATGTTGTGTTAAAGTTGGTGGCAGTAACAGTGATGGTGGTAGTGCTGATAATGTTAGTGGTGGTAATGAAGTTCATTGTGTTAGTGGTAATGCAGATGGTGGCAGTGATAATAGTGGTAATGGTAGTAATTGTGATAATGGTCTTGGTAGTTGCAGTAGCGGCTCCTGGAGGGAGTGCTGCGGGCGGTGGGGTGGGGCGGGGAGGGAGGGGCAAGGTGGGGGGTAGTAAACTCCGGCATACGGCCGAACGGAGGTAAGTACATAAAAAATAAATAAAACAAATTACATTGCGCACGCTGCATCGTCATTTGGTGATGCAGCGTGCGCAATGTAATTAGTTTTATTTACTTGTACAACCTCAGAAATTGCAGCAAGGTCACTGACCCACAAATTATATTAGGATGATGTGACAAGGTTTGGGAACCTGCTTTTGCCTTGATCTTTCCTTAGCTCATGCAACAAGTTGAAAGCCAGAGCTTGGTCTAAAAGCAGCCCATTGATAAAAAATTCTAATTTGTAAGGAAATAGGGATAACTATGAGCACTCAACATCACCTTTATACGGCGTCAATCACTCCATTGCTCCGATAGTCACTGACTGTGAGGAAAGAAACACCTAAGAATAAACAGGTTGCACACTTCCCTATTACCAGCCCAATGATAAAAAAGCAGAGGGTTCTATACAGAAAGTCTGAGCTTCTCACATGTGTGGGCTAAAGAAGTACCATTAAGGCAGACAAAGGCAAGGAATCACATAAGAACAGATTCACAGAAGTATAATGGACCAAAAATAATAACACACAATGAACAAAAATGCCCTCTGGCCACAAGCAAACACCAAACTGCATACAGGTGCAGACCTCAAACTGCACACAGGTACTATGATGCACCAAACATGCCTTTAAATCCCAGCTGGAATGTGTGCAAGGTAAGAGTTGCAAGCATCATGCCATGTAAGCAGCACACGACCTAAAAGCCCATGTAGGGATGGATTGGTGATTTATCAGTAAGTCAAACTCAGCAGCCATTCTGCTATCACTAACAGTGAAGAAAGCAAAGATCATAATCCGCCAAATCTAACCCTAAAAAAAAGAGAGTCTAGCTTTCTGCTGAAGAGGGCAATTGTATCCCACCTCCATTGCCCAATCCTGTAAAAGGCATCCATGGAAACAGCCTTGGGACCCAGTCACCAACTGAAGTACCTGCTTCTGCAGCGTCCTGATTGGCTGGGAGAGCCCGGAAGCCTCATTGCTTCCGGAGCTGTAGCAGACTGATGAGGACGGAGGAGAGGCGGCATGGCAGCAATGGAAAAGGTACGCTTATTTTTTTTATTATTATTATTTTTTAATCCATTTCCATGACACCCCGACCGCCCCCACCACCTCCATTCTGAGGCAGCCACCACTGTCTCTGTTATAGTATTCGTTGCTGATTTTATTGTAGATTTCTAAGTGCAGCTCTGCAACCTCTCACTGACTACAATCACAGTTCCCTTTTGTTGGAAAATGCTTAAAAAATACCTTCTGCAGATCCTGGTGTACTGACTAATTATAGACCTATCTCTACGCTTCCCTTTGAGACCAAGCTGACTGAAAAATGTTTTATCACCCAGCTGGTGACTTATCTGGAGAGCAGCCATCCGCTTGATGTAACAAAATCAGGCTTTATTGCTCATCCTAGTACAGAGACTGTACTTTTAGCACAGGTGTTAGACCTGGCATCCTTGACTTGGTTTCCCCTGACTTTTTACCTCCTGACCTCCTGTTTTGCTGACTTTAGTTTTGCTGGTTTTAGGATTCTGGGCACTTGACCACTGCTAAACAGTGCTAAAGTACATATGCTCTATACCCTAAACATGGTAACATTGGTATATCCACAATTGGCATATTTAATTTATTGGCTAGTCCCTAGTAAAGTTCACTATGTGTGCCCAGGGCCTGTAAATAAAATTCTACTAGTGGGCCTGCAGCACAGATTGCGCCACCCACTCAATAGCCCTTTCAACATGGCACTGGCTTGCCATTGCAGAGCATGTGTGCAGTTTTAAACTGCCATTTTGACCTGGCAATTTAAACTACTTGCCAGGCCCAAACCTTCCCTTTTATTACATATACCACACCCCAAAAGCAGGCCCTGGGCAGCCCGAAGCGCAGGGTACAGTGCACTTAAAAGGTAGAACATGTACTTTTGGGTTTTACATGTCCTGGTAGTGAAAAACTGCTAAATTAATTTTCACTACTGCAAGGCCTGCCTCTCCCATAGATTAACATGGGGGTTGCCTTAAAACATCTTTTAAGTGTAATTTCCCATTGGGAGAAGATAGAAAATTGGAGTTTCGTGTCTCTGGACTCACAATTTAAAAATCCCTCCTTTAGTAAAGTTGGTTTTACATTTGCAGATAGGAATATGTCACTTTTAGAAAGTTGTAATTTTCTTACTTTAACCATTCTGTGCCTCTGCCTGCCTCTGAATACACGTCTGAGTTAGGGTGACAGCTGGGCTTTGTGTATTCCCTCTAGACATTCACGCAAAGGGAGCTGAGGTGTGACATTTACATCCTGATGGCCCACCACCAGGCTAATGGGCCTTCCTGCAGTAGATTAGGAGAGAGGGGCTGACACCTGTACCTGAACAGGACTGTGCCTGTTCCAACACATAGAGCTGCATACGCCCCTGTAGTACGTCTGGAGAGAGAGAAGGAAGAGCAGGAACCTTGGGAGGATCAAAGGCCTCTTTTAATGTCTCCCCCACTTCAAAGACGCATTTTGATATAAGTACTGAACCTCTGACACCCCAAAAACTAGGACTTGGTCTTGAAGAGACTCTGCTTTTAAGAGGAGCTGCGCTGCCAAGAGGGACTGACACTTTGCACTGTGCTCTATTGTGTTGGCCTTCTGCCTGCTACCTCTGCAGTGAGGGAGGACTGAACCTGCCCCTAAATCCTTCATTTACCCCCAAAACTCCAAGGGCTTATTGGCTTTCCCCCACTGGGGAAGTCTCAGTGCCAAAAAGTCTACACAGTGCTCAGTTCGAGCACTCTCTGAAACCCAGCAATTGCTGTTGTGCAATTTCCCTCAAACCATGCTCTCTACGGTACCACGGCAGCTCCTGCTCAAACTACAGCATCCTCTGACCCGAGCCGTGACCCCTGCAGCAGGTTCTGCAGCGCTGTATACGGCAGCACTGAGGAAAACCAGCAAGCGCGGACCAGGCGTGTTGCCGAGGAGACCCCAAAGCATGGGCTGACGTCACTACCGTCCAAAGAACCGAGATGCCACCATAGTTGTTGTCTAGGCATGTGCACTGCAGGCTGCCCCTCAGCCCGGGAGAACTGCTGTGTTGTTGGACGTGCACCAAGACTATGACGGCCCGACTGTGACACCACATATGGGGGACAGTGGGGCCTAGAGTATTGACTAGGCTTCCCTGTCGCATGTGCTCCGTGATTGCTTCCTTCAGAGTTTTCAAACCTCATGTGTAAGTGCCACTCCCCTTCAGAGATAAATTTCCCTGATCAGCACCAGCACTGCCAGCACTCGACCCGGTGTGGCTGAGGAGTGGTTGGATGACCGTGCAAGGAAGTGTACTAAACCGGGCTGTCTTCCCTGCTAGTCATTGGATTATTGCTTTCTCTACTGATGACATGCTCCCTTTGTAAGGAAGGGCTTGAATTCCCATTGGTTTCTCCTTGTATTATGCACTGGTACTACTAGCATTGGGCACACTGTTCTTTCATCCCTACCAACGTGGTACTCGTTTTAAAAAGGCATCTAAGATCTGTACCTTTTGCACATTTGACTCGCACTAGCCGGCTACATCCAAGAATTAATCAAATCAATGACCTATCTACTTTAGGGACAAATTACTGAATATTAATTGATCATGCACTCATTAATTTAAGAATTATTATTGGATTTTTGTCATTTTTGGTCAGATTTTAACTAGATAAAGATTGTCTATTTTTGTAAGACTGGAGGGGAGTCTTTTTGTGGTGTCTTTCACTGTGTTGCTCTAAATTAAGTGTTGTACAAATACTTTACACATCAGCTCTTTGAAAAGTCAGCCTGCTCTGTGCCAAGCTACCAGAGGGTGAGCACAGGTTATCTTATGTGTGTATCTGACTATAGTGGTGAGTTCTGCCTGACTTAAGTGCATATCCAAGCCAAACAGAAACTCAATTTCTAACAACAGGGAATTGATTTAAGATACATATTAGACTAAGGAGAAGCTGCCATGGGACACAGGGCCTGGTTATGATCTTAGCTGACAGGGTTACTCCATCACAAATGTGACGGATATCCTGTCCACCAAATTACAATTCCATTATATCCCATGGAACTTGTAATATGGTGGACGGGATATCTGTCACATTTGTGATGGAGTATCCCATCTGCCAAGATCGTAATCAGGCCCACAGTCTCTGACTCCTATACATTGAATGGGAGGAACAGGAATCTGAAATTCAGTATTCACATGGTTAAGACTTTTTCTTGAAGACAATATGGAATGCATTTTAATTCGACCCTTTTAGTCCCAGACTTTTACATCTATTTACGGAGTTCCTCGGGGCTCATCCCTAAGCTCAATGCTGTTTAACATTTATATCATGCTGCAACTTACAATCATAACATCTTAGTTTTGACACTATGTCATACCTAGGTGATTCACAGATGCTAGCTTCAGTTAAAAAAAATTGTAAGTTATACTCAGGAACTTTTCTCTTCACATTTGTCAGAGGAGGCAAGATCGATAAACAGAAATAGCCTTAAGCATAACTCTAAATGAGAGGTTCTTATTGGGCAAACAGTCCTCCATTTGGTCCTCAGCTTTATGGTCGTTGAGTTGGGCATGGTCCGCACTCCTCCCTCTTGCACCATAAACCTAGGGATTCTCTTTGATGCCCAATTATCTTTTGCACCTCAGATTACGTGAGTGGCCTCCCTCTACTTTATCACAATTAGAATCCTCTGTAAAATGTTACTTTTTAGCCCCCCCACTTCCTCACGGAAAACAGTAATACAAACCTGTCTAGACTATGGCAATGCACTTCATCTAGGTTTACCAGAATAACTTATTAACAGACTGCTGGTGGCACAAAATTAAACAGCTAGGATTGCTCTGAATTTTTCATGCTGGGAGTCTGTATGAAAACACCTTAAGACATTGCATTGTCTCCCCATTCAAAACACTGTATTTTCAAAGCTTTTTGTATAGCATACAAAGCTTAATACACTTCATATCCCTCTTGTGTGAGGAAAAAGACTTATTCCGTACCTGTGTTTTGCATTCAGCTTCCTCACAAATGACCTAGAGGCCTTGGTGGCCACTCCTGTTATTTTCTTATTGCTAAAGAGTGGAATTTCACTCTATGTCCAATTAGATATACTGATTCCCTTCTTTAAGAAAACTTCTGAAAACATGGCATTTTAGATCTAAACAACTACTTTGCCTTCTGTATAACTTCAAAGACTTCTCACCTTAGTGCCAGGACACTCATGTTTGGGTAGTAGTGCACCCAACAGATATCTGTCATTAATTTTTCATCCATTCATCACTCAAGGCAATGAATGAATGAAAAATAAAAACCTTGACAAACTTGCCATGAAGGAGAAAATCAAGAGTAAGTAAAGTCAGAGTCTTTCAGTCCGGCCCCTTAAAACAATCCTTAAAAGGGAGCCAAAAATCAGCCAGGGGGGTACTCCGAGGGAGGTATTGATCGGGCTGAGGACGATTTAATTCAAGTAAGTCCACATGTTAGACCTCTCAGCCTTAGGGTTGTCTTCTACAAGCTCTTTGTCTAATTCCCTCCAATTCTGCTGGAGTTTTGCTTTTATTGGCCTTAAGACTCTGTGCACTTTGCCACTGCTAGCCAGTGCTAAAGTGCTCGGACTCACTCAACTAAGCATGGTTTGATTTGCGAAAACCTAATTGGCATATTTAGTTTGCTTATAAGTCCCTTATAAAGTGGTATTTTATATGTACACTACCATGTTGAGTTGCCATTTCAACCCCCTTGCCAAGCCTTAAACTCCCCTTTTATTATATATGCCAACCCTCAGGTAAGCCCTAGGTAGCTCATATGGTGCCGTGTAATTTAAAGGTTGGACATGTACTTTTACATTTTGCATGTCCTGGTAGTGAGAAATACCCAAATTTGTTTTTCACTACTGTAAGGCCTACCCCTCCCATAGGATAATATTGGTGACTCCTTAGTACATTTAATAAGTTAATAAGTTATAATTCCTAATTGGGAGGAGGTGGATATGTCATGTTTGGTACCTACAAATTTGTAAAAAATAAGCCCTCTTTTATGGTAAAGTTGGATTTTTCATTGCAAATTTGAAAATGCCACTTTTTGAAAGTTGGCATTTTTCTGCCCTTATCTCTTCATGCCTGCAGCCTTTTTTAGGTCACATGACTGGTTGTAGCTGACAGTTGGTCTTTGTGAGTTTTTCCCAGATAGTCAAACAATAGAGGGATTAGGAATTCTTGAATGGGCCATCTGCTGGCAGGTTGAGGGCGGAACTGAGCGCAGTTCCACTTACACCTGAATAGCCTGTGCACTGCCTTCACACAAAGGGCCTAACAACCCTGTATTGTCACTGCAGCTAGCTTAGAGCCAGTGCAGGGGAGTGAGGAAATTCTATGCACTTCAAAGACACTTTCCAGAAGCTTCTCCAACCTTCCAAGAGAAGGGCACCCAACCTTTACCCCACCTCTTAAGTACACTTCTGAACCTGTGGTTACTCTCTCAGGAAGAAGGACTGCTGTGCTGCTATAAGGACTGCCACTCAGCTGGACTGCTGCTCTGAAGGAACTGCAGCCCTGCTGTGCTGGTCTGCTGCCCTCTTGCCTGGGAAAGAAGAACTGGACCTGCAACCCATATCGACCCCATGATCCCAGAATGACTCAAATGGCTAGTCTGCTGGTCTCCTGATCTAAGCCTAAGGGACATAAAAGGCTCCCCAACAGTTCCTGGATCCATCTTCAGTAAGTTCTTGAACCTCAATGGGGTGCCGCTCAGGTCCTTGACCTGATGTTGCTCAGTGGGCTCTTAATTCAAGCTTTTGGGCATGGGCACCAAATCAGCATGAGCCGCCGCCATCCACAACATCTATTGGGTAGGACAAGGATTGTCTGGCATAGCACAAAATTATTTGAAATGTTATTACTGTCCCTCAAAGAACTCTGGAAGTTTAGTCGATTTATGTGAAAATTGTGTTGTAAAATACACCATTTAGGAGTTGGTTTTTAAAAAAAAATTGAAAGTCAAGCTTGCTGAATTAAATTCGGAACATGTTTTTTTGCCACACAACTTTCAAAATTCACCAGCCGCCAGTGATAAACATATATACATTAACACGAATAAGAGACTGAGCTTTTACATTCAATATTCCAAGGATATATATCCAGGCATGTCATATGTAAAATCTGGTTTTATGCAGTGCCTGGTGGAATTAGACTATGAAAAGAAACATGAGAAATAAGAAATGATGGAGAAAGAGAAGTAGCTGTTAAACTAAGAAGGAAAGACAACAAAAGATACTGCTAGAAGCTTTTGAGACCGATTTTAGGTAATTTATGCAAATTAAAATTATGTCTCACAATTATTATACCAACGTGTGGGTCAACATAAACAACAGAGATATTAATTGAATAACACACCCCTAAACTTTTATTGCGATGGATTTTTTTCTTTAAATTACCATTACATTCAAGTAGACTTTTCACTAACGTAAAGTACAATTTCCCACACAGTTATTGCAAGAAAAGCACATCCTTTGTTTACAGAATAAAACCAACATTTTGCTCTGTCACTGGAATACAGCGCGTTTTTATTTTAACCAAAATATAACATGTAGAATGCTAGTGCTGTGGTTAAGCTATCGTTTTCAAAGCACATATGGGCATATTGATTTCAGATTCCAGCAAGTTAACGTTTTTGGAGGTCAATTAAGGAACAATTACACTTGAAAAACAACAAATTGAGTCAAAGTGCCCCTAAGTCCCAGCATGCTTATTTAACCAGGCACTCATGCATTCCTGCCAAATCTGTTTTTCATGAAAGTTAATCTATTTTTTCATTATCTGATATTTGAAACCATTTAGGCTGTATCGTTTTAAGATTTGCTCTGAAATGTTTCACTAGTTATTCTGCCTGAACCTGCCGTGGAGACCTATGAAAGAATGTTGGTATAAAACAGTACCTACCCACGGTAGATTTTATGCAAAAAAGAAAAGCTACATGAGTTAAATCATTTTGATTTCTCCCTTTTCACTTTGAGGTGCTGAGTTACCAAAATTCAAGAAAAACCCCATTTACTTTCCCCCATTTACTTTCCCTGACAAATACAGTTCGATATATCAACTAAGAATTTGGTCAGTTTTAAAACTTGGGGGATATTCTCAAGAACGTGCGATAATCACCGCCAAAATGGGTTAACGCAATCTCACATATCGCCGTCCATCGCGGGAAAATAATTCTGTGTTAACGCCCCATTCCCAACACGGCGGTAACATGCGATAATGACCTGATAACGCCTCAAATGTCCGCGATAAAATCCCCGGGACGGCGATAAAAATCTAAAGCCGAACGTGAAAAAGGTTGCGATGGGCCCAACTGCGATAAAAAAACACAGCGACAAGCAGCGCCAGGCCTGCAAGTCCCACAAGTCAGGCGGGAAAAACCACCACAAAAACGCCAACAAAAAGCACAAACAAAACACAAACAACTGCGAAGCACCATGGAGGTAGCCGGAGCGATTACAGAGGACAACCAGAACCCCACAAGCCCCACGGAGGACCAGCCTGGGACCTCGGGGTCAGGGAAGGGCAAGGAGAAGAAGAAGAGGAAGACGCCTTACAGTACGCAGGAAAACCAGATCCCCATTGCGGAGGTCATAGAACACCACCACCAACTGTGCATCACCTCCACTGTGTCATTGGCAACTAAAAATACAATATGGCAGTCCATATTGGCCAAGGTGAATGCAGTCGGAGTGAAGAGAAGGGAAGTGGGCGACTGCAAGAAGCGCTGGACTGATGGGAAGCGCAAAACCAAGCTGAAACCCGCAGCCAACCTGAAAGCAGCAATGCAGACTGGAGGAGGGAGTCCAGCGACACACCAGGAGCTGGATGAGATGGAGGGAATGGTGACCCGAGTCAGCATTGGGGAGATGGTAGCAGGAGTTGGGGGACCGGACACTGCACAACATGACCTGAGCCAACAGCAACAGGGTGAGTAACGACCAGGGACTGAGGGGACGGGGGAGATGGGCACAATGGCACACATGCACAATTAAGTATAGCACATCTGCGGACAAACCATGCCCAAGAGTCACAACTCTGATCAAGAGCCCAAGTTACCCAAGTCTGCAACATCTCAGCACTGTATAAGCACAGAAGTCAAAGGCACACCGCCTGAAAGGGATAAGGGCCAGCCAAATCAGAGCTGAAGGGGCAACACACCCACAATGCTGCACACACAGATAAGAATCAGTGCTCCTCAACATTGATAACAATGTGGTACAAACTGCAACACTTTCAGAACAGAGGACACAACTGCTGCCGCTTGTGTGTAGAAAATGGCCATTCGCATTTGGCATAGCAGGAAACTGTGAGATGACAATGTACAAGTACAACCTCACATCCCTGATGGTGTAGAAATATCAACTGTCCCGCATCACGTAGGCATCTCCTCACAAACAGTCACAATGTACATTGTCATGCAGTCTGCAAGTAAACTCGTCCAATGCGTCAACATACATGTGAACACAATGTCAATCTGCATCTCCCCTTCACATTGCAGAGGGAGAATCAACACCTCCTGCAGACAGACCCAACAACTCAGCACTGATGATGAAGAGGACCTCCCCAACATCGACACTGATGCCCTCCAACAGCCCATGGACAGCTTCGGCACCCCACCTCCAGGAGCAGTGCAGCCCAGCTGCATCGAGGAGACCCCACCCCTGCACAGACCACACAGCAGGAAGCACCCACCACCCCTGCTGTCTCCCAGGACCCCCACGACCAACACATGGCATTCCAACGCCGTGTGTTAGGGTGCCAGGAGAAGATGGCTGATCAGCTGCGGGTGGGGTTCGACCTCATGGCAGCCAAACTAGATGCCATACGTGGGTGTCTACGTCCCATCAGGGACCACTTACAGTCCCTAACCGACACCCACTATCCGCTCCATGCTCTCCAACAATCCATGGCTGACATCGCTGGAGTCATGACTCTGAGCCAAGAACAACTGTCCAGTCAGAGTGGCTCCAGCGATGCCAGCTGGGAGTTGGGACACATGCGGAGGATCATGTTGAACATGAGCGGATGCAGGCGGAAAGAATGTTTGCCACGGCTGCACACCAGCGAGATGTAGCTGTGATCTTCCATGCCCTGCAGATCCTCATCATGGCATTGCCGCCACAAGGCCTGGCGCGGATGAATGCTGCTGCTACTACTCCATCCACATCTCCGCCCCCTGAAGTGTCAGTGCCACACAGTGACGCAGACTAAATACCACCACCCACATGTGAGGCACCTGACACATCAGAGGATGAAGATGATGATGAATCTGGCACTGTGGTAAGAATGAAGTGGTAGCCTGCATCTCTGCCATATGGCCTGTTTCAGCTTGGTTCTGCCCTCTGCATCATGCCCTGGATTAACACCTTCCACTGTCCCCCGATACACTCAGCGACACTCACCTTGGACCTCGACAGGGACTACCATATTTGGTTTGGTTACCAATGACACAGCAATCACACTGCGGACTGAAGTCTGCCTCTTCCGATGAACTTGTCAATCCCTAATGGACTCTGTCTGGCCCTCCACGGGGCAACAATGTAAAGTGGGGTGTACATGGCCCTGTACTGCTCCAGCTTCAACACTCCACTGAATGTGAAAAAACATTCTGATTTACACAGATGTGTCGTGGCTATGACCAATCAAGTATGAAAGTATGGATGAATGTAGGGACAGTGATTCCACAAAAGGTACTCCTGGGTAATGCTACCAATGCGCATGTCTGGCCGTGACCCAGATAGGCAGTGAGACACACATTGTCATTCAAATCAACACTCATCACAGTTGAATACAAGTGAAAGTGCGTAGACTTTATTAGCATATGTGTGTCAGTACGGGCAAGAGAAGTGCCACAACATGCAGACCAATGCAGCAGTATGTCAGGAATATGACGAACGTTGCCAAGCGCCGCTGTCCACTCCGGGGGAGTGCCTCACCCTTCACAGGTGTGTGTCAACCTGCATTGTTGTCCGCTCATGTATTCGGAGTCCAGGCGAATGCAGCCATGTCCACTGTTGTCGTGGGATATGTGACCAGATCTCCAAGATGCAACAAGGTGTTGGGACATGTGCAATGGGTTCCAATCTGTTGTGGCTGCAGGTACGTAGTTACTCGTCCATGAAAGCGATTGCAGCTCCGTAGGCTATCATTTCCAAGATGATGTCGTTGTCGACTTCATCAAACAGGACAGCGAGGCCATCCATTAGGTCCGGACAGATGTGCTGCGTCCACCCCCTTTCACCAATTAGCACTACAGCCCAATAGGGGAGCGGTTCATTGTGATCACTGCACACGAGAGTTGTGCAATCTCCCAGGTCCAGCTGCCAGCATGCATGCCAAGTATCAAGGCATCCCATAAACGGGTATCACGGTGACACTCCTGGTCGTGGGCCAACAGGGGGCGCACACACATGTCAAGATCCAGTTCATCTACCGTCCTGTTGGATAGGCAGACATCCATGGGCCATTCGAATATGCACGATCGACAATGCAACACAGGCTGAACGCAGGTGAAGTTGGCAAGGAGGAACCTTATCCGGGAACTGATCTGCAGCACTGCCAATGTCAGTGCCCCCAGTAAACACAGCATACGTGCATGGTACAGTTCCACCTGACAGGGGTTGTGCAAGTGTCCGGGATGTTCTGCCATTGCGTCAGTGGCTCTGGTTGAAGCGGCACTGTTCTGACCTGCGCCAGTTCTGTGGATGAAATGCCACAGCTCGGATCAATGGGTTGTTTTAGTGTGCAACGGTTGTACGCCTGGGATGGTGTGGGAGTAAGTGTGAAGGCCATTCCATGCAAGATAACTTCGAGCAAGGACTTCTGTGTGTGGGGTGTGTATACGTTGGTCTTTTGTCAGGCTGTGCGTAGTGTGGGAGTAGTCATCAGCTGCTCTAGTATCTGTCAGGGGGTGCCGGGCACATGCAATTCTGAGGTCGGAGGTGCAGATGTGCTTCTGCCTGATAGTCCAGACAAAGGAGCTTTCATCCCTAATGTTAGTTTCTCATCTGCTTGCAGTCAGGAAATGTGAAGTGGCTTGTTGGGGGTGGGGTGGGATGTGTGCGACTTTGGGATACAAGTTTGACATGTCTTGCATGTGGCAAATGAGCGGCATCACTGTGTGTTACGTTGCCTCACAGCTGCTCCTCCCTCCCCCTGAGCCAATTTACCTGTGTGCGCTGCGGGGTTGCATCACTTGCACTCCTACGGCACACCATTGTCATGCCTGTCTGTGCATGTCCACAAGCCTGACAACGACACTGTGATGTTGGCCGTTGAAGGTGGGCGGCCACGTGAGTGTAGGTCTGTGGGAAGGATAGGGCAGACACAGATGTAGGGTTCATGCCTGGCTGAACTCGCGCTGCGATTAAGGCTAGGCATTTGGCTCATGCTGCGGCAATACAGATACACACAACACTTGGCATGTCTTGCGCTCCTTCATTTCTCCGTTCGTGCGAGCCCGCCCTCCGGGTGCATGCTACATTGCAACATTGTCGATTGCGGACTGGGTGGCGCCGACACTACAACAGTGACACACTCATTAGTTACTTCCTTGTCCAGGCCAGGACTGAACCACGCCCAGAGCCCCAGGCAAATCCTTCACACCCCTACGCTAGCTTGGCGTACGCCGGCCCAGCCCACTCCGCTTACGCTTACAGGGGGGGACGACACAGCTACATGACCGGGGTCTTCCCCACTGCCTGAGGTGGCATGGTTGCGTCCACTGTCCACACCACTACACACACCATCAGTATATGTCCACATGGACATGTCGGTGCTCTGCATACTGAAGTCAGTCCAGCACATC
This sequence comes from Calotriton arnoldi, assembly GCA_963921515.1. Classification (NCBI taxonomy): domain Eukaryota; kingdom Metazoa; phylum Chordata; class Amphibia; order Caudata; family Salamandridae; genus Calotriton; species Calotriton arnoldi. The sequence continues at coordinate 1,085,691 of CAWUFW010002393.1, read as the reverse complement.
ACCGCCACACTTGGCATTGTGTACATTCTTATTGATGGGTCACTTGCCTCCTTCGCACATACTTGGTTCCCACCTCTCCCCACATTCTGCAATTGTGTGGCTGAGGGGCCATGCCGTTTTCGGGAGGTCAGCTGTCTTGTTCTGCGCTGCCTCGATGGTAGTCCCGGGGAGGGGCCGGGGGGGGCCCTGGGGGTGGTGGCAGTGGGTGTTGTGGCCCTCTTGGGTCTCCGTGCTGCATGGTCAGTGGCTCCATGACATGTGTTGGTCTTCAGATGTGGCTCTGGGCTGGGCTCCCTTTCATGCTGGATGTTGTCGTCCTGCTTTACACCAGTAAGAGGCAGGTGATAAGTCCCTGCTGCTAACGCGCCTTATCGCCTGTTTTTGGGTCGCAGCGCAGATCTGGCAGGTCGTTGAGAATATCGCGGAGTGGTGTTTTCGTGTGTTTTTGCACGGGAACGCCTACTCTGCATATCATTAGTGTTAGTTGTCGCTCTCATCCGTGGCGATGTTTTTTGCACCAGCTATTGCTGGGTAACTGGCGATGTCAGCAGTTTGCACCAGCTTGAGAATGGGGCGATGGATCTGTCACCACTTTTGCGGCGCTAAAGTGCGGTTAAATCGGCGATTAGTCCTTGAGAATATGCCCCGCGGTAAGGTTTCAGGCCTTGGAATCTCATATTACCTTATTTTGCACTCTAAGGGCCAAATTTACTAACTGTTGGTCCAACACAGAGTAGCAACGAAGGTTGCTGCACTGTGTTGTGTCAAAGTGAGAGAGAAAAACAATATGATGCTTACTAACACATGGTGCTGTTTTAATCCCCCTCAGCACTTTAGGCTGCAATGTCACAGTAGTGTGCAAGTGTGCATTCTGTCAGTTATAGGTTTTGTACTGGAATGATTGACGTTGACATATTTTAATACTTTTCCTACCTTGTTTGTGGACTGTACAGTACACCACATGTTAAAAGCCAGAAAAGTGTGGAGACTGCTACGCCTGCCACGTAGTAGTATAAAAATGGAGTGGTGTAAAAATTAAGACTAGGGGTGGAGTTATTGGGCCAGAATAACAAAGGTTCTGTATGACTATTTTCAAATTAGGTGAGCAAATACATCAATTAAAAGCAGCATAATCCCAATCCTTATTCACAGAATCAGTACTGACTGAACTTTACCAATACAAATATGATTTATGAGTATTAACATTGTTTGCATATTGGAAGACCAATAAGCAAGGTGAACATCCCCACACTTTAAAATTTTTGAGTATTCACATTTCATTTTTTATATTTTTATTTGGTAGGGCAGGGAAAATGAATTACAATACAAATTCCATTTTACAGAATGTTCAAGGATATAAATGTAAGGATTTGAATCAAATTTCCAATTCAGATTTAGGTCTAAAGCTTCCTTATTTGATCTTCATCATAGATACTGTGGACCAAGCCATTTTTAAAGTAATGATCATGTGCTTAAAATTCTACATGTCTTCTGGAATTTCTGTGGTAGCCCTTTTTGGAGATAATACAACTCCTCTAAGCTATGTACTTTTTTCTTCATTTTCAATATTCTTTTGCCTAATGTGGGTGGTTTAGTAACCCTCCATTTTTGAGCCATGACTGATCATGCCACTACAAAGCTAAAGAAAAGAAAATTATCCTTAGATCATTTGTTGCTGTGGTTTCTTCACCTCCCTGAAAAAAGGCATTCCTTGGTCAAAGTTCAGGTCAAGGCCCATGACTTTTTCTGATTCTATAAAGATTAGTTCCCAGAAGGATTGCATCCAAGTTCTGACAGTATTTTTGCATCTAGTGCAATGAATGTTGCTTTCTGGGGATGTTTTATGTAAACTGCAGTAGCAGAATATAATTGATGTTGAAACAATATTGTAGCCTGTATACATTTATCACAAGGTAATGCGTTGTCCAATTCATCTTATTCAATACTTCATGTGGAACCCAAACAAATAGATCTTCTGTCCACATATTGCACATTTATTTGAGAGTCTAGTTTATGGTTTTTAGTAAATATTGCTAAGTTCGACCTATGAAGTCCCTCCCAAGACAGTAGCAAAATACAGTTTGAATAATCTAATTCTTTCTTTGGAATTTGTTGAAAAATAACTTTCTGTTGGCATATATTTAGAAAATCTCCCTCTGTGCTTCCTACTATGAGGCCCATTCACAAACTGCATTTTGTATCACATTTAGCACTAGTACAATAGTACTACTAACATCCTTCAAAATGATTTACCTTTGTGAATAGGTCACCAAATTTCAGTTGGATTACTGAACTGAGGATACCTCCACTCCTATCCAGTATTTGAACGAACTCTCATATCCCATTCATGAGCTATTCCTTATGAGTACTACTAAGGTCATCCAGCAATTTTTTTCTTTAGAGAAATGCTATGTCTTTGAAAGGTCTTAGGGGGCATAGTCACAAAGGAAAATCCGCACATTTAGAATTACTACAAAGAAATTTACTTTTACATTTTTTAGTAACTTTACTACCTTTGTCTATTCATCATTTACAAGTGTAAAGTTACTAAAAAGTGTAGACTTACATGTCCCCATTCCTATAATAGGGGGTGGAGTCAGTAAAAACATCAATTATTACTGTAAAACTTATTTCTAATAGTAATGACTTACAGCCATATGTGACGCACAGCACATCTCGCGGAGACCCCCGCAATTGGGGCAGAGATTGCACTACGGTAAAGTACACAGGAAATTCCAAAATGTATCAAGCATTTTAAAGTTAGAAAAATTGTTTTTGTTAAATATTGATTATGATTGATTTTATATATTTATTTTAAATGTACAACAGTATACACGTTACAGGATTAATAAGTTAATTTTAAATGAAAACTTTCTAATTATTAATATATATAATTTAAAAATACATATATTTTTCTGAAAACATTAAAACATATTCCCAACTAAAGCAAAAAATCGATATTTTTGATTATGTATTAAATATATTAAAAGTCATGCATAAAATTAATTAAAATAATAGAATTTATTAAAATTAATTGTAATGTTACGTTAATTTTAAAATTTTAAAAAGGTTATTAAAATATTTGACAATAAAATTAAATAGTTTCAACAAATTTATTTATTTTAACATTAGTTCCTGTGGGGTTTTATCTTAAGTTCTTACCTCTGTCATTTTCTTTGGGAGGGTGTTCCAGTACCAGTGGCTAGCCATGTGTGGTGCTGGACTTGCTCCATTTCTGAGCTGGAATATATTTACAACTACAACTGTTTTGGTCTTTTTTGGCTGAAGTAACTAGAGAAGGGCAGTTTTTGTTAAGAAATGGACTTACTCTTTTGTGGGTGGGTGCACGTCCTTCCCTAAGCTCCTCCCCAACTCTCTCGCCACTAGCCCCTCCTTACTCCTCCATTAACCCCTGCCATTTAGTAGTAAGTATTCCATTTTGCAGCCACTCTCCCATATCCTGCCAACATTTACCACTAAAAATAGACATACACTTGCAGAGATCTCTGCATTCGGGTGGAGGTCTCTTCACAGAAAAGATCGGAGAGGCAGAGGTGGAGGCCTCCACATGTAGGTTTGTGAATAGCATTTTGCAGTATGTTAGCAGTACTATTCTATACTACTAAATAGTGCCGATATTAAGAACTTCATACCATCAAATTTCGACATCTATCCCGGAGTTCCCAGCTCTTCCACTATTTGCTTTGCCATATTTAGATACAAATAGGTCTTTGATGTTTGGAATCACTATTTTACAGAAATGCTGACAGGAAGTAGCATACTTTTAGATGCAATAATCAGGGGCTTTTGCCTGATCATAAAAATAAGGTTAATAATCTATTCAACCTGTTAAAGAAAGATTTTTCCAGAGAGCATGGCAGACATTGGCAGAGAGATATACAATGAGATAAAGTTATCACTTTAATTACATTTGTTTTGGTTACTAGAGAAAGAAGGATTCTCTGTCAGGTCTGAACGTCTTATTCTATCTGATTTATTTATTAATTTATTCTGGGGTATATAAAGTGCAATTGTTCACCCTAGACTGAGTATCTTGGCACTACTGGAAAATTCTCAAAAATTCTCAAAATACCACATAGATAGCAGAAAGAAAACACAGTGATGCCAAATGCCATACTGCAGTAGCATGGAACAACCAAGTTTTAGGAGCTTCTAAAACTTAAGAAGACTGGAGTCCTACCTAACATGGGGGACTAAGTGGGTTGACTTTTCCAATGGTAAGCTGCAGCAATGGAAAGGGTCCTACCAACTATCAATAGTACTTTCTCAGCAGAACTTAGGAGCTGAATGGGGTAGTATAAATTGCATTTGGCAAACAGAAGAGAGGCAATCGGGCAGTAAACAGCTTTATGTCACATAGATTTAAAAAGGATTCACTGTTTGACCACGAGCCAGTACAAAAACAAGTTGGCTGAAGAGGAGCCCGAGTGGAACGTTTGCCTGCAGTTTGAGCCCGCATACCGCCCGGAGAGGGGGACCACAGCACCCAATGCACACCGCGCCAGAGGAGGCGCCACGCATTTCCCGCGCGCCAGGAGGCGCTTAAGTGGCAGACAGGGCTCTCGCAGCGCGGGAGCCCGAGAGGAACGTTTGCCTGCAGTGTGAGCCTGCATACCACCCGGAGAGGGGGACCACAGCGCTCAGTGCACACGCGCCAGAGGAGGCGCCACGCATTTCCCGCGCGCCAGGAGGCGCTTAAGTGGCGGACAGGGCTCTCGCAGCGCGGGAGCCCGAGTGGAACATTTGCCTGCAGTGTGAGCCTGCACACCGCCCGGAGAGGGGGACCACAGCGCCCAGTGCACACCGCGCCAGAGGAGGCGCCACGCATTTCCCGCGCACCAGGAGGCGCTTAAGTGGTGGACAGGGCTCTCGCAGCGCGCGGACACGCCCGGGCCAAGGGCGGGCCCGTCCTCGCCCGTCAAAGACCAGAGAAGACTGGGCTGGGCCCACCCCCTGACAACGGAGCCGGGGTGCAGATTCTACATCCCCAAAGGTACTGTTTATTCGTACAACCCAACTTGCTAATTGTTTTCTAATGGCTAAACGTCTTAAACGTAAGGAGGTTCGTACATCCCTAGGGGGAGGTATCGTGGGGACCCTCGACGCTTTTCTGACACAAGCGGAAACCGTATTGACTCATGAAATACAGTTAACGGAAAAAAGACTCTTGTTGGATACCCTGGTGACCCATAAAAGGGCATCACTAGATGGCATAAGCAGGGCTAAATCTCCCGTAGGCGCCCATACAGATCCCGTACATCGACAAGATGATCTAGCACCCACGGACAGACCCGAGAAGGAAGCGGACCCTGTGATCCTGACTCTAGGAGCTTCCTCGCATATCCTCTCAGATACCTTGGGTACAGGGGTGGCTGCGGTGGGGAGTAGAGACACGCCAGTGCAGGAGGCGTCCTGCTTTCTAGAGATCTTGCCCAATGTGCCTTCAGCATCCCCGTTCTCACTAGAAACACCAATAAAACCAGGGCCCAGGACAAGAGAGGTTACAACCAGATCTAAGAACCACCTAAGGGTTAGTCCAAGGGGGGACGGGATGGGCTCGGCCCTGTCAGCCAATAAAGAACCGCCAGCTAAACGGCCCAGGAGCGGTGCCCCCCAAAGACCAAAACAGAAGCCAAGAGAAAAACAGCCACCTTCCAAACGCCCACATGAAGATCTCACGGCGTGGGAGGGTTAATAGGGCACCTTATACGACAAGGTTCAGACCCGAGCCCTGCAATAATGATCACTGGAGACGACTTGAGACATTGGTCACTGTACTGTTGGATCCCTTACTTTGTAAACTACGGTCAATTGAGGAGAAACTCTCGGTGATTGCACAGTCAAATAGCATGTCAGCAAATATATCTAATATAGGGGGGTGTCGCTGTAATCATTCTGTTCAATCAGTGGTGGTGTCATCTGTGGTTCAGGGGGCATCGGTAGGGGGTGAGCCCATGACAAGGATTCCAGTCTTATTACTTTCAACAGGCTCTGACTCCCGGCTAATCCAACAAGCTGACAGGGTACATGACATGGTAAATTATATACCCCAACCTAACATTGCAGCAACCCGTCCCAAGGTGCAACCCGGGAATATGTGTGTGAGGAACGCAAGGGTAGAGGAGGCAGGACCAGATATGGCCGAGCTGGAGAACCAGCACCACACCCCAAGGAGGGATGTTGAACATCAACAACAAAGGAGAGGGGAAGATAAGCTAGTTGCCCCCTTAGCGCTGAGCTCCCAGTAATAGATATCCACCCGGCTAGCTGCCCATACACAGTGGTTTTGACAGGTGTCCCCGGACACAGTAACGCACAAGAGGAGTCCATCCCCCAGTTGATCAATAAAGTGGCACACTGGATGTGCAAGTATGCCAGATTTAGCATCAAAGAGCATCAGCATATTCTTATGGCGAGGAGGGTGTCTTGGATTGGGAAGTCGAGGAAAGCTTTCCCAGGAGACTGTGTTATTGTCACATTCAGACACCCCGAGCTGGCGCGTGGGATCCTCTCATACTCAGCTGGTGTATTCGCCCTAGAGTCCAGCATTAAACCACTGCCCGTGGTTTTTTTTTTATAGACCAGTGCCCAGTCTTAGTCACATACAATGCTACGCTGGACAGGATCAGGGAACTGGGTGGGTTCTCAGGCCTGGGGCAGTAACTAATACATTTGCACCATTGAGGGACCGGAACGATATTGACTGACTATCCCATAGGGAGGAACAGGGAGGAGATAGTGATAGCCACTCGGTCAATATTGGTTTAGTAGAGTGGAGTGTGGAATCCTATATAGGGACAACACTGAAGTAGTAACCCTGTTGCCTTCTCGCTGGACGAAGTAACCTTAGGAATAGAGGGCTTGACGAGGAATAAGGCACCGGGGCCAGATGGGATCCCTCCGGACCTCTTCCGTTCCAACACGGAGGTCTGGGCCCCCCTTCTAACTAGGGTTCTAAACGCAGCAATAAACACAGCCATGCCAGCATCCTGGTCTTCCGCTATCACTGTGCCAATTTTTAAGAAGGGCAACAGGGACAGTCCACACTGCTATCGGCCAATATCCCTGATAGATGTCTCAGCGAAGGTCCTGGGGCGGGTGATTTTAAACAGGTTGATGGATTGGGCAGAGGCGAGACAAATCATCATGGACGGCCAATATGGGTTTCATCTGGGGAAATCCACTGTAGACCAATGTCTCAACCTGTATCTCATCACCGCAAAATACACTGTAGTCAAGGCTGGGGCGCTATACTTAGCTTTCATGGACCTCACTGCGGCCTTTGATCGCGTGAATCACACTAAACTGTGGGCTATAATGGGTGATCTTGGGGTAGACACAGCAATAATAAACATCCTTCAGTTGCTGCACTCCAACACAACAGCAGCTGTAAAATACACGCAAGATGGGAAGGTAACGGAGCATTTTAAGTGTTCTAGTGGGGTCAGACAAGGATGCATCTTAGCGCCATTCTTGTTTACTATATATATTAACGGTCTTGACGCTACTCTGCGCAGCATTGAGGCAGACCTGCCGAGAATAGGCGATAGAACAGCCCCGGTTCTGCTTTATGCAGATGACGCGGTGCTTCTTGCCCGTACCCCACACAGTTTGCAGCTTTTAGTTGACGGCTTTGTGAAATTCATGGGTAATCTGGATATGCCCGCCAACCTCGCAAAATCATATGTCATGGAGATGGGAAAGAAGCCAAGCAAATCTTATAATTACACCACAGGCTCATATACCCTAGGCAAAGTCCCAGCCTTTGCATACCTGGGCATGTTTTTTGATAGTCGCCTGAATTTTAAACACTTAATAGAGGAAAAGTGTCTGGCTTTGAACAGGTCCACAGGTTCAATTTCAAATTTTGCACACAGGCTAGGGTGCTGGACCCCAGGTATGATTTTAAAGTTATATAACTGTATTTGTTGCGCCAAAGTCCTGTATGGAAGTGAGGTGTGGGGATTTGTTAAGACCATTAATTTGCAAAGGGAAGAGAACAAATATCTGAGGCGGATACTTAAGGTCCCTCATAGCACCCCGGCATTTAGTGTCCATGAAGAACTGGGGGTTAAATATATATCAGCTATGGTGGGAGTGAAGCCCCTAGTCTGTTGGCTGAAGATCTGGACAAACGCAGAGGTGGGTCTGACAAGGCTGGTAATTCAGAATTGTCTCTCTTTAGATCATGCGATGAAAATCCCATAGATAAAATATGTCAGGGATTCTTTTACTAAATTAAGGCGCGCAGATCTGTTTAACAAACCGGAGACAATAAGACCCAAAGACAAGGGTGACACCAAAGCGTTGTACCTAAAGTTTGCTATGGCGCAACGCGAAGCCGTCGAACTGGAGAAACACTCAGTGAGAGATCATGTCCTAGTTAAAACAACTCAGGGTATAGAACTATATTTAACATTAATGACTGGTGCTCACGACAGATTTTTAATTACCCATTTCAGATTCAATTTTATTCACCATTTACTGGCAGTACCGGCAGGTTTTATCACAAACCCAGAAGAGAGAGGGCCCTGTGGCTGCGACAATAGGTCTCCATAGGATACCCTTCATTTAATTCTCCTCTGCCCGTTTTATGCCTACCCCAGGAACAAGTTTTTGAAGGGCCTGTTAAGGAAAGCTAGATTCAGGCAGGCACGTATAGCTCTCCTGTTTCTAAAATTGTCAACTGATGTTTTTACTCTTTTCTGTGTGGTTAACTTTTTAAGAGCTGCCCTAAAGCTACGAACCACGAGGGGGGACTGAAAATATGATGTATCTCTGTTACCCCCCGCAATACACATGTTTAAGTGGTGGAATCATGTAAATGACAACTTTCTCTTAGCCTTTTTTAGCTAAATGTATCCCCGTGAAATATTTTATGCATGACTTGTTATTTATATGCTTTTATGGTTTGTCTATCAAATCGAATAAAGTTATTATTATTATTATTAAGTTGGTTGAAGAGATATGATCTAGGGAGCAAAGCCCTAAAGCGTTCCTGGCTGCAAAATTCTGAACTACCTTCAACCTATGGATCTGAAAGGCCAGTATTTCAAGATAGATTCAATTCTAGTTGTCATGATGGGAGGAGACAAAACATTCAGTATCTGCAGCCTCTGAGAGAGGGTAAAGAGCTAGAAAAAGCTCCTCCAAAAGCACAGCTGAAAAAACAGGCCTTCACGACCAAATTGGCTGGCTCTGACAGGGCCAAAGAATAATATATCTTATACCTAAGTTTTGTACAGTGACTACTGGAAGTGGCATTGGGCAGAGCTTATTCACCTGAAACATTGGTGAAGGTTCACACGGGTGAAAGATGTCCCTTTTGTCACTCTTTAGCTTCAAATTGCTGTCAATTATGCAAAGAAATACTTTGGTAAGGCAGCCACAAAGCTGACTTGCAGTGAGATGACCACCACTGATCATTTGAACAAGAATCTGGGTGTTGTCAGCATACACAAAAAGTTTAAACCCCAAAGACGGGTGACAGATAGAACCATGCAGTACACAACACAAGAGCAGGGGTGATGCAGTAGTAGTTGACAAGAATATCTTCAGTCCAAAGATTCATAATTTAGTTTGTAAATTCCTGAGTCTATCAAATGTCATGCATTGTTACCATACTTTAAAAAACGTCAGAGATGTCTGATCTCAGATAATTTACTAAAATTCCTTCATCCTTATTTTGATTTATTTTGTACCCCGAGATCTCTGAAAATGTGTTCTTTACATTAAATTAAACAAATTTCCTCGCTCTGGATTAGGAAAAATAGCACATCATATACATAAAGTAACATCTTGATAGCAGCAGGTATATCTCAGCACCCTTTATAATTACATCTCTAGCAATAGTCTTTCATAAAGATTTAATAAATATCACATACAGTAATGGGGGTAATGGACACCCCAGATGTGTCCCTTTTTTAACTATGACACTCCTTGAGGATTTTCGTTTTATGATTAGATCTGCTGATGATCAAATTTAATGAATGATGTGAGTAAACTGGCGAGCTGGCATGAGGCACCCATCCATTTCAATACTACCTGTAAAAAATGCCAGATCATCAGGTCAAACACCTTCTCTGAATCCAGGAACCACATCACTAAGAGTGTTGAGCAGTTTCAGCATACCCATCTGTAAGAAACAGGGTTATTGGTTGAGGGGGAGAGGGTGTAAGTCCCACTCAGGCAACAACTACAATCCTTGTCAGGATCAAACACAAAAGTCACTAAACTAACATGTCCTTAACACTCTGGTAGCTTGGCACAAAAGCAGCCAGGCTTAACTTAGAGGAAATGTGTAAAGTAAATATGAGGCACACAAATAGTAATAAAGTGAAAACACAACACATGAAAAATCCCTATCCAATTTAGAAAAACAGAGTAAGTATTAATAAATAAAATGACACCAAAACAAATTAAATCCAATCAGTAGAACCAGAGTTATGACCTTATAACGTTTTTAGTGTAAAATTGTGCCTAAAAGATCAAAGTGCTAACTGCAAGTATTCGGTGGTACGAGACCAGTACAAAGTCAAAAGTTGACGTCAACCGCAAAGGAGGACAGGCCGGATACAAGGGGTGGATTGGGCCCGGTCTCTGCTTACCTTCGAACTCAGAAGTATTCTTGAATTAAAGTTCCAGAGAAGGTAGAGTTCACCGGGGAAAGGCAGCAGACTGGGTCCGAGGAGGAGGCGTCATCGTTGGGGATCGGCTGGGTGAAGTTGGAGTGAAGATTTTTATGTTCAGACTTAGGGCCTGATTACGACTTTGACGGTGTGGGAGCGGGCCACCATGCCATCGCCCCGTTTCCACACCACCAAAGTCGACTTCCGCCGCCCACCATATTTGAGTCATTTCATGGTCTGGCGGGCAGACGGTGTGGTGGTCCTGCTGGAGTGCAGTTCAAAGGCACATATATGAGCCTTTGAACTGCAGCGACGAAGGAGCACCAAAGCAAGTTCCTGCACGGCATGGACTTTGCAGTCTATACCGTGCAGGAACTGGTGTGCATGCACACAGTGGGGCATGCCATGTGCCGCCCGGCATGCAACCCCTATGCACAGGGGCACCAGGTGGCCCTGTAGGGTCCCCTTACTTTCCTGACCGCCCCACTTTTCATAGTGGGATCACCGGCATAAAAAGTGTGGGGGTCAAGAAAGTCATAATATGATTGGGGGTGCAACAGCAGCACTGCCTGTGTATTGCTGCCCCAGACTGCAGTACTAACACCAAGGGATCGCGATTGCGGTGGTCCCATGGAAGTATGACCGCTGAAGTTGTGTTACAGTGGTCGGACCGCAGGTGCGGTGGTAGCCACCATGCCACCTCAGTTTTAGCAGACCTATGGACCACCACACTCATAATTAGGCCTTTAGTCAACTCTTTAGAAGTCAAAAATCTCCAGCGGGACAAAGCTGCAGGCATTGGGCAAAGAGGGCTCCATGAGGCCGAATACCTTCACTGAGAGGTCCTGCGAAACAGGATTTGCTGCTGTGGGGAAGAACGTACCGCAAAGCTACCGATCAGCGAATGCACCTTGGGTGTGTTGGCTGGCAGGTAGATCCTGGACTTCTTTTGGTTCCCTGAGCACTTTTTGGTGAACAAATGTCTAAGTCCCAGGTTTTTGGAGAAGTGCCAAGGGTCCTTACTTGGGGGTTAGGACTTACTCCAGCAGACCCCTGCAGAAGGGTGCAAGGTCTCAGGAACATGTTATGTCCATGTAACTCACACAGGAAGACAGTCAATTAGCCCTTGGAGTCACTTCTGGTGGTCCTGGGTTCAAGGAGATGGTCCAGCTCTCTTTCAAGCAGCAAGGCATTCTTTCTAGCAGCAGGGGAGTCCTCTGGCAAGAGCAGGGCAGACCTCTAGTGGCAGGACATTCCTTCTGAGGTATTCCACAGGTCCAGGAGTGCACTGAAAAAGTGTTCTGAGGGTCCAACATTCATAACTGGTCCCAGCCATTGTGTGTGTGGGAAGCCCTCTTTCCAGCCCCCACATCTGGTTCTGGAAATTTCTTACTTTCCCCTGTTAAGGCTTCAAGAAGTCTGGGGCGACAAAAGACTTATGTCAGGTTCCTTTATGTGCTGGAGGAAAGCACCTTTGAAGTTCAAGGGGCAGGGAACAGCTCCACCCTCAGCCATAATGGCAGGATGGCCCACCCTGTCCTGTATTCCCCTTTGTGTCACTGTCTGGGAGGAATACAGAAAGCCCAATAGTGGAGCCATCCACAATAATGTAACCCAGGACACTGGCAGAAGGCACGCATGGTTAGGACAAGGAAACACCAACTAAAAGTGGCATTTTAAGAATTGTGACTTAAAATCCTACTTTACCATTAAAGAGGAATATGAATTTCAATTCATTTGAGTCTAAACATGACATCTCTAACTGCCTCCAATCCAAAGTAAGCACTTATTAAAGTAATAATGTAACTCACTGTTATTCTCTGGAATCGATAGACCTTACAGTAGAGAAAAATGAATTAAGGAGACATGTAAAACGTATGTGGGTGGCACAATCAGTGCTGCAGGTCCACTAGCAGCATTTAATTTGCAGGCCCTGAGTACATGTAGTGCCATTAACTAGGGAATTATAAGTAAATTAAACGTGCCAATTTGGTGTCGCACAATTTTGCCATGTTTGAGGAAGAGAGAACAAGCACTTTAGTATTAGTTAGCAGTGGTAAAGTGCACAGAGTTAAAAATAAATTCAGAAAAACAGGAGGAGTGAAAGCAAAAAGTACGAGAGATACCTGGTCTAATACCACCACCTTCCATAAGTAGTGGGTGTTGGTTGATAAAAATGGTCTAGGGATGAAGGCTGCTTGATTTGGGGTAGTTGAGATGATCCATCATTCTAGCTAATCTATTTGTGTAAATTTTCATTCAAATATAGTCTGTAGTTAGTAACATTTTCAGCTGATATGATCCATGTTCATTCTCTCCAGACTTTGCCATATCGTTTTAAAAATACTGTTGAGATGGGGAATTTGGTTATCAACACATGTTTACGCTTGTGCAGACCGGAGGGATGGTATGGCAACTGAAATTTTAATTTCTGATATTGAAAGGTGTATTTGCTCTTGTTCCTCTGGTGACAGACTGTCAATTTGTGGCATTGTTCTGAAATTCTTCTTTCGTTGGTACTTGAGGAGCTATTTGCTTCACTGTATAATTCTTGCTAAAAGTTGCAAGGCTTGCAATATCTACCCTCTATCAAGGGGGTAGTAAGAGCTTCTAATTCTAATAACAACACCTCCAACATTTTAAGGTGCACCACTATGAGGCCATTGAAGAAGAAGAATGTAATATTTATCAGAATAATTTTTAACATTAATATTATCCAACTGCCTTGCTTACCTTTTGTTTTCCTTTAATGGTCCAGACAATATTTGTTTGTAATACTATTGTTCCACTCTAACAGTCACATGTATTGGTCATGTGGGTCTCTAGTAGTAATTTTATCCCCCACCTTGGATTGTTCTAGCATTTGTATAAGATATAGGGGGATATTCTCAAGAACGTGTGTTAACTGTCGCCGAAATCGCTTAAAGCAACTTCTCACATCGCAGTCTATCCCAGGAAAATAACATAGTGTTAACGCAGTATTCTCAACCAGGCGGCACCATGCGATAGCCCCACGATAACACAACAAATGCCTGCGTTAAAATCAACGCGACGCCGAAAAAATGCGAAACACTAACACGAAAAAAGTTGCGACGTCCCATAGCGCGAAACAAAACCAGCGATAACCAGCGACAGGCCTGCGATTCCCACGCGACATGCGGGAAAATGCACAATAAAAGCAGAGAAAAAAAAGACAGAAAGATGTAACTGCGTAGCACCATGGACGCACCGGGACCGAGTGCACAGGACAACGCGAACCCCACAAGCCCCACAGACGAACAGCCAGGTACCCCGGAGCCAGGGAAGTACAAGGAGAAGAGGAAGACGGGGTTCAGTCCGCAGGAAAACAGGATCATCGTCACAGAGGTGACAGAACACAACCAACAACTGTACGTCACCTCCACTGTGTCATCGGCAACACAAACGTAAACATGGCAGTACATCGTGAACAACGTGAATGCAGTCGGAGTGTCGAGGAGGACAATGGAAGAGGTCAAGAGGCGCTGGAATGATGTGAAGGGCAGAACCAAGAAGAAACACGATGCTAACATGAAAGCAGCAACGCAGACTGGAGGTGGGGGACCAGCGGCACACCAGAAGCTGGATGACAGTGAGAAAATGGTGGCCACAGTGATCATTCGGGATACAGTGCCAGGAGTTGGGGATCGGGACACTGCTCAACATGACCTGACACAACATCAACAGGGTGAGTAGCGACCAGGGACTGGGGGGACCGGGGGAGATGGGCACAATGGCACACATGCACAATTAAGTACAGCACACTGCACACCCACAATGACTCTGGAACATGTCCCTGATCCCCATGCCACACAGAAGCACACATGCAGAAACCAGGGAATGTGTGTTGCATAGAATTTATTTGCACATGCTGTGCCTGTGGTCATTTTGCACTGTCTCATGATTGCCAAGGACTGACAAAATGTGACGTCCTCATGTGAAGAAATTGTCAATGATGTTCCTACGGGCTATTCCTGCTGCAGCTGCAGTGGGGTGTGGTCCACCTGCCTCATCCTCCTCATCATCGTCCGGTGCATCTGGCACTCGTAACCATTGGGCATTGGTGCGTACACATATGTTGTGCAACACACAACATGCAACGATCATCTTGCACACGATGTCTGGGCTGTACAGGAGCTTTCCACCTGTGATATCCAGGCACCTGAAACGTGACTTCAACACGCCAAATGTGCGTTCCACGATGCCCCTGGTGCGTGCTTGGGCTGCATTGTACTGCCTCTGGGCCTGTGTGTTCGGGGCTCGGAGGGGTGTCATCATCCAAGGGCAGAGTGCATATCCTTGATCACCTGTGACAGTGCAGAGAGACATGAGTCAATAGTTGGTTCTGCATGATGTGTTGGCAGGCTCACCAGTTTATTGGCATGTGACATGTGTGTCATAGTGATTCCGGTATGACATGTACTGCTAGTAGCAAATGAGCGCCATCAATGTGTATCACGTAGCCTCACTGCTGCTCCTCCCTCTCCCCGAGCCTAGTCCCTCGTGTGCGCTGCGCGGTTGCATCACCTGCACACCTACGGCACACCATTGTCATGCCTGTCTGCGCATGTCCACAAGCCTGACAACGACTCTGTGATGTTGTGCGTTGAAGGTGGGCGGCCACGTGTGTGTAGGCCTATGGTAAGGATAGGGCGGACACAGATGTAGAGTTCATGGCTGGCTGAACTCGCGATGCGGTTGAGGGTAGACCTTTGGCTTATGCTGCGGTAATAGCGATACACACATAACAGTCGGCATGTATGATCCCGGACCCCGAGCGGGCATGCGCTCATTCATTTATCCCTTCGTCCGGGCCCGCACCCCTGGGGCATTTTACATTGCAAATTTGTCCATTGCGGGACGGGTTGTGCCGACACCACGACAAAGACACACGCATCATGTACTACATTGGCAAGCCCAACACTTAACCACGCCCAGAGCCACGGAGTCATCATCCACACCCCTACGTTGGACTGCCGTACGCCAGCACACTCCGGCAACGCCTACAGGGGGGCACGACACAGCATGACATGGTTGCGTCAGCTGTACACAGCACAATGCAATGTGGTAGGGCCCGGGGCCCTCATGCACACACAACGACCACATGGACACACTCAGGTAGTTTGTTGAACTGGCTACGGGCACGTGCGCCCGGCCCCTTTTATTGCCAGGGTCACATGTCCAGTGACGCCTGTGCTGGATGGGTGTGGGGTGAGTGTAAGCCAGCCCTCAGGGAGTGGCTGGTGCTGGCAACAGCTACAACAGTGATCAGACAATCAGAAGTACAAAGTTCAAACAGCAAGGGTCCACGCCTTGAGCTGCACAGAGTTAGTGGCCACGGATGCACTGCGGCCGGCACAGGCACACCGCCACGAGACAGTGACTAGCGGTGCATTGAGGCAGGGCCACGAGAGCTGAGCGGGTTCTCGTCGATGTCCAAGGTGAATGTCGCAGAGGGTTTTGGGGGACAGTGGAAGGTGTTCTTCCAGGGCATGATACAGAGGGCAGTACCAAGCAGACACAGGCAACATGCAGGAGATGAATGCCACAGACTCATTCCTGACACCAAATTAGTATCAGCTACATGATGATGGAGACAACCCCCAGGCCATGGACCGAGACGCCACCAAAGTGCAACCAGAGAGTGTCCATGAAATTCGGGGCACAGAGTTAGTGGCAGCAGAGCTGTTAGGGGATGCAGTCTGCGATGAGGCCTGTGCAATGGTATAAACTCTGCAATAATCAAATCAAGACTCAGTTCCAAATGTGTGACCTACTTGACCGCAGTGCAGGCCGGAGGCAGCGGTCTGCAGGGGCCCCCAGCCACGTGTCCTTGGCTTGCGATGCACAGAGTTAGTGGCACCAGGGCAGTTGTTGGTAGTGTCCGGTCACCTCCGTAACGAGGATCATTCTCCCATCCGGACTGAATCGCGTCTTCCTCTTACTGCCCTCCTGGCGTGCAATCATATGTACTCTGCCATTGTAAAATCAAGACTCATTTCCAAATGTGTGACCTATTTGATCGCAGTGTAGGCCGGAGGCAGCGGTCAGCGCGGGCCAACCGCTGTTCAGGCAGCTCCTCCTGGTACTCTCACACACGACGTTGGAATGCCATGTGGCGATGATTTGTGGTTGACGGAGGTAGAGGCACCAGAGCTGAGCGTGTGTGCAGCCTGCGACGGTGCTGTGTCCTGCCTGGTCCGGAATGGATTGGATTGCTGTGAGGCCTGCTGGACCAAAGTGTAGGCAGTACACAGGTGACCCCGTGGTGCTGGACCGCAGTGTAGGCCGAAGTCAGTAGTCAGAAAGGGCCCACAGACACGGGTGGTTGGAATGCTATGCACAGAGTT
Organism: Calotriton arnoldi; assembly: GCA_963921515.1. Classification (NCBI taxonomy): domain Eukaryota; kingdom Metazoa; phylum Chordata; class Amphibia; order Caudata; family Salamandridae; genus Calotriton; species Calotriton arnoldi. The sequence continues at coordinate 1,068,674 of CAWUFW010002393.1, read as the reverse complement.
GGTGGCACCACTTCGAAGGGAGTACGGTGATATGAAATCTGCCATAAACATAGGTACTCTGCCATTCCATAATCAAGACTCAGTTCCAAATGTGTGACCTACTGGACCGCAGTGTCGGCCGTAGGCAGCGGTGGAGTACGTCAACCAAAAAGGAGTACTGGGGGCCTGTGTCTCGGAGGCCGTGATGGTCTGAGGAGGCTGCCAAGGTCGCGGGCCTCGGGCTTGGAGCTTGCACCGGCACGTGGTGGGCCCTCTTTGACACACGCCGGTGTCGACAGGTGAGCAGTGAGGCCTGGGTGCGCTGGGGCGGGCATGATGGGTCTTGGGGACGGCGTCCTGGGGTGCAGCAGGCGCACAGGATCGCAGGCACCGCCGCCCACGGCGTCGGCCTCGTGGCGGGGTGAAAGGCGCCGCCCTGGCAGGCACGTTGTCCATTCCGGAAGTGGACCACGCCCAGAGTAACAGGCTTTTTATTCACACCTCTACGCTGGCCTGGCGTACGCTGGGCCAGCCCACTCCGCTCACGCTTACAGGGGCAGACGTAACAAGCTGCATTTCCGTCTTCTTCCCCAATGGCTGCGGTTGCATGGTTGCGTCCACTATCCAGCACATGCACGACACACTTGGCATTGTGTACATTCACATTCATGGGTCACCTGCCTCCTTCGCACATGCCTGGTTCCCACCTCTCCCCACATCCTGCTATTGTGTGGCTGAGGTGCCATGCCGCTGATGGCTTGTGTACATGGCTGGGCCAGGTTACCACAGTAAGTTGTGCTGTCGTGTCTGGAATGTGGTTATGTTGGTTGTCATGTTGTGTGTGGTCTTGTGACGTGTGCATTCCCAGTGTTGTGAGTTGTATGTTGGTGGAGTTGAGGTGTGTGGTGTGTGGTGTGTTCAGTTGTTACTTACCGACGAGCAGTGCATTTCCATAGGTGGCATCCTGAAAGCGCTGGTTGATGATGGACTGTCTGAAGATGAAGGAATCATGCACACTGCCTGGGTAGTTGGCGACGACATTGGTGAAGAGTCCTCAGTGGTCCACTATTGCCTGCACATTGATGGAATGCGTGTGCTTCCTGTTGCGGTAATTGTGTGCAGTGGCGGCAGGGGGCACGAGGAGTACATGTGTGCAGTCGATTGCCCCCAACACATGCAGGAAGCCAGCTATGGCGTAGAAGCCTTGCTTGATCTCCAGCTGTTCCTGCGCAGTGTGTGGGAAGTAAAGTTGCTGGGGTACCAAGGTGATGATGGCATCCAAGACAGTTGTGAGGAACTTTGACAGGGCTGGCTGTGAGACTCCTCTGACTCTGGCAGTTGTTGGTTGGAAGGTCCCAGAGGTCAACAGGTGCAGCACGGCCAGCAGCTTTGTCTGCGGAGGGATGTTTTTTCTTCGCTGTGTTGGTACCGTCAGCCTGTGTGCAATGATGGTCAGGCTGCGTAGGATGGTTGTCCTTTTGAGCCTGTAGTGGGCAATGACTTCCTCTGGCGTTAAGTCTCCGAGGCTGGTGCGTTTTCGGAAGGTCCGGTGTCTTTGTCTGCGCTGCCTCTGTGGTAGCCAGGGAGGGGGGGTCCTGGGGGCTGGGGGTCCTGGGTGTGGTGGCGGTGGGTGTTGTGGCCCTCTTGGGGCTCCGAGCTGCATGATCAGTAGCTCCATGACATCTGTTGTTCTTCTGGTGTGGCTGTGGGCTGGGCTCCCTTTTATGGTGCAGGTTGTCGTCCGACTTAACACCAGGTAGGAGCAGGTGTTAAATCCCTGCTGCTAACACACCTTATCGCATGTTTTGTGATCTTATCGCCGATCTGGCTGGTCGTTGTGAATGTTGCAAAGTGGTGTTTCCGTGGGTTTTGCACGGGAACGCCTACTCTGCATCTCATTAGCGTTAGTTGCCGGTGTCATCCGTGGCAATATTTTTTGCAACTGCTATCGCATGGAAACTGGTGATATTGGCTGTTGGCACCAGCTTGTGAATGGTGCGAGGAATTTATCACCACTTTGGCTGCGATAAAGTGCTGCTAACTCACGATGAGTCCTTGAGAATATGCCCCATAGTGTATTTAGAAGGGTTCACACAATTCACATTTATAGATACAATCTTAACCAATACTACTATCTTATTTAATCTTCTTTCACTGATATTTCAATCTTTCCACCATAGTTCCCTTTTTATATACTGCCCCTTCCATTCTTGTCCACATACAGTAGTTGACATGCACTGAATCTTCCCCTACCCAATACTAGGTGTGAGCGAAACTAGCAGAGCTTCACTCCATGGAATTCCACAGAGTTACATAAAAACTGTGTGAGATTCCATGGAGTTCTGCCAATGGGTGAAAATTATGCATGTAATGCTGCGCGCATTGCAATTTAGCACCGGTAGCACGAGCAGTGCCGAAAAATCAATTCAAACAGCACCATGCCATGTGCAAGAGCATGTGGCCATTCAAGTTTATTTTTCTACCGGCTCGAGTAGAAAATCTACTCCAGTGGCAGCAAATCTACTTGAGAAGCAGCCCTCTGACCACGACCGCTTGCGACCACCGGCATTAGAAGATCACGCTAGGGACACCAAATCTCACTTACACTTGCCAGCTTGCATTAATCTGGAGCCTTGTGGGGAAAAAAATTCTGCCAAACCGAATTTGCAGGATTTGGCAAGTTTGAGTTACGCTTCTAACACAGAGTAGCCAAATTCTGCCTATTCCGCATGCAGAATTAAATATTCTCCTCACCTCTACCCACTACACACTCCCTAGCTATGTTAATGCGGGATGTGTGTCTAAGTATTCCTTAGGAAAGTATGATATACATCAAGTAGTAAAATCCCCCCCGCAAAGACATAATTTTGCTTTTCCCTTTTGTGCCCTCACCCCCTTTGGTCCTCTATTTTCCTTTTAGAGTTAAGTACAAATGATGTTTTTTTCCATGAAATCAGACAAATGTATAGGCCAAAGATAGACCTTTGTATCTACTTTAACAAAGCACAAGCTTCTTCTGGTTCTTGCGGTGCATGAAAAGATCCCTTCCAGTTGACCTTAAGATTAGAAAGTGAAGAGATTAACTCAGGTACTCCAAGCTTTTAAACTCAGGAATCCAAAGTTAAATGTTATTCAGATGCTTGGTGGTTTTTCTTTGAACATATGATCATGAATGAAAACAATTTTCTGGAAGGGTGGTGGGTACCATTTACATTGGATGGCACCCAGAGTGCTCTGGCTATAAAGAAATGAGGGAGTAATGTTGCTTTTTTTTATCTCCAAGGACATATTCCTGTAAAATTTTGCAGTCCAATTACTAACCGCATTCTTGCCTATGGCGCCAAGATCAATCGCTCCGGCCCCTCTTGTATCTCCGTAAGGCAAATGTTTTATTTCCCGGATTTGTTTTCTACATCCTCACACTTTCTATTACATTAATTTTGTTTTCATGTTGGGTTGCAGTAATACCTCCAGCTGACACTTCCTCAGTCCCCCAAGTTGTCTACTTTTGTCTACTTTTTAATTATCAAAATTAGCCATATAGATTGCCTTCATTGATTTCATTTCACTCACCTCCTGAGTATTGCCCTAATAGTCATTTGACTGAAGAGACTGGTGGGGGTGTCTGAGATGTTCGGTTCTGCCCTCTGGCTCTATGCCTTTCCCACTCTTCCCTGAACTCTTTCTTCCTCTGAAGTTTTTTCTGGTATTTAAAGAAGATTCTGGGACAGACTTTAGTGTGTTGTCAAATCTATATTCTTCTTATTCAATGGTACCCAGAGACTTGGTGGAAGGATATGAAACTCTGCATCTTGATCCATTTCCAAGCACAAATGAAGCATAGGCCTAAGGTTGAGATGTAATTGTGGTTTTCTGATTTCTAAGAGCATGTATCTCTTTCGTACTGGCTTGTTGAAAAGACTCTTTTGCCCCGAAGAGAGAGTCTTGATCCTGTGCTTCTCTTTGTCAAAGGGGAGAGTTGTGTAGACTTTTCAAAGGAAGGTTTGCTTCAAATTACCTTTTTTGGCTATTGGCCTAAACTCTAAAATTTCACATATCTCCATTAACCACTACCCACCGCTAACCCCTAAAATTAACTTTACTTCCCTTTAAGACTACACACCCATAAACCTGAAAAATACTAGTACCCCCTTTACCACAACCAATCCCTAAACTTTAAATTTACCTTTACCTACCTCCCTTTACCACTATCCACACCAAAACACAAAACATACCTTTACCACTATATGCCACTACCCTCCTAACCCCCAATTTACCCTTACCACCCTTTACCACTATCCAACGCTACAGGAAAATTGAAGCTACACCATATTTGGCAGAATGCTAGATCTTGGTCCAGAAAGCATACTTTTTATGATTTAGTGTAAATCCTTTCAGTAGTTTCTGAGAAATTAAGGTTCAAAATATGTGTATGTTTCACACTGCAGAGGATCTGTGGAGCTGACAGATCAAATGATATGATCTGATTGGCTGCCACCACATCAACAAAGATATGGCTGCAGCATTTTTAGGACTTAGAGACTCAGTCCCCTGGCCTGCAAAATGTTTATAAAATATATAGGGGTGCATGGTAGGGATACCCTGCCCCCCCAAGGCCTGGTGAGGTGTCCCAGAGGGACACCCCCCAGGGCCAAAAACCTTTTTTTTATTGGTACCACAGATCAACAGAGGTTCCATGGAGGATGGCACCCATAAAAAAGGTGGGCTCCAGCCCTTTAATTAGTTAAAACATACTGTTTTCAATTAACAAAACCACTGAAATGCACCCATAATAGTTATCTCAAGTAACTATAGCTCGTGCTCTAAAGTGACTAAAACTTGCATCGCGCAATGCATAATGTTGTCGTTTAGAATTAGATTTCAGAACATGTAGTGATATTCTCAACGATAGTATGGAACATGTCACAAGTGATGTAACATGTGAGGTAATTAGCAGTGCATGGTGAAGGTGTAAGTTATAGTTACTTTGGTGCCCAAGTAATAGTTACTTGAGATAACTATAACTGGTGAATTTCAATGGTTTTGTTGCTTTAAAATAGTATGTTGTAACTTGCAGTTTCACATAACTATAAAGCCAGGTTAACCTTTTTTTGTGTGAATTTCTAAGGTTTTTATTTTTAATATAAATTAAGATAATATTACAATTCCTAACTATAACGTCACTTTAATCTTTGATTTTTCCAGCGAACATATATATTGTATTCTGAGCTGCACCGCGTGGTTTCAATTAAATGCTAAGCTTTAAACCTCTGTTTTATAAGCACTGAGTAATATTCCTAGATTGAATGTTGGTTCTTTAGGTTGTAGGAGAATACTACTACTACTAATACTGTTACTACTAATACTACTACTAATAATAATAATAATAATAATAATAATACAAAATGTGCTTCGTCCTTTAGTCCTGTGTGGTGGTTTCTCTTGATGTGCAGGCTCAGCACAATGAAGAAGGTTAACATATTACTAACATACAATATCCCGAACCTTTGCCTTCCTTTGAGAGAATCATAAATGACAAATTGTTCATCTTCTTAGGATGCTTTCTAGGTGATAAAACTATCTTAGGAAAGAAAACAGTAAATCTCCTAAACAATGAAAAGGGTTTATTGCTCTCAAGCGTGCTATTAAAAATGGGGCCATGCTGGGAACAGAGACGTGCCCAGCGTGACATCTTGCCTTCAGAAGACAGGTTGCAAATGAGTAATACGGCTTATATTGTGCATAATAAAGGTCAACTTTTATTAAAAGTAAAAATGTGCTTTGCAGCAAGAAAAATAGATCATATTTATGTTTGTACGGTTAGGTTATATTCCAGGAGATCAGCAATGACGAAGAGACCCTGTGGCTGACTGTTAAAACATTGCAATAATCTTTAATGTTAAAAAACTCACAATCTGCATTGGAAATTGCAAATCAGACAATTTGTGAACACAAACCTCACCTTGTCAATTTGTCACCGTTCCTAAATATTACAGTACGTGACTAAGTTATATCTATTTATACCACCCAAAGAGCTCCACACAGTTATTAAGAAATTCTTGGTAGAATGTACATATTTCCAATATCTTTCAGTGCTCCCAAACCCAGTGTGGCGGAGAGCGCTCATGAAATTGGGGTGGGGTTTGCACTCTTAGATGAAGGGAAGTGCTTGATGAATCAAGAGCACAATTGCAGCTGTGAATTAATCATGAAAGCTTGCTTCCAGTGTGCACATTTTAATGGACAGTTCATGTTTTGTTGGAATAAGGCGTCAGATTTTAAGGCCAATTTTAAATAAACATGGTGTATAGACCTCATTGGAAGCCATGCATTTTTTTATGATATGCGATTCTTATATGTAGAAAACACAGTAGGTAGGTTTTTAGCATCTCTAAGTAACTTAAAAATGAGGAGATGTAGAAAGGTGAATGTGTAAAAAGGTTTTTTTAATTTGATTTTAATCCGTTGTCATTGCTGTAGGGACTTCGAAGTTTTTGTTTGCATCACGATACTGCTGTGTGAAATTTTTATGTATAAGAACGTTGGAATTTTGGGAGCCCCATTGAAGACAATGGATTGGTCAGGGCTTCTAATGGCTGGTAAAAGCCAGAAACGCTAACATTCCAATGTTTTCCATTCACAGGTGTTGCTGTGACCAAAGGCCTCACCCCCTCCGACTCCGTGAGACCTTTGTTTTATCTATTAGAATGTTCTGCCATCTAATGGCAGAATGTTCTAATAGCCTTATAGACCTCCGTAGCTGGGCTATACCGGCCTTCGGCTCGGGCCTTTAATGCTGGAGGAGGCCTTAAATGGCCGGTATAGTCCACTACAGCGGGCTATAAGGCTATATTGTGACATCTTAAATTCCGTTTTTGTATGGTAAAAGTACAGGGCATGTATTAACACATGCTACTGTGTCAGTTGGTTTAATAGATAATGGGCTAAATAAACTTTGATTATTTACTACCACTAATATACCACATTTGCATTCAAAGTCAATTGACATGACAATGAGTTTGACTCATGCCAAACAGTCTCCATTCTCAGTCATACTGTAGATAATGCAAAGAACATTATCGTGCCGTGCCCTACCTCTAACTTCCCCTCTTTAGGTACAGCTCAACACCTACAATAATACTGTATGTATTCCACGCCAGCACTGTCCTACAGCCAAGTCATTATATTTTCAGGTCTATGCTTAAGGCTTATATTATGTGGCAACAATGTTAAGATATAAGAAACTACCCCCTTCTTAACAAATTTGGAAGTGTTACTACGTAAACAGTATGGGTCAGCTTGATTCCATTAATATGAACACATAGTACTTGGTCTGGATTCAGAATATGTCCCTTAGATTAAACTTGGTATACATAAAACAACAGGAGATGTTTTTTTATGTCCCTTAGTTCTAACAATGCCATGTCCTCTGATTTGCAGTTGCATTTACTTTATGAAGTCAGGGCAACACAAATTTACCTTGCACATGTGTTCTGAATATAGATGTGTTAGACCTGACAGCCTGAGGGTGGTCTTGCCCCAACGTTTTGCCTTCCTCCTCCACTGATTCTGACCTCATTTTTGCTGGCTTTAGAACTCCCTGCACTATACCACTGCTAAACAGTCCCAAAGTGCTTGTGCTCTCTCCCCTAAACATGGTCATATTGGCTCATCCCCAATTGACATATTTAATTTACCTATCAGTCACTAGTAAAGTGCACTACATGTGCCCAGGGCCTTTAATTTAAATGCTATTAGTGGGCCTGCAGCACTTCTTGTGCCACCCACTTAAGTAGCCCTCTAACCATGGATCAGGCCTGCCTTTGCAGAGGCTGTGTGTGCAGTTTACACTGCCATTTCGACCTAGCAAGATAAACCTCTTGTGAGGCCCAAACGTTCCATGTATGTCACCCCTTGGGTAGGGCCTGAAACACACAGATGTAGGGTGCAATGTATTTAAAAGGGAGGACCTGTATTTTTAAGATTTACATGTACTAGTAGTAAAGAACACTCAAAATTCGTTTTTCAGTACTGCAAGGCCAATCTCTCCCATAGGCTAACATTGGGATTACCTTATTACATGGTTTCAGTGTAATTCCCAATTGTGAAGAGATAGACTTTTCAAGTTTGGCGTCTTTGGAAGCATAATTTAAAATTGCAGCTTATGGTGAAGTCGGATTTTAATTTGCAGCTCTGAAAATGTCACTTTTAGAAAGTTGCCAATTTCTTACTTTAGCCATTTGGTGACTGCTGCCTGTTTCTGATACACGTCTGAGGAGGGTGACAGCTGGTCTTTGTGTATTCCCCATAGAAAACCATACACAATGGGAGCTTAGGTGTGACTTGATGGGCCATCCTGCCAGAATGGGAGGGAGCAGCTGGACCCAGCATTACTTACACCTGAATAGGCTGGGTTCTGTCCCCACACAAAGGTCTGCATACCCCCCTGTAGTGAGTCTGGAGTCAGGGCAGGAAGTGAGGACCTCTGTGCACTTCAAAGACCTGTCCTTAAGTCTCCCCCACTTCAAAGGCACAACTGTGTATAAGTACTGGACCTCTGACACCACCACTTCCGCACACTTCTGGACCTGTGGCTCTCTGCCAGGATGAAGGGCTGCTGTGCTGCTGAAGGACTCACTCTGCTGGAATGCTGATTTGCTGGACTCCTGCTATGCTGTGCTGCCTGCTGTTCCTTTGCCTGGGTGAGAAGGACCGGACCTGCATTACTTGAACCCAGAATGACTCCAAGGGCTAGCTGGCTGGCCTCCTGATCTGAAGTCTCAGTGGCATAAAAGATCTCCAACTCACCTGCTTCTGCACCTGGACTCTGCCATTTGTGAGTCTGCCCTGCCAAGTGGAGTCACCCCAGTTCTGGACTATTGGAAGTGGGCCTAAGTTGCCTGCTTCAGCAAACCTCATTCATCCTCTGAGCCCTGAGTTGGATCTGCTATGTCTGTGCCAGTTTCATTGTCATCCTGATTTCACTAAGAAGTTTTAACTTTTTCATTTCTGGGTTAGGAATTTTCATGTGTTTAGGCCCAGATTTACAAAGATTTTGGTTTGGGTTTGTGTCATTTTTGTGATGCAGCTCAGATGTCAAATCCTTTTTACTATTTAGAAAGCCACACAAATTTAGATTTGCAAAGCTTTGTTAAAGAAAAAAAAGTAACGCAAGGCACTGTCTTCCATTACTTTGAGTCAGGTACGCAGTGGATATGTGGTGTGGGGGTGTTCGCATGCATCCGCTCATGGATTATGGTACAAACCCAAATTTACAGAGTGTGACAACTTGAGCTGTTGGTTGGGGGCTGGGTGACCCCATTCAAGCAACAGCCACAATCCCTGTCAGGAAGAACCCCAAATACTCACTAAACAAACATGTGCTAAAACCTCTGGTAGATTGGCACAGAATCAGTTAGGCTTACTTTAGAGGCAATGTGTAAAGTATTTATGCAGCACTCAAACAGTAATAAAGAGAACACACAACACCAGAAAAACCTCACACCAATTTAGTAACATAGAGTGAAATGTAATAAACTATTTGACACCAAAACAACCAATGTCCAAGCAGTAGAATCGGATTTATGAATTTGTAAAGTTTTTGGGACAAACTAGCACCTAAATGATCAAAGCACAAACCGTGGGCTACTAATCGCTCGAGACATCTCAAAGTCGAAAAATATGGCCAACCGTGATGGTGTGCGGTTCGAATACAAAGTGTGGATTAGGCCTGGTCAGCCCTTGCCTTACATGTTTTAAGGTGCTACTTAAGTGGATGGCACAATAAGTGCTGCTGGCCCACTAGTAGAATTTCATTTACAGGTCCTGGGTAAATGGTGTACCCCTCTACAAGGGACATATAAGTTAATTAATTATACCAGTCAGGTTTAAGCCATTTTGGCTATGTTTAGAAGAGAAAGCACAAGCAGTTTAGCATTGTTCAGCAGTGGTAAGTGCACAAACTCCTAAGGCTAACAAAAACGAATTCAGCAAAAATAGTAGGAGTGAAGGCAAAACGTGTGGGTTGACCCAGCAGAGAGGGCCAGAACCAACACATAGGCCCATATTTCCAAAGCTATTGTCATTGGATTCCATCACTTTTTTGATACAGCCCAACACAAAATCCTTTGTGTATTTACAAAGCCATGCAGATGCCGATTTGTGTGGCTTTGTAAGAAAAAGTAATGCAAAACAGTGCATTGCACTGCCCTGTGCTACTGTGCACCAGTATGAGTTTCATGGGTGGTGCATAGGCATTACCATGCATCCAGCCATGTGTTTTGACACAAACCCATATTCACAAAGAGTTATGAACATGTGCTTGCGCCAAAATCGTATGCCTGTCTGAGGATTAGGTAACAAGGAGAAATATCTTTATTTGTCTTTTTTATTTCCTCTTTGCATGTGTGCTGCATTCTGCAGCACACATGCAAAGAGGAAAAAACCTCCAAGGATAGATTGCACAAAAACTATCCTGACCATAATGTAGACACCTTTGAGCTATGGCTTAAAAGTGGCTGCATTGGCAATAGGCAGCCCAAAATGTGCCAGCGCATGGAGAGAGCAGACCTGTGCCATTTCTTTGAAGAGATGGAGCGGCTCTACTTTCTTCAGGTGACGCAATGTAGTACAGCAAGTTTGTTTGCTGCACAGTGTTGTCCCACTTCTTTGTAAAAATGCCTCTTAACCTCTTCTGTGCTCATGACGGCTCCCGGCCGTCATGAGTCACGGTGGGCGTGTGCTCACGACGCGTGGGGGCCATCCGAGCCACGCCCGCGATCGGGATGTCCAGCACCTGGGCCGAATTCCGGCCGCAGCGAAGCAGTTAATGACCAGTTTACCAAAATAATAGCAAATGTGCACTCACAGAAGTACTCCTGGATAGATTCAGATTTACTACTTTTTAGAATTCACAAACATTGGCAGTAGTAGGCTTGGAAAGATACACCAGTCTCAGTTTTCCAAGCATATGACTGGCAATAAAACACCCAAAAGGTGATGGGACAAATGCTTGTGAAAAATATAATCAAAGGCAATCCCATAGAGTAGCATTCCAGCCCCCTTTTTTTGCCCAATGTGTCACTCTAGACAGTGGGCCTAATTTAGGATTTAGCTGACGGAATAAAGGCAGACAGTGTTGCGGAGGACTTTATTGCCTTTACTTCACCTGCCCAATTTAGGGATGTCCGTCAGCCTAATGGGCATCTATTTACATAGGCAGGAACTGCTGTCATGGCAGTTCCTGTCATTGTAGGAAATGTTTAATGGATGGCTCTGTCAAACATGATGGCTGGCCTTCAAACTTTTCCAAAGTTTTTTATTTTTCAAAAACAAACTCCAAAAGAGGGAATTTGTTTTTGAGAAAAAAAGAAAATATAATGATCCCCTATACACCAGTTTTATCCCATGTTGTGGGAGTCATTATTCTTTTTTCACTGTCCCTCACCACCAGGATATACCTGGTAATGATGGTCAGGTATATCCTGGTGGTGAGGATATACCTGACCATCTACTCTAAACAGGGCGAACTTTGGTTGCTTTACTTCCAAAACTCGTTGGGCTGTTCAAGTGAGTTTTACACTGACAGAGTCAATTTTACTCCTTCTGAGTAAAACTTGCAGTTCGTCTTATTCATAATCGGGTGGGCGGTCCTTGAGTTTGGCCCACAAGGTACTTCATCACAGTTGCAACAGAGTACCTGTTCGGCAAACTCTAAATCAGCCCCAAAGGCCAACCTAATGCAAATCAGTAATGACCCTGCTCCTCAGGGGAACAGTCCAGCCCAAGCCTTGGTCATTTCACCCATTCACCCAGCAGCCCACTGCTTTTTAAATTGGGAAATTTGAGATTTATACCCCTAAATCTCACTGACCAAACTACACCACTGCCTTTTACAGTCATAGCAATGAACGAGACAAGATTAGGGAGACTTAACTAAAAGGGAAAAATTAGAATAGGAAGGAATTGCCTGTACAATAGGACAGGGCTTGATACTCATGATGTAAGTACTAAGATGAGGAAAGGTGAACTGGAGGAAATGGAGGAATTGGAATTAGAGGAATGAAGATTACCAGCAAATAATGTCGGCCTGGGAGAAATTTTAAATATGCTGGTGACATTTTCATTATGCTAAGTTCCTAAAATTACTTGAAATTTTGCATTAGGCAATTTTGGGTAATTTTACACGTGAGAAACTTGTTCAAGCCAAAAATATCTTGTGAAAGGACAGTTTACCTGAAGTTCACGCTTGCTGAAAAAAAACATGCAAGATACTAGCAAACCATATTTCACTGTACAAGCATAATTCCGTGAAATGTTTATGGTATTTTGTGAAATTGCATGGGAAAATAATACACAATTTTACCCACCCTTAAATTAATCCAGCCATTAGGCAGCTTAAAAGAGATGCCCTTGTGGGTTAACACTGCAATCATATTTGTGAGCGTTTGTAACATATCCACCTGATAGGCTAAGAAAGAAGAGCAGCCAAACACTCTGTAAATGATATGGCCCAACTTCCATATTAATATGATCACAAGTCCACCATAAAGCAAATCAACCTCTCCCCCTCACTTTTTGTTTATTTATCTGAGCACATAGACTTCTTCTTTCAGAGACTTTAGCACATAGGCATATTCTTTCAGAGACTTGAAGTGTTAAATACCAATTCTTCAAACATCAGTGTTGTCGATAGGTAAAGAACGTAAATGTCCAAACGAATGATTTTGAAAAGAGTAATAATATCTTGACACTAAAAAACATTAAACAGTTTAAAACAGAAAATAAGAAACAAAATCTAAAAAGAAAGTTGAAGTGAACTGAATAGTCAATGGGGCAAAAGATTTTTAGGAAGTCATTGGGGTCAGCAGTATCATAGGGTTGAAGATACTTTTAAGCAAAATGACCTAAATGAACCCTAAAGTCCCCGCAGTGAACTTCAAATGGGCCATAAGGTTTTCCGCCTGAGGAAGTTCACCTGCATTTATGCTTGGATTTCACTCTAGACACAGCCAGGCATTGGTTGGGTAAACTATGTTCAGTTAATTCAAAACTATAATTCCAGGTAAGGTAAATCAGCTCTGTTTTCACATTTCTATTGACACAATAATATTCGTGATATTGTGCTTGCTCTTATACACTTTTTTCGACTATAGGCTTATGAATTGGCATAAGATAGCATATAAAACAGCAAGCAAATTCCACCCATGTGTGTGTTTTAGAGGTAGCTGAATAGATAATGTCCTAAAGTAACATACATTTGGCCAAGGAAAGTTGTGCATCCTGGTACGGTGAGGCATCAAGCTGTTACAGTTTTCTCCAACCCTGTAAAACAAGCCTGAAAGGGTTATCCCTGTGCCAGGACTGACAGTTTACAGTTTATTCAGAAGGGGAATGGGAGCACACTGCCTCACCTCCCTGCACAGTTCAACCCTTAACAGTGTGGTAAATGCAGTTCACATTAAATGCTTACTTGAATATTAGCTGTAGTGTTTTACCAACGTTGGTGCAGGTCAGTGCTGTAAATCTCTAGACACATGTTTCTGGATATTATATTTCATCAGTAGAGATCAAAAAGGAATTTCATCAGGGGTTGCTGAGAAAGCTGCCACAATCCTCTCAGGTATCAGTACCTCTCACTACTGATCAAGGATAATATCCTGAAACACGTGTCTAGAGATTTACAACACTAACCTGCACCAACTTTGGTGAAACGCTGCAGCTAATATTCAAGTAAGGATTTACTTTTACTACGACATCAGTCAGGCTTTGTCCCTGATCGATCAATCTCACATAACCTGTGAACGCTGTCGCAATTCTGCATCAACTCGACCCCTCCGTCAAGGCTGTGGTGGTACCGTTAGATGCTGCAAAAGTATTTGATTCTATATAGTGGTATTGCATGTTTGCTGTGATGCATCGCATGGGGATGCCCCAGATATATTTACAGTGGATACGCCTGCTGTATACAGACCCTGTGGCTAGGTTGCGCATCAGCGACAACACGTCAGACTTGATGAAAATCTGTAGCGGAATGCGACAGGGGTGTCCGCTGTTGCAATCTTATTCGTTATAGCATTAGAGTCCTTAGGGTGCAGAATACAGTAAAAACATTTTGCAGCGGCACTGAGTTTTCGCCAGCATCCACTTCCCATTTCCCTATATGCAGACAATATGGTGCTGTACGTCCGCAACTCCGACACAGAGCTGGGCCCCCGTATGCGTGAGTATATAAGGTGCTAGAGATACTCTGGCCTCAGCATAAATTGGGACAAATCAACTATTTTCTTTCTCACACAATGCACTACACCACATGCACTTGACTTCCCCTGGAATGCAGTACAGATCTGGTTAAGTATCTGGGAGTATGGATTCACAGGGACGCCGAGATTATAGTTAAAGAGAATTATGGGCGGACAATTTCCAAGTTAGGAGACCAAGTGGCTCGATGGATCAGGCTCCCTCTGTTGCTGGCTAATAAAGTGGCGATTATGAAAATGGTCATCCTGCCCCTCTTTTTATATTTATTCATTAACATTCCCATCACTCTAAACAAAACATTTTTAAAACATTGAAATCCTATCTGATAACACTCACATGGGCCGACAAGCAACATAGGTGCAACTGGGAAACACTTATTAGACCCTACGAGCAAGGTTTTGGGGCTCCTGATATGTAGCTATGCTATCTATGTGCACAGGCACACTTTGCCCATTATTGGTATTTTCTCACTACATATTTATCGCACATGACGTGAGAAAGTGATGACGCACACCCAATACCTCTTAAGGCAATCTTTCCACAAGTGCGGTTGGAGGTCACAAGGTAGGAAAACAACACAATACACTGCATCACTATGGCCTGGAAAGCATTGAGTACAAGGGTAGGAAAGACTCCACTATATGCACCAGAGATGCCACTGTTACACCACCCAGCCATCTCAGTCACTCAAGAGCCTAAAGCACTTTCCATATTGGCAGAGGTAGGGCTGATGGCAATGGGTGACGCCTATCCTGAGGGCAAGTTTATATTGCTAGAAGCTCTCTCATCAACACAGTGCAGCACCCCGCTACTAGTGTTTATCTATCACCGACTCTGTGAAACTCTCAAAGCACTATACCCACAATTTCCAAAATGCACCACCCACCCTGGTGCCATTACAAACTATGCTTACCTGCTTACCTGCAGCTCATGTAATCGCCTAATAACAAGACTATATGATACTGCACAAAGGGAGATATCTGTTAATACGACCACATTATTAGAAAAGTGGAATGCCATCTTAGATCCTCCGATGTCACTGGAGGGCTGGGATTTTTGCTGCATGCTCCCAGATCAACAGACAACTAGCTGCAACTTAAGAATTATACATTTAAAATACCTACAGCAACTATACTACACCGCACATCAACTCCACAGATATGGGCTGAGGGTGACTGCTCAGTGTGTACATTGTGCCATGCCCGATATAGATTTGGTGCATCTGGCCTGGTCCTGCGCATTGGTACATCGCTTCTGGACACAGGTGACCCAGGCCTTGACATATATGGTAATGGAGCGGGTGGATTGCACACCACACATTTGTCTTTTAGGCCTTATCAAATCCCTACAACCCATTTACTACATATCTCATATCACGCTCATCTGAGGACTAATCAGAACGAACTGTGATACCCTGTATTGGAAATCTATGATGTACTTGAAGGCACATATTCTTGTATGGCTTATACTGAATGCATATGTGTGGGACATCACAGGAGATACGATAAGCTAATACTGTGCTTTATTTATTTTTTCTATGTTGCGTAATTTGCATTGGCAAAAGTCAATTAAAAAAAAAAAAAGAATTTACTGTGAACTGCATTTACCACAGTGCTAAGGGGCAAACTGTGCTGGGAGGCGAGTCAGTGTGCTCCCATTCCCCTTCTGTTTGAAAAGGTTCTCTTGAGCCATTGCCATTGCAATTGCCATTGCAATTGCTTGCCATTGAGCTGGCAAGCAATTGTGGCAGTTTTCTCAGTAAACCCTGTTGAAATTCGTTTTTTATCTCTACTGATGAAGGATAATAATATCCAGAAACATGTGTCTAGAGATTTACGGCACTAACCTGCACCAACTTTAGTGAAACACTGCAGGTAATATTTAAGTAAGCATTTACTGTGACCTACATTTACCACAATGCTAAGGGACGAACTGTGCTGGAAGGTGAGGCAGTGTGCTTCCATCCCTCTTCAGTTTACAGTTTATTATTATTTCACACTTACAACCTTGACGACTTGTCACATATACAGCAATAATCAAGTTGAAAGGAAGTGGGGAAGTGCACGGATGAAGTTTAAACTGTAAATCACTGCGTATGGGGTTTAAATCTTGTTAAGCGGGTGCCAACTCCATATATTTATTTATTTATTTAACATTTCTATATAGCATACTAGGACTAAAGCATATGTAGCAACTTTATAGTCACCAGAGAACCATTACAGACAACAAATGAGAATCCTAGCAACTTCAGGTATGTGGGTAGCAGACAACAATTCAAAAAATATATAAAGGATAAATGCTAGGGGGGTGGTAGGATGAAGGAGAGTATGCTTCTTAGACCCCTGAAAAATTTTAATTATCTAAGAATGGAGGAAGTATGGTTAAACTTTTTAGGAGGTAAACATTCTGACTGACGTACAGGGCCACAGATCACAGAGACCTAAAAAGGATAGAGTTCCTAAAATCAAGACGGCAGATTACCAGGGTGTGAAATGGCATTGCTAATTACTTTTTAGAGAAGCTATATCTGCCTTTTATAGAGAGTGGAGGAAGAAATTGCTAGCATTGGTAACTGATGGGAAGGAATTGAGGACGTAGTCTATTCTTTTAAAACAAATTTAAATTGTGGGAGAAAAACCATCTGGTTCAGAAGCTCCAATAAATCAGGATCTAACTTATGTTTTTGTAAGTCAGTGAAGTATGGAAATCCAGTTTATTAGGGTTGAGAAGTAAGAGGTTTTCAGCCATCCAGTGTGGATTACATTTAGGCATGAGTGCAGCACAGTAATGTCAGTTTTAAATGTAGTTTTAAGATAAATATGAGGGATATCAACATCATTGGAAGGACAATCTAGCTTTATCTAAGACAAGACCCAGGGCTGAATAAACATAATTGTTGGACCTGGCACCATTGGCGTGGGTTTCCCCTGTATTTTTGCCTTTGCCTCCTGTTATTTTGCTGTGTGTTGGACTTTGTTTTTGCTGGTCTAGATGCTTTGGGCACTTTGCCACTGCTGTTCAGTGCCAAAGTGCAAGTGCTCCCTTTGTAAATTGTTGTTATGGATTAGTGATTCCATGATTGGCATATTTGATTTTCTAGTCAGTCCCTAGTATAGTGCACTGTGTGTGCCCAGGGTCTGTAAATCAACTGCTGCTAGCGGGCCTGCAGCACTGATTGTGCCACCCACATAAGCAGCCTGTAAATGTGACTCAGGTCTGTCACTGCAGTATCTGTGTGCAGTCTAGTACTGCCCTGTTGACTTGGCAAGTGCACCCACTTGCCAGGCCCAATCCTTCCCTTTTCTTACATGTTAGTCACCTCTACGGTAGGCCCCAGGTACCCCTGTGGGCAGTGTGTGTGGCATGTCCTGATCGTGAAATACTGCCAATTTTGTTTTTCACTATTGCAAGGCTACCTGTTCCCATAGGATAGTATGGGGAGTTTGCTTATAACATCTTATAGACATAACTACCCCTGGAAGCAAGGTAGGAAAATATAGTTTAGTATGCCTGAACTCAGAATGTTAAAATGCATCTTTTAGTAAGGCTGATTTTTACATTCTGTGTTTGAAAATACCACTTTTAGAAAGTAGGTATTTTCTTGCTTAGCCATCCTGCTAGGATGTGTATTGACTGTCTGGCTTTGGAGTGACAGGGGCTGGGGATGTGCAGTGGCTCCAGAGAGTCTGGATGAGTCAGGGCTGGGCTGAATAGACCTGGGCTGCATTTAGAGTATGGGGAGGAGATTTCCTTTCACCTGAATGGGCCTGGTCTGCCTTCCACAATGCTGTCTCCACCTCCTGCCAGGAAGCTGCACCAGAGAGGACAGAACAGGTTTTGACTGGGCACAGGGCTTCTCTGCCACCAGAGAACAAAGGATTTTGCTGTATAAGTAATGGGACCCAGACCCCAGAACTTTAGATCACTTTTGGACTTCAAGAGGAACCTCTGCCAAGGAGAAGAGCAGTAGAAACTGGAGGAGGAGTACTGCCCCTTTGCTGTGTGCTGTCTCGGGTAGGCCTTCAGTGGCTGTTTCTGCCAAGGAGACGAACTGTGTGTGCATCCTGCTTGAGAAAGTATTTCCAAGGGCTTGAAATGGACCTTGCCCCTCTATTCACGAGGTCTCAGGAACAGCAAATACCTCACCATCCTTCTGGGTACCATCTCTGGTTCCGCTAGTTCCAGTTGCCACAGAAGAAAAGAGCAGCAGACTCTGTCACCGAGTCAGTCACAGACTCCGTGTCCTGAAGGCACTGCAGAGAGTACCACCTCGCTTTGCAACCCAACCCTGGACTCACCGACTCCGTCAACGAGCTGCTGCTTGCAATGTGTCCTGTGGGCACCGCACTCCACATCGCTTCTCTACACGCTGCACAGACGTCAACGCCTCCGTCACTGCCCGACTCGAACATCAACCGGCTCCGTCGCCGCACCATGACCTGCCTGCACTCCATCGAGCACCGTCTCACCATGCAACTCAAGGCTTGGTCTCACTGACTCCGTCAACGAGCCGCTGACTGCACCAAGCAGTGAGGACACCACTTGCTGCAATGCTTCCATCTCACATCGCAACCGTGATGGTTGCCCCGACTGACTCGCATCGGTGCGTTGGCCGCAACAAGAAAGGTACTGTCTCCGAGTCTGTTGACGCTTTAGCTGACCCGTACCGACGCAGTTGGCTGGAATTGTCAGACCCTGTTGTGTTCAGTATCACTGTAGCCCGAAACGGCGCTACCGAGTCGGAGGAAATGTTATTCCTGCAATTTAAAGGTTATTTTGCACAGTAACTATTTTTACAAGTATTGTATGTTGTATTTTTGTCGTTTTTGGTCTTGTTGTTTTAGATAAAGTTTTGCTCATTTTTCTAAACTGGTGTGGCGCCCATTCATAGTGTTTTCACTGTGTTACTGTATACATGCACAAATGCTTTACACACTGCCTCTGAGATAAGCCTGTCTGCTCATGCCAAGCTACCAAGGGAGTGAGTCGGGGTTATTTTAGAAGTGTATCCCCCTTACCTTGGCTAGGAAGAAGAGTCCCTACTTGGACAAAGGTACCTACCTCTGCCAACTAGAGACCCCCATTTCTAACAATAATGAATACAGCCGTGACCCCTCATACCTCATTTGGGAGGCCATGGGGTAGGCAGGGTCTACTGGGCCCCAAATGTGGAGTCTATGGTTGTTTGTTTCAGATGTGCTGGGGTCCGTTCTACTATGGCTCTGCAAACTAGGCCAACTTACAGCTCCTTCAGCACTTGACTCTCAATAGTAGTGACAGCAAGCAGTCACAGGTTTCTCAGGGAGATAGTGTGGGGAGCATCAAGCTCAGCCCTCAACAATCACTCAACAGTGCAATAACAGATTGTCCAACCCTGTGATTGTCTTTATATAAAAGAATAAAAAAGCACTTTAATCCTTGAACAAAAATAGTACACACTACAAAATGCAGTTACAAATAATCACTGACATGGGGTAACTGTTTTCAGGGTTCAAGGTCTCCCCCTCTTCCTCTATCTCAAAGTAAAGTATGTGATATATTTCAGGAGAAGTATCAGTGCTAACCCTCTCATATGTAGAGTTTGTGCACCTAGTTCTAGAGTCTTAGTGCCACTGGTAATGCTCTCATCAAGGAGAGCCCTCTTGCCCAGTCACAGTCGGGGCTGTAGTACACATCAATTTACTACTTTCCCCTCTGGAGGGATGATGTGCTGAATGCAAGTGTTTTGGCACTCTGGTCTTTGGCCAGGTAGCAGCACGTGCAGGAGGAGCTTCACAGAGCCTGGCTAGAAGTAAGCTATAACATTGCTGGTGGTCTCTGTTGGTTTACAGACAGTCTTCTAGGTGCAGGGTGAGTCTGTGGGGTCATAGGTCATAAGGCCACTGCAGGCACTTTGCCGGGTGGCAGCAGTGCAACTCTGATGCCACACACAATGCTGGGTCAGCAAGTCCAGGCAATCATTGCAGTGAAGCACTCCGCTCCATCCACTCTTCAGAATTGCAGTGGTTGTTTCTGCTTTGGGGTACAGCAGTTCTGGAATACGGTGGTGCAATTCACTCAGGCACTCTTCAGGACAGTGTCATGGGCTCAAGTTCAGGGTCACAGGAGCCTATTCCACTGGGGCATACTTTAGGACAGTGACATGAACTAGCTGCGTTCAGGGTCACAGACGCACAGTTTGCTCGGGTACACTTCACAGCAGTGAGACGGGCCTCTTCAGCAAGAGAGAGAACGCTATGATCTGGGAGCATGCCAGTAACTCTCTCATGAGTCACAGGGAGGATGAGCCCTCCACTCTGGGGTCATCTGCTTCTGCTCACCCTGGTAGTAGTACGCCCTATAGGTTTGGATCATTCCTTCCGTGTTCTTCTCAGGCAGGTCAGCTTCCAGACCCTTCAAGACCAGGAAGCAAATGGGCCTTCCAGGTCGCACTCCAGGTGATGATCTGTCACCCATTGGAAGCTGGCTGTCAGCAGACAGTAGCTATGGCTGCACACCAATCCTCTGAGTACTCTGCAGAGCACTCCCTTCCTTCAAAGAGAACTAGGATCAGGAAAGACAAGTGGTCCAACAGCTTCCACTTTTATAAAAGTATAGAAAGGGGATGTGTCTTCTCTGTCAGCACTTTAAGAACTGGTATGGGTCAGTTCTTCCATCATGTGTCCTTTCTAGGCTGTATTCCAGGTGCACTCTTTGTGTAGAGTGATGCTCCTCCCAGCAGGGTCATTTCCAGCTTGGAGCACACATGACGGAGGCACAAAAAGGTGTGAGCAATCTGCATTTATCTATCAAGTCAATTCAAGTCATAGTCACTTTATTCGATTAATTTCCAGATTAATCATAAAAGTTCATATAAACATCGCATGGATAAGAAAAGACAGCAATAAAACCAATTAAAAGCATAAAATACAGTTAATTTCATCAAGTGTGCAAACTCCTGGTTTTTAAAGAAAGACATAAAAAGGACGCAACAACATAGCAAACTAGAGGAACAGGCAGTATTCATAAAAAATACAATCCCAGACAGCATTGCCTGAATTTATATTTGCTCATGATTGGAAATAAAAATCTCTTGCGATGTTCAGAATAAAACGTACAAAAAAAGAAGATAGGCAAATCAGATTAGCGCGAGACACCATCACATGGGCAACACGGCAAAGCTTGAGTGGAAAAAATGCTGGAGGGGAAACCCAACATACTTGGAATAAGGTTTAAGCAAAACCTGATTAAAATAAATCTATGGCGTAGGTTTGTCACAAATGACAAGTATGATGGTTCCCCATCACCAAGCATTAGGCCCTCAAGACACACTTGAACCATATATTTATTGATATGATTTTTAAGCCTAATTTCAGCCATGTAGTTTAAAAAACTAGCTTTTATTGCTCTTTTAGATATAGTCGAGCACTTGTTTGGGGTTTCAAAGATAGGTCCCAGACCCAGACCATTTAAGGTGTTTTTAACATACATAATCCACGGGATCCTCTGAACGTATATATGGAGTGCCATAGGAGAATTGGTTCTATTGATAACCACACTTACCAATGATTAGGTATAGAGACAAAAGGTTGACCTCATCTAAAGGGCCCTACATTCACTGAACAACAGAAACTGCAGCCCACAAGAGTCCTTCTCTGGCTCTGGCTCCGGCTCCCGCCCTTATTCCTAGACAGTTGTAAAGGCATTATGCACCTCAAACATCTACCCTGTATCCTACAAAGTAACTCTGCCCCAAAGCCTTCTTTGTTCTATCCCCACAGGTTTTTAGAGTCATAGCAATCGCCCCTTCCCTTATTGATACATTATCAGAGCAATCAGCCAGGATGGTCAGTTAGGGCACCATCACTATATCACCCTCAAGGTATCCTTTCAAATCTCTGAAGATCCTCTTTTTGTAATAGGCCTTTTCATAGATGCTGCTGCTTGATCTGTTCGTGGCACACCTGGCCTGGACCAATGACCCCCAAACAAATGCACCTAGGCAGGTTCTCTTCTTAGGTGCTTGGAACAGTAACTCCTTAGCTTTTCTCCTCTTTCACTTATGATCTTATTAGCAGATCTTTTCTCTGAGGGTTTTCCTACAGAACAATCCTTGTCTGTCATCTGGCTATTGTGGAACACCTCCCGCTTGGAATGTTGCCTGTATTTAAAAGACCTTGCATGGTATATCTGGTGCTACAATACCTCATCTTCCTACCCTTGGCATATAGTCTATGCTTTCATCCAACAAATTTCAATCTCTGTCTTGGGGCTGTCTCTCTCTCTCACTTACATCCATGTAATGCCACCGCTTTAGCTCTCTCTGATGGATATCTGAAATCAGAACCCCTGTGGTGTTAGGTTTGCTCTTTTTTATCAGTTGGGACTGTTATTTGCTTCTTGCCTCACCCAAACCAAGATCTACCAGTTTGTCTTCCCGCCTCTTCTCCTGATGCAGCAGGTAACTGCTGGTTTGGTGAAATGGCTTCAGAAAGCTCTGATGTGGACACATTTGGGACCCATTGAACACATGGCGCACCATCTCCAGATTGCAGGACATTCTCCGAGCCGTGGATTGGTACATCTAGTGAAAAGCAACAAATCACTTAGGAAATAGATATACCTTACCCCTTCCAAAACCGATTTTAGAAGGTGGTAAAACCGTTTCTGACTCCTAAAATGGGTTTGGGACATTGCAAACTGAGAAGTGGAGCACTTGAAACCCCCCAAAAAGCTGTGTACATATAGCCCATTGTCCTCCAGTGATCCTTGAGTATGGTGAATGTCTTCTCTTTCTGCTTGTAGAAGTTAATGCCTGGTTGAACTGACAGAATAAAGAAGTTGCTGGCAAGGGATTGTAGCCTTACATATCATGATATCACAATGTTATGTTCTTTACTGCTGGAAGTCAGTAATAAATGAGTACCTGCATATAGTACTAACCTCTTTGTCTTTAATGAAGTCTCAAAATTCCTATGAACTAATACACAAACAATCCCAATTCTGTTTCTAATACCAGTTACTGCGTATTCCTATGTCTTTGAAATTATATTGTAGATGAATGCAACACACAAGCTATCCTCGCAACCATCAATTTCTAACCAAACACTTGGATGCTATGTGACGTTAAGAGTTTCTCTCTCTCACTTCTCTTTCCTACAAGATTTTCCTAAGCACAGCTACTTATGACACAGTAAGAACACCACTCTGGCAACCACGCATGACACCAAAACATGTCACAATGCGCACAATGCAAACCCATACTCTTGGAACGGAGAACAACTCATAGAGTAGTTTTCTAACCACCTACCAAAGCGCCTCAGCACCTTGCCAGCAGCGTGAAACACAATGCAAATGCAGTACAATGAAGGCAAACCTGAACACACAAGAGGATGTTCATCAAATAGTCACTTTAAATGTTTATCCATATATATTTGTATCGATACACAACAATGCATGTCCTTGTGGTGTTCAAAAGTGGATTTCATTCAGTTTTCTTCTAGAACTAGGTGGAAGTGTTAAAATTACAATTATATACAATTAAGAAATGCAGCTTATTTGAAGAAGATCACAATAATTGTATTCCTGGACCTTTTTTAAGATGCGTTTTCATTTAACAACTACTTTGAAGACATCACGCATTACAATTCATAATTTCATATTAAGCGTATTTTCAATTTGATAAATCATACTGTACTCTTTAATGGTGTGAAGTGAAAAGGTGACATTGCTCTTTCTCGGATAATGAGCGTCGTATTTTGAATGGGAACATTGGCGCCATTGTTCAAGCTGTTTTCCCTTCCTTGTGACAGAGGCGCGCACTCGAACTGTGGAGAATTATTTTGCTTCTGTTTCTTGTTATTACGGGTGCTTCGGATTTTCATCCTGGTCTTCACTCTGACCCCTTTGGTATCTGCAAAATCCTGAGAGAAATAAACATGATTCGCTTTTGCTGTGATTTATGGGAGCTGCACTCGCATATTTTGTATTTGTCTTGGTTAACAGTACATCTGTGTTTAAAAATTGTTTGCATAGATCTGGAGAATGTATGCTGCTGCTGGAGGGCTTCCATGGCTTAGTGCTTTTCTGCACTGCCAAAGCCATGGATTTTATCTGACAGCTTGCCTTAGATACATCTTCTGATTCACTCATGTTAAGCTTTGATTTTCTTGGATGGAAATGTCATTCTTTAGTACTTAACAACAAAAGGTTTTAGGATAGTCAGGATGAGTGTGGGAATCTGATTTTCTGGGAGGGCTTTTTTGTAAACACAGCTGTAGATTAGACCTCGGCCTTGAAATATGGTTTAACTGTGATGCTCCAACATTGATACCTGGTTCCCACATGTATAGAAAATTAGGATTAGGGATAATGTTGTTTGTATTCTGAAATATATGTGCGGCAGACCTGGCGATTTACAGTCAGTTTTAATTGCACTTCATCTATTTCAGTGCGCGTGATATCTGTGAACATGAGAAACTAGCAGAACTTCACACCCTAGAACAAGAATCTCTGGGGCTTAATTACAAGCCCCTTGCGCCGCCAGTGCGTCACTTTTAACATGAGAAAAAGTGAGGTAGGTGCGGCGCAAGGGGCTTGCAAATAAGCACCTCTGTTGCAACGTTTTTAAAAACAGGTGCTGTGGCATTCAGCAGCTGTTATGGGGTTGTTTAGTTACTTACATCAGCACTAGGACACATCTATCAAGAAAGGCACACATAAGGACACGAATGAAAGTGATACGTAGATGACATGGACCGGGAAGTGTAATTGAGACATTGTACCAAGATGCTGTGTGTGATGGAAATAAAGAGAAAACAAGGCGACGTGTGGAGAAGTTACACTGGTATGCATCCCTTTTCGCTTTTATGTTGCAATGGCATAAGATAAAGACATATCAGGGCAGTCTGAGCTCACAGAGTGAAGGGCAAGCTTGAATTTCAAGTGAATTCCGCTGACAGGGACAGAAAATATTTAGAGAATAGAATGTAGATGTTGCAGGTGGTGGTTTGGGCATTACAGGCTGGTTCTGGTTGGCAGAGTTCCGGGGGGCAGATGCTTATTTCCTGGTGTTTTTTTGTTTGTTCTGCCAGTCTGTGGTGAGCGAATTCGGGGAAATGCTGTGAACTGCCGTCTGATTCCCGTTTGTGATGTTGATTTATTTAAAGGCCAACTTTTTCTTTAATCAGTTTTAGTGTTTAGACTATCATATAAATAGTTAGGAACCTTAAGACGTTGACGAGAGATGAGTGTAGATTTCTACCTGTGACAGGAGAGCCCACCAATGTGGGAGCATCCTTATTTCCAGGATGGTGTGCCCTAGTCCCTGGAACATAAACACACTCTCTAATTGCATAGAGACCTTGGGGCATATTATCAAGGGCTTCATCGCCGATTTAGCGGCACTTTTTGCCGCTAAATCGGCGATATTTTTAACGCCCTATTAGCAAGCTGTCGCTAACAGGCGTTAGCGACAGCTTTCAGGCGTTAGAGGCCGGGAATTACATCGCCTTGCATGTCAGCGATATTTATCGCTAATGACATGCAAGGTAGGCGTTCCCACTAAAAGCGACTGTAAACAGTCGCTAACACCACTAACCCCTATTATCAAGGCAGGCGAAGCGATAAAATAAATCGCGCTAAGCGCGTTTATCGCTAGATTTTAACACCTGCTACTGACTATGACTTACCTGTTTAAGGTATAGGAGGTGGATTCTAATGCTGAATCCACCTTAGCGTTTATACAAGAATATCGCTGGTTTTCCAGCGATATTCTCGCATTTTGCCGCTATCGCTGGAAATATTATCGCTATGGAGATAAACCTTACTAATAGGGTGTTATCTCAGCGATATTTTCCAGCGATAGGCGGCGTTAACAGGATTTGCGCTAAGCGCGTTTAGCGATAAATATCGCTATTCCTTGCTAATATGCCCCCTTATTTTAATTGAATTAGAGTTACAGCTTTAGATGTAGAATGATTTTTTTTTATTCTAATTTTCTTTATAAAATATTTAATTGTTAGGGTTGGGGTTACTGTTAGGGTTGCGGTAAGAGTAAAACATTACATGATTTAGTAATAAATAAAATCATATTAATGCTAGAGTTAATATTAAAGTTAGTATAAGGATAAACAATAAATAAATAAAGGTTGATTCAATTAGAAGTGCATAACCGTTAATTTAAGAGTTAACATGAGAGCTCGTTAAGACCAATTAAATACAGTAAATGTGATTATGACAGGTCATAAATAAACGGAAAAACATTTAAAATTAATATAGATACAATTATAGTTTACAAAACTCTATTTATCAATAAAATAAAATCCTGAAAAATATAGTTTGAGGTAAATGTAAAGTCGATATAGTGGTATTGGGGCAGTGATAAAAAACATCAAAAATAACTTGGACAATGTTGTAACATGGATGGAGCGGTAGATGAGTGTACTGGTTGTTGATATAGAAGCCCACAACTGGATATTAAGGGCATAATTTACAACAAAATGGCGCAGTGGGGTGCCGTAAGCCATTTTGCTGCGCCGAGCTGCGTCATTTTAAAAGCACAGGGATGTGTCATATTTACAACAATATGACGAATCCCTGTGCTTTCCCCTGTGCTGGCACACAATTGGCTGCCATGCACCAATGCAGACACCCTTGCACCATGGTGCAAGGGTGCCTGTGATGCAATGATGATTGTTTTTGTGCAGAAAGGGACACCTTCCTCTACAAAAACAATCACTTATGGTGTTTTCTGATTTCTATGCATGCTGCATGATGCAGCACGCATAGAAAGAGGAAATAACAAGGAAAAATAAAAGTATTTCTCCTCGTTGCGCTTCCATACGCCTCCCCTGGGGAGGGGTAGGATTCTGACGCATTCCCAGGTTTATGAAATGTTGTAAATTTGGGAATGCGGCAGAATCCATGGGTGTTGCATGGATCATCCAAAACTACACCGATTGCACGCTCCTTTCATGCAAAGTGATGCATGAAAAGGGGCCATATTTCCAAGGCCATGAAAAGCCACGCAGGGTGACTTTGCGTTTCCTCGTAAATATAGGCCATTAAGACTAATGGGGTTACCCAGTATCCTGCAGAACCTGGGACATCTAGTGGAAAGTAACAACAATAGGTTCTGTATACTATTTCTTATACAAAACTTATTTAGTATCCTGTATCAGTAGGAATATGACAAATCAATTGTACAGGAATTAGATATTACCTATTGAAAAACACAATGACACCAACCAAAATTGAAACTAAGACACTGTATATTGTTAATCATATATCGTGAAGCAATGCAAATAGTAACATATCAAGGGAACATACAGGACTGTCGTGTAACATATACATAAACAAAAAAAAAACAAATAAGAACAAACTTAATAAAGTGTATCAAGACTGTGATACATTAAATACGAGAGCCATTGAAAAGATTAACATACAATACATAAATGAATCAATATGGTGTCCGTAGAAAACATATATATGTTGGAGCAGGTATCCTATTTTGCTTGGATGTATAGTCTGCTCGACATAGGTAAGGAGCACCTCTAATTATCATCAACGTTACGACCCAAAGTAGTTATGTGTTTGTATAAAACATCTAAACATAGAACCCGAGTCAGTACTATATTTGAAGCTGTCCAGCCGGACAGAAATGCTTTTAATATGTAAAATTGACACGAAAACAATAAAGTGGGACACAAGCCTGCGTCCTACTAAGCATACATACACTATATACAAAAAACAGAAAAAACAAACAGGAAGGCTCAGGCAGAGCGACTTGCTTGTATATTATACATTCAATTAGCACAAGCAAAGATGTGGTGGGACACCGTTACACATGGGTAATATTGGTTAGGAAAGCGTTTGCGGTGTACATATATTCGACGACGTTTCGATCCCTTTTAAACAATATTGGGATCATCATCAGGACATAGTATTTACATGCCTTAGTAAAAATTGCCTGTAAAGAGATAATGAAAGAGAGGAAGAAATGGGAAAGACAGTTAGGATGAGCTTTAAAACGGCGTACAATGTCATGCAGAAACAAGTGAGCCGGTGAGAACTTCAGCGTAACTGTCATTCAAGCTATGTTAAGGATCATAGGTGGGGCGTCGTGATGTGAAAACGGCTGCCTGTATCATGGTGAGTGATCGTGGTGCAACATAAGGACCAATGGCTGTCGGTGGCCGTGTTGGAGTAGATTGGACCTGATTGGCATGGTAAGCACGTGCCATGCGAGGAACCATGTGTCCTAAGGCACACAATGTGAAAAACAATGGAGAGTGACCCTGGATCAGATGGCCGTATCGATTGGTTGATAAACGTATAAAGAATATATAAAAAACATGCCACTAAGTGGACTGCGTCAACGTGTCCTCTGCAGTGGAGGAGAGGTGTTCCTTTCAGTGATTTAAATGGTGATTCCATGCTTGGTGAATTGTAAATGAGTGTACCGGTTTCCAGTGGACAATGGACTGAACTCCACTCCAGGTAACACGGCCATCACTCCGCTACGTCCCCTATCGACCTTCTCACCATTCTCCAGCATGATACCAGGCGAGGTATTGACCTTTGAGAAGATGATCCTTAATGACATCTCACAACTTGAAACTACCCGCCAGTTCATTCCATACAAGAGAAGAGAAGTCTGCCCTCACTGACCTCAAGGTCAGCCAAACCCTTATTATCAAACCTGCAGATAAAGGGGGCGGCATAGTCATTCAAGAAAAAGACCTGTACAAAAACGAAATACTGAGGCAACTGTCCAACGGGGATCACTACTGTAAATTGACCAATAACCCCACCAGTGAACTTCAACAGCTCATTCTCCAGGTTACTAATGAGGGAAGAGAACAAGGGTTCCTGATTAAAAACGAATATCTATTCCTTAACACTAAACCACCACGTATTCCTGTGATTTAAACTTTACCAAAAATACACAAAAACCATGAGAATCCCCCTGGAAGACCGATAGTTTCCGGTTGTGGTTCAATTCTAGAACCATTAGGGCAATACGTAGATTTATTTATTAAAGATTTTGTCCCAGTAACAGACTGCTACATCAGGGACAGCATGTCAATGATCAATATGATTGAACACCATCCCTTCGATTCAGATTCGGATATCCTATGTACACTGGATGTCGAATCTCTTTACACGAACATCCCCCAGATTGAGGGCCTTCGAGTAATAGAACAAGTCCTTAACACTAGATCACGTCCCCATGCAGTTCCCACCAGTTTCATGCTATAACTACTGGAAATATGCCTCACCAGAAACGTTTTCCTTTTCGAAGACCAGTACTATCAACAGGTCAAAGGTACTTCAATGGGCGCTGTCTTTGCACCTAATCTGGCCATACTGTGTATGGACCACCTTGAGATGACGAGAATCCTGACTCCTTGTAACCCTTTCCACACTGGGATTTCCGTGTGGAAACGGTACATTGACGATATTTTCCTAATATGGCATGATTCAGAAAACACCCTGATACAGTTTTTACATTGGCTCAACAATATCAACAATAACTGTCAAGGGCTAAACTTTACACTGGCACATAGCAGAAGTGAGATTCCCTTCCTAGATCTTAACATCCAACATAGTAATGGAGAATTAATCACTAGTCTTTTCAGTAAACCCACTGAGCGGAACACACTTTTAAGATATGAGAGTAACCACCCTCGTGCCTTAAGAGACTCACTCCCCTATTCACAATTTCTGCGCATTAGGAGGAACTGCACTCTCAAGGAAGACTACTTCCGCGAAGCAAAGGTTTTGTGCAACAAACTCACAGGAAGGGGCTATCCGCGCAGACTGATACGCAACTCATTGAAAAGGGCATGGTACTGTCCCAGGGATTGCCTTTTATCACCAAAGGAAAAATACCCCCAAACCCGGGTAGTGTGTGTAACCACCTTCTCACCTGTGTCACACACTGTGTGCAAAAGCATTCTCAAACACTGGGAAGTCCTAAATGCAGGTAGCCCTAAACTCGAACGACCGCTCTTCGCGTTTCGTAAGAGCAAAAACATAAAGGACCATTTAGTACGAGCAGCACTACCCGCTCCTAAACCTGCTGGAACATTGAATGAACACTGGGGACTTGAACTTCTCATGGGTCATGTAAAATGTGGTAACTGCATTGCATGTAAATTCCCAATTGAGTGTAAGGAATTTTGTTTCGGTAAAATCAAGGCACAGTTAAAGCAATTTTCCAACTGTAACACCTGTAATGTTATTTACGCCATTCTATGTCCCTGTGACAAAATTTACATTGGCAGACATCTCAGAAAGCACGCATCAGGATTTGCTAGCATTGCAGCCGTCTACGCTACAAAATGCTGAATGCCCCACTTGTAGAACATTTTATGGCCACTGGGCACACTGAGGATAACATCAGGTGAACCATTATTAGTGTGATCAAACCACCACCAAGAGGCGCTGACATTGCGCAACTCCTCAACAAAGAAGAACTCAAGTGGATCCTACGCACAGACAGCATACAAACAGGACTCAATCGGCTTGAGGATTGGACAACTCTGCTGTAAATCAAACTGCAATGGTCCTTCTTAACCTCTTTTCCATGGATCTGTCTTCAGACTTTCCCACCTGTCTAATTTGAAGGTCACCTTGGCCCTTGCTGACTTTCTCTACTTCTGTTATTCTACCTCATCTCACTCGTCTTGCCCCTTCTCTTGAATATTCAGTGTTCTTGCTATAAAGTCACTGGGCCTTGACCCTTGTGATACTGTTCTTTCACTTTGACTTATCGAAATGGCACCTCCACTGTATCACCGGCAAATGGAGCACTAACTGTCTTCCTTGTGTTTGTTAATAACTCATTCAAGTAATGAACAACATACCCCATTAGCCATGCCCCTTGTGCTTTATAAATATTGTGAACATGCAAACCGCAATGTTATTCTTAATGTATTCTGTGTTCCAACTTTTATGGCATTATACTATTCTGTGATTCCTAATTGGTTTTCCACGACCTTCCGGTCTCCACTTCACCACCTTTACCTTCCCAATATGGCCGCCGCCTTTAGCACAGTACACTGCATTCTGTTCACGTTGGTCATGTGACACTTCACATGACTCCTCACTTCCGGTATCTCATCCGTTCACATAGCGGGACCTCACTCTCTCGCTCACCCCATTCGGAATGCCTGCTTTGAAGATGCTTTTGATTGCAGCGCTTCGTGACATCAGGTAAGCCCTCCACCGCAATCATCGTATCACCCCCAAAGGCTATGCAGTACATCGTATTTACTTTCACCTGTTCCCCTTTAGGTTCACCGAGACCACCGCTCTAAGCCCACAAGATGCATAACCGCGGACGCGGTTCACCTCCTTCCAGTTTATTCCAAACTGGAATACGGTATGTACCCGACCCACACTATGCATGTAACATGGCCGGTCATTCGGTCACCCGCATTGACCCTTTACTCTCTTATTTAGGTATTCCACCTCGCTCCAATCAGGTCCATCGCTGATCCCTACACGCTATGTAACCGCGGACATGGTTCACAACTTTTCCAGTCCATTGTTCACTGGAAACCGGTAAGCTCATTTACCATTCACCAAGCATGGAATCACCATTTAAATCACTGAAAGGAACACCTCTCCTCCACCGCAGAGGACACATTGACCCGGTCCACTTAGTGGCATGTTTTTCACTTTGTGTGCCTTAGGACACACGGTTCCTCGCATGCCTCACATGGCACGTGCATACAATGTCAATCAGGTCCAATCTACACCTACACGGCCACCGATGGCCGTTGGTCCTTATGTTGCACCACAATAACTCACCATGATACAAGCATGATACAAGCAGCCGTTTTCACATCACGATGCCCAGCCTATGATCCTTAACATAGCTTGAATGACAGTTACGCTGAAGTTCTCACCGGCTCACTTGTTTCTGCATGACATTGTATGCCGTTTTAAAGCTCATCCTAACTGTCTTTCCCATTTCTTCCTCTCTTTCATTATCTCTTTACAGGCAATTTTTACTAAGGCATGTAAATACTATGTCCTGATGATGATCCCAATATTGTTTAAAAGGGATCGAAACGTCGTCGAATATATGTACACCGCAAACGCTTTCCTAACCAATATTACCCATGTGTAACGGTGTCCCACCACATCTTTGCTTGTGCTAATTGAATGTATAATATACAAGCAAGTCGGTCTGCCTGAGCCTTCCTGTTTGTTTTTTCTGGTTTTTTGTATATACTGTATGTATGCTTAGTAGAACGCAGGCTTGTGTCCCACTTTATTGTTTTCGTGTCAATTTTACGAATTAAAAGGATTTCTGTCCAGCTGGACAGCTTCAAATATAGTACTGACTCTGGTTCTATATTCATTCTTTAAAGTTCATCGTTCTTGTTTAGGGACCACTGTGTTTAAAACTCGTAACTACCCAAGGTCCCTGACCAATCAAATTGGGTTCCCTTATCCTTTATAACTTTGTATAAAACATCAGCACAGGTCTTCTTCAGGACTTGGGAGCGAAAAGAACAGCCTGTGATTAGGGTGAGGCAGCCTCAAAAGTAAGCATCCAGTTTTTACATTGAATGTCAGTTAGGGGAGGTCCTTGTATTTAGGAAGGTCCTAGTATTTATAGAACGGAGACCATGGGTCCCCTGGGAATCTTCCTCAGTATATATTGGAGCCAACGACTAGACTCCCATGAGGATATGGTTGAATAGCCAATATCTCAGAGATTCAAAACAGATTCTCGATGAGGGCGAGTGTAGCACGTCTCGTCGGCAGGAGTTGAATCTTTTCCCCATTTCCAATTTCAGAAAAAATAGGATGGTAAAGGCAAAAAGTTTGGGGGAAGATAACCCTAAGGCTAACAGGTCTAACATTTATTGATTGTCGTTGTCATCATACTTTTTTTATAGTATTTAGTAGTTTGTTGACGTGCTGCAGGCTTCTTTTGTAGACTTACAGTCCAATAGACTGGTGTTGTCCCGCTGTAATTCTTTTTAGGTGGCATTTTGTTGTGCATTTTAGTGACCTATATCTACTGTTTGGTAATTGGAAAAGTGTTTGTTTTTCTGAACTATTAGGTTTGGTTGGTTGGTTCGAGACTAGTTTTAATTTTTTTGGATCATTTATGGTAAACACTGATTAGAGTTTTCTTTATTTATTGTAAATTAATTTTATTATGACGCTTGTTTAAGTGCAAGGTCGCAATTGATGTGTTTTTTTGGGAATAATTGTGTAATATAATGTCATGCAACTGCTGTCTTTCAATGGTTCACACCCTCTTATATACAGGGACTAACTCGTCAGACGATTTCATTCAGATCCAAGCCCATATCAATTCCCAGTGATCCAATCCTCTTACAGTAATCTTCAACATCAATATAGATAGATTTGGCATTCTGCTGCCAGCGGCGGCTACTCCACTAAGGCGGAGGAGCGTTGCCTCACTACATTTTGAGCAGTGGATGAAGGAAAAATAAAATGATTATAACATTATGTTATTATCATTTTATTTTTCCAATTTGCAGAGCGGGGCTTGGCTGTGTCATAGCCAGCAAGGGGAGGAGTGGTGGGCACTTAAGTGCACATGACTGTTTGGCAGGCTGTTTTGGGCCAGCCAAACAGTCATGAGCACTTTGCATGCTCCCCACCAGGCTGAAATGCACAGCCTGGTGGGGAACATGCACAGGCTCCCACTACCTGTCTGAGCGCCGAACCACGACGCTTAGATAAATCACAACGCTACATTGCAGCATTGTGATTGGCTAGGAGAACCTGTTTGTGCTTCCTGCTTCAAGCAGGAACAGTAGAGGACGACACGAGGTGGCGGTCTGGAAGCAAGGCAAGTAATTTTTAAAAATGTATTTTTCTATTGCCCCGGCCACCGCCCCACCCATGCTATTTGGTGGCAGCCACCACTGTCTGCTGGCCAACAAGGATTTAATTTATGCATGGTGAAAATGAAGCTCAATTCAAAAAAGCGTACTCAAGATAAGCTATCACCAGAACCCTTCCTATTTGACCATAAAATCAACTTTAAAGTCTTCTGAACAAACCATACACCACGGTTACTGATACGATGATACACTAACATGCTTATAGGAGCTAACTATCTCCCAAGTGGAAACAATTACAACATGCCAACTTCAAGCAACGTGCCAGCAAAAATGTGACTGCAAGCTACCTAAAGACATCTTTGTTAAGATGAGACAACAATGGAAACAGCTGTAACTGCGCGAACATTTAGGCATGAATACATTTGACTCACAGACATGTATGAATATGTATAGACACTGTAAGAAAATGGGTTATTAGTTGTCTGGCCTGCACAAGTAATAGGCCCACAATTTCTACTTGCTGGGAACCAAGCACCCCATTGCAGCGCTTGACTCTCTCAGGGTATCGATGCAGGTCAGCCCGAGGCCTACTCAGGGGAGGTGGTGTGGGCAAACAATCACCATTCGCTGGTACACAATGATAGTACGCAATAAATGACTGTCCAGTCATTGATTTTTCTTTGGAAAAAGGAAAAGTACATTTATTACATATACACACTACTAAATACTACACATTAATTTGCAAACATATAAATTAGGCAGAGAGGTAGCGCCATAGATGACATTGCATAATCGCCTCTGGCCCCCTAAATGGTCATACAAACATCTAAGGTAAGTCTATTGGCTTGATCAAAGATTCAAGATCAACAAACCTCATGTTAAAAACATCACCATTTTGTGGGTAAATGCAATAATCCAAAATAACCACACCCATGAAAATGCACTTATTAATATTAATACAGCATATCCACCTTGATCGATGATTACTGCCAACATTATTATGTCAATAAACCATTTTAAAATGAACAAACCATGTCTGTGTGTTCTATATAATTTCCACACACACTAACCCCAGCAATGTTGCTGAGGGTGGGAACCAGAGGCACGGGGCCAAAGGGCGAGCCAGCCTCCACTATCTCATGAATACACAAAAGTGGGCTGCCCCTTGAATCAATTCCTATGTTTATCTACAGAGTTCTATAGAGATGCACTACCAGTGGGGGCATCTCATAAAAAGTTACGGACTGGCCTCACACACCGCCCGGTGTCATGCTTCATCATCGGCTGTCCTCGCCCTCTAAAAACTTGGTTTGATAGAGGGCGGGCATACACCTGGAGACAGGGATGCACTTCTAAATCAAAGTGATGGCCGTGGGGGAGTGATAAGTGATTTAAAAACCATTACATTAGTCCATGTGCTATGCTTTATTCAAATGGTAAATGTATGGTGGTTAAAAACTAAGTGAACGGTGGTATGGGATATTATTCTCCCTTCACCGTATGAAATGCGGTCAACATGTTTCTGCTGAGGTGTCCCCGAAGGGTACGTAGCATTCTTCAGGACCTAAAAAAAGGGGGGTTATATACCCTATGTGTTCACTTCCTTTTAACTAGTGAAAAATGGAAGGAAAATCCTGTCGCTAGATCAGGGAGGGGTTAAAAAAAAAAACACTATGTAGGTGGATACTTCTCTCTTGGTATAGTACCACTGAGAGTAACTCCTTTATTTCTACCCTAAACGCTCCATGGGAGGGCTGAGGTGGAAGGACCTACTTAGACTTTTGTCTAGTTTCAGTGCTTCCAGCCGTTCTTCCCGGAGGCGTCCTCTCTGTCTCCCCGCTATATAATTTCCAACCATAAAAATACAATCATAAAAACAGCCCCTAGAGAGCATCACTTTCTGATCACATACAATATAACCATAGATTCAGCCCCTAGAGGGAGCTGCATACCGTGTACCTTCCTTATATATCTTCAGGCCACATTAGATGCAACCATAAAACAAGCTCCTAGAGAGTGCTGCAGTACCAGCTATAGAACAAAAACTCCAGTCTTAGGAGCACATTGAAAATTCAATGAAAATCCTAAAGAGGCCATGGTTTTCTTGATCCTGCAAGGGTAGGGTCAGTACTTTTTCAAAATTCCTGGAGGCGAGCTGATGTACTCCTGAAGCCCCGCCAAGGCTTCTTTTTGAGGTTGGTGGTCCCCCTGCCATACTGGGGCCACACCAAGAGGAGGAAAACACATGCAAATCAGTCCACAGGGCATCATAGGGTGCTCAGCTAGGAGCAGTGAATATTTTATTAGTGACTCACCCGCTGTGCTGGGGAGAGCCGCTATTTTTACTTTTGTGCTTTTTTTAGGTCAAGCCAAGTCAATGCATGCTCTGTCTCTTTGAGACATGCTGTGCTCACTCTGTGGGCTTACAGCCCGCCCATTACCATCCCTTCGATTGTTGTTCAAACATGCTTGCTTGCTAGTGGTTAATCCTTCCTCTTTGTCCCTCCTTTTTGTGTGTGGTTTCCTTCTACAGAGCCCC
The DNA here is from genome assembly GCA_963921515.1 of Calotriton arnoldi. Classification (NCBI taxonomy): domain Eukaryota; kingdom Metazoa; phylum Chordata; class Amphibia; order Caudata; family Salamandridae; genus Calotriton; species Calotriton arnoldi. The sequence continues at coordinate 1,032,074 of CAWUFW010002393.1, read as the reverse complement.
TCCCAATTACTGTTGAATTTGTGCTTCTGTGTTTATGTGTTCACTTGGGCGACTATTTTTTTCTTTAATTCCTGCTTGTGTCACTGCCCATCTTCAGTGGTTCAGCTTCAGCACTCATCACTTCTTAACCTTGTCCCGTTTAAATACTGAGATTTAATGTCAGATGCTTCAGATGCTGTTTTCAAAATCGCCAATTTAGTTTTCTCTGACTTCAAAGTGCAAAGATTTCACCCAGACCCCTCCCGCTTCACTGCTTGTTGCTTTAGCGAGCCTCAGTCACCAGACCTTCAGCAGCCCAAGCTTGCAGCACAGTTACGGGCCAGGCTTGGGCAACTCCCGTCGCATTTATATAATGTGAACTTGAGCGACCCGAAGGTGTTGGAGCACTTTACATGAGTGCTAATTACATTGCACAATGTCAGATTAATTTTCAGGGGCATTTTTATAGAGCGCAAACTCGACAGACCCAAAGGTATTAAAGCGCTTTACAAAAGTGCCAGTTACATTACACACAGTCAGGTTATTTTTTTTGTTTTTAAGTGAATAGAGATTGGGGGCGTGGCTTGGCGCCCGAGGAACATGGCGGCGCCCGAGTGAATCTCCTCGGAGCAGCGCTGCAGGTTCGCGCTATCCTGCTCATTCAGCACACCTGGAACGGCGGTGCGGGTGGCGGAAAGCGTCATGACTGGGATGTTGCCTCCAGCGCTCATAGTCTTCATGATGGAATATTGTTTTTCTTGATATTTTCGGCTACGGAGCGACGCGAATTACGGCCGCCATTTTGTGAGTGAGGATTCTCCTGAAACGCTGATATTTCACCAAGCTCCTCTCTAAGGCAGTATGCGTTTTAGCTAACTATCATTTATGGCACAGCTTTTTCCATCATTTGTCATCTTTAATGACTGTTCATTTGCCTGCCTGGACATCTCTGCAGTGTTTATTCTCTATTTTTCCCCTCATGTTGAGGAAAGTTTAAACGGCAGCCATTTTAGATCAACCCACATTATCATAACTGGATTTGCATATGTTTTCCTCATCTTATGCTCACATGGTGGGTGCAACTCGGAAACAGCTTCTCTTTTGGCTCACTGCTTGATATGATCCCACCTTGTTGCTGGTTGTTGCTAAATTTGCCTCTTTCATGAAAACTGCATATCCTCTGTTTGTATTTTCCTCATAATAGGCTGTCTGGTTATTACCCCTCGCCACATTGCCTTATATGGGAATTTTAATTCTGTGATGAATTAATATTACTTACTTGACCTTTGGCATGGAAACGTTTTGAGCCCCTATAATTTTTCAAGCTTGGTTAACTTTTTCTACCTTTCAACAAATAGAATTTACAGTTGGCTGGCCTGGTAACGTATCTCCCATCTTACGTACTTCTCTCTGGATTGTTTTACATGGGAAGACTAAAAAAACCTGGTCCTCTTGCTTCGAGATCCACTCATTCTTATATTAAGAACTCCAGAATCTTCTCAGAATTTGCCAAGATGGAAGACTCTGTATTGTCTTCACCTAAGGGGCCTGTTACGTCAAACTCTGCTCCTTCAACGGCTGGGAAGTCTACAATAAAACGCCTGAAAAAGGACCCTCCCTCTCCACCAAAGCCCTCCTCTCCTGCCTCATTGGAGTTGTTGTTGGAAGAGATACGGGCCCTTCGACCTTTTATGGAGGAAACAAACGCCAAGTTGCAATTCCTTACTGAGAATTGGTCTCAGATAGACGAAAGACTTACGGTAGTTGAACACAGCATGTCTTCTTTTGGGATCACTGACTCTAAGGTCAATGCACTTCAATCTCAAGTTTCCACATTACAAAAACAGGTCGAAGACCTTGAAAACCGCAATAGGAGAAATAATCTTCGTACCTATGGCCTACCGGAGGGAGCGAGGGCTCGGACTCTCTCCTCTTCTTTAAGTCCTTTCTTCCCAGGTTACTTCACATGCCAGAGGATACTTCGCTTAATATCCAGCGAGCTCACAGGCTTGGTCGTCAGACATCAAATGCATCAACTTCACAAAGACCGAGAGGAGTCATACTATACTTCCTCGAATATACAGACTTGCAAAAGGTCCTTGCAGCTGTCAAATCAATTCAACGTGTTATGTGGTCTCGTTCGACTTTATTCTTTTCACAAGACTACGCCAAAGCCACAGCAAACAGACGTAAAGTGTTTCTCAATATGAGACCTGATCTACGTTCTCTGGGAGCTCGCTATGGACTCTTTCATCCCTGCCTTTTTAAGGTCACCTGTCAAAACAGAACGACAACCTACGAAGATCCAATGAAACTACAGAGCTTCATAAACTCTTGCAAAACAGAGGCCATGGAATCTTCAGGAGCTTCATCTTCTCATACCATTTAGTTTCATTAATTTTTTTGGGATTTCTCATTTCTCAGATGTTGCAGTGGTTTTATATTTCATAATTGTTTAGTTTATTGTTTTACCATGTTGCATCCCTACATGTTTTCAATCTGATATTAATGTGCTTTCCCTTAACTTAGCTATAACAATTTTCTTAATTGTTTCCTTTTTTGTCTTTCACAGAACTGTTGATGTTTGCCCCCCGCCGTTGTCTTGTCAAACGTGGCGTGTTTCCCTCCTCGTCCTCCGCGTGGACGAACTTGGGCGTGCCACTTGTTCCATTTGGTTTCACCCCCCCCTCTCATCCCTGTTCGATATCTTTAGGTATGTCCTTTTTCCCATTCCCCTTTTTTCCTTTTCTCTCTCTCTTGCCTTCCTTATCTTATTTCCTCCGTTTCTTTCAAGTATTTTGATTACTCTTTCACCCTACTCTTCATCTTTTCATTCAATTAATCTTGTACTTCTACAACTCACTCTCTTTTTCTCTCCTACTCTATACTATATGGTTATTCCTCTACTTCGTTCAATTTTTCTCTGTTATGCCTTTGGCTGTTTAGCAGATAATCTGGATTGGTATTTTATGCTTTTCTTTCTACTTATTTTATGTCTTTGAAATTATTGTCATGGAATGTCAGGGGTCTGAATTCGCCTATAAAAAGACAAAGGGTTTTGTCTCATTTGACTAAATTAGAAACTGATATAGCATGTATACAAGAATCTCATTTAACGGCTGAAGAATCTTTAAAATTGAGGAGGGGTTGGGTTGGGGAAGTTTTCTTTTCTCCAGGAGACGGTAAGCGAAATGGAGTTGTAATTCTTTGCCGTAAATCACTTTCTTCTAAGCTCCTCTCTCAATGTTCTGATACAGATGGTATGTATTAAGTTATTAAGTTATTGATTGGGAATGCTCCGGTTTCTTTACTTAATATATACGCCCCCACCGCTGGAGAGTCCTCTTTTTGGACCTCCTTAACCCAACAAATTACTCATTGCATTGATGATAATTTTATTTTGGCAGGCAACTGCAATCAAGTTATAGACCCCTTCATCGATCGCAATTCAACAGTCTCTTTTATCCCAAACAAGGCGCACAAACTTTTTGTTCAAACCATTAGACAACATAAACTTATTGATGCTTGGAGACTTTGCAACCCTATCACAAAAGAGTATACTTATTGTTCTCCAGTCCATCATACTCAGTCACGTATTGATTACTTTTTTATTTCCCACAATGTTTCCCAATCATTATTAGCTGCTGATATTGGGTCTATCCTAATATCTGATCATGCCCTTATATCTATCCAGCTTGATATCCTACAAAAACCTGGCACTCCTAGAAGATAGCGCTTTAATAATGCTCTTCTTCTGGACTCATCGTTCACAACCTCCTTTATTTCCTTTTTCAATGAATATTTTTAATTTAATCAAAATGATAATATATCTCCTTCGGTTGTTTGGGACAATTTAAAAGCATCAGCTAGAGATTTTATTATTGGTTATATTTCCAGGAAACATAGGATAGCACACGAATTAACCAACAACCTTCTCAACAAGATAAAGAGGCTGGAGCATTCTTACTATTCTTCTAAATCAAAAGATTGTTTATCTGCGCTTATAAATGCTAAGTTACAATTTAACAAAGAGTCCACGGATAATGCCTCATTATATCTATTAAAATCTAGTGCAAAATTCTATGGTGGTCAAAACAAAGCAGGGAAAGTCTTAGCAAACTATCTGAAAGTGAAACATAACAAACTCAATATTGAATCTATCATGGACGACCATTCGACACTGAAATTTAAAGTCGCAGAAATCTTGAACGAATTTCTGCTTTTTTATAAATCACTCTATACCTCAGAGATTCCCCCCTCACAACTACATATCTCCCAGTTTTTTTCTACAATCCAGCACCCCTCAGACATCCGACATGACCTTTCATCTCTGGAATCTAATCTTTCACAAAATGAACTCCTCACTGCCTTGCAAGCTCTTAAAAAGGATAAAGCCCCAGGCCCAGATGGTTTTACTGTTCAGTTTTTTTAACATTTCGCAAAGCTGCTACTTCCTAAACTCCACAACCTTTTAGACTTTTTTTTGCTTTCAGGAGGCTCTTCTGGCTCTTTCTCAGAAGCATTAATTTGCCTTATCCCCAAGGAAGGTAAAGACTTAAAATACTGCAAAAACTACCGACCTATCAACATTGACTATAACATTTTACCAAAAGCTTTAGCCATGCGCTTAGACTCTCATTTACCCAATTTGTTAGGAATGGAACAATCTGGTTTTGTTAAGGGCCGTCTTATCACAGATAACACTCGTTTATTTTTTGATATTTTGTCTAAATCTTCTCACTCATCCCAATCCTTAGCAGCAATAGCTTTAGACGCAGAAAAAGCGTTTGATAGAGTTGAATGGGCCTACCTTTTTCACACTCTTAAATGGTTCGGTTTTGGTCCCAAAATCATATCTCTAATATCACTCCTTTATTCTAACCCACGTATGGCGGTGTGTGCTAATGGCGCTACATCCTCATACTTTGACTTAGGCAGAGGTGTTCGCCAAGGCTGCCCTTTATCCCCTTTTCTTTTTAATCTAGCCCTTGAACCTTTTTTATCCAAAATACGCCAAAACCAAGATATACATGGGTACCATGTGCAGAATTCCTAAATTAAACTTGGAGCTTATGCTGATGACATACTGTTATTTATTTCAAAACCGCAGACCTCTATCCCTGCCTTTTTAAAAGAAGCCGAATCCTTTCCTCTGTTTCTGGGTACAAGTTGAACAAGGATAAATGTGAGATATTACCTCTAACTAAATATACCTTTAAAGATGATTTTGTAATTTCAAATTTCGCTTGGAGTCCCAATCATATCAAGTATTAAGGTCTATACTTTACACCTTCCATTTCAGGTACAATCTCCTTGTGTATGAATAAGTGTATACATAGGGTCTCGGAATTAACTGCCAAATGGCATCCTCTATATCTATCTTGGTGGGGTCGACTAGACACCATAAAGATGATGATAACTCCTATAATACTTTATACAATTTCTAACATCCCAACTCCCATTCCGTTAAAACTGTTTAAAAAGATTAACTCTATACTTTCCTCTTTTTTGTGGAATAATAAAAAATCACGCATGTCTTTATCGAAACTTTTACGTCCTAAGTCAGAAGGAGGGGTCAATTTTCCTGATTTCCCCACATATCAGAAGTCCTTTTTACTTCGTCAATCCTCGAATTGGCTTGCTGATCCCTCAGAAGGCTGTCCTTTATGGACTTCACTTGAAAGCCTTTTTTTATCTCCCTTCTCCTTTCAAGAATATATTTCTTTTCTCGAAAGCCACAATCCCTATCCACCCCTATACTTAAACACACTTGTAAAATTCTGAGCTCGAACTCACCATCAATTTCTTCGGACTTTGACTCTTATCTCAAATCCACAATTTGGCATAATAAGTTAGTATTGATACGGGGGAGACCTTTTACTGGAAATCTTGGAGATACAAAGGACTAATTTGGGTTAATCAATTGTTTGCGCAGAATGAAATTTTGTCTTTTCCCCTACTCAGCGAACTCTTTAACCTGCCCCGGTCCTTTCAATCTCAATATAACCTTTTGCGACAAGCCCTTCTAAGCGCTTGTGCTCAATCTGCTTCTCCCGCCTCCTCCACCTCTCCCCAGTCAATAGACTACACACCTGCTTTGCACCAAACCCAAGGCTTCTGCTATCTACAGTCATTTACGTTCTTCACCTACTATAAGAGAAAAAACAAAGGTGGAACTTGCTTGGGAAGCGGATTTGGGAGTTTATTGGTCGACGTCCTTATTGAATTAAATTTGGACTAAGATCAGAAAGTCCTCGAGGGCTGCAAACACCACGCAGACCCTCTTTTTCATATATAATAGACTTTTGCTTTGCCCGGTTACTCTAAACAGGAGACATACCGCTACGCCTGATACTTTTTGGACTTGCTCTTCTCCACTGGCAGACTTAAATCACTTGTTATTTTTATGGCCGCCTGTTCGCAATTTTTGGAAAAATGTATAGTCCCAAATCAACCTAATCTTTGGCTCCAGTTTTCCTTTTTCAGCTGCCCATGTATTCATGGGAAGTTTATCCCCTATTTGGGCAAATCACACCTCTAATACTAGAATCATCGATTTACTATTGGCGGTTGCCTTCCAACAAATAACCAAAAATTGGAAAGATTTTGCCAAGATTCATATCAGGCGTGGTGGTATGCCGTTTGCCACAATCACAGAATAGATACTTCTTTTGACTATCCTATTCATATGGCTATGAAAAGATTAAACTTATGGCTACCTGTTACATTGTTTATTGATGCTAATGCTAAAAGATCCTTTTCTCTGAACCCTGACCAACAAGAAGTTCTTCAACTTCCATGACTTTCCTAATGCTGCTTTGTACTTCTTTTATGTAATACATTTTAATTTTATATATGCCAATCCAATTTAGCTAGTTTATGCACCCTTTTCTTCAGGATATGTATATATTTGTTTTATATTTCCAATTGTTTTTGATCCTAAGAGTTATTTTGTTTAGGTGAAAATGTACTGCTCTAGTTTATTATGTATTGACATCTTTATCTCTTTAATAAACTTATTAATAATAAACTTATTTTTGAACTAGAAGTGCATAGAGATTAAGTGATGCTGACACTGCCTCTGTTTATTCATTATTTCCCCTCTACCGGACAAATGGGAGCAGCATTCGTCACTCCCACCTCCTCCTGTGTCACTTCATGCTTACCCGTTGCCTCTTCCTGTCGTCCTCCTCCTCTCAGAGCTCTAATTTCAAAGCACATTCACAGCAGCTCCCCAGGGTCTGTGAGGCGTTTTTTATTACATAATGTGAACTTGAGTGGCCCGAAGGTGTTGGAGCACTTTACCTTAGCACTAGTTACATTACAGAATGTCAGATTAATATTTGGGGGCATTTTTATAGAGCATAAATGCAACTGAGTCAAAGGCATTGAAGCACTTTACAAAAGCGTCAGTTACATTACACAAGGTTATGGTAATTTTTTTTTCAGGTGCGTGGAGATTAAGTGATGCCGACGCTGTTTATTAATTATTTCCCCTCTACCTGGCAAATGGGAGCAGTATTCATCCCTCCCTTCTCCTCCCATGTTGCTGCATGCCTGCCCCACAGCCTCTTCCTGTCGTCCTCCTCCTCTCAGAGCTCTAATTTCAAAGCACATTCACGACAGCTCCCCAGGGACTGTGAGCCATTTTTTATAATATAATGTGAACTCGAGCAACCCGAAAGTGTTGGAACGCTTTACATGAGTGCTAGTTACATTACACAAAGTCAGATGAATTTTTTGAGACATTTTTATAGAGCGTGAATGCGACTAATCCGAAGGTATTGGATCACTGTACAAAAGCTCCAGTTATATTACACAAGGTCAGGATAATTTTTTTGTTTTTCGGTGCGCCGAGATTAAGTGATACCAACACCATCCCTATTTATTAATTTTTTCCCCGCTACCTGACAAATGGGAGCATTTTGTTATTTTTGCTATGTCCAGTGCTATACCCTGAGGGCTGGGGGCATGCTGGTAAACAGATGGTGCGAGCAATGTTTTGAATGGAAAAGTCTGGAGAAGGGTGTCTGGTGAATAGAGGCTTGGGAAGGAGGGCTGTGACGTCTCTGCAATTGGAAAGTACGCCACTGCTTTTTTAAAAAAGTTGTTCAATACTCTAGTGATGCATTCCCACACAGAATGTTATAGTGCTGTTGATTTGCATCGATGCACTTGTCTTTCTGTCTGTGCATTGAAAAGCCTTGGAATGTATCCATAATTGTTTCCTGAGACAAGAATGTATTCCTGAATAACTCTGCATGACCGGTGTGTTGTATCTGTATAGCTCTTCAATCCCAGGTGGCACAGCACCCAGGATAATGTGCTGAATGCTAAACACTTATAAAGTCCCAAAAGCGAGACCTATTGGCTATGCCAATGTTTGTTTCTTTTTTGGGGGTGGCCGGTCCCACCCAGGGGCCTCGCATGCTCCCAATGTTGGGGGCAATGCAAGAAGCCGAACCCTGGCTGCCCCGTTGGCTCCCGTGTGATAGACTCTCTTCCGGCGACCGCAGGAGCCAGCAGCTCTGTTCTCCCCTGCCGCTCCGTGGGGGCAGGGTGTTGTTTTCCTGGTGGTCGCCTGCTCCCCCAGACAATGGCACTGGAATTGGAGGATAGACGGTGATGGAGAAGTGCAATGGCACTCCTCCTTCCTTGACCCCCATCTACCCTAGGGCAAAAAGTGAAAATAGGTAGAAGGCCCCACACATGCCCTCTCCCAGGTAATACCTCACGCTCCGAACCTCGGTCCCTGGCCCACCTTGGGATTATTTGTAGGAAATGCGATGGAGCCCATGCACTCCATTTGGTAAAAAGGTCTATGGTCACCAATCTTCAAAATGGCGCACCTTGGGCCCTGTTGAGCTGATTTGGACAATCTTGGGCTCTTTTACACTTGGTCGCTAGCTCAAGCCACCAGGAGCAGTTTTAGCAGACCTCCAATCAATTTAATCTACAGGGGAGCTGGGTCTCCTGGCTCACAGCGCCAGCCTTCCTCCTTGCCTTTGTCTCTGGGCGCAGAAGTTCAGGGCTTTCCCCTAACTGGTCCTCAGGGAGTGTAATGGGACCAGCCTCACTGGTGTTTGGGAAACCATACTTGTCCTGTGGTCAACTGGAGCAGAGTCCTTAGTCCTTTTTGGACATCAGGGGGTTCCTCCTGCCAGTACTTTATAGCTGTCACAGTCCCAGGATCCAGCAGCAAGAAGCACAAATACACCAACCCAAAACAGAGTCTCCCCCATTTGCAAGAGTGTGTCAAGGGCGGGTGGTAGATTCCAGAAGCCAGGTGCCCCATGCCAATCCTAGGGTGCCACGTCACCTCTCCACCCCTGTCCCAACCCTCCTACATAGCCTGCTGGGACACTTTAAGATGGTGTCATCCAGGAGTCACTGGTCACATTTCCTCCTTGGGACTCAGTCCTGTCTCACTCTGATATCACTGCCAGGGTCTTTGACACCAACATTTCAAAGAGTAGCCCCCTCCTATGTTGGTGGCAGGCAAGACCACGGTTCCTCAGGAGCAGTACCCCCAAAGCCCACCTTCCAGCAGCACTGACTCTGTACATTTAGTACACCAGAGGATTGGAGTGGCTAGATGAGGGAAAGGGTGTTAGGGAAGGGTACTGCAGAGAGGGAGACCTGGAACAGACAGCGGCTGATTAGAACAGAATATAAAAAATGCACACAGGTATGTCTCTATAGTTCAATAAGTGTTACACATGACACCTCTTACCTGAAATGAAAACTGAAGACAACTTTGGATTCCAATTATACAGGAGACTTTCAATAAATAAGTTCTTCCTCATGTACTAACATGAGCGAAACAGCTGTAGTATCCGAGCCTTATCAGTACTTTCAGGGTAGTTCTCCAGATGCAATACTGCTTCACTATGGAACTGTTTAAATGTGTCTTTTCAATATTTTGATTGCTACACAATAACAAAATGAGGTGTGCTCCAGATGTAAAGCAGCTTGACTATAGGATTAGTTCAAATGCAACTTTACAATACTTTGACCAGAACGCAATAACAAAGTGAGGCGCTCCAAAGGCAATACAGCTTGACCTTGTTTTCTGTTTCAATGCACCTTCATAAATATCAAACGGATGAGAATATATTCAGCACATGCTCTGAATTGGTAAACCGTCTATTCACTGGTGTGCAATGTAACTACGGTGATGGAAAACGCTTGATCATGAACGTATGATCTCTGCACGAATCACAAGGAGCGTAGTTCTGAAACTTGGGACTGAACAACAAATATTACAGAAGAGAACAAACGTGTGATAGACACGACTTACCATGAAGCAAAGTCCCTGAACTGCTCATGGTGCCAGCAGAAACTGGAACACTTTACTGCAATTGCCCGTTGCAGGGAGCGGCCGGTATTTATGGAGAAGGAGCGTCGCCTGGCAACCATGACGTCAGCAAAGTGTGTGTTCGCTAGATGCGAAGCGCACGTGGCGAGTGCTAAAAATAAACAAAGGACATTGTGATGCCAGCATAAAACAAAAGGAGTACATACTTAGAGTCAACAGTGTAGTGCTGTGTGAGCTGGTTTCAGATGTTTAGTTTAGTTCTCTCTAGTCTGTTGCAGGCTGCTGGAACATACTCCTACCAAGTGCCATCTATCTACCAAAGTCAATTCTGAGCTTAGTGTTGCGCCTCGAGCCCAACAAGGCAAGGCACTTTGAACCCATGTCACTTAGTCAATGTCATTAATGCTGAGCCCAACCAATGCCTTTGTGCCACCAGTGTCATACGTAGGAAAGGAGCGTGACAGTTGGCTCCAGTTGTCTGGGTTTCCTCCTTTGTTCAATGGACATGGGCTGCCCTAGTCCTAGTGCAATGTGACATGTAATTAACAGATGCAGAGTTTTTATCCCCACCATTCCCTCCTCAGGAGCTGAGGGAAGCTCTGTTAATTACTCCTTTTATGTGGGGCTGCCTTTGTTCCTGCTAGAAGAGAAATGTAATTAACTTGGCACAGCAAGGTGACAAAAGTCCTAGGCTCTTATCCTGAGCAGAGCCAGAGAAATATGACAATTCTAGATGACCCATAAGTTGTGCAGCTATCCTCTTGGAACTTACAGTTTTGATTTTCTCACACCGGTCCCATCTCATTTTGATATGTCACTGGACTTTGTAGGTCAAAAGGAAGTGAAACTGCACTTTAAGGCTGTTTTCCGCCTATGTGTATAATTAAGTGTCACTATAGACAAAGAGTGCAAATGACATTGGCTTTCCTTATGAGTGTATACAAACATTATAAGGCCTACCTCAGCCCAGCCAATATCTAATCCTGCAGAGTCCCTTCTGCACCAGGCTAAAGATGTGCAATTACCAGGCTGCACACAACAGTAGCCTCACACACACAGCCCTCACACATGTGCACAAGTGTGTCTACACATGTTCATGTGTAACCAGCCAAATTCCCCATACCCTTGCTGCGTCGCAGTGGCCTTTTCTTAAAAGGCAGACACTTGCAGTAAACACACACAGTCTATTTGCCATGTGATTACCGTGGGTGAGACACATGTAGTGAGACTCACGTGAAATAAAAATTCCAAAACCAGGTGATCCAAAAGGCAAAAGAATCTGGGCTTATTGAATAGGCAGAATTCAATTGTAACACACACTATGCAATATTGTTATCTAATAAGTGCAAAGATTAACTAACAAGTCCAGTGAAGCACAAAATATATATAATCATAAAATCAATGTTGTTTTGAACGGCCCTCCTCGTCCACTGATTGAATATGCCACACCACTTAATTAATATCAAACAAACAATTAATTCAAATGTGGGAACAGCATCTTAAATAACTTTGCACACCTGCTTTCATGGTCCATAGGGCACCTATATAATTAAAGCGGGGATAACATTGAGCAGACTCCCCTTTACAATGAGCCACCCTGTAAATTCATAGAAATGTTCTGACAAATGGAATTTTATGTTTCCTTCGTTGCAAAAATATATCCAAATGAAATCAGAGAACTACTGAGTCCTGGGAGAGTTTTCTCTCAAAAACCTACTATTTATTCAGGATATGTGATGCTAATGTCTGAATTAACTCCAGATCTCCAACTAATGTTCTTGTTTCTAATGAGTGCCTTATAAACTGAATGTGTGCTTGCAAAATGTCAGAGAGATTTGCTCACTGGGGAAATTCGGGTGTGTGTTAAAGCAGCGTTTAGATCTCATTTCCCGGCTTTATATTGCTTGTCAAAAGTTATTAGGGCTGGTCCGATTTTTTGTATCACCACCTTATTATTGTTGCTATTGTCAATCCGCTTTTCATTTCTAGGTACACTTAATTCAATATTTACTCATCCCAACCCATATTCTCAGTAGAAATGGTGGAACCCGTGTAAGGAAGCAGGGTCCAATGTGATGCTAGTATGTCTTTTAACCCTATCAGATCTGATTATTTTAACATTTCACAAATGTAACCTCAGTCTGCACTATATATTACTGGATGCGATGAATATGAAACATGTGCACACTTATATAGTAGTTCACAATCAATCTCAGAACAAAAATAGGACGCTTTTTGAAAACCCCAAGTCTACAACCGAACCCAAGCAATGCTATTTCTATAAAAAGTGTTAATGTGTAATGAGGATAACTTTTTTAACATGCAGTTTTAAACTTTTATTGGACTGAAATTAGAATGTGTTGCAAGAATACAAGAAGCGTTAAGTTTTCTAGATAGTGTGTTTACTCTTAAACACTGTGTAGTAATGACGTCCACGCAGGTAGGATGTGGATTAAGTAGATTTATTGAAGTAGATTAAATGTAGGATAGATCCAGTACAGCAGCCCCACCAGGAGCAGCCTGCTAGCTGCTCAGCCCATCCTCCAACTGTCACCACTCACACCAGGCACCAAAGCATTCCACTCATGTCCCTCACACCAACATTCCACACAGAACACTCACACTGGCTGAGCAGCTAGGAACCAGGTAACAGGGAACATTATAACACAACATGAAGATACTACATTATCTCCTCCCTTTAAAATTGAAGAATAATGAAACCAAACCAAAAAGAAAACAACAATAAACAACAATGTACAAATTAAGTCAATAGTCCATAACCCAGGGATGAATGGTAACGACCACATCACGAGAGGGAACAAAGACTAAACAAAGGAGGAAAGAAGAATGAAAAGATACATATCACACATCCTCCTCCTTTAATAAAGAAATGAAAGCACTTGCACAAAAAGAGAAATCACCACACTGCGAAGAGAAACAGGGGAGAAGCGCACTCCCAGAACTCTAACACAAAGGGTGGACTACACCGATGTGTTTACTCCCCATGTAAGGAGCAAAGCCATGTAAAATGTGGAGAAGGGACTGTAACCCAACTTCCTACCCCTCACATAAGGGACCAAAGGGACCAAACCCAAAAGAAACTAGTTGGTAGTGAAAAACACCTACTACAACAAACAACACGTGAAGCACAAGGTGACTTACACACACAACAAGACCAAGGTGAAGCACATGGTGACTTACACACACAACATGACCAACGTGCAGCACTTGGTGGCTTACGCACACTAGGAACATGACAACCTTGCATTAAGTGGGAATAAAACCCATTCCTTGAATAAAAGGGGAACAAAAACCCTTAAGCCAACCCTCATGTAAAGGTAAACTGGCTTACAGTGTGGACATGGGACTAAAACCCACTCCTTGCGTGAAAGGGAAACAAAAACCCTTAAGCCAACCCTCATGTAAGGGTACAGTGGCTTACAGTGTGGACATGGGACTAAAACCCATTCCTTGTGTGAAAGGGAAACAAACCCCTAAAGCCAACCCTCATGTAAGGGTACAGTGGCTTCCAGTGTGGACATGGGACTAAAACCCAATCCTTGCGTGAAAGGTAAACAAAAACCCTTAATCCAAACATTTTTCAAAACGGTGAAAAAAAACTTCTCACACGTGACAAGAACACCACTAAACCCCAGATACAGAGTCAGTTAGCCAAGAGTAATGACCCCAGCAAACGTGTAACAGAAGCCAAATCACATTAATAAACAGTTGCAGGCGAGCATGCTCTCACAACATGAATGTTACATATGAAGACATCAGACCATACACAGAACTAAAGTCAATAACCATATAGGGTTGTAAATCGCCCATGAAAAGAAATAAACGAACATGGCAGTCTGAATTGAGTAATAACAAAGCGTGTACTCTGCCATGACCATCAGGCATCGTACACCAAGTCTTATGCGAGTGGCATGCATATTGCAAGCAGATGTGAACACACAGCAGGAATGCACGTGGGCTGACTAAACAGTACCTGAGCACACTTTGTAATAACAAAAGAGCTCATCAGCCAGCGGCCAGGGTTGAGGAACAGGAACCAACACGAAGATCAACCTTGCACTTGACTAGTGTTGCGACACGAAGAACAACCTCGAGATGCCTGATATTTCCAGCGTCAACCGGCAGTTCCTCCAAATACGTAGAGTAGTGACAGCAGGCTCCGCTGAGGTGCATAAAGAAACAGTCCTCCAGAACACACGCAGCTCGCAAGGCATCCGGACATGCTAAACACAAACAAGGGTGTAAAAACAGGAACCATAACGGAGCAAACTCTAACTCAAAGCTGGAAGAGAACAGTGGCCAATCACAAGATGGCGGCACGCAGCAATTACGCTTGCCGGATGGCTCAAGGTGCGTCTCTGCTCCAAGAAACGTCTGACAAGAGCTTGGTAACAGCCAGAACACTGGGTCGTCACAGAAGATGCCTCGGGTGCCGCACGCGACTCCAAACTCTAGGTAAGCTGCATGCGCATCGAAAGGCTCGTGCCATAAATTTTTAAAGCGGACAGTGACGGTTTACCTGCCAGGATTAATGGTAGTCATGTGAGAAAAAGAAAGGTTTTACCGCAAATGTTCTGCTCCTCACGCCAGTACCAGGGCTGAAACTAAACCAAAAGTCACACCATTCCACACAGACGTAGCTCCTCTAGTGCAAAAAAACCCCAATACAATACCCTCACCACGCTGCTTGTCACGCGTCAATAAAGAAGACATGAAACAACATTTTCTGAGAGACTCCTCAACAAGTTTCCGTGAGTGCAGACAAGACAGAATTGACCTGTCATCAAAATAAGATGTCCATGAAAAAGTCAATGTGCGCAGCTTTAAAACAGGAACTCCCATCGGGCAAACTGTGTGACAAAAAATATTTTGTTGAGCCTGAAGTAGCACAATACTTGTATGTATAAAGTCCAATAGATGTGATGATTGAGATCACAGCATGCCAGGGTGGGGCTGTCCAGTGTGATGGACACTGGTGGGGCTGCAATGCGTGCTGTTCCAGTTTCCTTAGTTTCCTTTGTGGCTTCTTAGGTTTCAAGACAACCTCTTGGAAGTCAACTTGCGCTGTATGTGTGGCCTCTTGTGATCCAGACTTGTTGCGATTTTTCCCGTGTGTTGTCTGCGCTTGTAGATCTTGAAGCTTCTTCCAAACATGTTGGCAATTTGTAAATGTCATCTTTAGCTTCCTTCAGACCAACTGTAGAGCGTGAGAAAGTCTCCAACTCGCCGCCAAAAATATGTAGTAATGACATCCACGCAGGTAGGATGTGGATTAAGTAGATTTATTGAAGTAGATTAAATGTAGGATAGATCCAGTACAGCAGCCCCACCAGGAGCAGCCTGCTAGCTGCTCAGCCCATCCTCCAACTGTCACCACTCACACCAGGCACCCAAGCATTCCACTCATGTCCCTCACACCAACATTCCACACAGAACACTCACACTGGCTGAGCAGGTAGGAACCAGGTAACAGGGAACATTATAACACAACATGAAGATACTACACACTGTTGCATACATCTTGCAATATATATGCAAATTAAAAGCTATGATATCAGAAATTCTAGAGAAAGGGATAATAATATACATACAGAGTTTGCATTATTGTAAGAACATTGTTGTTGAGTGCATCCAATGGGCATATGTTTTCTATATCTATAGATGGATGGTGTTACATGACTCACTGGATTCTTTAAAATCCATAGACAGAAAGGTGTTGGAAAACCACTTCGTAAACGTTCACCTTATTTTGAATAGATCCCCGTCCAAAAATTCTTCTTAGTGAGAAATGTTTAGCCCAGGTTTATCTCATCTCTTTGGTGTGGTGTGGTGCTGGAGTTAAAACTTTTTGTACATGTGGAACTATCCATTTGAGGAACCAAAAGCAGCCCTGCTAAAAATGCTCAAACCAGCCTGTTCCCTTCATTTCATAGCACAATCTCTCTCATTTCATCCATCCATTTTCTCTCTCGCTTTCTGCCCGCTGTCTCTTCTCTCTCTGTGATCTCTTTCTCTCTACCTTCCCCCACCCTTACCCTCTTTCTTTCTCTTGAAGCCTCCCCATGCCTGCCACAGATAACCTGCGGGAGATGGAGTAAGCAACAGAGGCACCAGGAGCAGCCCCGGCATTTCACAAACCAGCCTCCTAGATCTCCAGACCATAGGGGAAATTCCTTTGGAATAAAAGGCTATGCAGCCCCAGATCTATTGCATTTTTAACCACGGTGTTTGCTTATAAACAAGCAGATACCTTCACAGGTCATAGTTCAGTGATACCTACTGGCTGTGCATAGATTGCAAGGGAGCCATAGCGCAAGCAACAGAGTGGGGGCAGGAAAAGAATAACAATATAGCATCCATTACATTGCATACCAATACATTATAAGATATGCATTTATTTATTCTTTTTTGAGGACGTCAGTTTTTACTTTACATTAGTTTATTTCAGGAGTCATTACATTGCGGGCAGCACGTTGGCAGTATCTTTAAATCATCATTACAGTAAGTACAAATGCAATTTCCATAGGGATTTCTGAACTGTGCTACAGCCCAAAAGGCTAAATGCAATTGTACCAAATTTGGTAGAAAGAAAGCGTGCTTTATGTCGTTTGGTGTAAATCTCTTCAGTAGTTTTTGAGAAATTAAGGTTGAGAATTTATATATGTCTATACCGTTGGGTTTGCAGAACTTTCGCAAGAGTGCAGCGGGCATGCAAGTTGGATCTGATTAGCATAGAGGGCTTTTTTCCTGCAAGTGGTCTTACTCCTGTGGGAGCAAGAGGCTCCCACAAGTGCCTTGGGAGCCTGCACTGTGATCGGCTGGCCGCAATATGAGGAGAAATGTTGTGGCCGCCCTTCTAGGACACGGCAACTCTGTCCCCGTGTCCTAAATATTATAACAAAATATAGTATAAAGGAGCACAAGGCGTTCTTTATTTATCTCACAGCAGCAACAAGCTCAACGCGGTCCGGCTACCATGTAGCCTTGGTCACAATATACATTAAACTGTGGAGCTTCACCCCTCTGTGTAGATATAGTTAGGTCAGAGTTTCCAAAGGAACAGCATTTTTTGTTTCTCTAATAACGTTTGAGCTCTTTCACAAATCTTCACAAAACTCTACAAAAAAGGTTTGTCTGCTTCAGCTCTTCCGCCAAAAAGTTCCCTTTTGATCCATCATGTGAGAGCCGAAGTAAAAAGGGTGCCCCTAAAACATTTATCGCCCATGTTTATTCCCATCAGAAATTTTGGGAACCAATACAGAACAAAAGGCTACATTGATTCGATCCAAATTTGGTAGAAAGTTAGAACTTTACTCAAAGAGTTTACTTAAAGTTATTTAATGTAATTATGTTTAGCCATTTTTGAGAAATGTGAATTTAAAGAGGTACTTGTGGTAGTCATGGAGGGTTTAAGAAAATAAGTATAAATAAATATATCTGGAGTACAGGTGTACAGATATGTTCTGATTGGGCACTTTAAAGAGGACTCAACAATCCTAATTGGCTGGCTGCAACTTGAAGAATATGTTGTTGCAGTCATTATAGAACTTAAGGACATGGACTCAATGTCCTGAAAATGAATTTCAAAAATGTATTGGGGGACATAGTGAGAACACCCTGACCCCAAGGGCATTTGAGGTGGGGACAACACCTCTTTTTACTGGCTGTCCACAACATGTGCTGCAATTGTGGCAGCCAATACATAAATCGGTGTCATGGCCCCCATTGAAATGCATTGTAGTGAATGGCAGGTTTTGAGAGTTAAAAAAAGAACACATATAAAGAGTGATAACAGATTTTAGTCACAATATATATCATTTGTTGGTGGTACCATAATAAATTTTAGGAATTGTGGTGCATTCTTTAGTAATTCTACCCAGTAAAAAATGCTGACCTTCTGCTGGGATTTGATGAACTATGTTTGAGAGAAAACTGTTTCCACTCAAGATTTTCTTATAGAAGTTATAGAAGGTCATAAGCGCTGAGATGGGTGCTGCAGCACCCCAAAAATAACCATGGTGGAGTTTAGAAGGTGAATGAGCAATAAAGATGCCTTTAAAGTTTGTTTTTTTCTTTTCACATTTGCCGTGTGTTCAGAGACAGTGGTCAGACTTCAGCATATATCTTCTGACAAATTGCTTAATACTCTTAACATAGCCTTTCTCTGACTGCACAGTGAGAGGCTTTTATAAAGTGAACTATGTGACAATCTTACTGGTCTACAGAGGGTGTTGAAGGAAAGGGTGCAGAATGGCAAATAATTTCTAACACACAACAAAATGTAAATACCTGTAATTGAAATGTAAAAATTATTAAAAATATTTCGGCACATAGGATAGCACAAATGAAGCACAATTGTTTATAATTCTGAAGTATGATGGAAACAAAGATTTTCATATGACCAAAAGAAATCAATGCACTTTACTTGATGATGTGTGTTAGACCTGGCATCATTGGCGCGGGTCTCCCTTCCTTTTTTTGCTTCCTATCTTTTATGTTGGCTGAATTTAGATGCTCTGGGCGCTGTGCCACTGTACATCAGTGCCACAGAGCGAATGCTCCCTCTGTAAAGATAACTGTATGAATTGGGATAACCATAATTGGCTCGTTTGGTTTACCTGTCAGTCCCTAGTATAAGTGCACTATGTGTGCCCAGGGCTGGTAGACCAAATACTGCTGGTGGGCCTGCAGCGCTGATTTGCGCTACCCACCGAAGCAGCTTTTAAAGTATGTCTGTGTAGCATGTTCTAATAGCGAGTTACCCTCCATTTCACTGTTTACTATTGTGAGGCTATCCGTTCTCATAGGCCAGAATGGGCAGGCTGAGTATTACATCCCATAATCCTACCTGCCCCCAGGAACCTGATAGGAAATTCGAATTTGATATGTTTAAGCTCAGGACATTGAGATACATCTTTTAGTAAGGATCATTTGCATAGCCCGTGTTCGAAAATGCCTCTTCTAGAAACGAGGTATTTTCTTGCCTAAGCTTTCCTGTAGGCTTTGCCAGTGTGTGTATTGGCCATCTGGTTTTGGAGCAGCAGGGCCAGCTGGGTCAGACCTGGCTGGAGAGAGAGATCAGCATTTAGAGTATGGGGAGGAGTGACTCTTTGATCTGAGCAGGGCCGTGCCTGGCAAGGTGAATGATGGCTCCACCTCCCACTGGGCGTCTGATAGCAGACCCCTGATTCTCAAAGGGCAGGATGTCGCCTCGTAAACCAAGTGCTCCCCGACCCCACCGAACTGGTTCTGGCTGGAGTCAGTGATTTGTGACTTTAGAGAACAAAGACTTTTTAGGTATAAAACGATGCGCTGAAACCTTTTTCAAGGGTGTTCCTTCTGGAGGTCAAGACGAAACTCTGTCCGAGTAAACAGAGGAAAGGACTTTGAAACTTTCACCAAGCTTGCTGAAGAAACTACCCGAGGGCCTGAATTGAGAGCGCCTCCTACTGAAGTCTCAGGGACATTAGACTTCACCCCGTCAGCCGTCTGAATTCCTGTGCGAGGGATTCTACTTGCAGGTGAGTCCATCGTCGAGTAATCCGGAGCCTCTAGTTCTTCTGTGAGGAACACAGACTGGTAACCCTTGTTAACTCTGTGTGGGCCACCGCAGCTAAGAGAGAGCTGCCGTCGCTGAGAGCCCGCCTTAATTTGAACCTTCGGAACCTTCGCTGAATCTGTGTGGGCCGCCGCAGTTAAGAGAGAGCTGTAGCTGCTGAGAGCCCGCCGTTGTGCCAGCCTGGTCGAGATCATCCTTTGTCCTGTGGGCCACTGCAGCTAAGAGAGAGCTGCTGCCACTGAGTGCCCGCACTGGTGTCAGCTGTGCATCATCGTAATTTGTCCTGTGGGCCGCCGCAGCTAAGAGAGAGCTGCTGCCGCTGAGTGCCTGCACCTTTGCCAACTTTGCCTCATCGTGATTCGTCCTGTGGGCCGCCGCAGCTAAGAGAGAGCTGCTGCCGCTGAGTGCCCGCATCTTGGCCAACTTTGCCTCATCGTAATTTGTCCTGCGGGCCGCCGCAGCTAGGAGAGAGCTGCTGCCGCTGAGTGCCCGCACCTTCGCAACTTTGCATCATCGTGATTTGTCCTGTGGGCCGCCGAAGCTAAGAGAGAGCTGCTGCCGCTGAGTGCCCGCACCTTTGCCACTTTGCATCATCGTGATTTGTCCTGTGGGCTGCCGCAGCTAAGAGAGAGCTGTTGCCGCTGAGTGCCCGCACCTTTGCCAACTTTGCATCCTCGTGATTTGTCCTGTGGGCCACCGTAGCTAAGAGAGAGCTGCTGCCGCTGAGTGCTCGCACCTTTGCCAACTTTGCATCATCGTGATTTGTCCTGTGGGCCGCCGCAGCTAAGAGAGAGCTGCTGCCTCTGAGTGCCCGCACCTTTGCCAACTTTGCATCATCGTGAGTCGTCCTGTGGGCCGCAGCAGCTAAGAGAGAGCTGCTGCCGCTGTGAGCCCACCACGGAGCTGCACGACGAGAGTCATCGCCACCACCAGCCCGGGCCACCGCAGCTGCGTGCTGCTGCCGCTGAGAGCCCGCCTGTCCCCGAGTGCCCGAATCCTTGTGAGTGCACGTTGCGGACCACTGCAGTTAAGAGTTGCGGTCACTGGGAGTCCGCCTGTCACCGTCTCTGCTTCTTCGAGAAGCTGCGTGCTGTGTCCCCGTCCAACGGCATGTATCTGGTGTGCAACGGGTCGCGTAGACCCAGGCCTTGAACTCAGTCAGTGCCACGTTCTGGTGAATACGTTATTGCCTTTTTAAGTCCCTACTGATTTACGTGCATTGTGGCTGGTTAAAACGCTTTTGAGAGTCTTGTGTTAAACCTCAGATAAAGATACTATTTTTCTATACCTACATGAGTTGTGTCCTTTTGTGGTGTTGTTACTGCCTTATTGTGCATGGTCTTAAATGCTTTACACGCTGCCTCTGAGATAGGCCTAACTGCTCGTGCTACGTTACCACAGGGTTGAGCAGGGGTTATCAAAGGGGGTAGCCCACTTGCCCTGACTTGGGAAGAAGGGTCCCTATTTGGACATTGGCGCCAGCCAGTGCCAACTAGAGACCCCCATTTCTAACATTGGCGGTCAGTGGTGAGGAGCAGGACTTGCATTTATGATCCACGTACAATAACTGGTAGACGCCACTAGTGAGTACAGACCAAAGCGCAGCCACGCACGTTTTTTTTTTTCCCTCTTGGAATTTTTTTTTTTTTTGGTTGGTTGTTCTAGTATTGAATTGTTGATCGCAGCCATGAGTACTGCTAATATGGGAAAGCCAACATCCAATGCTTCGGAGGATCTCACCTTTGAGGAGGAAAGATCAGATACCTATACTGCCAGACAGCTGAAGTCATTTTGTAAGCAATTCGCAGTCCCCGTGATAGGTCTCTCTAGGAAGGGGAAGTACCAGAAGGCGCTGAAGGCCTGGTGGGAAGCGAGAGAGTCCACTGGGATAAGGAAGAGAATGCTGGTGGGCAGCAGGATGATGCAGTAGAGGGGGGGGAGATAGAACACCCTCCAATCCAGGTACTAGTGTATCCCAAAGGAGCCTGACCCCAGAAGAGCTGGAGGACAGGGAGAGAGATAGGAGGCATAGTTTTGGAGATGGCTAAATTGGAAGGTCAGAAGGACCTTGAGAGTAAGAAGTTAGACATTGAGAAGGATCGATTGTCAATTGAACTTGAGAAAATGAGAATGGAGCATGAGAGAATGTTGAGGGAGATAGAGATCAGGGCGAGGAGTGTCCCGGTCTCCCCCTCTGGTGGCAGCATACCTTTAGTAACTCCTGAGAGTAGAGTTTATATTCCTAAGGATGTCATTAAGGATTTTCACAAGAGTGAGGATATTGGGCAATGGTTTGCCGCATATTAGATAGCAATGGTGTCCCTCCGGGTCCCTGAGAAGGATTGGGGAGCGGGATTGCGGGGCCGCTTTGTGAGTGATGGTAGCGATACCCTGTTGGACCTACCTGAGGAGAGCAGGATGGTGTATGCCCATATGAAAGAAGCTTTGATGACCCGTTATGGTTTGACCCCAGAAATGTACAGGCAGAGGTTTAGAACCTGTAAGAAGTTAGAGGGTACCATGTGGGTTGAATATGTGTCTTTTTTCTGCAGAGCAATAGATCGCTGGGTAAAGGGTAGCAAAGTGGAAACTTTTGAGCAATTGTATGATTTGTTTGCATGGGAGCATTTTTCTAGTAACTATTTTCCAGAGCTACGCCAGCACCTGATTGATAGCAAGCTGACTAACCCTAGGAAGCTTGCTGAGGAGGCGGACCGCTGGGTGAGCACCCGGGTCCGCAAAGGTTTTGTGGGAGACTTCGCCAGAGGTGGGCAGGGTCCCCAGCAGAGAAGTGAGGGGGACAAGGGTAAGCCGAGGGAGTTCCAGAGAGGGCCCCAAAGTAATTCCCAAGGGAACCAAGCAGTGTTGTCCCAGCCTCCCCCTGAGAAGAATCCAGTGTCCCCGACAGGTAGGCCTGTTCAGAGGGGGCCACTCACTTGTTTCAGGTGTGGTCAAGTGGGCCACTGGTATTATGATCCCCAGTGTCCCCAGAGGGACCCCAATGCATCCCTCGTGCACCACCCCATGCACCATCCCGCCAGATTGCCAGTGTAGCCCTGGGGGGAGGAGGTAGAGGTCCAAGGTGGGTGGGATCCTGTAGAGTTAACCCTTGTCTCGCTAGGAGACTTTGAGAAGGTCCCTAACCCCACACTGCCTAATAACACTAAGAAGTACCGGCAGTGGGTGACCATCAATGGCCATAGGGTGGAGGCTCTCAGGGACACCGGAGCTAGTGTGACTGCTGTCAGCTCCCGGTTGGTGTCCAAAGAGCAGGTTTTCTCCCATGCATTCTGCCCCGTAGTGTCAGCAGACAACTCAGAGAGCCAGTGTGAAGTGGCTCAGGTTCCCTTCGAGTGGGGGGGTCTCAGGAACTCTTCAAGTGGCTGTGAGGCCCGCCATGCCTGTAGACTGTCTGTTGGGTAATGATCTAGAGAACTCCCCATGGGCTACGGTGGAGAGAAAGTCTCATTTGGAAATGTTGGGTCTGCCTGAGTGGGCGTGTGCGACCACTCGGTCCATGACAGCTCAGAAGGGTGTTCAGGAGGGTCTGGAGCCTGAAAGTTTGGCCCAGGCCCCTGCCTTAAAGAGAAGGGGTAGGGGGCGCGGGAAACCGGCTCCCGCGGTTCCCACGGTCCCGGAGGGAGCAGAACTTGAGGGGGATGCCCTGGAACCTACAGGGGAACAAGTGGCTGAACTGGGGGACCTACCGGAGCTGACCCATTGGCAGAAGGAAGGGGGGCCCTCCAGGGAGGAATTTTGCGAGCAACAGAGAACCTGCCCTTCTCTTGAGGGGGTGCGGTGACAGGCCGCCGCCCAGGCAGCAGGTGATCAGACAGGGTCACATTGGATCTATTGGGAGAATGACCTCCTTTACAGCGAGCCTAAGGTTGCTGAGCCTGGGTCAGCCCGTGTGCTGGTGGTACCCCAGCGCTTCAGGACCTTCCTACTGGGGTTGGCTCATGATGTGCCACTGGCCGGACATCTGGGGCAGACCAAGACCTTTGAGAGTCTGGTCACCCACTTCTATTGGCCCCAGATGCGCAGGAGCTCAGATGCTCACTGCAGGACGTGTGAGACTTGCCAGGCAAGTGGGAAGAGTGGGGGAAGATTAAGGCCCCACTACAGCCCTTTCCCGTTGTGAGTACCCCATTCAAGAGAGTGGGCATTGATATTGTGGGGCCTCTGGATCCCAAGACAGCCATGGGCAACAGGTTCATCCTGGCCTTGGTGGACCATGCCACCAGTTACCCTGAGGCCATCCCGCTCAGGACAGTGACGGCCCCCATGGTGGGACGGGCACTGATGGGGATTTTCTCCCGTGTGGGATTCCCTAGAGAGGTGGTGTCCGATAGTGGTACTAACTTCATCTCCAAGTACATGAAGTCTCTGTGGGAGGAGTGTGGGGCAACGTATAATTTCACCGCTCCTTACCACCCCCATGGTAATGGGCTGGTTGAGAGATTCAACCGGACCCTTAAGGGCATGATTATGGGCCTAGGTGAGCCCATGAGCCCATGAGGCGTAAGTGGGATGTCCTCTTGCCATGCCTGTTGTTTGCTTACCGGGAGGTGCCACAGAAGTCCTTAGGGTTCAATCCCTTTGAGCTGCTCTATGGTCACCCGGTAAGAGGGCCTCTGAGTCTGGTCAAGGAAGGCTGGGAGCAATCTCCCAGGAAACCTCCCCAGGATGTGTTTAGTTACATGCTGGCCTTCAGGAACCAGACTCGGCGTTTCAGGAAACTTGCTGAGGCAAACCTGGAAGCCAGCCAGGAAGAGATGAAACGCTGGCACGATCAGAATGCCACTCTGATCGAGTTTCAGCCTGGACAAAAGGTTTGGGTCATGGCCCGGGTGGAGCCCTGTGCGCTCCAGGATAGGTGGACCGGCCCCTTTGAGGTGGTGGAGCGCAAGAGTCCTGTTACCTACGTGGTGGACTTACAGTCTCCCAGGAACCCCTTGCGGGTCCTGCATGTTAACCGCCTGAAGCCCCACTTTGAGAGGTCTGAAGTGGGCATGCTTCTGTCACAGATGCTGGGATGGAGGAGGAGAGCGAGCCCCTTCCTGACCTCCTATGTGCAGGGGAGCGAGATGGGTCAGTGGGGGGTGTGGTCCTCTCCACCACACTGACTCCTGAGCAGCAGGGTGATTGTCGCAAACTGTTGGGGCAATTCAGTGGTCTGTTCTCCCTGGTGCCTAGTGTCACTGATTGGTGTGTCCATGACGTGGACACTGGGGACAGTCTTCCCATTAAGCACAAGGCTTACCGAGTGACTGACCGGGTAAGGGCCTACATTAAGGATGAGGTTACCAAAATGTTTGCCCTTGGGGTGATTGAGTCCTCTAGCAGCCCTTGGTCCAGCCCAGTGGTCCTGGTACCAAAAGCTGCAGCGCCTGGTACCACCCCAGAACTTTGGTTCTGCGTGGACTATCGGGGCCTCAACTCAGTAACGAAGACTGACGCGCACCCCATCCCCAGAGCTGATGAGCTCGTAGATCGGTTAGGGCTGCAAAATACCTCAGCACATTTGATTTGACGTCTGGGTATTGGCAGATCACCTTGACCAAGGAAGCAAAGGAGAGGTCAGCATTCTCCACACCCCATGGGCACTTCCAGTTCCGGGTGATGCCCTTTGGAATGAAGAATGCCCCTGCCACCTTTCAGAGGCTGGTCAACAGGGTATTGGTTGGGCTGGAAGACTTCAGTGCCGCCTACCTGGATGACATTGCGGTGTTTAGCTCCTCTTGGGAGGACCACCTGCGCCACCTCTGGGAGGTATTGATGGCACTGCGGAAAGCAGGCCTCACAATCAAAGCCAGTAAGTGCCAGATTGGGCAGGGTTCTGTAGTGTATTTGGGGCACCAGGTGGGGAGTGGCCAGGTGGCGCCCCTTCAGCCCAAAATTGAAACTATCCTGGCATGGGAACCCCCCAAGACTCAGTCGCAGGTGAGAGCCTTCTTAGGACTCACGGGGTACTACAGGAGGTTTGTCAAGGGATATGGCAACATTGTTGCACCCTTGACTGAGCTGACTTCTAAGAAGCAGCCAAAGAAGGTAAACTGGACTGACACCTGTCAGAACGCTTTTGACGCCCTGAAGACTGCCATGTGCACCGCACCCGTGCTTCAGGCGCCCGACTTTTCAAAGGAATTTGTTGTCCAGACAGACGCCTCAGAGCATGGTATAGGGGCTGTTCTGTCACAGATCAATGAGGAGGGACTAGACCAACCAGTAGCCTTCCTAAGCAGGAGGTTACTTCCCCGGGAACAGAGGTGGAGTGCAATGGAGCGTGAGGCATTTGCTGTGGTCTGGGCGCTGAAGAAGCTGAGACCATATCTGTTTGGGACTCACTTCCGAGTTCAGACAGACCACAGGCCCCTTAGATGGTTGATGCATATGAGGGGTGAGAATCCCAAGTTGCTGAGGTGGTCCATTTCCCTACAGGGTATGGATTTCACAGTGGAACACCGCCCTGGTACAGAACACGCCAATGCTGACGGTCTGTCCAGATTTTTCCGCCTTAGTGATGAGAACTCCCAAGGGGATGGTTAGTTCTCCCCACATTTCAGCTGGAGGGGACGCGTGTTAGACCTGGCATCATTGGCGCGGGTCTCCCTTCCTCTTTTCGCTTCCTATCTTTTATGTTGGCTGGATTTAGATGCTCTGGGCGCTGTGCCACTGCCAATCAGTGCCACAGCGCGAATGCTCCCTGTGTAAAGATAACTGTATGAATTGGGATAACCATAATTGCCTTGTTTGGTTTACCTGTCAATCCCTAGTATAAGTGCACTATGTGTGCCCAGGGCTGGTAGACCAAATACTGCTGGTGGGCCTGCAGCACTGATTTCCGCTACCCACCGAAGCAGCTTTTAAAGTATGTCTGTGTAGCATGTTCTAATAGCGAGTTACCCTCCATTTCACTGTTTACTATTGTGAGGCTATCCGTTCTCATAGGCCAGAATGGGCAGGCTGAGTATTACATCCCATAATCCTACCTGCCCCCAGGAACCTGATAGGAAATTCGAATTTGATATGTTTAAGCTCAGGACATTGAGACACATCTTTTAGTAAGGATCATTTGCATAGCCCGTGTTCGAAAATGCCTCTTCTAGAAATGAGGAATTTTCTTGCCTAAGCTTTCCTGTAGGCTTTGCCAGTGTGTGTATTGGCCGTCTGGTTTTGGAGCAGCAGGGCCAGCTGGGTCAGACCTGGCTGGTGAGAGAGATCGGCATTTAGAGTATGGGGAGGGGTGACTCTTTGATCTGAGCAGGGCCGTGCCTGGCAAGGTGAATGATGGCTCCACCTCCCACTGGGCGTCTGATAGCAGACCCCCTGATTCTCAAAGGGCAGGATGTCGCCTCGTAAACCAAGTGCTCCCCGACCCCACTGAACTGGTTCTGGCTGGATTCAGTGATTTGTGACTTTAGAGAACAAAGACTTTTTAGGTATAAAACGCTGCGCTGAAACCTTTTTCAAGGGTGTTCCTTCTGGATGTCAAGACGAAACTCTGTCCGAGCGAACAGAGGAAAGGACTTTGAAACTTTCACCAAGCTTGCTGAAGAAACTACCCGAGGGCCTGAATTGAGAGCGCCTCCTGCTGAAGTCCCAGGGACATTAGACTTCACCCCGTCAGCCGTCTGAATTCCTGTGCGAGGGATTCTACTTGCAGGTGAGTCCTCCGTCGAGTAATCCGGAGCCTCTAGTTCTACTGTGAGGAACACAGACTGGTAACCCTTGTTAACTCTGTGTGGGCCACCGCAGCTAAGAGAGAGCTGCCGTCGCTGAGAGCCCGCCTTAATTTGAACCTTCGGAACCTTCGCTGAATCTGTGTGGGCCGCCGCAG
Organism: Calotriton arnoldi; assembly: GCA_963921515.1. Lineage (NCBI taxonomy): Eukaryota > Metazoa > Chordata > Amphibia > Caudata > Salamandridae > Calotriton > Calotriton arnoldi. The sequence continues at coordinate 1,004,357 of CAWUFW010002393.1, read as the reverse complement.
TTAAGAGAGAGCTGTAGCCGCTGAGTGCCCGCCGTTGTGCCAGCCTGGTCGAGATCATCCTTTGTCCTGTGGGCCGCCGCAGCTAAGAGAGAGCTGCTGCCGCTGAGTGCCCGCACTGGTGTCAGCTGTGCATCATCGGGATTTGTCCTGTAGGCCGCCGCAGCTAAGAGAGAGCTGCTGCCGCTGAGTGCCCGCATCTTGGCCAACTTTGCCTCATCGTGATTTGTCCTATGGGCCGCCGCAGCTAAGAGAGAGCTGCTGCCGCTGAGTGCCCGCACCTTTGCCAGTTTGCATCATCGTGATTTGTCCTGTGGGCCGCCGCAGCTAAGAGAGAGCTGTTCCTGCTCAGTGCACGCACCTTTGCCAACTTTGCATCCTCGTGATTTGTCCTGTGGGCCGCCGCAGCTAAGAGAGAGCTGCTGCCGCTGAGTTCCCGCACCTTTTCCAACTTTGCATCATCGTGATTTGTCCTGTGGGCCGCCGCTGCTAAGAGTGAGCTGCTGCCGCTGAGTGCTCGCACCTTTGCCAACTTTGCATCATCGTGATTTGTCCTGTGGGCCGCCGCAGCTAAGAGAGAGCTGCTGCCACTGAGTGCCCGCACCTTTGCCAACTTTGCATCATATTGAGTCGTCCTGTGGGCCGCCGCAGCTAAGGGAGAGCTGCTGCCGCTGTGAGCCCACCACGGAGCTGCACGACGAGAGTCATCGCCACCAGCAGCCCGGGCCGCCGCAGCCGCGTGCTGCTGCCGCGTGCTGCTGCCGCTGAGAGCCCGCCTGTCCCCGAGTGCCCAAATCCTTGTGAGTGCACGTTGCGGACCACTGCAGTCAAGAGTTGTGGTCACTGGGAGTCCGCCTGTCACCGTCTCTGCTTCTTCGAGAAGCTGCGTGCTGTGTCCCCGTCCAACGGCAGGTATCTGGTGCGCAATGGGTCGCGTAGACCCAGGCCTTGAACTCAGTCAGTGCCACGTTCTGGTGAATACGTTATTGCCTTTTTAATTCCCTACTGATTTACGTGCATTGTGGCTGGTTAAAACGCTTTTGAGAGTCTTGTGTTAAACCTCAGATAAAGATACAATTTTTCTATACCTACTTGAGTTGTGTCCTTTTGTGGTGTCGTTACTGCCTTATTGTGCATGGTCATAAATGCTTTACACACTGCCTCTGAGATAGGCCTAACTGCTCGTGCTACGTTATCACAGGGTTGAGCAGGGGTTATCAAAGGGGGTAGCCCACTTGCCCTGACTTGGGAAAAAGGGTCCCTATTTGGACATTGGCGCCAGCCAGTGCCAACTAGAGACCCCCATTTCTAACAATGTGTAAATGAAAATATTTGTGAACCCAAATTTCCGCACATTGTTGTTTGTGTGCTATATAGTTTCATCAGTAAAACTGGGATTCTGGGCAAAATAAGTGGAAGATGAGCTTTCTGTAAATGGCAGGGTCCTACCAGATCATGCTTTAGTAGTATATGTTCTAGAGTGTGCTTCAAAATGCACCACTGGCAAAATTCCACACTGATGACCGGGTGTGGCTCATTTGCTACACTTGTTCTTAGTGTGATGCTCAGACTTTTCACAGTCCCTATGATATCAGTGATGTAACATTTATGGCAGCACCCGTCCCTGCAAAGTTGTACCAGCACCACTGTGGATGGTGCTCCAGAAGTTAAAATGAAAGCACATTTTCTATAAATTCACACTATCTTCCTCAGTCATGTGAGAATAAAGCAAAACATGTATTTCTAACAGCAGCAGACTGTCATTTGATTGCCCAAGTTCTACTGCACCCTTCCCCAGTATTCTAATGAACAACTAGAGCACTAACATTCTGTACTTATGACAACATTGTGGCAAACTGAAGCCATCTTGATGGAATCAAAGCTGTAAAACCTAAAGCATTTCCTTTGTAAATTAACAAAATAAAGGGGAACACACATGGACAGTAGAGGGTAAGGGAAGAAGGTCAGGTACAGCAAGCTGGCCCCAGAGGGTATGCTGGGCTGAGTAGTGGTAGCACAATGTACCTCAGAGGGCAGGAGGTTCCAGGGGCCTACACATGGAGAATGGATGGTGGGGGATAAGAGGGTAGGGACAGAAAGCTGACCAAGGCAGGCACGCTGACATGGGAGGGGGAGGGGGCAGCAAGTTGACGACAAAGGGCTGGTGGCAGGGGGAGGAGCAGGCAGATGATAAACAAGGTCAGACAAGAGGGGGAAGTGACAACATGCTGACTGTGGAGGCCAGGCCGGCATTAGCAAGCACAGTACAACAGACCATAGAGGGCAGGAGGGAGGGGTCAGTGGCACACACATAAAAAACAGAAGCGGGGTTGGGGCAAAGGCAGCAAGCTGGATGGAGGGCAGTCCAGCAGGAGCAGCACAATCAACCACATGAGAGATGGGGCAGGGTCAACAAGCTGGCCACATAGGGCAAGCCGGCACTAACAGGGGAAATAAGCTGACCATATATTGCAGACGGGAGGAGGCAGGTGAAGGCAGGCAAAGAGCAGAAGGCAGGTGGGAGAGGGTTGGGGCAGGGGCAGGGGCAGCAAGTTGGTGGTAGAAGGTAGGTTAGGGGCAGCAAGCTGACCACAGAGGGAAAATAAGATAGACCTTAGGTGTATCTACGTAATAGAACTTTATATACAAAATCGTACCCAATGGGGCAGATCCTTGTTCACTTAGTCCATAGCAGAGGGATTAGTTGCTCATGAAAACAATTATATTGTCATCCAAGATCTAATATGTGTCCTCACAAGCTTTGCCTTTGGACGCTTGTCACAAACAAGCACCATGAAGATTGCTCATTGTAACAATTTATTCATCAAATAATTCATACACTCTGTTTTAAAGACACATGTCTTTTGCGGTCTCTACTTCACTGTGTCTGATTCTATAAATTGGTGATTCTTTGCTGAATGGAACATCTCTTCCAAAAACTGTTGATGTGTTTCAGCATATCAATCAGCCTCCTGAGGACAAAAAGACAAGATACTGATGCTATTGCACAACCAGTTGCAGATTTTCTCATCATGCAGCTACCATGGTGGGTTGAGTCGACTCAAGTGCTTGTTGATAAGAGGTCTCCTTCATCACCTTTCAGAAGTGGAGGTAGGAGAGTGCTTGTTGGATCTGACTGGATGGAACTCCAGATTATTGCAGACAGGTTATGATGTTTTAGATCTATCTGCAAACAAATGTTGGTCTGCTTCTGAAACCCACAGCATGTGGATTCATTTCAGGAGGAAGTACTTCTACATTTCGTCCGGGCTGGATCTGATGTATTACCCTTTATTTTTGTGGCATATGCTTGCAATAAAAAAGTTTTCAAAATAACCATTGCACTAGCTTGTCCAGGCCAAACCTATTTTTGCCAATACTTGTTATATTTGTGGATGGTGGGAAGCTAAAATGGTTAGCCCAAGAAATCACATAATCATTGAAGCAAATGGTCCTGGGTCCACAAGCAAACCATATAGACCCATCACAAGCTAATGTATTTAATCGACAACAGAACACTTTAGATGAGATAGGAGAACTGCTGGCTTCAATAAAAGTAAACAAATCGAGAATGTGCACAGTGGAAAATAAAACAACCTTGAATTAAAAGACAAAAGCTCTCAGTACTGTTGGGAGTTTGGTTATAAGCCATGTAACGAGCTTAGCATTGAAGTCTCAAAGGCACTAAAGAGAAATATGCTTCCTAAATGCAAAAGCACTCTTATGGCCTTAGAAAAATAATACGCTAGTTTGCCATCTGCCCTTTTTATAACTAACTTCCCTGTTTCACTTAGAGATGGGGAAACTGCTGAGTTTCTGATATGAAAATCTCAGCTACCTTTGTAATTTTTTTGCCAGCAGTCCATCCACCACAGGTCTGCCAGCTGAAATCGATCAGAAGGCCAGCAAACAGCAGAGCAAGCCCACAAGAGTGTGTTTTTTCTGTGATGCATTTAGATCCCTGCCGACAAAATAATAAATAGGTTCTCTAGGTGCTGAGAGAAATCTCCAAGCGTATCAGGAATACTTACATATATATATATATATATTTATGTATTTGTTCATTTTGTTCATTATTTTTATTTTTGTTTTTTTAGCCATTAGTATGATACCTTACAAAACAATAAAAGAAAAGAAGAGCTTTTTCTTAACACTTAGTAAGATTGATACAATACTTAGTGAGAGAGAGAAAAAAACTGAAGGTAAAAGACATAGAGGAGTTAAAACAACTCATAATGTTACACGATAAGGGGCAAAAAAATGAAAATAAGTATATGACTAAACCCATTGCAGACTAGACCAAACCCTATTAAACCTGCGGCAAGCGAGAGGGCCTCTAACTTTAGCTAAAGCTAGCTTGGATTCAAACACCTGTCTGAGCAGTGCCCAAAATTCCTTAACATTTGGACTAATTGGGTTTATCCATGATCTAGCGATACAAAGACGTGCACAGGCCATAATAATAGAAAATAATGCCCTCTCAGAGTTAATAACCTCGTGCTTAAGCCCGAGGAAGATTTCTTTTTCAGTAGGCTGGAACTGGCGACCAAATTGCGCTGCTAATGTTGTGCATACATCTTTCCAAAATAGCCTAAGCAAAGGACAATCCAAAAACGTGCTTTATATCTGCGGCAAAGAGATTACATGCAGTGCAACTTATGTAGAGATCGGGGTGTTGCCCACTTTGAGATGAGCTCGGGTGTGTAGTACAACATAAAAACCGTCTTGTGTTGTTGCAGCTTTAGATTAATGGAGGCTACTGCTCTATCTAAGATGTCTAATGACTCCTGCATTTCTACTGCCGTGATTTTGGTGTTCAAGAGCCGACTTAATTTAACAGATATGTGCAGGTTATCGTCATAAGCTGATGCGATGAGTTTCTGATAAACTGCACCAATAACGCCTCTACCAGAGTTCCCGTGTATGCCCACCAATATTTCAGATGTATATGGTGCGGTTAATACTCTTTGCCCATTTAAAAAATATTCTTTTATCTGCATGTATTTAAAGAAGGAGCAATATGGGAGCCTGAACTCGTCTCTAAGTGCTGTAAATAAATGAAAATTCCTATTATCGTTTAGTTTGCCAAGCCTGTTGATGCCCGAGGACTGCCAACAGGATCCGGAAATATGTCGGGCAAAATTGTATTTCCTCATAAAACAGTATGACAATGCAGTAAAGGCCAAGAAAATTTCTTGCAGATCTCATGCCAGATCCTGGTTTTATCCCTTATCCCCTTGAATTTGACTTGCTTGTAGTAGTTAGGGTCAGAGGTCTTATAGAGGGTGAATCCTATACACGGCCCACAAGCTAATTGGTAGGCCAATGAAGATAGTCCTGCTTCCAGCCCGTTCAGCAAGCTCTGCATCCGCCCAGCGAATGCAGCCCAGAAATAGAGCTTAAAGTCTGGAAGCCTAAAGCCACCTTGTTTATAAGACAATTTGATAAGGCCGAGAGCCCTTCTGGCGCATTTATAACCCCAAATAAAACTGTCTATAGCCCTTTCAAGACGCTTAAAAAAAGATTTTGGACCCACGAGGGATTGAGCGAAAAAGGTATAAGAACTTAGGGAAAATATTCATTTTGATTAGATTACACCTACCGAAAATACTAAGAGGAAGCCGATGCCAGCTGCGCAGTTTGGCCGTGACAGATTTAAGGAGCGGTTCATAGTTAAGGGCAATTAGCTCCTCTACCCGATGGCTAAGACAAATACCTAAATATATAGCCGTGTTAGTAACCCCCAGAGATGTTGGCAATATGTCAGACTGAAAGTTGAGGATTATCTGTGTTTTTGCTAAAGTCAGCTTATAGCTGGAGAAGGTGCGGAAGAGTTTGGCCTCGTCTGTTATATGAATTAGCGCTTCAACAGGATTAACAGCGTAGACAGCAATGTCGTCCACATATGCGGTAAGCTTTAGTTCTATATTATTCAGCCGGACGGGGGAATCCCCGTATTCTGCAAGAGATGTCTTATAAAGGGCTCAATGTAAAGTGCGAAAAGCAAAGGGGAGAGTGGACAGCCCTGGCGAGTGCCCCTTTGGACAACGAATTGAGTAGATGACAGGCCATTCACCTTAACGACTGCGACCGATTTCTTGTTCAATTTCTGAATGAGAGAAATGAACTGGGTCCCCAGTCCGAATTCTGACATTGTCCCCCAGAGTGCCTCCCGGGCTACCCTGTCGAAAGCCTTCTCAACATCCAGCATGATCATACCGATCTGTGTTTTCAGTTTGCTGGATACGTCAAGGGCTGCTATAGCAGTATTATTGTGAGATGCAGTGTCTCTGCCGGGAACAAACCCGTGTTGTTGCACAGACACATGCTGATAAATATTAGAGGCCAGATGCGCAGCCAGGATTTTAGAAAATATTTTTGCGTCAGAATTAATTAAAGAAATGGGACAATAGGAGCCTCTATCTTCCAAAGGTTTTCCCTTCTTGGTAAACACAGTGAAAATAGTCAAACTCCAAGAAGCAGGAGCTTCCCCTCCATTAGAAATATAGGTGGTTAGTTCCGTAAACTCTGGTACCAAAATATCACTGAAAACTTTATAGAATTTGAATGGAATAGCATCCTCACCTGCAGCTGTACCTGAAGGCTGGCCTGAATTGCACCCTCCACCTCGGCTGACAATATGTCTTCTTGTAGTGTAACAAATTCATCAGCATCAAGTCGTGGAAGATGGCTCTCTTGCAGATAGTCTTGAAGCCTGCTATCATTTGAAACTGAATCACCATAAAGATTAGCATAAAAGGCTCCGAATTGCTCTACTATCTCAGATGAATGACTGTAAAGCAGCCCACTCTCCCCTTTATCGTTTTAATATTTGATTTGGACTTCCTGTCTGAGATCTGTGAAGCCAATAGCCGACCAACCCTCTCCCCATATTCGTACTGCGTTGCTTTATATTTATGAAAATTAACAACTATTTTCTCTGTAAACCTTCTATTCACCACAGACCGTTTATCTAAAAGCTGCAAGTAGATCTTCCGTTCTCTTGTATCCCCAGCCATGACTGCTTGTGCATGCAGTTGCTCTAATTCGAGATAATCGTGACGATTTTGTTCTGACTCTTGGGATAAACGCCTATTCTGGGCCACTGCAGGGTCGTCCCTCTTATGAAAGCTTTCATACAGTCCCAAACTATGTGGGCTGGTGCGGTGCCCTTATTATTACTTAAATATTCACCCTGGTCTAAGATGGGTACGGTACTCCGGGTTATTGAGAAGATGCCGAGGGAAATGAAAAAGGCCGGCGAGAACCTCTTACAATCTGCTGTTCGTATTGTTAGCGCCAGGGGATTATGATCAAATGTTACTTTAGGACAGATTTCAATATGTGCGTTCTCCAAAATGGATCTCTTGGCGAGTATCATATCAATGCGTGAATATTGTTTATGCCGGTTGGAGTAAAACGTGAATCCTGTCAGCGCAGGGCAGAGAGTCCTCCAAACATCATCTAGTTGATGAATATGCATAATCTCGAGAATAGCTGCTTTGGTTCTGCGCATTCTAACCAGTGTTTTTCTATTTGTAGTGTCTATCTTCTGATCCAGTTAAAATCCCCCATAACAATCAGATCTCCATCCCACCCCAATTATTCATTACTTAAAAAATTAAATATGTCAGGGCTATCGATGTTGGGACCATACACCAGACAAACAGTGAATGTATGCTCAGAGCCCTATTGCCCATCTCCCCTTGGAATCTGCCAAAGTTCGCAGTACTGTAGCATGCAGATTCTTGGACTTCAACAAGGCAACCCTGCGTATCGAAACTGACTGGGAAGTGCAAACTAAGACATCAAACACTAATTGATTCAAATTAGACCTATCTTTATAGGCCAGGTGGGTTTCGGTTAGGCCAAGTATCTGTGGCTTAAAGGCCAAGAGTTCCTCACAGACTAATCGCCGCTTCCTCCCCTGGTTTAGTCCCGCAACGTTCCAACACATAAACTTTAACTGAGACAAAACTTAATCTTCCCTCCGCCGCCTCCCCCTTTTGCTCCCCCCTTTGCTCCGCCCTTTTGGCACATGTCATCTAAATATAACATTCCTACTATTCTCTGGCTATTTACCACCACCAACCCACCCCCCTGTACATACCGGAGACATAACTGAATGCTAAACTCCAGTGATATCGACCCGAAACCAAACCCAGCTAGACCCACCCCCCAGTTCCTACAGAAAGGAATCATCCCCTTCCCCTGCTGTCGTTGACTGACAGCATACAGAGAGCTACCGCCCGAGCTCCCAGCTCCCCCGACCCCCTCCACCCACCGGCCCCCCAACCATCCTCAGACCCCGAGATTAAACCACCACCATGTAAAGGAAGGAAAAAGACATTTTGCATTTAAAAAAGAAAGAAAGGAGAACTGTAAAAAAAGTCCATACAAGTCAGTGCAGTCCAACAAAATGCCCCCTCAAAAAATCCTCTTCATTGCTGTTGCTCCCCCGTCAGAAACCGAACCCCCCCTACCCCTAGGTCGGCCCGCGTGACTCCCATCTAGTAAGGGTCTGCTAGGCATCCATCTCTGCATGAAAAAAGTATGACCAGCCATCTTTAAATACTTTTAGTCGAGCAGGCTCTTGCAAGAATACTGTGTACATACTGTTTTAAATGGGTCTATCAGCTGGCGAAGCCGCCAACGCTGGGCCATAGTAGCCTTGCAGAGATCCAACCTGCAGAATATAGACATTGAGTCCAGTTTGACGGGGGTAGTGGGACGGGCTTTAAAATATATTGCTTGTCGGAGCAGAAAATTGCCAATGTATACCAATATAGGGCGAGGATGCGGTAACCTGCCCTGGAGCCGCTGTGGGGTGAGGGGAGGTAGTCGGTACGCCCACTGGACCTGAGAGACCATATCCCAGCCGCTCAAATCAGGGAATGCCTGCTGGAATAAACTGACTATGTAGGCCCTGGGGTCCGAGGCTTCCCTCCCTTCGGGAACACCGAAGACCCTCAAGTTGTTGCGCCACTGCCGGTTTTCCATGTCCTTGACCTTAGCCTGTAAGGCCATTATCTGAGCCTCTTAATTTTCAACAGATCCAGCAGCAGAAGTACTAGATTCTTCCACAGCCGTGACCCGCTGCTGCATATCGGAGACGTCTGATGAGAGTGAGGCAACCTTGGTAGTAACATCCATTAATGCCTGTTTGAAATCGCGGTTGTCAGCAGTGTCTAGGTGATAGAACTCTTGAGCCTCCATTCTTTGGGTGGTTAAGGCCTGCAGGATTTTAGTTAGAGAGGGTTCCTTGTAGTGATCGGGTCGGGCCCAGCCGCACCATCCTATTGATCCACTGATGCTAGAGTAGGAGACGAGGGAGCATGGCTGGATGCATTGGGAGACCCACCCGAAGTTCTTTTGTTACCTGCTGATTGAGCCAGACCTGGCCTTACAGTCTCGTAATCAGTTCTGGAGAGTCAGGGTAACTCCCCCGCTTCAGAGGAATGGGCCGGGGCATCTATTCGGCCATGATTAGACAATCTAGAAACTATGGCTTCAACCTCAGCCTTAGAAGACACCCATCTACGTATGGGGCTAGCAGCACAGCCATCCTTAGCTCTAGTTGGGGCCACGTTCTTAGGCCGCTCCATGGTAATGAGACCAGATTTAGAGCCTCACCATCCTTGCCCTCCTTTCCCTCCACCTTTAGCCCCTTGAGCTCATTTAAGTCCTTTCCTCTCAAGGAGTTGTCGCCTGCTGGAGAACTGCCTGGTACTGTTTTGGACTTAGTTGTAACAATAGGCTTGGTTGATTCCACCAATTGATCTGTTTGTTCTAGAACAAGTTCAGAAGGAGCATTCAGGGAGGCAGTCGATGTCCCGTGTTGCACCCCTGGTACCCCTGGTTGATCTACCTCCGGAATTTTGACAGGCTCAAGCGCTTTTGGATCTAGTGAACTCTGACACTCAAGAAGGACCAGTATTTCAACTGCCTGATTAAAGTCCACACTAGCCGAGCCTTTAAAGACATCCTGTGACGTTGAGCTTGTAAACCTTGGCCCTATTTGGGTGCATATAGCAGGTAGAGCTCTTGGTAGCAGGGAGCCACCGGAGGTAACAGGGAGTGAGTTAAAACTCGCAGTCATCTTGGGCACAACATGCGTCGGATCCAGTAAGCCAGTATTATTGGGGCTTAACCCCTCTGTGTGCCTCTGGCCCTGATGCTCAATGTATGCGGTAGCATCACTAATACCAGGGCTGATTAGGGAATCAGTAACGGCACTCCAATCCCCTGCGTTGCTGCTGCTGAATTCAATGCCTCAGCCAGCTCATCTCCCGGAGTGGAGCTCACAATCATGATGGACTGGAGCAGCCCGCCGGCTCTCCCCGAGCGCAGCAGCCGAAGGATCGGTCTCCCCAGCTGAGAGTCCGGACCGCCTTGGGTACTTTTCCCACAGAGTCAACGTCCCCCTGAGCTGTGGCCATCGAAGCCTCTCCACACGTCGTCGCGGCCATATGTTCGCTGGCTGGACACGTCGTCCCTTCTGTGCTACCAGCCACTGAGGAGCCATACAGTGAGCAGGAGCAGCCAAAGCAAAATCGGGATCGGAGACGAAGCCCAGACTGAGGCCGGGGAAGCCGCGGTCAGCGAACAAAGCTGTGAAGCCCCACCTCACCGCTCTGCCAAGGTGAATGTAGCTGTGGACAGGTGGGGAGCATAAACGGCACATCAGCGTTCAAGAAGTAAGTAAAAGCAGCATTCGAGCAAACACTGTCTCCTGTAGAGGCGGTATTGTTCATTTGCTCAACATCCGAGAGCCAGGAAAAAAAAAACATATAACAAAACCTAGACGTTATCATACTATGGGAGAGTTACAGATATAAGAGTTTGTCTATGTAACCAAAGACAACCCTGAGCATGACTTCGAGCACAGGACTTGGTTTGGTTGAGATTAGGAACTTTTCCCCTCTCCAGGATAAACAAAGGTCATCTTGGCTCTTCAGCAACCCCACACCCTCACCCCTCAGCTGCCAAAGACTGTAAGCAATAGGCAGCAATTCCTAGATCCTGTGTATATTTTCTCTTATGGAATGTATGTGTTGTAATAGGACTGAATTGTCATATCTTTGAACTGGCTGTCTACAAAAAAGTTGATACTCGTTTGGATGTAATTCTTCCTGATGAAGGCTTTTTAAAACTCTTACCCTCTTAAACACTATTAACACTTTGTTTCATATGCTGGTTTGCTGCTTGGAATTACTACCAGAAGTATGCAATATGAGCACCGAGACTCACCGTTGGTGGAGAGAAGCCTAGTTGCTGGAGTTGACTTTAGACTGTTGGAAGCACTCTCACCTTTGCACCAGCCGTGAGGGGAACGGCAAACGACAGCTCTCTCCCGCTCCCGCCGCCGTGAGGGGAATGGCCACCGTGAGGAGACTCCAATCCCCAGCAGCCTAAGCGGCGGCGCCAGCCGTGACGCCGCTTTTCGCGCCCGGAGGCGCGATAAAGGTCACACAGGCCCCCCGCATTGCGGGAAGCACTCTCACCTTTGCACCAGCCGAGAGGGGAACGGCGAACGACAGCTCTCTCCCGCTCCCGCCGCCGTGAGGGGAATGGCCACCGCGAGGAGACTCCAATCCCCAGCAGCCTAAGCGGTGGCGCCAGCCGTGACGCCACTTTTCGCGCCCGGAGGCGCGATAAAGGTCACACAGGCCCTCCGCAGTGCGGGAAGCACTCTCACCTTTGCACCAGCCGTGAGGGGAACGGCGAACGACAGCTCTCTCCCGCTCCCGCAGCCGTGAGGGTACGGCCACCGCGAGGACACTCCAATCCCCAGCAGCCTAAGCGGCGGCGCCAGCCGTGACGCCGCTTTTCGCGCCCGGAGGCGCGATAAAGGTCACACAGGCCCCCCGCAGTGCGGGAAGCACTCTCACCTTTGCACCAGCCGTGAGGGGAACGGCGAACGACAGCTCTCTCCCGCCGCCGTGAGGGGAACGGCCACCGCGAGGAGACTCCAATCCCCAGCAGCCTAAGCGGCGGCGCCAGCCGTGACGCCGCTTTTCGTGCCCGGAGGCGCGATAAAGGTCACACAGGCCTCCCGCAGCGCGGGACGCGCGCGGGCGAAGCCCGGGCCAAGGGCGGGCCCGTCTGCGCCCGTCAGCGACAGGAAGAGGCAGGGCCACCCCCCTTTCATCTGCATCTGAGGATCATCGTGCAGGGCCAGGAGCTTGCTTGGAGGTACTGTTGGTTCTGTGGCATATTTGATTTTATCTTTTGGATGACAACAAGGCCAATGGTCGCTTCGCCATCTATACATCCTTAGCGTAGTTTTGCACCGACACTGATGGTTAAGGAGTGTCTATATCACTCTTCTTGAAGTAGGTCTTGTACTTACCCTACGCCCCAGGCTTCTGCACTACACTTTGCACTTTAGTGCTCGCATTGTGTTAAACTGATCTTTAGTCAGACAGTAGGGGCGTGCCACCGGAGTCACCTACTCGCCGGGAGGGGAACGGCGTACAACCCCAGCAGTCCTGGCCCGCTGACGGTAAAACAGTGCCACACCAGCGCCTCCAGGTACTCGTCAAGCGCTGCTCGGGACCAGGGCGGGTTAATTTGAGACTGATTGGGACTGGTTTGGGCCACCCACCGTCAAGCCGTCTTGTTATGCCTAATGATTGACCTTGGCTACATTTTGTTGAATTAGGGAGAGTTATTTTTTTGGGTTCTAAGGTGTGTTGCTTTGGGCATGAAGTACAACTAGCATTGTTGGGACTTCGCTCATCTTGCACAGTTGAAACACAATCTTATTTGAATTTCCCTTTCACCAAGGTAGCACAGCAATTTTACAAGTATGGGGAAGAGTACAGCCCCGACCCTAAGACCAAGCACTAGACAGAAACCATCTGTGCGAACCCCTAGTGTGGAACCCACAGCTATTGACAAAATGTTAAGACAGGCAATTGGGGCTGTCTCTAGTGAGATAAAACGCACTGAGAGACGACTCTCCTTAACACCAATGATCCCAAGCACTACACCGACCATGGGAACTAGAGTACCCGATTCCCCCCAAACAGTAAATCTATCGATTACTCCTGATTTAATGCTTGCTCAAGAAGTTGTAATCACTGATAATGCAAATAAAACTAACACGGGGGCGTAATTAGGAAAAGTGGTCAGCCGAAACGAAAAGCTCGCAAGGGGGTGAAACAAGCAAAGCACCCATCGTTGGTAGACCCAAAGGAACAGACAGTGGGTCATGTAGTTAGTGAAAGTCACCTAGACCTAATGGAGCAACCACTTTGGGTGCTGAACTTGGTTAAAGATCTTAAAATCCACCTCAAAAATCTTATAAAAGCTGAGCTAGAAGCAGTAATGAGACAAATAGAGAAGCTGACTTCGCTGGTAGACACCTGGGGGAGTAAAATTGCTACAATTTTAAACACTATTGAAACAACTAAATCTCTGGACCAGGCTCCAACTTCCCAACGAAATCATGTGATCCCTTCTGTTACCACGGCCCCCTGTGTATCCCATGGGTTAAACCCACTAGTGCAAACTAATGTTCCAACTAGGCCTACTTCCCATCCCCATCAAGACACAGCCCCTATTTCTATCCAATATGGGGCAACACGAGCCGAAGATGAAGCCCTCGGCTCCAGGACAACGATAACAAGCTTAGGTCTGATGGTGGAACGTAAACCACCTAGCAATTGCATTGGAGACAATGGGACTACATGCCAATCCAACCTGAGGTTAACAAACTCCACCCTGCCATGTATAGATTTACCACCAGCCTCTACTCCCTATGTCGTTATACTAGCCGGAGTACCTGAGTTGAAAAAAGGTAGTGGGGAGTCCTACTCTGAACTAAAGAACAAAAGTACTTTTTGGATAAACAAACATAGACCTCTCCCACCTCTAATACAAAGTGAAATTCTATTTGTACGCAGGGTCAGTTGGTTGGGACAGAGGTGGAAAGAAATCCCGGGGGACTGCATTTTGATTAACTTTAGGGATACCAGGGCGGTCCAACACATTTTTAAATGGGGATCATCTGGGGAGTTTGGTGGTATACAGACACTCCCCTTAGGCTACTTTTACCCCCCCAGTCCCCTGCTAGGAAGAATGGGAAGTGTATACAAAAAATGGGAAACGAGAGCTCAGACTGGCAACTCACTACACACGGGGCGGGGCTTCGAAACTATCTCGCCTTTTAACATTCCAGTTAGTAATAGATACAGCTCCCTAGATCTGGTCGATTGACTGAATCCCACAGCTAAACAAAAGGAATGCATAGCAAACCACCCTGTCGAGCATCATTATTGTGAAAGATCTGAGCCTATGGATCATCCACCTAGGACGACTTGTGTGGCCACAGTGGCATATAACAGCTTGGGTGCTTCCACTAACTCACCAGGGAACTTGGAAGGTACCCCACAGGGTCAGGAAGGGATCCCCCATCAAGCATTCCATCATGAGCAGGGCCATCTGCATACACAGACCGACTCAGTAAAAGTCCAGCAGATCACTAAGATCTTATCCTGGAACATAGCAGGTCTTACCTCCAAAATGGACCTCCCTGATTGGGGAGAGTACATTGATACACATGAGCTATGTCTTTTCCAGGAAACTTGGTCTACCGCAGCATTGCATAGAGCGGCCTATGTTGCATACTGTACTCCAGCTCTCCAGGGGCCTAGGGGTAGACCCCCAGGGGGCCTTTGTATCTAGGTCGCTATCCACCTGTGTTGCACCATTAAGAGAATAGATACCCACTCCCCGGATATCCTATGTATTCTTCTTTCTTTTGATGACTCCCTTGAGATGGCTGTTATCAACATCTACTCTCGACCAGTTAGGCAGGGGCAAACTTCACAGACCCTGGACTGCCTGGCCAACTTCCTCTCCACTTTACCTGAGTCTGTACATACAATTATTGGAGGGGATTTTAATTGCCACTATGAACCTCTCAATGGCCTATGCATTACTATATCAAGCGAGGAAGACTCTGTTTGGGCCATTCCTGAATGTAACATTTACCCAATAAGGGGATGTACTCCCCTTGTTCTTCAAATGAACTCACTCACACTCAGCCACTCGCTCAGGGCATGTAATGGCCGATTGCCCTCCGAGAGCCCAGGCAACCCAACTTTTAACAAATTGGGACAGGCCTCCACCATTGACTACATCTTGGTAGACGTCGAGAACTGGCATAGAATTTTGGACTTTTCGGTCCAATCTCGATGTGAAAGTGATCATAATCCATTGGTGTTAGAGATTGCCTACTCCCAATTCAAAGACGACCAGGGCCTGACAAGACAACCTACCCCAAACTTAATCGCAGCAGAAGGAGGGAGAAGAGTACGTTGGGGAACATTTGCAGCCTCTATCGAAAAAAGGGCCACCCTGTACAAACAAATTATTCCCTTTTTAGAGATCGCGTTTTGTCTGTCAGAAAAGAGTCAAGGCTGTGAATTCCTGCTGTTGCTAGGCAGGAACCATCAAGACATGTTTTCAAATTTGGCGGAGTTCTTCTATACCCCGAAAACAATAACAACCCCGACCCTAAACTTAAACATCCCTGGTATAACAAAGCGTGTAGGGAAGCAAAACGCGGATTGCTACTTGGGATAAAGAACAAGGATACCCTATGTATTAAAGCTAGCAGGACACATTATAAAAAATCCCTAGCCGAAGCCAAAGCAGCCTGGGAGATTGAAAAATGGGAAGCAATTAAGATAGCCCTAGACAATAGAGACATGAGAGGCTTCTGGAATCTTGTAAAGACTGGTAAGTTCGAAGGCAACTCTGCCATCGAACCAAACCTGGGGGAAGAAGCCTGGAGATCCCATTTTAAAGTTTTATATTCTAGCCCCATAGATGAAGGTGTAGTAAATAGTGCAATTGACATAGACCAAATCCCCCTAAACACGGGTACACCACCCTGTACATTGGCAGAAGTCACCATGGCGCTGGGTAAATTGCTACCAAACAAAGCTCCGGGGTTGGATAGAATACCAGGTGACCTGTTTAGAAATGAACAAACAGTGTGGGCACCCTATCTACAGATCTGGTTCAATGCCATCCTCCAGGGTATGGCGCTCCCTCCGACTTGGGCCGGTGCAGAAATTATTCCTATCTTTAAAAAAGGCTCTCCGCACAATCCGGCAAATTATCGGCCAATAAGCCTTTTCGATGTCACCCAAAAGCTATTTGCCCGAGTCCTTTTGGGTCGGCTGCAATCATGGATGGACGAGATGAATGTACTAACGCCCCTACAAGCAGGCTTTAGGTCTAAAACCTCGACCATCGATCAGATTTTCAGATTGCAGCTGATCCATTGGAAAACCGTAACCTTGGAGGGTGGCAGCCTTTATTTAACTTTTGTGGATCTTAAGTCCGCATTCGATATGGTGCGGCGTGACCAGCTTTGGGGCCTACTCCACGACATGGGTGCACCAGTTTATCTCTGTCAGCAGTTGAAGCGCCTACATGAAGGCACCTACGCGAGGGTTAGATATGGTAGGAAAGGAGAATTGACAGCCCCCTTTCCAGTGGCGAAAGGGGTGAGGCAGGGATGCGTGTTAGCTCCAACCCTCTTTTCCCTTTTCCTAAATGGTCTAATAGAAACGCTCCTGTCAGTGAAGGACATAGACTCACCAAGGCTAGCGAACCGTAAAATACCAGCCTTAATGTTTGGACGATACCCTACTCCTGTCTAAATCACCAATGGGTATGCAGCGGGTTTTGGAAGAGTTTAGTGCATTTTGCAGGAAGAGGAATCTGGAGATAAATCTCCAGAAAACAAAATACATGGTCTTCCATGCCAACAACACAAATTGTCCGCACCCACAATTGGAGGGTAGGTTTCTAGAGAAAGTCTCCATCTTTGACTACTTGGGTCTCACACTTAATGATAAGATGGACTGGGGGACCCAAATCAAGAAAGCTAATTTGAAATTAGCTCAGTCAATAGGGGGCATTTTAAAAGTCCACAAAAATTGCACCCAAAAAGTGTTTGGTCCGCCAGCAGAAATCTATAAAACCCAAGCGAGGGGAGCCTCACTTTATGGAGCTGAACTTTGGGGACATTGCCCATCCCATACCCTATCCGCCACAGAGAACACATTTATTAGGCAATTATTGGCCCTCCCAAAAGTACTCCTTTAACCCCACTTAGGATGGATTTGGGTATAGGACCTATTGCTGACATAATTGCCTCTCGCCCTCTTTTATTCTGGCGTTGCTTATGGAGCACCCCGAGTTATCCACTTATAGGGAGGAACTGAGGGATGTTATGTCCATATTGGGTGCTGGAAATTTACCTTGGCTGTCATACATTAGGAGTACTTGCCATTCTCTAGGATGGGTAAACATGTGGGCAACCCCTGAAGAGACCTGCCCGTCCATTCCCAAAAAATCCCTATCTCTAGCCTTTAAAGAACATAAACTGGCCCTATTGTCCCAGAGTATGAATTCATGCTGCTTGACATCTAAATTTCTGGATGTCAAGCAGCAGTACAAATTGGAACTGGTCCTGGACAATATACAACCATTTATGGCAAAGAAGTTGTTCTTACAATTTAGACATGGGACGCTCCCGCTCCGAACATTTACAAAAAAATGGAAGGGAGCAACTAGATCAGATTGTCCTGGATGTAATCTTTCAGAAGAAACAGAACTCCATGTCATGCTATTTTGCCCTGCCTATAAAAGGTCTAGATCTAAGTGGGTTCTCCAGCTTTGTAGAAACTTGGGGTTGAGAAACCACATCGAGGTTTTTAGGCTACTGAAATACGAGACACACCCACTATTTGTAGTTGTTACCTCGAAATTTTTATTTGCGATGTGGTGCATACGTAAAGGCATTATAAAGGGAAATGAGATGGGCAATACTTAAACTGTGGCTCTTTACTAGAAATTGTTCTGTACTATATTTGCACAGCACTTTATTTAGGGAAATGTCCTGCAATTTTTATCTCCTGATGTCTAATCTTAATCTTTCTCCTCTAAATTTTTTTTTTTAATGTTTTAAATCTAATTGTTTTAAATGCTCTTATACGCTCCTACATAGGATATCCTGGCTACACTTGATCCATAGGGTCATCAATTAATTTTATGGGGTTGTGTAGTTGGGGGATAACAAATGCGGCATCTCAACCCACACATATTTGATGACACTTGTATAATAATTTTTAAACTTTTTTGTTCATAATAATTAATTGTATCTTATGTATCGTCTTAATCATCTGTGCTTTTATGGCTGTACAGCCGAAATAAAGATTTTTTTGACTTTGACTTTGAAAACTCTTACCCTCTTAAACACTATTAACACTTTGTTTCATATGCTGGTTTGCTGCTTGGAATTACTACCAGAAGTATGCAATATGAGCACCGAGACTCACCGTTGGTGGAGAGAAGCCTAGTTGCTGGAGTTGACTTTAGACTGTTGGAGACACAGCAGTTGAATGCAACCGTCTCTGTTTCACAGTGCTTCAGAGTGTACTATGTCATTTCACAGAGTTCTAGTTCATTGGAATGACCTTAATAGTGCTGCCTGTTGTGGAAGCAGAACAACATATGGCAGTGAGCGGTCCAACCCCTGAGAAGGAGGAGAAACGCAAGAGCAGCAGAACCAATCACCATCCAGGAGAGAATCAGGAGGGCAGACAAGGGGTGGCATGCTGGGTTGGTCAGTCTGTGAAGGAGGAAGTGCACTAGCGAGTTGGAGAATCCCAGTGAAGTCAGGGAGGAGGAGGACGGCAGAGAAGCAAGCTGCAGAGGACAGGAGCATTTGACAGAACAACTAATATGTGTTGACTATCATTGACGAGTGAGGATTTGAGTCCCGGAACTCTTTTGGCAGAAGATTGAGGCCTCTGCTGAGCAGTGGCTGAGAAATCTTCTAGTGAGCACGACGTCTATGAGATATGTGTAGCAGAGGAACTGGCTGAGGAGCAGAGCCTAACCATCTCCTTGAAGAAGGCCACCATTCAACACTGTCTCTTCAGCGGAACTAACCAGAACCAGGCCCAGAGATGTTTGTGGCTAAAAATTCTGGGGCAGATTTACAAGCCCCTTGCGCCACTTTAGTGCCGCCGTTGCGTCACTTCTGTGACGCAGCGGCGGCGTAAAGCCAGCGCCATGCTGCGGGGTATTTACAACGTGACGCATCTAGGGAGATGCGTCACGTTGTAAAGCCCTGCGCCACATGAAACCTGCGTCAGGTTTCATGTGGGCGTTCCGAAGCAGAGGGGTCGTTCCGGCGCAGGAACGCCTCGCAAAAGTGGCTGAGTGAAATCTACTAGATTTCACTCAGTCACTTTCCGACCCGGTGCGTCTAAACCTTGCGCCTGCATGAAGCAGGCGTAAGGTGTGACGCACCATGTGCAAGATAGGCCGGGTCGGCACAGTGCTGGAGTTGCGTCGCGCCCGCGACACAGCTCCAGCACTGCGCCAACGTTACGACGGCAGATGCGACACGCATCTGCATTTCCTTGCGCCATGATGCGCCGCATTGTAAATGCGGCGCATCAGTGGTGGCGCAAGGATGGTGATGCGTGTCGTAAGTTTCCTGGCGCATCCCTGCTGATTTGCAGGGATGCGCCAGGAATTGTAAATCTGCCCCTCTGAGAGGAGGCTGAGAAGTTGTCAGGAATAGTGTTATGATTGAGAAAGAAGTTTGATAGGGAAAATAAAAGTTGTGTAATTAAAAAAAAAACTATTTGTTTGTCTTTTTCTAAAATAAGATCCTATTTTGAGAGATTATTTCTGAAAAGCAAAAAATGTTGACCACGCAACTGCAATAGATGGCGACGCGCTGCTATTCACATTTCGGCTGGAAGTGTTAATGCTATGTATTTTTTAGTCCTACCTTCAGAATATCCAAAGTTAAAAGAAAAAAATGACAATGCTTACACAATGGGGAAAGTATGAACTCCCATTAACAAATACTGATATCCTACCTTAACTTGAAGTGACGACAGGGACCAGCTTTCTGATGATTCAATTGCCTTAACAATACTATTTCCACCAATATTCACATTTCTTTACAAAAACGGTCAATCACTATTTTTGCTCCACATCTCACTTATTGTAGTACCTAATAAATGCTGCACTTGAGAACAATCAAATGATGGAATCTAGATAGTTTTCTAGACACCCTTCGAAAATATCTGAAATAATCTTACAATTTTTTCCAGATAAGGCTGATCTTCTACCATTAACATCCGTTCAGCACGTGCCAAAAGCAAATCTATTCTATTTTCACTCAGGTTTCTTTTTCTTTATTAAGTGTACCTTATCTGTATGTCGGTGTATTAGTGGAGAGGCCTCTGTATACCCTAGGTTTGTATCGGAAATCTGTAATTATTCACCATTGCCTTGCCATTTCTACTTGCAACTTCTGCGTGCAAAACTAGTTATCTCTATGAATTCATGTTGTTCCTCTCCATTCCCACTCGTCACTTTATTTAGCATTACCTGCGCAGCCATATCTACTACACTTCATGCAAAATGGAATTTTTAACACTCTTTTACAACAATACCTACAATATACTGCATTTCCAATCCCTTTAAGTGTTGTCATACTCATGCATCTTGGGTACATTCCTCATTACCTCTCTCTCTTTATATCCAGCAGTGGTTCTTCCATTGGAGCAGAGGAGCGTTACCCCCCCCCACCCCCCCCTCCCTCCGCTGTCAACGCAGCAAGCTTGAAAAATGAAATGGCAATGAAGATATTTCATTAGCATTTTATTTTTCAGTTCAGCCAAACCAAGTGGCAGAGCTGGGCAGGGCCATAGCTGCTGATGGGCAGCAGGGAGCAGTGTTGTTGCTCCAGTTTAAGCTGCGCATGTCATTTTGGCAGCTTGACATGTGCATTTTAAACGTCTCCATTCCACTGTTTTGAACAGCTGGGTGGAGAGCAGGCGCAAGCCCACAATGCCTAAAGGAGCGTCGAGACATCCCGCTCCAGCCAACCCTGGAGCTGCCCTCATGCTGCCTAACATTATCAGCAGCATGAGAGCAGCATCAGGATTAGTTAGGGGAGTGGCTCAGAGACTCCTTGCTGCCTTGGAGCCTCGGACAGCAGCAGGAAGAGGAACATGAGGACGAGGTAGTGGGTAAGTAGCCTATTTTTATTTTGAATGAAAATGCTTTCTTACCCACTTGCAGGCAGTGTGAGAAACTTGCACTGCCTTGGTTTAGCCTCAACTCCAGAGATCTCAATTGTGGCCCCTTATAACAACTGGGCCCGATTCTCAAAGGTGAAATGAGACGAAAGTCTAACTTTAAGACTTTTGGTATTCACAAAGGGCATCTACTACTCGTAAATGCCCTTTGTGAATACCGAAAGTCATAAAGTTCAACTTTTGGTATTCACAAAGGGCTTTTACGATTAATAAATGCCCTTTGTGAATACCAATAGCTGTAAAGTTAGACTTTCATCTCAGTTTACCTTTGTGAATCGGGCCCAATGTTTATAACGGGCCACAATTGAGAGCTGTGCTGGGTTTCTCACAGTGCCTGTAAGTGGGTGAAAAAGTTTGCCCCACCATTTTGTATTGTAAGCATCCGCTACTGTTCATACCTATTTCCACATTTGCCTCATGTATTCCTCTTGCTACAGCAATTATTTCTTGTAGGGGCATGCGTTATGCAGCCAGAACTTCCCATGTATTTCCAGGTAAATTCTTCTCATCACAAGATGATCTCGGATATATCTCGGATACACCTTCAACCTCTCAAGCACAATTATACAAGGTTCTATGACCTCTTAAAGCCTCTTACGGTCAATGCTCACTGGTGTGTGGCATCACAAATAGAATTTGTAGGACAATGATAATGTTTCTCCTGTGACCAGAAAGACAGAGAGGAAAAGGTATCAATAAGCCTGCAAAATGCATATGCATTTAACAGGCAGAACTACAATTCAAAAAAGACACATTCAGGGAACATATTTACAATAAAAGAGATCTAAAGAAGTCAGTTGTCCATTCTCCTTTAACAATATGTTTGGGTGGAGGCATGTTCTGGAAATCGTCTGCAACAACTGGAATTCGATTTGTAGCCTTTTGACTCTACCTCACCACACATGATGATCATGTATGTGTGCCGGAGGTACCTGTTGTGCCAAGGATTGAGACCCAGAGCCAGGCTCTCTGATTGGTGGGGCACACCATACACATCCTCCTTTGATGAGCCTAACTACTGTCAGCTCACAGGGCTGTAGAGGACTGACAGTGGTGGCAGTCATATGATTTCAGAAGGAAAGGCATTTTACCTGCTAATGAAAGTGGATTACCAGCCTCTCTCATGTTTCTGAATTGATGTGCCAGCCCCCTGGAACTAGGTCCTTTGCCCATCTATGTGGGGCATGGGTGTTGCATGTGTGTACATTACTAGTGTGTATATGATGTGTATGGAACATGCATTACACACATGGCTGCTGCCACACTGGAATCCGTTTTGTATTTGTTAAATTCTACTGGCACCTAAGATGAGGGTGGGAGGGAAAGCCCATATAGTAGATATGAATTGCAGGCCTTCCCCCAGAACATTACAGGGTGGGCGAGATTTAGAATTGCTAAGGAAAATGTATAAAGGGTCACTTTGAAGTTAGTGATCGCCACCTATCTTTTCTTGGTTAATTGTACTCTGGATAGGCTACTACCTGCAGGTCAACATTTAGTTACATAGGGGGGCCTCCCTTGTCTTCTTGCTCTTGTTGTGGGTTTCTCCTAAAAGGAGACTCCACGCTCCACTCTACCTCTCTGCTCACCCCTAACGACAAACACTATAGATGAACCAGTCTGAGAGAAATAGACAAAAGGCAGGAACTGCTTGATATTGGTCTTAGTATTAGTACTAACGGGAAGTTTACAGGTGCAGAGAGATGATCAACACTAAAAGAGGAGACAGAAGCAGCAAGGAGTATTCACCACAGTGACCCAAAGTGGGCACATAGCTTATTTGGGTGGTGGGCTTTATGACTGGACCCAAAACCAAGAAGCGAGCTTCCCAGAATAATGAGATCTGCAACACAAGTGCAACCTTCTCTCAATTGGTGCTGCTGCTGCTGTTTACCTGAGTGATGGCACTCTTGTTGCAAAAACCGAACAGCTCTGCTGGAGCATTGCAAGGACCTCATTATCTCCTGTCAGTGGAGGATGCACACCACCAAGAGTGGAGCTACCCTCACCAATCAGCAATGACTGCAGGGGTTGTCTGACACAGAAAAGAATGAATGTGAATATTAGGTACTGCGCACCCAGATGAGGGGAACTGATTTTCCAGGAAGCAGGGGGAGAAAGGAAGCATGCACCAGCAACGGCTAAAACTGGGTTGGCCTCCACAAATATAGACTATCATAGAACCCCACGGGAACACCCTTCAGAGATAAATTTTTGTCTTGCGCTAGCAGGATCTGTCCCACTGGAACCCCGGTTTAGGCATCCAAGAACCTGTCGTATTTGGCACGCTCTGATACAAAATAGCATTGCACGCTAATGTAAAGTACATTTTCTTCCAAAGTAAAAATTCAGACTGGACATTAATTTGTTGATTGCTGTATGATTCTATTGAGTTTTAAGTCTGTAACCTCAAACCAATCACTGAGTAAGCCTTGGACTGCTCGGGTTTGCTACTCTGAGGGTCGAGTGCCAAAGGGGTATACGTAATGTGCAGTTCTGGACTCAATAATAAGTTTAATCCTAGGATGCAAGTGGTAAAAGTCGCAGTTTGTTAAAATAAGAGCCCAGTAACCATTGCCTGCCCCGGGACTCCTGAAAATGTTCCCACAGAATATGCTTTTATTTTGTCACCAAAGGGGCTGTGACTAGTCCACTTACCCCAATTGATTATAGGGTATCAAATAATGGATTCATTTGCAGTATCCTATGCTAGAAAATAACATTTCAAGCAACATTTCAGTATGAAACTGCCATGAGGTTCCAATGAGATATCAACGTCTTCAAAAATGGGGAATTAGAATTCATCACAAATGCAGTTCCCCTCCTAGCCATGCATATCTTCCATTGAAGGGTCAATTGTCCTTGACTAGGTGCTCTATATATCCTCTCTACTTCCTTGTGATGACCTGCAAGTTTCTGCTCCAGCCCCACACAAGTAACCATCATAGTCTCCAATCTAAAGGGGCATCAAAATGTTGTAGAATAATCATACCGACTGTCTTGTCTCCTATGAGATTACTTTTCCAGTAAACTGGCCACCTTGACCCACAGACTAACAGGCAGTGGGTGAGAGCCAATCCATCCTCTCCAATAAAAAAGTAAAACAATAAAAACTCAACAAACATAAAAGAAGTACATAACAAATTGAATAATATAAACAATACCAATTTCAGGAAATGTGAATTTGCCCTGCATTCTCATTCACCTCAGTACTAACTTAGATCCAGCCTCTACCTGTGATCCAGCGCGGCTAATATAAATCTCTCCTTAGGACACGAATCCAGGTAAAACATTTATGCAACCAATTGTCTATTAAACCTTATGTCGATGGGGCCCATGACACCGCATATCATACATTCATTCATTCACTGGATTTCACACCAGGGAGAAATGTGTTGCTGGACGAACGGGATACCTTGTTAAATTTGACAGAATAATACCTCAGACATTATATACATTAACCTTTGATCCTGTCAGTTCTAAACATCAAGGTACTCTGCTCTTTGGTCGATGGACCAACTAGTAGAATAAGTTGATGGTGATTAAGACCAGCTCAATCACAATTAAAACCTTTTAACTTTTATAACTCATATATGAACTAAAGAACCACAGACTCATTTTAAGTTAGTATGTAATTTTATCTAAATTCTCAATTGCATGGATAAAATTCTTTGTTTATTAATCACATTTAATATATCAATAACATTTTTAAGAAAGGTTTTAATGAAGAAAATAAATTATGCATTACCCATAGTTTAAGATGCGGACAGGAATGGTTCACCAAAGAAAATAAATGGCAGATTACAGAATAGAACTCCCAAACTGACTGACTGTCCCGCTAACCTCCTCGGACGTACCTCCCAGGTAGAATTCCCGCAACGATCTCGTTCCTTCCCCAGTCAAGTTTGAAGTCCAAAAATGACAAAGTCTTTTTGTAGTATTGAGGTGGAAAAACTGGAAAATAAAGAGGCGGTATGGCAGGAAAACACCAACACCAGCAGGAGCATCAATAGCAGCGACCACAGCAGCAGCCCACCCCACATAAGAGTAGACCCTCTTATACCCTATTTTCTAGCTTACTACATAAAATGTTGCAATCCTTAGGGGCAAGAATCATGCTAATTGGTCCATTTGAGGGGTGGTGATGGTCACCTCATCGCCCTCCTTGTTCAAACTGGTTTTGGGACAGTAAAACATACAATGAGTCTCATGACTTCGGGGTTAAAAGCAGTCCAACTTGTCCATTCATTTTGTTGCGATCTTGATGGTCACAATTTAGTTAGTCCATTGTTGCTCAGTACTTTCTCATCCATTCCCACGAATACGTGCTGAGTCTTTCTTGGCACCCTCCTTATTGTAGGTCAGTTCGACCTTGACATCTCTCACTCCGTGCACAGGCCGCATCCACGTGACTTGATTTCTCTATTTCTTCTGCGCAGAGGCCATCTTTGGCTTTTCACGTGACCTCATCCGTTTCAGCAGCCATTTTCGCAGCATGGCCTAACAGGCCCGAACGAACTATCATAAGAACAAACACAACCACAATTAAAACAAAGAAAATAAGCCTTTCTGTTTACCACCCGCCATTCTAACGACCCGTGTTAGGTGTTACCTAGCTAAAGCGACATTTAATGCCATTTTACTCACCATCTGCATTCTTTGCCACAATACAAATCTACTACGTAGCATAAATCATGCAATTTCACTCTAATTAGTACGCAAATCACAATACTAAGGTTAATTAACTTCACAATTGTAAATAAATTAGATTTTGCACAATTTTGCATGTTACCTTTATATATAGTGTTTACTAAAAGGTGCATTTGTTGGTTAATACATGCTTCTTCAAACAGTTAGTATTATTAATTTATTAAGAGTTCATTAATTTTCCAAGGGGGTACAAAATTATTTTATTTACCCTGCTCCATCACCTGCACACTCCATAATAACACCGATTTAATACCTGCAAAATCTAATGAAAATACTAATTTTTATTTATAATATCTTCAGTAAGCCCTACGCTTTCAGGAGGAGTGACACTTTCTTACTCATGTGGAGCCGACTGGCATGGCTGGTATGGAGGTCACAGATAACACTACTGAGGCCATATCTTAACAACTTCAGAGATCAGGCCCCTTTTAAAACAACTTGTAAAAAATATTTATGCAAGCACTAAAACTAGCATAACTGGGGCTATTCTCTTAGTCAACTTATGTACACTAGAAGATCAGTGGGTTCAATCAGGGGTTTATAAGCGTGCTACTCACCCGTGAGGGTCTCAAGGCGCTGGGGGGGGGGAGCAACTCCGAATCCTTACATTCATGAAAGTACTCACCATCTTTGCCAAATGGGCAGTCATGGTCCAGTTCAATAGAAAAAACATGTAGCCTTCGAAGGTACTGTGAGGGGTTGTGTCCCTGAGGGGCTTCGCTTACCTGTACTTCACCTTGTCGTCCTCCCAATGTACTCCCTCGGCGTTGCGAGACCTGAAAGGAAAAAGGGAAAAAGGCCACACAAACCCACCCCACAGTCATGCATGCAGTAAATGGTGACTGTTTCATTAAACAGGACAGAGGAGTCAGGAAGGAGAACCAATCAGAAGGAGGCCGCCGGGAGAAAACAGAACCACAGAAAGAGGAGACGAGGACCGAGGACACGGTTGCTTTGGGAAGTAAGACAAATGCCACTGGAGAAAAAAGCACCACCGCTCGGGCTCCCGCAGAGTAGAGGAAGAGCCCGACTCTACGGGAGACTGCCAAGGAAGCCGCTGAGCAGGAGAAACCTAGAAGACCCATTTG
Source organism: Calotriton arnoldi (assembly GCA_963921515.1). Classification (NCBI taxonomy): domain Eukaryota; kingdom Metazoa; phylum Chordata; class Amphibia; order Caudata; family Salamandridae; genus Calotriton; species Calotriton arnoldi. The sequence continues at coordinate 977,407 of CAWUFW010002393.1, read as the reverse complement.
GGGAGAGGAAGATGTTGAATCCGGTCCGGAGGAGTGGTGGATTGCCCTGGAGGATGCTGGTCAGTCGCTGCAACTCTGGAGAGTTGTGGCGTAGCGAGTGAATACCAGGGCCAGAATTGTTGTTTGTACCCAGACGGGAGGAGGGAGGAGGCAGTGGGAGGGAACATGGGGCATGGGCGGTGTTGGTGAAGGGTTGAGTGGTCTAGCCTGTGCTTTCTTCCTCTCTAAAAAGGAAAATCCCCAAAAGCACATGCATAAACACTACAAATCTCAGAAGGCACTGGGATAAAACATATAAAAGGAAAGTGGATTCCACATAGTTCCTTTAAAGGGCTAGGACAATTGTGAAACCCTTGTATTTTGATGTAAGACCTCCCTTAATCCCAGAACATGCCAGAATACAAATGGGAATCGCTGTATCTCTCTCATACTGAAAGAGAGAAACCAAGGGGAGAAACTATTGTTTATTAAAAACAAAGAGAATATTGACTGTTTGTCCTGTCTTGCTATATCTATCTTCTTTTTCCACCATGACACGGCCCCTTCCCTCTCACACACCAAATCGGTTGGTGAAAGAAAATTACTGATTTTGATCCATGAATAGTAACTTACCTCTCATTTCTTTTGACCCAGAATCCAGGGAGAGTTCGTCCATGCCGAAGACCTGGAATAAGAAAAGAAGAAGACAAAAAGGGATCATTATCGTTTCAAAAAGATGTTCTCAGACATACCTGTGTATGTTAAAATCACAAAAAAATCAGAATAAAGACACCATTGCGAAACACATCAAGCCTCCTCACCTATACATCTGTCCCAGTCTTCTACAGGTACCTTTTGAAAATTCAAAAAATGCAAACAAAGAATTGTTGTGACTACAGAACAAATCACATTATCACTGCAACACAACCACAAAATACCCAGAACTCATCTCAACCCCATCGGTCCCTAACCTCCCTAATGTCTTAACAGTCACAATTATACAAAACAAGAGCAATGCCATCCAATCACAAAATACTCCCTCACTCACAACTTTTATGTAATCCCTTCAAGTTGCACACCTTATGAGAACCTCAAACCCTCACCATCCTCCCACAGATTCTGAATTCCCAAGCCATCCCTCCAAACTAGATATAGTGCTGGTATTGCTCTGCCAACTTCCAATACATGACCTTTACCTGTGCTGTAGTATACATTAGTATTGCTATACAATTATGAATCACTACATAGCTTGAAAGGCGAACTCGGGAAACTCACAACCTATTATCTGAAATCATTCAAAATGGAATTGGAATAAAGAAAACATGGTTTGGAGACAAGTTATTCGCCGCCCTAAATAACATATTTCCTACTAGACTCGGAATCGTCTACAGGAACATCCAAAATAACTTTGCAAACATACTGTGTTACATGTCATGTTTATATTTGGCAGTGTCTTATGAATGACATTACGTTGGGATATTCAGTTTTGTAGATGGGCCGTTTACCATTCCAAAATGGCCACCATTGTCACTGTGGTCAAGTGGGAGGCGGGCCTTTCAAGGTCATGTGGATGTTGACACACATCCGATTCTATCCCATCGACGGTCTTCCACTTTATATTGTGCGATGGCGCCCGGTACGAGCGTTCATAACCCGATTATGCTACGGTGAGGAGGGATGCGTATCAAGGTATAAAGTGCCCTCTATTTGGGAGTTGCTTTACAACAGTGCCTTTTTCTGCGTGTTTTATAGTGAACAACCTGCAATATGGTCATACTTTAGAAGTCTCCCCTATTTGTGTCTTGATACTCAGTGAACTACATTGCTTATGGGTTTGTTGGGGTGTGACTATTGACTATCACTCAACGCGGTTCCTATGTGCTGACCCTTTGATGCTCGCGTGCTTTGTTGAAACAATATTCGTAGCAAATTGTTCACTTAAGGTCTTTTTTGATGCGTTTGGTTACTCAGTGAATCCTTCTTGTGTCTTTTATTCTATTTTCTCTTTCTTTTTCTCCCTTTCTCCTTTAAGCTTACTTGGGTGCTATTATTACCCATTGCATGTGGGTGATGCATTACGATGATGGTCATGCCTGTAATAGTTAGCGTTCCTGTGTTTCTTCTGTTCCGCCAGCCGGAACAATGCCCACGTCATCCGCAGGCAAGGCGTGGCCTGCGGGGATTAATAAAAGGGAAGAGCCCGCTCGGGGGCGTTCTTCCGGCACTAGCCAACTGTGTGTGTGTCCGTTAATTACTGTTAGCCCCATAAGCAACCGTAGGCCTAACCTTACCTGCATGGTCGGTGAGGACAGCACACTGGCGATGAGGGGGGCCGTGACCCTCGCTTCAGACTTGTGCCCGTTCAGCCCTGCTGCCGAAGTGCGCGATGTTCACCGCGCTGGGGTGCCACGACCGCTGCATTGCCCAGGACGCATGGAGGACGCCTACGAAGCCTGGCGGGTGAGTGCTGCCCCGCTGTGTGGCCCCAGCGTCCCGCTGTCCAAGAGAGGCACCCCGCCACTACCCTGCTCCTGCCATCCAGCGTGCCACCCTGCTCCGTACCGGCCGCATCGCCTGCAGAAGGGGCGTGGTCTTGGCGGGAGGAGCATGCTGCAGCGCGTCGGCTGTCTCTCAGGAACGGGAGACAAGCCCCTGCCTAGCGCGCACACGTGGGAAGCGTGTTTCAGCGCCCGGCGAGGCCCCAGAAGAGCGTGCAGGCCCCAGGAAGCAAGGGGTGCCACAGCAAAGAGTGCAGGCGCCTGGTAAGGAGGTCGGACTACACCCCAAGAGACAGAGCAGGGGAGAAGCACAGGACAGACCCACCTGTAGTGGAGGAGTCGGGGAGGGACAGTCACAGTCCCAAAATCAAGGACAGAGAGGATACTGCACACTGCTGTAGGGGCAAGAAGAGAGGGAAAAAAAAAAAAGAGAGTGAGATAATAAGGACAACACGTACGAGGGGCAGTGGAAGCACACACAACAGACCTGCTACACCGCTCAAAGGCTGCGTGACTGGGAGGGCAGTGTGGAGACACGGCACGCCAGGGACAAGCGCAAGAAAGCGGCAAAACCAAAGGAAAGAGAGCCCAGGCACAGGCCACTGCCATATTGAGAGCAGAGACGCAGAGGGGAGTGAGAAAAACCCCCTCCCACAGGAAAGATGGGGGACGAAGACCAAGCACAAGCACCATCCAGATTCCCAGTCCAACACACACTTACCGGGGTACTGCCACCTTTTAGCGAACTGGAAGATCCAGCCACAGCGTCCCCGAGGTGGAAAATCTGGATAGAACGCCTGAATAACTATTTCGTAGCCACCAGGGAAACCGACGGGGCAGTGAGACGGTCACTACTTCTCCACTATGCTGTTGATGAAATATTCAAGTTGTTCAAACACTTGCCGAATACGGGCATTGCCACGGACTACGACGCTGCGGTGGCGGCACTTGACACGCCCTTCGACCCCCAACTTAATCCAGACTTTGAACGTTTCAAGTTACGCCAATCCCGCCAAAGGGAAGGGGAGTCGATTGATGCGTTCTACGCCCGCCTGCGTGAACTAGCCAGCACGTGCACGGAGGATGATCAACCAAAGGAGATAAGGGCCCAGATCATCCAAGGGTGCCGAGACAAGACACTCAGAGGCCTCATCCTGCGCCAGCCAAAGATCGCTCTGGAGGACATACTCATATTAGCAAGGACCCACAATCTGTCGGCGGCCAGGGACAACGAAATGGAACAAGCCGCAGGGAAAACCGGAGACCATCAAAACGGAACGGGCGGACGCCCTCCTAACAAGACCACAAAATGACACACCTAGGAAGGCAAGGCCCGACGCATCCAAGACGCAGTGCGGGTACTGTGGGCATGAGCCACATGCAGCGAAGGACTGCCCCGCGCAAGGCAAAACCTGTGCCAATTGTGGGATCCCCAACCACTTTGCAGCAGTGTGACGGAGGCGGTACCGAGGCCGCGACACCCGAGGACAAAGACCACCATCACGGACGGTACGACAACTTTCCTTAACCGACTCTGCACAGCAGGAGGAGCCACAGAGGACAAGCCGGAGGTACCAAGGGCCAGAAGATCCATCCACAGAGGAAGACGAAGGGGAGACATACCTGATCTCATTGAGACAGGAGCTCAAGCGTCGCCGAAGACCCCAGCCCACCTGCACAGTCAAGATCGCAGGCACAGAGGTAAAGGTGGTTATCGATACAGGAGCATCGGTAAACATGATGGGCCTCCAGCAATATCGACACCTCCGACCTCGACTGCCAATCACCCCGTCCCGGACCAAGATATTCGCCTACAGAAGCCAGACCCCCCTGCCGCTCAGAGGAAAAATATCCGTCCCGATCAGGTCAAGCGACCAGGAAGTCATGGCCATTATTCACGTCATAGATCGCAAAGCAGACACCCTAATAAGCAGCCACATGGCGGAAGACCTAGGCCTGGTGACATTTACCAGAAGTGTCCAAGCCCATCAGGTTGATGAGCTGCTCAACCAATTCTGGAACTCTTCCAAGGACTTGGATGCATCAAGTGTGACCCCATCAAGCTGCACATTGACAAGTCCATCACTCCAATCACGCTGCAACACAGGCGAGTCCCCTTCCACTTGAGGCCTTCGGCGGAGAGAGAACTGGAAGTGCTCGAGAAACAAGGCGTAATCGAAAAGGTCTCGGGACCGAAGCCCTGGGTGTCCCCGATGGTTATCGCGGAAAAGCTCAAAGAGCCATGAGGTTGCCCAACCGGGCCAATAAAAAGGGAGCACCACCTTACGCCAACCATGGATGACATCATTGCGGACGTCAACGGCTCAAGGTGGTTCTCAAAAATCGATCTGAACGCTGGGTACCATCAGCTGCCTTTAGCGGAGGAAAGCCGCTACATCACAACGTTTAGTACCCACTTGGGGCTGCGTCGTTACAAACGACTGAACTTCGGAATATCCTCAGCAGCAGAGGTATTCCAGAACACAATCCGCGAGATGCTATCCGGGCTGCCAGGGGTGATAAACATCAGCGATGACATCCTGATCCACTCTGCTATGGCTGCTGACCGTCACAAGCATCTGAGAAGCACTTTGCGTCGCCTTAGTGAACACGGGGCGACGATCCACAGAGAGAAGTGTCTTTTCTTCCAATGTTCTTTAGAATTCTTCGGGTACGTGTTCAACCAGGAAGGCATTCAAGTGGATCCGAAGAAGCTGCATGCCATCCGCAGCGCTCCAGCTCCAACCACACCCACCAAAGTGAGGAGCTTCCTGGGCATGGCTGCTTACTGCGGGAGGTTTATCCCCATCCACCTCCACGGATCAAGCGATGGGCTGTACAACTTCAGCCATACCAAATGGAAGTAGTGCATAGACCCGGGGCGAAGAACCCTGCGGGCTTCCTGTCCCGACATCCTGCACCACAGGAAGAAACAGCCAACACAGAAGGGTCAGAACAATACATCAACATGATCTCACCGGTGGCATGTCCCCAGGCGATGACTCTTGAGGAAATCAAGGAAGCAGCCGAACATGACACCATATACACCCGGACTCTCCAAGCGGTCCAAGAATGGTCATGGAGGAACTACCTTCAACAGACCAATACCTGGGCACCAGAAAACCGAGAAGCATTGACGAAGATATGGAGGGTGAGGAGCGAGCTGAGCACCACGGAAGATGGAATACTGTTGAGAGGCTCAAGCTCTGAAACCACGAGCAACCCAACTGGCCCACGGAGGCCACCAAGGCACAACCAAAATGAAGGCGAGAATGAGAGAAAAGGTATGGTTCCCAGAACTCGAGGCAATGGTCGAGGACCTAGTATGCCGTTGCCCGGCCTGCCAACTAACCAGTGTTCCGGCGAAACCGACCCCGGTGATCACCGAAGAGGCCTGCTCCCTCCCATGGTCGAAGGTGAGCATAGACTTTGGGAGTTTCCCCGGCGGGAAACACACGCTCGTCCTTGTGGATGCATTCTCAAAATATCCCATAGTGGAACCAGTCGTATCGACCACCTTCGCCCATGTGGCACCCACCCTGGAGAAAGTGTTTGCCACGTTTGGGTTTCCCCTGGAGATCCGGAGCGACAATGGGCCCCCGTTCCACGGGGCTGAGTTCGCCACCTTCCTGCTTCAGCGAGGGATCCACCACTGCAGCGTCACACCTCAATAGCCCCAGGCCAACGGAGACGTTGAGCGTTTAATGCGGACCCTAAACAAAATGCTACGCATCGCATTGGTGGAACAAGCGGATCCCAAGCAGCGTCTCTACGAGTTCCTCAGGGAATACTGGAGTACTCCACACTGCACCATGCTGCAGAGCCTGTGGTCCCTCATGTTCAAGGGCCCACGGAGAGATCTGATCCCTACGTGTCCAGGGTGGACACCTTAGCCTCTGGATGTCCCGGAAACCCAAGCAAGAAGAGAACGACAAAACTACTGAGCCAGTGCTAGACGCCATGCTGCACCCCGGTCCCTCCGACCTCGGGCCACAGTCCTACTCAAAGACCGCCGGCCTGGAGGAAAGTTCCAGGACCATCCATGAACCAGGTACCTGGACGGTCGTTGCCAGCCATGGAACCATGGTGACAGCCCGAAAAGGGAGCGTGGAGATATCGCAAAACATCTCCTGGTTCAAAGAGGTCCCAGCCGAACCTTCGAAGGACGATCCACGGCTCTCACTAAGCCCAAGCCAGAGCCTTCCAAGCAGGGAAGAGGAAGACGTGAATGACGCAGCGGAGCCTGTTTCCCCAAGCACACCGCCTCCCTGCACGCCTCCTAGCTGGCCACCACCCAGTGAACCACCCAAACGAAGCCAACAACATCGTTACAGTCTACGGCCCAATCCTCGCCCTAACCAACAGCTCCAGGATTTTGTGTGCTAAGACTGTAGAGACTGATGCAATCGAACTATGTATATTTACTGGACTAGCGTTTCATTTTCAAGACCCAATTTGGAGGGGGGTGTAATAGTTAGAGTTCCTGTGTTTCTTCTGTTCCGCTATCCGGAACAATGCCCACGTCATCCGCAGGCTAGGCGTGGCCTGCGTTGATTAATAAAAGGGAAGAGCCCGCTCGGGGGCATTCTTCCGGCACTAGCCAACTGTGTGTGTGTCCGTTAATTACTGTTAGCCCCATAAGCAACCCTAGGCCTAACCTCACCTGCATGGTCGGTGAGGACAGCACAGTGCCCATGCGTCCTGTTTGAATCTATATGTGCTGATCACTTCTGTATGATTGCGAACGTAGGGGTTATTTTGTGACCCTGGCAGACAATTTGTTATACTTTGTTTTCCTATTTGGGAGGCATGTGTTATTTGGCATAATGGATGTTTGCTTGACGTTTTGAGATTGTTATTTATGGACAATTGAGATACCGAAAGGACTGAGATGTGTGGATATAAAGGCCCCTCCTTTCAAATTCTAAATACTAATATTACATTTGTTCAACCCTCTTAGGTATCTGTCAGGGAGTTATCTCTCCCAGTCTTTTCTATTTTGGATACGACCACAAAACATATGTGAAGTTGTAACAGTTGATGTAAGAACGAGACTTAACCCATATATCCCAAACATCTATGGAATGGATTCATAAGGATTCCCCTATAATATGGAGTGAGATCTATGAATGGCACACATATGAGGGTATGTTCCATTTATACTCTGGGCATGAGTATGTCCATCAAAATAGGTTAAATTCTATAAAATAGGATGCTCATCCCAGTGATTGAGTTACTACTCGGACTGGTGGGTTATTTTGGTGCAATATACAGTTTGATTTATCCCTTTCCCATGACAAGATAGACACCTAACATGGAGTCTTTACTCTCTACCAATGTGGTCCTCAAGACTGTTTTGAAATATATGAGTAGATAATAAAGGATATGTTTATTATAGATATGGTTTTGTTTATGTCATATGTTTTCTTGTTTTTATAAATTGGAGTCTTGTTATGTTTCTGGATGTTATATGTTACTGTGTAGGTATACTTTTTGTGTTAATATATGTGTCATGTGTCAGTTATGCACATGTGTTGTTATTTTTTGTGCAAATAATGTCTTGAATTGGTTTCATTGAAAGTGTCTTATGGCTGTCTTTTGCTTTCTTGTATGTTATTTTCAGCCCTGATGAAGTTCAATAAGTAATTTGAATGAAACACGTTGGCTGGATGGTTTGACTGGATGTTTTTATATGGATATAAAAAGGAATAAAATAATAATTAGAAAATTCAGATTGGACTCCTATGGATTGCAATTTTTTCATGGTGCACCTTTCCATTTGTTGTCTTTTCAGCACTTGCACTCTGTCTGATGTGAGTCCTACCTCCAAGTGGTGCAACCCCTGTTCTGGACCCTTGGAAGTGGGCCTGAAGGTGCTCTGCCAACCTAGCTGTGATCCAGTGGACAGAACCGATGCGGCGTAGTGCTTCTCGTCACAGCTCTGCTTTGGAACCACCGCTGCATGACACATCCCCGCCACATCCCCAACACATGACTTCATATTGAAGCCCGCTGTCTCCTCAGAACCACCACTGCACAATGCATCGTACATGCAGGTCTTTGCATCGCAAGCACCTCGACAACGGCATCCTTGACCATGCAGGACTTTGCACCTCAGTCCCGCAGCTTCCTAGGAGCCATTGTGCATGACGCATCTTCGACGCAAGACTCCGCATCACTCGTCTCTCATTGACGTGTCCTCGGCGACAACACAGGATCTCACATTGCAGCCTCACAACTCCTACGAACCACTGTTGCGCAATGCATCCTTGACACAGGATCTTGCAATGCTTTGCAACCAGGATTTAAGGTACTTCGTTCAGTGGGCCTAACCTGGTTTCTGTATCCAGCTCGCGCTCCATCATGGTTGGCCTGACCTGTGACTTAATCCAGGTCCTGCATTTGCAGATTACGACAGTTGGCGCTTCATGCTTCTAGGCACTGTTTTTACCTTAAACTTTGAACTGCATATCTCCGGATCTACTGATACAAATTTTGTCATTTTGTTCTTTAATAATTTATTACATTTTACTCTATGTTACTTAATTGGTGTGGAATTTTTCTTGTGTTGTGTTTTAACTTTATTACTGTTTGAATTGCTGTAAAAATACTTTACACATTACCTCTAAGTTAAGTCTGCCTGCTTGTGCCAAGCTACCAGAGGGTTAAGCACAGGATCATTTGGGGTTTGCCTGACAGAAACTGTGGCTGCTGCTTGAGTAGGGTTTAACCTCCCTCAACCAGTAGCCCAATTTCCAACATTAGCAAAGTCAGGAGTGGGAAGTTTTAATGTTTTTCATAGTGAGCCAATGTCTAGAATGCTCTGAGATCTGGGTAGCAGGTGGTGGAGGTTATAATTCCGCAATAATGAAGCCATCCGTCTCCAAGGCTAATCTTTTTATGGTGGCATCTTTTCATTCTGGCTAATGATACTGATGACTTTTTATTTCTGAATGCCTGTTCCTAAGATCTGAACTCTTAAATGTGTGGTGCATTTTGTGATGAGATTTTAACATCACTGATCAATTAGTGGAATGCAAAGAAATTCTTTCCTCAGTGAGATGGGGTGGGCCTTTATTCTGGCCTGATGGCTAGAATATGTTGCTTTATTTTGGGCAACCCAAGGTTTACTAATTTGCTTTTTAATAATACAGATAATCCATTGCAGGTATCTGGTCTAGACATAGAAAGATCCCCAAGCAAGTCTTTCCTTTTTCAGGACAAAGACCACTTCCCTGCCAAGTGTTAGCTCATGAAGTGTTTTCTAGATTACCCACTCCATATAGGTAGATAACTTTGTAGTATAAGAGTGTACTCCGTTTTTAAATGTGCAAACTGTGGTGGGTGAAAGCTTGATGGTCAGGTAAACAGAACATCTGTATGACAACGTGAACAAATTAGACAGCAGTGAGGAAGCAGCTTCAGGATAAAAAAGTTGTTCCCAGTGCTGATTAACACGTCAAGGTCCAGGTGGTTCAGTAATGCAATGATGTCATGCAGCTTTGAAAGTAGATGTTTTCTGACAACAACCACATCTGATTCTGTGCTGTGACAGTGTAATCTGTGACCTTGATGAGGAAATATTAGTTGGAGTTAAGGGAGTTATTTTCGCCAGGTACGTTGACCTTGTGTTTCTTTAGAGAGCAGGGGTCTTTTAAAACTGTTTTAAACCTGATGCAACGGAGGCGTGGCTTGACGCTGTAATGGGATGGCTGCGGCTGTGTGAGGCTCTTGTGTGACTCAGGGGAAACGGTGGCCCATGGAACGCTCATGGTCACGTTTTGCTCTATGTCCGACTGTCTCTCATTGGAGACTCTCTGCTGCCCCTGAAGGTGTGTTCACAAGGTGATTACCTTGCATATTTTATGTTTTGTAATGGCTAAACGCAGTGGGTGTGCTGCAGGAGGCTCTCACCCGCCATTTTGCTTTTGCTTTCACCTCAGAGCCTCTTCATGACGACGTGAACGTTCCTCCTGGCGCCCCTTGCTGCCTAATTTTGCTCTTCTAACATGATGCACTTCATGGGAAAGCTTTAGAATGGACTACATTATCACAAGTGATATGCTCTATAGTTGCATGTGATAATTTTGGACAGGAATACAGCCAACAGTATCACACTGCCATTTTCTACTTCCTGATTCTTGTCGGTTTGTTGGATTGTTTAACACTTTTGACTGTATCAGATTAATTGCTGGTCCTTACATATTTCCGGATACTGGTCAAAATGTCCTTCCTGTACCTAAATGGATGCATCTATGCTGTGAACTCTCTAATGGGAAAGATCAGGAATTTTAAATTGCATGCTCTTTCTACGCTATCTGTCAAGTCTATTGCTAGAGTTCGTACTTCTAACTCTTTCACAGTACTTGACAATAAGGAGGAAAATATAGTCACATCCAAGATTTCACTGCATCTTCTTCTAGTTCTGGGTTTTCACATCCTCTGTCATGAAAATATCTTCCAAAATACCTTCAACATCTATAATTAAAAGAGCAAAAAAGGATCCCCCTTCTCCTACAAAAACTACTGATGCAATTTCAATGGAACTGCTTCTTGAAGAAATTAGGGCCCTTAAGCCCTACATGGAAGACACTAATAACCAGTTTCAACTGTTGATCGATAAATGTTCTCAAGTAGAGAACAGAATTTGTCAGGTGGAACGAAGGGTAGAACATCCTTGAAGATTCTATAAATCTATCAACTCATTACAATCTACTGGGAAAGACATGTGGAGGATTTAGAGAACCATAGTAGAAGAAATAAGTTACGTATCTATGGTTTGGTTGCGGGAGAGGATGGTTCGGATCCCATTTCTTTCTCCCAGTCTTTCCTTCCAAAGGTCCTTGACCTTCCTGCTTCACCAGCTTTAAATATACAGCAGGCTCACAGACTTGGTCATTCTTCTCGCTTAGCATTGTCTGCACAGAAACCTAGCGATATAATCATTTATTTCCTGTAATATCTGGATATACTTAAGGTCATCAAAGCAGCTAAAGGCAAAGGGCACATTACATAGTCCGGATACAATTTGCTTTTTGTGCAATACTTTGCCAAATCCACAACAGACAGGAGGAAGAAATGTTTAGATATGCGGCCAGCTCTTCGTTCACTCAATGCCAGATGGTCTTTTCCACCTGTGTCTGTTTAAGGTGACTCACAATAATAAGACTACTAATTATGAAGATCCATCTCTTCTTCAAAAGTTCATTGATGGATGCAGAGGAATTTCAATGGAGACTACCACTTCTAATATCACCTGAGGTTTCTCAGTCTTATTGAATTATGTACTTGCTTTAAACTGTTTGCAATTATTTTATTTGTTGGTTTCATGCTGACAATATGTTTCCTTTTTTCTTTTAGGTCTTTTCCATGTGTCTAGAACATCTTATTGATATCTTATATGTGGTCTGGTCCTTCACCTCGTATTGCTTGCTTCGGATCCTCAGTCATGTCATCCCCCATGTGACTTCACCACACTCATCTATTTGTTTGTTATATAGGTATGTTATTTTGGTTGTTTTCTGTTTTCTATGTATTTTGTTTGTTCTTCTCCTTTCTTCTCCCTTTCTTTTCTTTCTCTTTGTTTCTATCTTTCCTTCTTACTTATCTTCTAAATACTTATAATTTACTTTCTAATATCCTTTCATATTGTTTATTCCTTGCTAATCTTTTCAAATTTTTCATGAAAATGAAAAGCTTATTAATTTGTAACTATCTTTATGGTGATCAACATGTTTTAGAACATTTATTATAATATAAATGGCTTTAAGAGTTGTTTCTTTGAATATTTAGGGTTTGGGTTCTCCTATAAAGCGCCAAAGAGTATTAACGCATCTCCCTAAATTAAAAAGTGACATTGTTTTATTGCAAGAAACTCATGTACTTGAGTCAGAAATTGTTAATCTTAAACAGCAGTGGGTCAGTCATATTTTTTCCTCTCCAGGTACTGGCAAACATATTTTTTCCTCTCCGGGTACTGGCAAACGTAATGGAGTGGCAATATTATGTAATAAATGTTTAGATATTCAAGTTATTCCCAAAGAATTGGATTTTAATGGCAGATGGATTGTTGCTGCCATTACTATCTATACAATACAATTACAATTTTAAATATATATGCTCCCAAACAGCTAGATAGATCCTTTTTGCCCGACATTCTATATAAATTAATTTCACTTGCTGATGATTATTTCATTTTGGTGGTGATTGTAACATGGTTCTTGACACATTTATTGACAGACATTCCAATTCCAAATTTGCTTTATCATACACGCATTCACGGTTCACTTCTGCCATAAAACAAAGAGCTTTAATTGATACCTGGAGAGTGTGCAATCCGGCCCAATAGGAATATAACTTTCTTTCTCTGGTTCAATCCTTTCAGTCTAGGATTGATTATTTATTTGTTTCACAGCCTTTAGTATAGCACATTATACAATCAGAGATTGGCTCCATAGTAACTTCTGATCATGTTCCAGTTACGTTTTATTTCGCCCTTATTCCACATATCCTGGGAGTAGGAGATGGCGGTTGAATAACTCTCTTCTTCTTGATACTATTTTCACTCAAGCTTTTGAAGAGTTTGCAACTAATTTTCTTGCTGACAATGTAACACCCGATATTTCTTTCCAGATGGTTTGGGACTCTTTCAAGGCTGTGTCTAGAGCCTTCATTATTTCTTTTGTGACCCAGAAGAGAAAATCATCTCCTAAAAAATTACTTCAAATTATGAATCATATAAAACAATTGGAACATAAATATTATATATAAAATAAAATAAAATAAATCAAGAAAATTACTTGCTAACTATCTTAAAATTAAAAAGGAACGTATTAAAATAGATTTTTATTCTGTCTTCATCTAATACTCTTTTTCATAAAAATGAGGAGATTTTAACTCAATTTACTAATTATTTTAGTACTCCATATTCTAACAAATCTCAAGCTTCTCAAGAGGATATCCTACAACATTTAGTTTCCATTAAACCACCTCATTCTACAGATATTGATTTCTCTTCCCTAGATAAGGATATTTCCATTGAAGATACCTTTTTTTGCCATGTAGTCATTTAAAAAAGGGAAAGCTCCTGGTCCGGATGGTTTTACCATAAAATCATTTCATATCGTCCAAATCTGTTGGAGACTCGTTTCAAGATGCCCTAATCTGCCTTTTTGCCTTATCCCCAAAGAAAACAAAGATCTTAAATGTGTAAAAATTATAGGCATATTTGCCTTGTTAATTTAGATTATAACATTTTTGATAAAATTATTGTCCTTTGTCTTGATCTCTTGACCCCCAGTTAAAAGCTAGGGAAAAATGTGGTTTTTATTAAAGGAAGACATCTCTCCTATAGCACTATATTATTTTTTAATGTCTTGAGAAAATCCAAATTGTATAAACAGTCTTTAACAGCTATTGTGTTAGACACAGAAAAGGTTTTTGATCGTGTTGCTTGGCCTTTTATTTTTTCCACCCACTCTTGGTTTGGCTTTGGTCCTAAATTTATGAATTTTGTTTCTTTGTTATACTCATCACCCAAGGCTTCTATCACAGTCAATGGTCATATATGCCCAAACTTTTCTCTTCATAGAGGTGTTCGGCAAGGATGCCCTTTGTCCCTGCTTTTATTTATTTTCGCTCTAGAACCTTTTCTAACTAAACTTTGTCTAAATCTGGATATTCCTGGTTTTCAATATAGTGATTATCAACTAAAACGCTCTGCCTATGCTGATGATATTCTTCTTTTTATGTCACAACCTCAAAACACTTTGCCAACCTTTTTAACGGAAGGCACTTGTTTTGCCTCTAGTTCATGATATAAGTTAAATACGGATAAATGTGAAATTCTTCCTTTAAATACATTTTGTTATAATGCTGATTTAATTGATTGTAATTGCCACTGGAATTAAGATGAAATCAAATTTTCTAGCCTTGGTTTTGTTCCACCATTAAAGAAAGAGTCCCTACTAACATGAAACAGGTTCTTTATTCTATCACCTCTCTTAGGGGCTCATTACGATGGCGGGCGGACTTGGTCCGCCCCCCACCATAGCGGTGTTTGGGACCGCCTGCCAGACATGCGGAGGTCCCACCACTGCGATTAGGATACGCCCGCCATACTGGCGGGCGCATCCTGGGCCTTTTACAGTGCGGGCGGTGCTGCTGGCTGCAGCACCGTCCGCAATGTTAAAGGTGCTTGCACCGCATTTCCCTGCACCACGTGGCAGGCACCACGCGGTGCCTGCCACTTGGTGCATGGAAATGCAAGGGGGTACCATGGGTACCCCCAGTTCAGCGACACCCCCTCCCACACAAGGGGGGCTTGCAACGGGCCCCCAATCCCAATCCCTGCCCGCCTTTCCATGGCGACATCGCCGCCATGGACAGGCCTTTTCAAACCCACATCCTAATATGGCGGACGGTGCCTGCTAGTCACCGCCACCATATTAGTGGCCCTGCTCCATCCGCCAGGCAATCGGTGCGATTGCCTCCGGCGGAAAAGCGGTACCCACCGCCATCCTAATTTGGCATTGGGTAAATCACTATGTGATGGCGGAAGGACCGCCACCGCCGGCCCGGCAGTGGCGGTCCTTCAGCCATCATAATGAGCCCCTTATATCTAGATGGAATCCTCTATTTTTATCCTGGAGTGGTAGATTAGACTCCTTAAAGATTATATTACTTCTGATAATACTTTTTACTTTATCTAATATTCTTATAATTAGTCTTTGTTTTTATTTATAAAAAAATGTATTCGTTATTATCTAACTTTCTGTGGAACAATAAGAAAGTTTGTATGTCCCTTCAGAGACTTAAACGTCCCAAATATTTAGCAGATTTTTGTAAGTACCATACAGCTTTCTTCCTTAATCAAGCTGCTTTTTCACTAAATGAGGCCAAGACTATCCAGCCTCCCCTCTGGGTTGATATTGAACGCTTTTTCATTTATCCTTCTTCTTTTCAGGAATTCCTTTCTTTTTCTCAAAAACCTCTTTCTATGTCTCTTCCTATTTTAAAGAACACTTGTAAATTTTACGTACTATTTTTGTTCTCCACAATACTTTAAAAAAATTATTTCTACATTCCTCAATTTGGCATAATATACATGTTAAAATAAATAATAAAACTATTTTTTTTTTAAACTTGGCATATGAAGGGTTTGAAGTGGATATATCAACTTTTTGAGAATGGCTCTTGTCTCTTATTTTCTGCAGCTCAACAATGCTTTTCCCTCCCCACTTCGTTTTCAATCAAATACACTTCTTTAATATCGGCCTTTCACTCTGCTTATGCTAACATATCAGATGACTCCTTTCCCATCACTTCCTTTACTCACATAGCTTCTTCTTTGCTTTCCTCCCCTTCTGCATCACAAATTTACAATAAATGTATGACTCATCCATAAATTAGAGATAAGACAGATGTGGAATTACAGTGGGAAGGTGACATAGGTGTTTCTTTTTCAATGTCTTTATGGAATAAAAGTTGGCCCAAAATACAAAAGTCCTCAAGAGGAGAAAATACCATCAAAACTTCATTTTTAATTTATAATTAACTAATGGTTACATTTTAAATTTTCATAAGATTTGCCACACTTCCTCTCCTTCTTGTTGGTCTTGTAATGCATCTCCCTCTGACCTCAAACATATGCTTTTTGACTGTGCCTATACATATACATTTTGGCTGAAGGTCTGGAAACAAATAAATAATATTTTTAATACACACATTACTTTTAATTTTAAACATATATTTTTAGGTGGCTTTTCAAAAGATTGGTCTCTTTAAAGTGATAGAATTATCATATTAGATTTACATCTTTCAATAACATTTCAACAAATAACCAAATCTTGGAAAGATTCTTCCAGTTTATCTTTTTAAACATGGTGGTACAGTGTTTGTTATAATCATAGACTAGATAGAGCATATGTTTATCCCACAGTGCTTTCCATTAAAAGAGACATTTTTGGCTTCCAGGGGCAAATTTTCTGATTTCCTCAGCAAAATTGACCACCACACATGAACCTTCGAATTAAAGAAGTTCCCAAACCTCTATGATTTCTTTATTAATAATACTGTTAATTATTTTTTATAATTCTCTAATTGTATTTCTTTCAGCTACATTTTTAGCAATGATATTGTATATAGATATTTATTCATAGGATATTTTTAGATTATCTTATTTTTCTCTTTCTATTATAACACGTTGTAAGATTTCTTCTTCTGTTCCTTTATTTTATTCAATGTACTTTATTGATTGTATTCTATAAAATGCTAATAATCTTTCCTTTTAAACCTAAAAAAAGAAACCTGATGGAACCTTGGCTTGAGCGCAGACTGTATTGCAAGGTTAAGGAAGCTTGACAATGGTTGTAGGACTAGAGAAGGGTGAGTGAGGTAGAGGACAGTACCTTGAATGCCGCTTTGGCTATTGTTACAATTTAGAGACTGCACTGGGGTGCTCTCTACTTAGGGGCAAAGTTCATTATGGCTCCGCCATAAAAATTTGAAAAGCAATGCAATCTGCTTCCTCTATTCTTACATGTATATTCAGCTATGTGCATGAGGTCATAACCGGTTCTAGGATCTTTGGGGCCATGGGCAGAAAGGGAATGTGTGAGGCTCTCCCTAATTTGCATACAACATGAGATCACAGAAAATGACTGTGGGAGCGCGGGCTGGATAAACAGACGCGGAGGCTGTATATATTTCTTAATGGTGAGGGTTTATTTAAAGTTATTCAGGTTCTTGGTTTTAAGTGGTATGAAGTGTCCTGCGTCCTTCGGGTCTCCTTCTTTCAGGGTGCAAAGGTTGATATCCACGGTCCAGTCTTCTGTCTTCTGAGTCCAGTGGTCTTCCCCGGAGGCTGATAAAGGGAGACAGAAAGGAGCGGTCAGTCACTGATTGGTCATAAGGTTTGTGAGTTGTGTACCCATCACCACACCCGACCGGTGTCGTAAAGCTGACAAACAAAAGGGAAATGTGGGGTGTTCTACAGACAAGAATAGTAAAAATAGAAAAGATAGAAGGACTAAAGTAAAGTACAGACAAGCACTTCTAGAGAGCGTCTTCTCAGGGCTGCCTGCTCTTGAGCATTGGCGTCCTTCTACTCCCTGTCTCTGCACTTCTCCTCTATAATCAAGAGTACGTTTTTAGGGGTATCAAGGAAAAAAGGTAGGGGGGGACTTTGCCAGTGTTTAGTGCATACTAGGCGCTCATTGCTCCGTGGCCCCTCCCACTGTGCCAGCTACCCTCCCGTCACCCACGTTTCCTTCCCTTCTTTCACCTTCCCCGTGGACACTCACCGGCTCCGCTGCAACCCTCCTGAGTTGCAGCCGCTCTTTAGCATCCTCCGGTGGGCACCACCACTCCTCGCTCCACATCTAGTCTTCTTCTCCAGTTCCGACTCCGTCCTCTTCTCCAATACCGCCTCCTGGGGTCTCCACGCAAACGCCTCCACTCGTCTTCCCTCCGTCTCCTCGATCCGCTTGTCCTTCCTCCTCTAACCAGTCCCTTTTCTCTCTCCACTGGTCGTTCCTTCTGGGATCAGCTCCTCCCCCTTCTGCCGCGTCACACCGCTGCCGTTTCTCCTGTGTGGACACATGACAGGTGGGAGGGGTTATGCTCTCGGCTGGCGCACTGTTGGTGTTGTACATCCGGGACCCTTCTCCAGTTGAGATTCGGCTCGAGTACTGTGGTCCGAACCAACAGGTAACAGTCGGTGCCCAATGGCGCCGCCTCACATCCCCTTTCCCTTGCTGTCCTTCTAGTAGTGTTCGGTTCCTGAGGATATCGGGATAGAAAGTCTACATTCACCTGGTCTGCCCCTTTTCGATGTTTGGTAAGGAACCTATATGGCTGCAGGGCTAAAAACCATCTCAATACCCTCTCATTGTTGCCTTTATTGCGGGCCAACCATTCCAAGGGGGCATGGTCCGTGAATAAGGTAAACTCCCGTCCTTCTAAGTAGTACCTCAAGGTGTCAACTGCCCATTTGATGGCAAAGGCTTCCTTTTCTATGACAGCATAGTTTTTTTCCCCAGGGAACAATTTACGGCTGATATACAAAATGGGTTTCTCCTCTCCCTGGGGTGTCTTTTGGGATAACACCGCCCCAAGACCTTTGTCTGAGGCGTCTGTCCGCAGAATGAAAGGGAGTGTATAATCAGGGCTTGCCAGAATGGTATTGGAGGTGAGGGAGGTTTTTAGGGTATCAAATCAAAGGCCTGGATCACTTCACGGGAAGGTTGCCGCAGGACGGCTTCTGTTTTTACTGTTTTCTGCAGTAGGTCTGTTAGGGGGGCAGCCGTCTGTGAGAAGTTAGGGATGAATCTACGGTAATATACGAGAATTCCTAAAAAGGCTCGGAGGTCCCGCTTGGTCTTGGGAAAAGGTATCTGAGAGATAGCCGTTAGTTTGTTATTTTGGGGCCTGATGACTCCCTCCCCTAACATATACCCCAGATATCTGACGGTTTGTGCTGCTAGATGACTTTTGGCAGGGTTGATTTTTAGACCGTGACACCCTAAGGCCTGGACTACTTTGTATAGAGGATCCAGGCGTTGTTCCCAGGTTTCACTATAGATGAGGATGTCATCTATACAGGCCCCAGCATATTTTTCATGGGATTGTAAGATGCGTTTCATGGCTCTCTGAAAAGTGGCAAGGGCCCCATGCAGCCCAAAAGGCAACACCGTAAATTGAAACAACCCGTCAAGGGTGGAAAAGGCCGTTTTCTCTTTATCTTGCTCTCTTAACGGGATTTGCCAGTAACCTTTACACAAATCGAGAGTGCTGATGTACTTGGCTTTACCCATTCGTTCAATCATTTCATCTACCCTGCGTAGGGGATAGGTGTCGAACTCTGATATTTTGCTCACTTCCCGGAAGTCTATGCAAAAACGCACCGATCCATCCGGCTTCGGTACCAGGACATTGGGCGAACTCCATTCGCTCATTGATGGTTCGATGATACCCATCCGCAACATTTGCTGGACTTCTTCTCTAATAGTGTTCCTACGGGCCTCAGGTATCCGATAAGGCCTGAGGCGCACTTTTTTTCCGGGAACGGTTTTGATAGTGTGTTCTAACAGGGATGTTTTCCCTGGGGACAGGGAGAATACGTCTTGCAGGGGCTGGAGGACATTCACCAGTTTCTGCCTCAGATTGGAAGGTAGATCAGAGTCAATACATTGGTCAAATAAAGGGATTTGTTCTGTTGTCAATCCTACAAAGGTTGGAAGGGGTCCCTCCCGTTTCTTCAGCAGATTGATATGGTATATCTGCGAGATACCCCGGTTCGCATCTGTCTCAATACGGTAGGTCACAGGGGTCACCTTCTCAATCACAGTATAGGGGCCGTGCCACTGCCCTAACAGTTTGTGATCAGATGAGGCCATCATAAGTAACACCGGATCCCCTACATTGAAGGACCTCTTTTTGGCCTTCTTGTCGTATTGGGCCTTCTGGGCAGCCTGGGCTTCTTCCATATTGTTTCGGACTATGGTCCGGATTTGTCCTAAATGAGTATTAAGGTTTGACACATACTCCACCAAAGGTTTAGTGTCATTCTTTTCGTTCTCCCAGGCTTTATGGACCATTTCTAGTAAAGACCGTGATTGGTGGCCGTACAGCAACTCGAACGGGGAGTAGCCTGTACTCTTTTGTACTTTACATCGGATGGCGAATAATGCTAGGGGTAACATGTCCTCCCACTTCCTAGTTTCCAGGGCAAGGAGCTTCTTTCGAGTGGTTTTTAGTGTGGCATTGTACCGTTCCACTAGTCCATCTGTTTGTGGATGGTACGGTGCCGTACGAATCTGCTTGATACCTAGCTGGGCACACACTTGTCTCATTAGCTTAGATACGAATGGGGTTCCTTGATCCGTTAAAATCTCTTTTGGAAACCCCACTCGGAAAAGACGTTTACCATGGCTTTGGCAATAGTGGAGGCGTTTGGATGACGTAAGGCTACTGCTTCAGGGAAATGGGTGGCGTAGTCGACTAAGACTAGTACATAACGATACTCACTTCGAGAAGGCAACAAAGGCCCTATGATGTCCATTCCTACCCTACAAAAGGGTTAATCAATAATAGGGAGAGGATGAAGGGGTACCCGGGGAGGCCTGTATTGGCTGTTCTTTTGGAAAACGGGACATTTCCTGCAATAGGCCTTTACCTGCTGGTATATCCCTGGCCAGTAGAATCTTTCCAGAATCAACCTTTCTGTTTTGTCATTACTGAAATGCCCACCCAAGAGATGGCTGTGGGTAGGTAAAGAACCTTTTCACGAAATTGACCTGGAACTAACAGTTGGGGATGTTGTGTGGGGCCTCCCTTTCTATATAACAACCCATTCTTGATAAATAAGTAGGGGCCTACTTGGAGAGGGTCTTCGTTCTCTGCTGCTCTATCCCATGCTTCTCGCAGGACAGGATCCTCTCTTTGAGCCGCGTGGAAATTCCTATCTGTTTCCCATGGATTCTCTTCTTGGATGACCGGCAACACAGGGACGGGTTTCTTTTTCTCCTCCCTTCTTTGTTTCCGGCTTTTTCTAGCCTTGGAGGGAGCGATTCTGGGTTTTCACCCAGAGAGAAGGGCGCCGTATTCCACCACTCCTCGCTTTCATTCTGAGTTTCTTGGATCAAGTTAGATAGGTTTGGATAATCATTTCCAAGGATTACCTGTTCAGGTAATCGTGGGATGAGGCCCACCCTCAGAGAGGATCCAGGGTCGGTTTGATGTTTGATACGTACATGGGTAGTAGGGTATTTTGTCTGGTCTCCATGAACGCATTGTATAGTTACCATCCCATCAATGGGACTGACACCCTGTTCCAAATCCTGGGGTCGTAAGACACTTTGAAGGCACCCTGTATCCACCAAGGCTGAGACTGGTTGTCCATTCACAGACACCTTACAGTGATAAGGGGGTGTTTTCCTTCAGGAGGTAAGCAGCGATAGTTCTGGATCATTCCAACCTCCATTGGTTCTTCTTTTTGGGGGCAGAACCTCGCTATGTGCCCTATACCACCACAATTAAAACATTGGGGTCCAGCTGGGGGGGTCTGAACATGGCTGAGCCGGGTATGACTGTGACAGGATCGGGCTTCCGTATAGTCGGGGGTCGGGTGGACGGTGGGCCCCACTACCTCCAACTTTCCAGGGTGGTTCATCACGTCCCCTCTGTAGATCTTGGGCCCTACTGTATGCGCTGGCGATCTCAAAAGCTGAGTCTAGGGTGAGGCGTGCATGCTGTCGGACCCACTTTTGGATAGGAGGATGCAGGGACGACAGGTATTGCTCCAGGTAAATCTTGGCCATTATCTCTTCTTTGGTGGTATTAGAGGGTTTCAACCATCGGTCAGCCATGTCTTTTACCCTGAAGTATAGTGCTCTGGGAGTCTCTTGGGGACCTTCCTTTATCTGGCGGAGTCTCATCCTGTAGGTCTCGTCCTCGACTCTCAGACATTCTAAAATGCATTGTTTTATGTCTGCATAAGGGGTCACCCCTTATACATTCGCTGCTTGATATGCTGCTTGCAGATCGCCTGACAATAAAGGGCCCAAGTACTGTCCCCATTTGTCTGCTGGCCAGGCCGCTGCCATGGCCATCCTTTCAAAATTATTAAAGAAATAGTCTGGGTCCTCCCCACTCACGTATCTCTGCATTACCACAGAGGGAAGAGAGGTGGATCCCCTCTGGTGTCCGATGGCTTCAGTAAGTTTCTCCATGGTTGCCTCTTGGGTCTGTCTTTGACCTGTAAGCACTTGCTGTAGCTTGCCTCGATCTTCTTCGACAACTGTGAGGAACCGCTCCATCACCTTTCCCAGATGTTCCTGGCTTTCCGCCATCTTCGTGATCACGGCCTCCATGTCTCCGGTCGATCCCACTTCTGACACCACCTGTGGGAGCGCGGGCCGGATAAACAGACGCGGAGGCTGTATATATTTCTTAATGGTGAGGGTTTATTTAAAGTTATTCAGGTTCTTGGTTTTAAGTGGTATGATGTGTCCTGCAACCTTCGGGTCTCCTTCTTTCAGGGTGCAAAGGTTGATATCCATGGTCCCGTCTTCTGAGTCCAGTGGTCTTCCCCGGAGGCTCATAAAGGGAGACAGAAAGGAGCGGTCAGTCACTGATTGGTCATAAGGTTTGTGAGTTGTGTACCCGTCACCACACCCGACCGGTGTCGTAAAGCTGACAAACAAAAGGGAAACGTGGGGTGTTCTACAGACAAGATTAGTAAAAATAGAAAAGATAGAAGGACTAAAGTAAAGTACAGACAAGCACTTCTAGAGAGCTTCTTCTCAGGGCTGCCTGCTCCTGAGCATTGGCGTCCTTCTTCAACCTGTCTCTGCACTTCTCCTCTATAATCAAGAGTAAGTTTTCAGGGGTATCAAGGAAGAAAGGAAGGGGGGAGCTTTGCCAGCGTTTAGTGCATACTAGGCGCTAACTGCTCCGTGGCCCCTCCCACTGTGCCAGCTGCCCTCCCGTCACCCACAGTTCCTTCCCTTCTTTCACCTTCCCCGTGGACACTCACCGGCTCTGCCGCAATCTTCCTGAGTTGCGGCCGCTCTACAGCATCCTCCGGTGGGCACCACCACTCCTCGCTCCACCGCTCGTCTTCTTCTCCAGTTCCGACTCCGTCCTCTTGTCCAATACCGCCTCTTGAGGTCTCCACGCAATCGCCTCCACTCGTCTTCCCTCCGTCTCCTCGATCAGCTTATCCTTCCTCTTCTAACCAGTCCCTTTTCTCTCTCCACTGGTCGATCCTTCCGGGGTCAGCTCCTCCTCCTTCGCCGCGTCACACCGCTGCCGTTTCTCCTGTGTGGACACATGACAGGTGGGAGGGGTTATGCTCTCGGCTGGCGCACTGTTTGTGTTGTACATCCGGGTCCCCTTCTCCAGTTGAGATTCGGCTCTAGTACTGTGGTCCGAACTAACAGGTAAGAGTCGGGGCCCCGATGGCGGTGCCTCACAATGACATCATAGGAAGCGCCATCAATTGACTATTGATGAGCGACTGCAAGAAGCAACTTCCTTGGTGCAGATATCAGTAAAACAAAAACATAAATATTAACAATAATAAAATAAGCACATATATTTTAAATTTCAATTAAGTGAAAATTCATTATATAAGTCACAATGGATGGAAAGGTTTGGTCTAGGTCTCTCCAAAACTTATAAGTTAAATCAAATGTTAACAATTTCTTTCTAGATTAGTGCATTGGATACGTATATGTGTCTGCAGTATTTATATAGTGCAAACCAAGCCAAAAGGCACAGTCAACATGTGATAGGAGGAGTAGATGGTTTGTGGATCATGACTGCATCATGATTTATTTTTTTTAAGTTGATTATTCGCTGTTTCCTAATTTGAAGCTGACTTCGGGCTTTCTGGGTGGTAATGGGAATAACAAATCACATCCTCGGGGCATTAATGGGAAAGACCTTTTTCTTGTTTTCTCTTTCTTTAGCACATCTTCTTCTTGCGTCTGAAGGTGCAGGTGTGTGGAGAGCAATTGGAGATGGCAAACTTGCCATCCAAGAAGATAAGGGTGTCAGTCGTATAATGCAAACCCAGCCAAAAGCAGCGGAGCACTGTACACGGTCAATGACAAGTGTAATGTCAAGGAGTGATGGGAAGGGTAGCTGGTTTGTGGACTGTTAAAGCTTTGTGATAGCTTTGCAGATAATGCAGCTGAGCTTGAAGATGGTGCAGGTCGGCAGGGAGGACCTGTGGAGTTCCATCACATTGTTATGATATGATCATATTTCTTCATGCCCTAGAGAGGTGTGCCGCAGCATGTAGAATGCCTTTAAGGGGGCCAGTGTGGATGAAAATTACAAGATGGTTTCCCAGATACCCAATGCACCATAGGGTATGTGCAAAAAAGATATGACAGCAAATAAAACAGTTGAAAATAGCTTGATTTCTATTAAAGGCATCACTCTAGTCACTGAAAAACAGCAGAAACTACCAGAATACAATCATGTGTCGGGTAAAAGGGTTTAATGTCATGAGCCATGGCTATAACACCCCTATCAATGTCTTCTGAAGCCTTTAAATGTCCTGCACCTGCTGCACTACTGATAGCTAAACCCCTGAGAGAGGCTCCCAATAGGCATGACAGCAATACTCCAGTTCTGCTAAGCTCATTGTCTGATGCCTCCTCTCCTGAGTTTTCAACCACTGTTGGCTGCAATGCCCAGGGGAAGGAGGGCCTCTCCTAGGCATCACAGCTCTGGAACATGACTGCATTGCCCATGGAAGTGAGGCAAGTAGCAGAGCAATGGTGCCATAGGTGTTGGTGCAAAGTAAAAGTAAAAGCAAACACTTTTGTCCACTGGCTGCACAGTCAAATAAACCCATCATTTGGGAACATTGGGCACTTTATACCCCTGGGCCAAGTGCACTTGCACCTGCTGCACTACTGATGCCTATACCCCTGACTGATGGCTAGGCCAAGGCAGAAAGGGAATGTGTTAGGTCCCCCTAATTTGTATGCAACATCAAATCAGAGGAAATTACATCAGAGGACATGAGCCTTGACAACGGCCTATGCACAGATCCATGGTACAGAGATATGAGGTAATTTCAATGGGGCACAGGGGAGGGGCCCACACAATGTGCCACCCATCTCCTGGGCCTCTGAGAGATGGTGTAGTGCTGAGAGGATTAGGGGAGGGAGCCCACTAACCTGTGGGCCTCGCAGCACATAAGCATGGCTGCAAGGCCCAGGGCAGAGGGTCCCTACCCATTTCCTGGCAGTGCTGCACCTTGGCTATGGGGCGTAGGGTAGGGGCTTCCTGTCCCTTAGGCCTCACAACCATGATCTAGTGCTGCAAGGCCCAGGAGAGATGACCCATGATAGAACAATAGTATAGCACTGCAAGCCCATTGGAAGGATTTTTCCTCCCATGGACCACCCCACCATGATCCACAGCTGTGAGGCCCAAGGGAGTGTTGTCCCATCCTCTGGCCTCACAGCTATGATGTAGTGCTGCAAGGCCCAGGGGATGTGGCCCCACTGCCATGAGCTTCACATCCATGATCCGGTGCTGCAGGTAAGGAGAGTTCCCTTCCCTGGGCCTCACAGCTATGGTCCCCATCCGTTGCTGCAAGGGTCAAGTAGGGTGTTGAATTTCCCATTATCACTTCAGAGGACAATTTATGCCTTTGGATAAAAACACTGCATGTGTGGAGACACATTTTGTGTGTAGAGTCTTCAGAAGATGGTTATTGAGGAGCAGGGGAACTAAGAGTCACATACCATATTTTTGGGGTTTCATTATAAATACCCCCTCTAAAACAGGTCATGTTAAAAGATAACTCATCTGGAGATTGAGATTATCGAGCATGATTACTCTTCATACTATATTTGAGTTCTAATCCCTTTACCATCGCCTGGACTAAGTCTTGACTGCTCATACTTACAAATTTTGAGCAAGTTTAGAAAATGAACTCTGGTATTCAAACGCAATGAAATAGCCTTAAGCTTTGAAACACCAGTGGTAAATATCAGTATCTACTATGCATACTGTCCAGTAAGTACCCACTGCCACAGGACCTGGTCCAGCTGGTATGTTTTAACTATGGAATTAGAATATTTGACATCTAATCTCAGATTTATGATGGAAATAATCACCATCAAAAGCTGAGCAGGGCCAATAACAGAGTGGTGATTTCCTGGGAGGGGCTGCCCCTTCGCCTTGCAATCAGAATAATTGACACCCCAGTTGTGCTCTAGTGGACTAGTTGGAGATATGGAACCAGCAAACACATGTTTTTAATCCTGGCCTCTCATCTGGCCAAATTGCATGCTCTTGAGCAATCACTTTTCTGAATTTATTGCAAGGGCCACTGGAATCATGCAATTGTGCAGCCGCTGCATTTTTTGCATAAATATAGATTTGCCACATTTGTCACATAATCCATCATCTGCTGCATAATCTGCAGGTTTTAACAAAGTTCCTACTAACACAATGATGTGTTGCAGTGCAGCCAAGGATCCTTGGCAAAGCTACATTTTTACCTTTCTGCTGCTTATTGCTACATTTGGATGTTAAACTGGCACTAATTAAGTGCAACCAATACCCAGGCAGTGTTAACCAGTGCAAAAATGACAATATAGTGAAGTAATACTGTCATAAAATGCACAGAATTACGTCACATTATATGCCTTTTCTTGGTGTATGATTTACTCTTCCCTGCCACATAATTTGACTCTCCGCTGCCACATAATACCAGTGGCCCTGCGTATTGCTCTGCTGCTCCATTTTTGCAAGATTGAGAGTATTTTGATTCAATGTAAAAACTGCTAGTCAATGAGATTCTTAAAAATGCACTGAATATTTCCTGAGAGAAGGGAGGTGCCTAGTCATATGTAATAGTCACCTAAATGCAGCACAGTGGTAAATATATAGCCGTTGTACCAGTAGCTGTGTACTGCAGTCCTGGGTATACTAATTTAAGAAACTGTTTGATCCTGGGCAAATTATATTCTCCTTGTGCCTCCCCCATTCATCTGATAATACGGCAGCACTTTGAAACAGCTTAATGTGAGAAATAGACACCAAAGGCGTACTCCCTGGCTCTGGCTCTGGCTCAGCTCAATGTCCTGTTGGAACTACATGTTCATAAAGAGCCGATCTTTCATGTGGCTTTTGCCTGCTACCCTGCATCTAACCAGGATGTGGCATTACGGCTCGAGCTGCTGACTTTGTACCTGAGGAACCACGTTCCAGTCTTGGCATCAGCTCAAGATCCTGTGATTCTGGGCAAATCACTTAATCTCCATGTGCCTAAAAATAGAATGTGTCCTTGTGTAATGTAACCGGTTTTTATGTAAGGTGCTCCAATACCTCCGGGCCCAGTTTGCAATATCCAAAACTGCAAAAAATGGGTTTCATTCCACATTCTAGTCTGCTTCCATCTAGGGTTGCCACCTAGCTGGTTTTCTGTCCTGTTCTGTCCTGCCTCATGTCCCAGACAGTACAAAAAAAAGCAAATCACAGCTGTTATTTTTAGCCCTTATATGTACATAATCAAAGCAGCAATTATAAATAGAAAACACATTTAAACATTTTCTCGAGCTGAGTTCGATCCCTGAGTAATAATTAAGGTAAAGAAAGACAGAAACGTCTTGTTACACATGAATACATGAGATTTTCTTTAAAGTGTTATTTAGTATTGTCTCCAGGCCTTTGCAGACTCCTAAAATAACAACAAATGGCCTGGAACTTTTTCTTGAAAAGTGGCAACCCTATTTGCATCCCAATAGTTGAAGGTGATCCTGAACCTGCATGACGCAAGACCCCTTCTGTGCAGCAACCCCCTTCCACACACTGATAAGCATCTCTTTCACAGCTCATCAAGGGCTGAAATAGTGAGAGTTGCTTGTCGGTTCCAAGGGGCCTTCCCCTATTGCTGACTGTGCTACACAAGCCTGCGATGCCCAGGAGAGAAGTGCCCCTGACCTGGGCCTGGCAGTGCTGGAGCACAGATGCGAGGCCAGGTCAGGGGGGCCACTGGACCAAGGCCCCATGTTGGTAGGCTGAGTGCGGGCCGTGGGTAGCTGTCCATGCCAAGGGCGGCTACTCCGCTGAGGCGCGTCGTCCCACTGCCTTTCAACGCTGCAAAAAAGGAAAAATAACATGACAATAACGTGAGGTTATTATCATTTTAATTTTCGTGCTGAGGCAGTTTTGCAGGGCGGGGCTAGGCTGGGCAGCGCAGGGGTGAGGAGTGGTGGCACTCTCTAAGTGCCCATGACTGTTTGGTGGCCGTCTTGGGCTGGACAAACAGTCATGCGCACTTTGCATGTTCTCCACCCAGGCTGCATTACAGCCTGGGTGGAGAACATGCCCAGGCTCCCATTCCCTGTCTGAGCACCGAGCAACAGCGCTCAGGCCAATCACAATGCTGCATTGCAGTGTTATGATTGGCTTAGGGAGCCTGGGTGCTTCCTGCTTCCTGTTACCAGAGAAGCCAGGAAAAGAGGACGGAGAAGCCGGAGGCGGCCAGCCAGCCGTTCAGCTGGAAGGTAAGTGATTTTAATTTTTTACACACACCCCACCCCTCTCCCAGCCGCCGCCCCACTACCGATTCACGGGAGAAGCCGCCACTGGTCCATGCTGCCCATGCCTGGTGCCGACCCAGCAAGGGGTAAAGCGTGTTCGCTTGTTAAAACCATGTGGGTATGAATATGAAGGCAAAGCATTGCAGCATTCATCATATTTATTTACTCATGTACAGAAACATGCTTTCTTTCAGATTTTTGGAACTAGGCTACTGCAATATACATGTGTTTTTCAATCGAAGATGAAGCCCTGTTGATACACCGTGGGACCTGATGTCAGTATGGCTGTCTCTACTCTAGTGACGCAATGACTACATAAATCTTTTTTACTGGAAACACATGTAATAATTGTGCTAGCCGTAAGATATTTCCCATGTCTGGTTTGTCAAGATATTACAGCCACCAACAAGATTTGATGTCATTCAGCAGACAATATAATAAGTAAAACAGGTGGAACATCTGTTTGTCTCCTATCCCCACCCACAATCCGAAAGCACAAGTCACAACTGACTGAAGATTCCTTAGGGCTGAACAGCAAAGTTATCAAACAGAAGCGAAATGTACATAATAAATCAATACACAGCAGAACTGACCATTCGTGTCATTGTGTAGCCAATGAGGTCCTTAGGATAGAATAGTTTAAGCAAACATTTCCCCGGGGGCCACAAAGTTTGGTCTGTTATGTGATCGAGATCCTCATTGTTGCCAGAATGGTGACGGTTTGGGGGTATATTGGGGAGTATGGTGGGTGTAGGGGAAGTGAAGCATGTACATTTAATGGCTAAATTGCACAATGTGAAACCAGAAAACTTAGGATCAATCCGGCTTCTCCAGTTGACCAAACTATGTGATCCTAGGCAATTGCTCTATTTGACTTTCACTCATTTTTCTTCATCATCACATATAAGTGGACCTCAAAATGTATGACTTTAGGATGTGTGGTGTTCAAAACCTTCTCCCATGTTTGATTTGATAAACTATAATATTGTACATGTATAATAGCAACCACGGGCACGCACAGGGAGGCATGAATGTTTCTAAATTCAAGTTTGAAAAGTATCACTTAAAAAAGTACATCTCAATGCACTGATATAATCTGATGAACTAATGTGAAACAGTTTTGCATGTAATTGAATGCACTCATTGTATTTTGAAGAGACTTTACAGCGATAGGTGAAAGCGCGCCGCATGGCATAATCACCACTGTTATTTTAGCCCACATTCTGTATTATTGCCGCTACGTGTTTTAACTGTTTATTGTGTTTTACTCACTGCTACGTTTCTTTTAAATTGTTATTTGTGCTTTTATCTGCAAAGCTTTTACCTCTGTTTTTTTAACATTGTAATCCACTGCCTTCTTGCACCTCTTTTCCTTGCTGGTCCCCGTTCCACCACAGCTGGTGCTGATTGTGTGGAGGGACGTGGCTCCGCCTTATCGCCCTCACTTCCTCTACCGGGGTTTATTTAAACCGGGATGACAGCACGGCCGCGCAGCGATAGGTGGAACGCGCCGCATGGCATAATCACCACTGTTATTTTAGCCCACATTCTGTATTATTGCCGCTACGTGTTTTAACTGTTTATTGTGTTTTACTCACTGCTACGTTTCTTTTAAATTGTTATTTGTGCTTTTATCTGCGAAGCTTTTACCTCTGTTTTTTTAACATTGTAATCCACTGCCTTCTTGCACCTCTTTTCCTTGCCGGTCCCCGTTCCACCACAGCTGGTGCTGGTTGTGTGGAGGGACGTGGCTCCGCCTTATCTCCCTCACTTCCGCTACCGGGGGTTTATTTAAACCGGGATAACAGCACAGCTGCGCAGCGGACGCGCGCAGCGGGCACGCCAAAGGCGCGCCAAAGGGAAGCCCGTCTGCGCCCGTCCGCGGCCGGATCGCGCCCAGCGCCAGCAATGCGGCCCGTTTGCAAAAAAATACGGTAACCCGATGGTCTAGAGCGGATCTCTTGGCCCTTAATGATACTACCTGCTCTAAGCCCCACTGTTGCGACCTGATGGTAGACACCCCTCCCAGTTTGTGTACCGACTGCAACTGGGTGATAGGAGTTCCAGGTTTAAGGGAAGATAAAAGGGAGCAGAGGGAGGTGTGTGATCTGATTAGGGCATGCCTAATAAACTGTAGATCCTTATCAAAACATGCAGAGGACTTGTGGCTGCTATTGGCAGAAAATGAGTTGGAGGTCATGTTTTTAACTGAAACTTGGTTGAAGGATGATACCCTTGCAGCAGTAGCATTAGCTATACCTTCTGGGTTTAAAATATGCTGTGCAAATAGGGCGGGAGACAAAAGAGGAGGGGGGGTAGCGATTATCCTCAAGGACTCCTGGGACATAACCACCTCCACATTAGTGAATATGGGCATGGTCGACGGCCTAAATTTCTGCATTAAGACTGGCCCCTCAACCTTCTTCTCGGGACTGTTGGTATATAGGCCTCCCGACTGCCAACCCAATTTACACCTGGAATTATGTAATTTCATTGCACAGAAATCCCTCTTATCCTCTAATTTCACCGCATTAGGAGATTTTAATTTGCATGTTAACGATCCCACTTGTGGTCAAGCCAGGCAGACGGTCTCCTTGCTGGAAGGTGCGAATTTGCCCCAACTTGTGAAAGCCCCTACTCATAGAGCAGTACACACCCTGGACCTGATATTTTCTAATATCTCGTCCATGAGATCCGATATGCCAAACCAGGTGGTTTGGTCAGACCATTTTCTTATTCCTTTCTCCTTTAGTCTGGCAAAACCTGCTTCGCCTGGGAGTGCCAGATACTTTCTAAAGAGAAATTGGAAGAAGCTGACAGCCGAATGCCTAAGCCCAATTCTGCTAGCCAATAAACCGTCTCTATCGCTAGACCCTAATATAGATACCCTGGCCCTACATAATTGGATTGTCACTGCATTAGAATCTACAGCTCCAGCCAGAGTTACAAAATCTATGAGGAAATCTCCCTCAGCCCCTTGGTTTACCGAGCAACTTAGGGCTTTGAAAAGCAAGTGTAAGCGCTTGGAACGACAATGGAGGTTGGACTATGATACCTCTGCCAAAATTATATATAAGAAATCTTTGAAGGGTATGTACAAACTCATGAAGGAGGCTAGGAGAGATCATATTGCCAAGTGTATCGACACCTCTGATAAACCCGGCAAGGCTATTTTTAAGATGGTCAACTCCTTCCTCAAACCTCGCGAGCTGGTCATTGATGCCCAGCCGTCTTCGGCATTGTGTGAGAGAATTTCTACTTTTTTTGATGATAAAATCAGCAAGGTTTATAATTCCTTTTCTGCTACCACGACTACGATTAAATCCGATGTGGCAGCGAGGAAAAGACCCTTGCCTCTCCTTTCCGAATTCACCCCTATCTCTCAGAAGGTAGCTCTGACTATGATTCAGGGCTGCAAGTCTGGCTCGCCGGAAGATCCGTGCCCCCCCAAACTCTGGAAAGAGTTGGTGACTCCCACGAGTGATGTGCTGTCCAAAATCTGGAACACCTCTCTTTCCTCTGGCACTTTCCTGGACCTTTGGAAGCATGCCACTTTACTTCCCCTTAAAAAGAAACCCAATATAGATTCTGGGGTTCTGAACAATTATAGACCAATTTCTCTGTTGCCAGCCCCAGCAAAATGCTGGAAAAGGTAGTGCAGCGGCAACTGGCCAATTTCATTGAAAGCCACAATATACTGCACGATACCCAATCCGGTTTCCGGGCTGGGTTCAGCACAGAGGCAGCGCTATTAGAGGTAGCTGATTCAATCAGAATGGCATTGGATTCAGGGGCATCAGTCATTCTCGTGCTCCTGGATCTCTCTGCAGCATTCGATACGGTGGACTATTCTATACTGACGCAACGTCTTTTGGACAGTGGGGTAAATGGTACAGCCTTGGCCTGGTTGAAGTCCTTCCTCCACCTGCGCACTCAAAGGGTGGCTCTTCAACCGTATCAGTCAACCCGCAAGCATCTTTGGTGCGGGGTGCCACAAGGATCGGCCCTAAGTCCGTTACTGTTCAACATATATCTGGCTCCCCTATTTACTCTTATAGCCAACTGGGGAGTGAAGGCGATTTCCTACGCTGATGACACCCAGTTGGTTTTCCCGTTCAAAGATCAAACTGAAGACTCTTTTAAGTGCTTTAAAGGCTGCTTCAAAGATATTGCAGGCTGGATGAACAATAACAAACTTAAATTGAATGCCGATAAAACTGAAGTGGTGTTCTTTGGCAAAACCCAGCCTCCAGCCGCAGACCTGTGGTGGCCCAAGGAAATGGGTGCACCACCTGTACCAGCGGAATATGCTAAAAATCTGGGTGTAAAATGGCAGGCGGATTTATCCTTTTCTGCCCAAATTCAGCAGGTCACAGCTGCTTGTTTTAGCAGCTTGAGAAACCTGCGAAAATTTATACACCTGCTGCCTGAGAGCTGTCGCAGGACCGTAGTCCATGCTACAGTAACTGCCCGCTTAGACTATGCAAACAGCCTCTATATCGGCTTGCCGGCCTACCAAGTTAAGAAACTTCAAATGGTCCAAAATGCGCCTGCGAGATTAATCAAACGTGTTCCTTTTCGGCAACACATCTCTCCGCATATTAGAGAACTACATTGGCTTCCAGTTGCCAAGAGAATCGAATTTAAGGCCTTGACCCTTGCATTTCGGGTTTTTCATGGATCATGCCCTTCATATCTGAAACAGAGGCTGGGTGTCTACATGCAGTCGCGTGCTTTGAGATCCAGCTCCCAGAAACTACTTTGCGCTCCTCGAGTGAAGAAAACCCGGCTAGGTGGCAGATCTTTTATGTTTGGGGCGTCCAAACTGTGGAATTCCCTCCCGAACTTCTTGCGTCAGATCTCTTCTGAAACACAATTTAGGAAGGCAGTTTTACATGTGGCTTTTTAACCGGGCTTAATTTGTAGTGTCTTGATCGTGCCTGTCTCCCGTGTGTCACTTACCGCTCTAGCGCCGGGACACCTCCTAGGAGGTAGCTGTTCACGCTCAATAAATGTCTGTATTATTATTATTATTATTTATCATATTTTTACACTTTTGCTCCAAGAAGTCTTAAAAACTAAAGGTGTTCCTAAAGATAAATAGTGCAAGACACTCTAGTTACTTCCTTTCTTAACTTTAATTAACTTTTAAATAACTGCTTGTCCATTTTATAACCTCCTTTTAATGTTAGTATTGAGTCATAATAATAATAATAATAATAATAATAATAATAATAATAATAATAATAATAATAATAGTTTATTGTTCAGTTAATTAAAACCATAACAATATTACATACACAATTTCCAAAATTTCCTAAAAAATTACATTATTGTATTCTAAAAAAATCATAAGATATACACAATTGTTAAAATATTCTCCGGCTTGTCTCATTAAGATACTTTTGCTTTCAGTTCTTGTTCATGAATGCGTAAAAACTTTATACATTTGCAGTTCATTTGGGAATCGGTTGAGTCCAGTCCTCTTATAATAGCGGTTCTACACGATTTTATTCCTCTGTCCAAGAATGCTCTCCGTAAAAAGGTAATTTGCGCTGGTTGCAGTATCTTACAGTGGCATACAAGATGAACCAAATCTTCCTTTTTATTGCCACAAAGCCGGCATTTTTGGTTCTCCATATGCTTCCATTGCGGGGCGTCCGCAAGAGTGGGGAACTTTCCAAACCGCAATGCCATTAATTGTCTTTTTACATGAATAGAAAAAGTGGAGTCCAAATAGGCCACTTGTTTCAGTATTTTATAGCTATTGATCACTGTCCAAGAATGAGATCTTTTAGAAAATATGCCTTTATCAACCAGCAACGAATGGAACTTTGCGGCTTTGTTTAGTGCAAGCTTGAATGTTGGATAGGGCATATTTTTAGTCCAGAGATAAGTAGTACAAGTAACTTTTAGCACGTGTTCCAAGAATTTATAGGCTGGCAAGTTTTTTTCCTGTTCCAATTCCAGCCATAAAGATTCGTTGAGACTATTTTCCTCTACATTTTGTTTTATCTAATACCACACCTTTATGTATGTGTAGAGTCTTCCCAATGTTTCATTCAATAGCCCAAATTCTAAGCGCATTTACGCTGGTGAGGCAGTCTTGGGGAGCTGTAGAACCTTTTTATAAATACTTGTTATTAGCTTGTTTAGAGTTTCTGAGTCCTTCCCATGCATAGCGGCACTGGCGTATGATAATGTTGGCAGTACTTTAGCAGAAATAGTCATCAGTAGCGGTCTTAATGAAGGTCCCTCCAGTTTCTTTGCAAGTGCTTTAAGGGCAAATGTTAGGGCCCCCGCTCGCTGCGTCATATATTTTTTCTGGTCTCGAAAGGATAACTTATCATCTACATAAAATCCCCAATACTTGTAGCATGATACATTCTCTAATATGTTGCCTTTTAGCCTGATATTATAATAAGAGGCTATTCGGTTTGTAATGAGCATTGATTTAGTTTTGGATAAATTGAGTTCCAATTTATTTACAGACAGAAATTCAGAGAGTTCGTTTAATAGTCTTGTCAAACCCACCTTAGTTAAGCTCAAAAGAACAATATCGTCTGCGTAGGCAAGATGCGACAATTGTAGTTTGCCTAACTTCGGTGAATGTGAGTTAATTCCATCAAGCTTTCCAGATAGCTCTGAGATGAATAAATTAAATAGGTGCTGGGCCAACACGCACCCCTGTTTTAGACCCATGGTGGTATACACCTTTCTCGAAATTCTAGCTCCATTCCCCAGCTTCACACAAACCCAAGTATCTGTATAAAACAGCAGTAGACCCCTAAGTATTCTCTCCGGTATATTCCAGGATTTTAATTTAGTCCACATTAGTTTCCGGTCTACGCTGTCTTAAGCAGCTTTTAAATCTATATAGCACAGATGTAGGTCCTGTTTCTTGTTTTTACATTTTTCAGCAATTAGTGAAATTGACAGGATATTGGAGATAGTTCCGATGCCCTTTCTAAATCCTGTTTGATTTTTTGGAATTAAATTACATTCTCTTGACCAGTCAACCAGATCTTTAAGAATAAGTGAGGCAAAATACTTAGCTTCGACGTCCTGTAAGGCAATTAGCCTATAATTTGTAGGGTTGGATCTGTCTCCTCCTTTGTATATAGGGGTTATGATTGATCCCTGCCAACTATGTGGAACTAGATTATTAATTTCTACATCAGTGTAAAGTTTTTCTAAGTGCGAGCTCCAATACTCCGAATCATATTTAAAAGTGGCTTGCGGAATGCCATTCGGGCCAGGAGCTCCATCACTTTTACCTTTGTTTATTATATTTATTATTTTCTGTGTTGTGTAAAATGACTGATTTATCTGTGGAATCAATTCATGCTCAGTTGTCTGTGTCGCAGTCAGCGATTGGCAATCATCCACGTCTTGAAGTTATTTCTGTTTAAATTTCTCCCTGAGAAAATTAACCCATTCCTGCTCTTGTATATACGATGTTAATGCATTTCGAGGTCTTGACAAGCTATTTATTGTCTGCCAGAATTTATTCGAGTTTGAATGTCTTACGTTGTAAATTAGTTTGGACCAGAAACTCTCTGCTTTCACTTTTAAAATTCCCACATTCTCTTTTTAAATTGTTTTCTCAGTTGTCGAAATTTTCCCAGATTATCCCCTCGGATTTGTCTAAGCGCAGATTCCTTTGTGCTCTTCTTAGTTCTCTCTTTAGTATTTGTAGATCATTTGGTAGATCTTTCGTTTGATCGTATCTTTTAACCCTGATTTCGGGTTCTTTCATTATTATTGCTAATTTAGTTAGAAAAAGCGACCAAGCTTGTATTCTGTTCATGGGTTCTGTTGTTTGTTCTGCCAGGAGAACCTTTATTGTTAAAAACAAATCTGTTTTGGTTCTGTTTGTCCATTTCAGACGTTTTAGATTTATTGAAGTAATTTCGCCCTCTGGTGTATTAGTAAAATGAAATCTTGGCATGTTTAGATTAAAAATGACGTGCTGCATTGAGTGATCACTCAAGGTGGTGTACTCTATGAAGAAGCGAGCTAATGATGGCATCAGAGGAAGTGTTATAAGTGTAAAATCTAACGTCGATTGCGCCTTTGGGCTGTCATACGTTTTCCGTTAAGCACACGCATACCTTGGAATTCAAGATCTGTTGCTAGTTGCTGACCAATACGGTCCACACGACAAGTCCCAGCATAATGTTGCTGTGGAACACACCAAAATGAATTATCTGCTGTTAAGATTTCATCATCATCCGGCGTAAATATCAGATTGGAATTAAAATCTCCTGTCACTATTAGATTCCATGTGGGCTCAGTACAGTGTAATCTTGATACTGTTTTAGTTAGAAGGGCATTTTTCTCCTTTTTTATTTGAGCCTTCGGTTGTATGTAGTAATTAATTAATAATATTGTATTACCTTTACTTGAGTGTTGATCTGAGAATTTTACAAGTTGGATACTGGGATCCGGAGATTTCAGCTGTTCCGTTGTTAATTTTATAGCTGTGGACACGTATACTATCAATCCGCCTATTGCACAACCATATTGCTTGCATTTTTCCGCAGCATCTCTTCCTGCGACCAAGTCTCCTGCAGGGCTATTATATCACAATCTGCCCACTCCTTAAGTGGAAGGCCCTCCTCAAGTAATCGCCTGGCTCCAGCTATGTTCCAAGATAACATGTGTATAGCCCTTGTTTCAGAGCTGGTAACCTTAACTCTCTTATGTCAGACACTGCTTTTGTTGCTTAGTATACTGGGTAGCCAGTTCCATTGATCTTGATTCCGTTTAGTCTGCCTTTGTACTTCTGTGACTAATCCCTCTGAAATCTGGACTGTACCACTCCTACCCTTTGCGTTATATAGAATTGAATAAACCTGTGCGGAAACTGCCTTTTGATTTGTTTTCCTTTTATTATCGTGCTTTTCAATTTCTTTCAGTGGAAATGGATAACGAAGTATTACCGGTGCTATTATTTGAATTCCCCAGGCTAAAAATTGGTCCGAGCTACTTAGTATTAACTGTGCTAACTCTGACGTCTGCCACGTAGTTAATGTTCATTCTTTTGTTGTATTATTATCTCCTTGTAGAAATTGGACTGCTACAAGATCTGACGATTGTATGTGTTTTAGTTCCTGAATTTCTGCCATAAATGTCATAATATTGCCTCTATTTAGGATTTCATAATTGCCATGTGTTTCATATTCTGGGGTCCATATTACCTGGTGAGTTACCTGGGTACTAGATACTATTCCCCTTCTTATATCTTTGTCTTCCATATTCTTAGACTGAGATTTAATTTGATTGGGAATACAGATACTTAGATGACCATAAGAGGGACATTGCTGCTTAGTTTGTATAGGATTATGAGATACTAGTGGAGTACATTGATCTGCCACTTCTTTTACTGGATGTCGAAGTAAAGAAGTTGTGTCTACTTTCTCAGCGTAAGTAATTGCCCCAGTAACAGATTTCCAATTATTAGTATTAGTAGGTTCCCTGATTACCACTAGATCCGTTCCTAATTTTTGAGTGCCTAACAGAGTATCTGCTTCATTGCAACATGCTTTTTTGGAGTTTTTAAATTTCCCTCTGTGATGACCCTATTTTTTCCTACTTGTTTTCTTGTACTTGTGGCCGCATTGGTGAGGACAGGTCGTGTTTTTCAGGCTTGTTTTTGCTTGCCACATTGTCTAACTCTTTATATATTCTATTTCTTTCTTCACGCTTTACTGTGGCGACTACAAGTTTACCCTTTGACTCTGTTTTCATGGGATCTTTAAATGATGCTGATGAGCAGTCCTCGATTTCCATTAAAGTTGTATTATTAATGTAATTCCTGGGGGCTACCTCCTTTTCCATATATGTGCCTTTGAGTCCTTTACTAGAAGTATTTGCGTTACTTATAACACTATCCAGTGTGGTTCCAGGACGATATTATTCTTGGGGCTCACCTGCTGTTGTTTTAGAAAAGATGGAATATACTCTATTGCCTTGCTGCAGTTTAGGATCATTCGTCCTGTTTCTTGCTTTCCTTTCCTTCTTCTTTTGCCTTCTAGATTGAGGCCTCTTCTTTTCAGGTTGCTCTGTTGTGACACTCTGATCAGTTCTTATAAGATCCACCGTCTCAGCAGTGGAAAGTTGAAATTCTTTCTTTTGTTCTTGAGTTGTATTTGTAGGTGCCTGTGCATGGTTCTGACTTACAATTACCTCAGATTTTATTGTATTTGCAGTCTCTAAATTCACAGCCGGCGAAACCAAGCGCTTATTCAAGCAAAGTATCTGTTCCAATATTGTCGGAAGAAAACCTAATTTGTCTATTATTTGTCCACATGTGCAGGTTGATTCCCGTGGTGAGTAAATTGTTTGTACTCTTTTTATTAAATTTGTTAAATCTTCAAGTTTTGTATTTATTCCAGCTATATATGATGCGATGATATTCATAAGATCTATTTGTATATCCAATTTATCCGACTGCATTATCAACGTAGCTGTCGACATTTGTAGTGCTTGGAGTACTGATGGAATTAATTCTGTTTGCCCATTTTTATTGCTTTTGATGTTACTTGCCCCTTTTTCAGGTGAATCTCCTGATTTCTCCGTTGGATTTTGATTGAAAATTGGCTCTAAGATCAGATGTTTTGTCTTTTCCTCCCGTGTGGTTTGGGCTGAACATCTGTTTTTCCTCTTCAACCCTAACTTGGGCCTCCACCTTTACCACATGTGTGTCTTCCACAGGTCTGCTCGCCCATGAAGCGACCAACTCCTCTTCTTCATTTCCTTCCACCGTTATCTCCTGTGTACCTTCCACATGTTTACTCGCCCTTGAGTCATCCAAGTCAGTTAGAGATAGACCTTGGTTTGACCAAAGGTGTACTAGATCGTCTATGTTTGATTGCAAGTCATTTAGGCTAACTTCTTGTCCATGCTCAGCAGTTTGTAAGGAGCAGCTGTTTGATGTATTCAGATCGTAGGGCTTATGTGTTGTAGCCGAACTACATGGCGTGATTTCCCCGCAGATTTAACTAGAGGCAGGTAGAAGTTCATGATGTTGATGTTTCCCGAATTGATACTGATGTCGTATCGCGCAGCATGTACTGTTGCTGTTGTTATTATGGCGCTATGCGGTGAGATTACCCCGGCTAGACTGCTCTTGTCTTGAATCTCTAGCTTCACTATCTGTTTGCTCGGGTCTTGCGTTTCAATGGAGTTTAAATTTGAATCTGATGTTAATTTCCTTAGGGTAGGTTCTTGAACCAGCTCTTCCCCCCTTTGATGTATCCGTTGTACGATTATTTGGGGTGCCAGCGGGGTCATCAGACCTGATGTTTCTCCAGGTGTAGCACATAGAGATGAACTGGGATCCTTTAAATAGTGAAATCTCGAGTTTTGCATTGTTTTTCTGTTTAACATTGATTTTTCAAACATAGTCGCATAGTATTGAGTCAGTAAACCGCAGGTCAGGGGGCCACATGTGAAGGTCAGGAGGGCTGCATGCACTTTCTTAAGCTTAATTAGGAGAAAACCGAAATAGTGATTTTTGGCAACCTCCAACCTAGATGGGATGGCATTTGGTGGCCTACAGAGATGGGAGAATTGCCAAAACCAGTAGAAAAAACGAAAAAGTTTGGGATATTGATTGACAATAAACTAACATTTTCCCAGCAAACTAATGCTACAGTCTCTGCCACTTTTTACTTTTTACTTGCTCATGAACTGAAGAAGGTCCCTCCTTATATTCCTATGGATTCTAGGAAGACGGTGGTGACTGCAATAGTACTATCAAAATTAGATTATTGCAATGGACTAAACTTGAACATGCAGAAACAACATAAAAAAAACTGCAGATGGTGCACAATGCAGCTGCTAGACTCCTACTAAATCTGCCTAAGACTTCACTGGCTTCCTGTAGCAAGTCGCGTCAAGTTCAAGAAGCTATGCTTAGCATATAAGGCCTTGAATAATATGGGACCTGTGTTCCTAAAAAACATCTTTTCCTGGTATGATCCGGGTAGACAGGTTTGCTCGACTGGTACCAAGCTTATGATGGTACCCAGGATTCGTACCTCTAGTTGGGGGGGACGAAGCATTGGTTATGGCACAGCCAAGCTATGGAATATGCTTCCAATGCATATTAGGTCTGAAAGTTCACTAGCCTCATTTAGAAAGACTCTTAAGACTTAGTTTTTCCAGAATTAGTGCGCAATCTTTTTTTGGGCTTACTTTAGTTCTGTAGTGCCAAGACACCTCCGGGTATTCGTGCGCTCAATAAGTTACATTAACATAACATAACACAACAAACATGAATATTCCCGCCCACATGCGGGGACCCTGAGCATTAACAAAAATATACGCACATAAATCTACATATACATATACATATTATCTACTGGCGGTCGCCAGTAGATAGTTATAGTTCGGACCTATTTTCCATAGGAAATTCACAACATTCTATTTCCAATAACTTTGGCGCCGGTTGATGAATCTTCGCGAAATTTTCGAAACTCGTGGGGCGCTCCGGTCCGCTCCTATCCTGAAAGTTTCAGGGTGATTCGACAAGCGGGGGCCGAGAAAAAAGGGGGGTCCCAAAACATGTTTTCCCCATGCAATTTTCCATAGGAAACTTTAGACAGGGCTACAGCCCGAACTGCTGAACGGAATTTCACCAAATTTGGCAAAGAGGTAGTTCTTGGTTCAGAAAGAACCCTTTTTGTTAAATGGTGTAAATCCGTTCAGTAGTTGCTGAGAAAATCAAAAGTAAAAACACATATATATCTTTGGCCGCGGAGGGTCCGCGCACCCTCCCGATCGCGAGCTGTATGCTAATTGGCTGTCAACACTCCAAACCAGGAAGTGTTGTCAGCCATCTTGTGCCTCGGTAGAACCGAGGCACAAGAAATCAGAGAAACAAGTGTGCAAAACGCAAAAAGGGGGCAGGGTAGAAACACCCTGACCCCCTAGGCCTGCTCAGGGGGTCCCACAAGGACCCCCAGGGCCAAAAAAAGCATTCTTTTTTTTTTTAAATTAGCAGGATGCGCGTAGAATGCGCGGATCCCGCCGTGAAAAAAAAAAACGAAGCGCGGACTCCCGCGCTTCGTTGTTATTTGGCCCCCGGGTGGGCCAAGTCCTGGGGGCATGCGGGGGTTAATCAAAAAATTGTGAGGGGGGGCCTCTAAGGCCCCCCAAGCGCTGGGGACCACCACCCCCCTGGGCTTTGAATTAAAAATGGTGCGGGAGGGCATTCGGCCCTCCCGCAGCCCCGGGGACCGCCACCCCCCGTGGCTTCTTTTTTTAAAATAAAATTACCTGTGTGGGGGGCTCGAGCCCCCCCACAGGCCCCGGGAACCCCCACCTCCCCGGGGCACTAAGAATTTTAATGTGGGGGTCCGTTTCAGACCCCCGAGCCCCGGGGACCACCACCTCCCCGGGGCTTTGCACATGTTGGGAGGGGGGCCGTGCGGCCCCCCTCCTGGAGCCTGTGATGGCCCTGGGGACTGCCACCCCCCAGGGCCGGCTCCTGCAGTGTCCCGAGGTGCCCACCCTCGGGACACTGTAGTTTGCTATGGCAGGGCGGGAGCCACGAGGCCCTGTGGCGCGTTTTAAGTTGGGGGATTAACTCCCCTTGAATCCTGAGGGTCCCTGGGGTGCAACTAACCCACCAGCTACCTCCATTAAGTGCCACAGAGCTGCGTTGCAGAGAGGTGTAAAAAGGGGCGTGGCCTCTGACCACCTCTCTGCAACGCAGGCCTGTGGCGCTTACTGGAAGTACCTGGTGGGCTAGTTGGGCCCCAGGGACCCTCAGGGTTCAAGGTGACCTAATACCCCAACTTAAATCGCGCCACAGTGCGCGTTTGCACAGTGGTGAAGGGAGGAGGCGGGGCCTCAGGTGACATGTGTGCAAACACGCCCTGTGGCGCGTTTTAAGCTGGGGAATTAACCCCTTGAATCCTGAGGGACCCTGGGGCCAACTAGCCCACCAGGTACCTCCAGTGCGCGCCACAGGGCTGCGTTGCAGAGGTGGTCCAGGCCACGCCCTTTTACACCTCTGTGCAACGCAGCTCTGTGGCGCTTACTGGAGGTACCTGGTGGGCTAGTTGGACCCCAGGGACCCTTAGGATTCAAGGGGACTTTATCCCAACTTAAAACGGCCAGAGGTGGTGTTTGCACACATGTAACCTCAGGCCCCCTCCCTACACCAGTGTGCAAACGTGCCCCATGGCGCGTTTTAAGAGGTAGTTTTAATCCCCTGCCCTATTATGTACTAGGGAGTTACAGAGGAGGTCATGCTAATCACAGGGGTACCCCAACGCATAGTGTTCCCTAGTGTATGTAGGTGTTTTAACTGTATTCTAAGTGTCTTTTACCATAGCACTGGCTCTAGGCCTGGTTAGTCAGAGTCAGTTACCACCAGTACCCGTCTGGAAAAGGTGTGGGCACAGGATGGATATGTGTGTAGACCTAAGAATCAGTGAGTGTGTATGTAGTTATTGGTGTTGGAGTGTCTATGGTTTTGACAATGGCAGTCTGTAATTTACAGTGGGTGTATCAAAAGTTATATGAGGGTGTGAGAAGATGCATCAAATTATCACATGGATGATGTCATCAGTGATGTCATCAGTGATGTCATTTGAGATGTCATCAGTGATGTCATCAGTGATGTCACTGACCATGTCATGAGTGATGTAATATGTGACGTCATCAGCAGTGCATTGCGGGGGCGCGAGTTATAGTTAGCTGAACTAAGTATAACGGGGGAATTTCACGGGTTTTGTACAAGTGCAATGTCCAACTAACTATAACTTTCCCTAAAACCTATGGTTTTCTCAGTGAATATATATATATGTATATTTATATATTCACTGAGAAAACCATAGGTTTTAGGGAAAGTTATAGTTAGTTGGACATTGCACTGCTGATGACGTCACATATTACATCACTCATGACATGGTCAGTGACATCACTGATGACATCACTGATGACATCTCAAATGACATCACTGATGACATCATCCAGTGACTGTGTGTTTCTGTAAAGTTTAAATATTTTTAATATATGTAGGGAAAGGCGTATTGAAGAATGAGTGGGTGTATAAGTGTCTGTATGGATGATTTAGTAGGTGCGTGACTAACTCTATAAGTGAGTGATTAAACGTATCTTACTGAATGCATGGGTTAGTGACTAAACTGGGTGAATGTCTGTATCCGTCTGTCTATTG
Source organism: Calotriton arnoldi (assembly GCA_963921515.1). NCBI lineage: Eukaryota > Metazoa > Chordata > Amphibia > Caudata > Salamandridae > Calotriton > Calotriton arnoldi. The sequence continues at coordinate 933,656 of CAWUFW010002393.1, read as the reverse complement.
CTGTGTAAGTGGCTGCATGGGTTTGTGAATAGCTACATGAGTGTCTATATGAGTTATTGATTGGTTGTCTGAGTATCTGTATGGGTGCCTGAGTGTTTGTGTGGGTGGGGTGTGTGCGACTCTGTGCATAGATGTGTGAGTGGGTGATTCACTGGGTGGATGGTTTCAAGAGTGCATCTGTGATAGACTGTATGGGTGGGTAAGTGTGTGTAAGAGTGTGTTAGTGAGTGAATGTATGTCCCAGTGGTACATGTGTGAGTAACTACATATGTGAAAGGCAGTATATATGTGTGTTGGAGTATATAAATAGCTATAAGCAGAGTGTGTGATTGTGAGAGTGACTGTATGGATGAGTGTGTGCTTGTATCAGTGATTGTATAAGAGCGTAAGAATGTGCTAGTATTTGTATGAGTAAGTGAGCTGGTGTGTGTATAACTGTATAGGTGAGTAAATGGCAGTGTGTTTAATTATTTGCATGACTGACTAGGTGTGTGAGTACCTCTATGGATGAGTGGCGGTGTTTGAGTGTCTATATAGGAGTATGAGTGCATATGATAGTCCTGTACTGAGTGACCGTGAAGTATGAGTGACTGTACGGGTGAGTGAGTGGATGTGTGTGTAGACCTAAGAATAAGTGAGTGGGTATGTAGTTATTGGTGTTGGAGTGTCTATGGTTTTGCGAATGGCAGTCTGTAATTTAGAGTGAGTGTATCAAAGGTTATATTAGGGTGTGAGGAGGTGCATCAGATTATCACGTGGATGATGTCATCAGTGATGTCACTGACCATGTCATGAGTGATGTAATATGTGACGTCATCAGCAGTGCATTGCGGGCGCGAGTTATAGTTAGCTGAACTAAATATAACGGGGGAATTTCATGGGTTTTGTACGAGTGCAATGTCCAACTAACTATAACTGTCCCTAAAACCTATGGTTTTTCAGTGAATTTGTAAGATTTTTAAATGCTAATTTCTAACTATAACGTGCCTGAAACCTATTGTTTTTCAGTGAATTTCAAAGGTTTTTAAATGCTAATTCCTAACTATAACATGTCTGAAACCTATGGTTTTTTTCAGTGAATTTCAAAGGTTTTGTAAATGACAGTTTTTAAATGTATTAATTGTTATATTTATTTTTTTGATACTGATTTACTACATTTTTTTAAACTATTTATTTTTACATATTTTATTTTTTAAATTACATTGTAATTACATTATACATTACATTACAAAATATACTTTCTCAGAATGAATTACTTTCGTTTAAATACTTTGCAAATAGGCAATAGACTTTTAAGTACAGTAGTTACAGTTGTTGCAATGGGCAACACAATTTCAAACACAAAGCAACATTGAGCTCAATGTGAATTTCTAGTTAAATGCAATTAGTTACTTTATGGATTACTTTTCTAACCACAGGACTGGATCCTAGATTCAGTCCTGGGACATCTCCTGTAAACAGTTGAGTAAAAGCGTTTTGGTTACAGTAGTGATTTTTAAGGAATATTATTGTATTTTAAAAGTTGACAGAAACTTTTTCACATAGAATCACCAATGTTATCCTATGGGAGGAAATTCACTTAGCAGGTAAGTAGTGTTATCGTTACTTTTTCTTACTCAGTGGTGGATCCTGGATCCAGCACTGGTGCATCTCCTGTAAACAGTTGAAAGAATGCGTTTAAGTCATACAGGCGATTTTTAAGGAATATTTGTAGTTTGTGAAAATCGACACTTTGAAACTTTTCTGCTGAAAACCAGAAAATGGATTCCAATGGAAGGAAATACAAGTTACTGGTAAGTACGGTTAAAATTACTTTTCAGGGTCAGTGCTGGGCTAACAGATGCAGCACTGGGTTCTCTCCTGATAACAGGTGAGTAAATCGGAATTCGTAGTTCGGCTGATTTTATAGGAATATTATAAAGTTCCAAAACTCCACACACAGAAGAATTTCCAAGTGAAACCAGTCAATGTTAGCCTATGGAAGGAAATTCAAGTTACTGGTAAGTACGGTTAAAATTACTTTTCAGGATCAGTACTGGGCTCAAAGATGCAGCACTGAGGTCTCTCCTGATAACCGGTGAGTAAATCGGAATTCGTAGTTCGGCTGATTTTAGAGGAATATTTGTATGTTTCAAAAATCGACACTTAGAAACTTTTTCAGCAAAAAGCAGGCAATGACATCCTATGGAAGGAAATTCAAGTTACTGGTAAGTACGGTTAAAATTACTTTTCAGGATCAGTACTGGGCTCAAAGATGCAGCACTGAGGTCTCTCCTGATAACAGGTGAGTAAATCGGAATTCGTAGTTCGGCTGATTTTAGAGGAATATTTGCACAATGGTGAAGGAAGGGGTGGGGCCTGAAGTGACATGTCTGCAAACACGCCCTGTGGCGCGTTTTAAGTTGGAGAATTAATTCCTCCTCAATCCCGAGGGTCCCTAGGGGCCAACTGGCCCACCAGATACCTCCAGTATGCGCCAGAGAGCTGCGTTGCAGAGAGGTATTCAGAGGCCACGCCCCTTTTTACAACACTGCAACGCAGCTCCGTGGCGCTTACTGGAGGTACCTGGTGGGCTAGTTGGCCCCCAGGGACCCTCAGGTTTGAAGAGGATTTAATTCCCCATCTTAAAACGTGCCACGGGGCCTGTTTGCACACATGTGACCTGAAGCCACGCCCCCTCCCTTCACCACTGTGCAAACGCGCCCGTGGCGCGTTTTAAGTTGGGGGATTAAGTCCCCTTGAATACTGAGAGTCCCTGAAGTCCAACTAGCCCACCATGTACCTCCAAAAAGCACCACAGACATGCGTTGCAGAGAGGTGTAAAAAGGGGCATGGCCTCTGTACACCTCTCTGCAACGCAGCCTCTGACGCATACCGGAGGTTCCTGGTGGGCTAGTTGGCCCCCAGGACCCCAGTATTCTAGGGAATTACTTCCCCTTCTTAAAACGCGCCAGGGGCGCGTTTGCAGACTGCTGCAGGGAGGGGCAGGGCCTCCGGCACGATGCCGGTCTTTTTTTTTTGCTTTATTCTGCCCAGGGGGTCCTTGTGGGACCCCTGAGCAGACCTAGGGGTCAGGGTGTTTCTACCCTGCCCCCTTTGTGCGTTTTGCGCACTTGTTTCTTGTGTTTTTTTTTTTTTAATCAGCGGGATCCGTGCACCCTAAGCGCATCCCGCCAATTTAAAAAAAAAAATGCTTTTCTGCCCAGGGGTCCTTGTGGGATCCCCTGAGCAGACCAAGAGAGTCAGGGTGTTTCTACCCTGCCCCTTTTGCGTTTTGCGCACTTGTTTTACTGCTTTCTTGTTCCTCGATTCTACCGAGGAACAAGATGGCTGCCAACACTTCCTGGTTTGGAGTGTTGACAGCCAATTAGCATGCAGCTCGCGGTCGGGAGGGTGCGCGGATCCACCATGGCCATAGATATCGAAACTTTTATTTTGGATTTTCTCAGCAACTACTGAACGGATTTACACCATTTTTAAAAGGGTGCTTTCTGAACCAAGCACTACCTTTTGCCAAATTTGGTGTAATTCCGTTCAGCAGTTTTTGCTGTAGCCTTGCATAAAGTTTGCTATGGGAAATTGATTTTTTCACTCTTATTTTTGAATTTCTCCGCAACTACTGAACGGATTTACACCATTTAAAAAGGTCGCTTTCTGAACCAAGCGCTACCTTTTTGCCAAATTTAGTGTAATTCCGTTCAGCAGTTCGGCCTGTAGCCGTGCCTAAAATTTCCTATGGGAATTAACATGGAGAAAACACGTTTAGGACCCCCCTTTTTTCTCAGCCCCCGCTTGATGAATCACCCCGAAACTTTCCAGACAGGAGCGGACCGGAGCGCCCCACTAGTTTTGAAAATTTCGCGATGATTCGTTAAACGACGCCAAAGTTATTGGGAATAGAATGTTACGGATTTCCTATGGATAATAGGTCCTAACTATAACTATCTACTGGCGACCGCCAGTAGATAATATATATATATATATAATTATATATATATATATATATATATATATACATCAATGTATGTTTAGCAAATCCAAGGACTAGTCCTGTGTAAACATACATCTATATATATATATATATATATATATATATATATATATATATTCACTGAAAAAACCGTAGGTTTCAGACATGTTATAGTTACAAATTAGCATTTAAAAAACCTTTGAAATTCACAGAAAAACCATAGGTTTCAGGGACGTTATAGTTACAAATTAGCATTTAAAAACCTTTGAAATTCACTGAAAAAACCATAGGTTTTAGGGACAGTTATAGTTAGTTGGACATTGCACTCGTACAAAACCCAGTGAAATTCCCCGTTATAGTTAGTCCAGCTAACTATAACTCGCGCCCCGCAATGCACTGCTGATGACGTCACATATTACATCACTCATGACATGGTCAGTGACATCACTGATGACATCACTGATGACATCTCAAATGACATCACTGATGACATCACTGATGACATCATCCAGTGACTGTGTGTTTCTGTAAAGTTTAAATATTTTTAATATATCTAGGAAAAGACGTATTGAAGAATGAGTGGGTGTGTAAGTGTCTGTATGGATGATTTAGTAGGTGCGTGACTGACTGTATAAGTGAGTGATTTAACGTATCTTACTGAATGCATGGGTTAGTGACTAAACTGGGTGAATGTCTGTATCCGTCTGTCTGTTGCTGTGTAAGTGGCTGCATGTGTTTGAGAATAGCTACATGAGTGTCTATATGAGTTATTGAATGCTTGTGTGAGTATCTGTATGGGTGCCTGAGTGTTTGTGTGGGAGGGGTGTGTGCGACTCTGTGCATAGATGTGTGAGTGGGTGATTCACTGGGTGGATGGTTTCAAGAGTGCATCTGTGATAGACTGTATGGGTGGGTAAGTGTGTGTAAGAGTGTGTTAGTGAGTGAATGTATGTCCCAGTGGTACATGTGTGAGTAACTACATATGTGAAAGGCAGTATATATGTGTGTTGGAGTATATAAATAGCTATAAGCAAGAGTGACTGATTGTGATAGTGGCTGTATGGATGAGTGTGTGCTTGTATCAGTGATTGTATAAGAGCGTAAGAATGTGCTAGTATTTGTATGAGTAAGTGAGCTGGTGTGTGTATAACTGTATAGGTGAGTAAATGGTAGTGTGTTTAATTATTTGCATGACTGACTAGGTGTGTGAGTACCTCTATGGATGAGTGGCGGTGTTTGAGTGTCTATATAGGAGTATGAGTGCATATGATAGTCCTGTACTGAGTGACCGTAAATATGAGTGACTGTTCGGGTGAGTGAGTGGATGTGTGCGTAGACCTAAGAATCAGTGAGTGGGTATGTAGTTATTGGTGTTGGAGTGTCTATGGTTTTGCGAATGGCAGTCTGTACTTTAGAGTGGGTGTATCAAAGGTTATATTAGGGTGTGAGAAGATGCATGAAATTATCACATGGATGATGTCATCAGTGATGTCATCAGTGATGTCATTTGAGATGTCATCAGTGATGTCATCAGTGATGTCACTGACCATGTCATGAGTGATGTAATATGTGACGTCATCAGCAGTGCATTGCGGGCGCGAGTTATAGTTAGCTGGACTAACTATAACGGGGGAATTTCACGGGTTTTGTACGAGTGCAATGTCCAACTAACTATAACTGTCCCTAAAACCTATGGTTTTTTCAGTGAATTTCAAAGGTTTTTTAAATGCTAATTTGTAACTATAACGTCCCTGAAACCTATGGTTTTTTCAGTGAATTTCAAAGGTTTTTTAAATGCTAATTTGTAACTATAACATGTCTGAAACCTACGGTTTTTTCAGTGAATTTCAAAGGTTTTGTAAATGACAATTTTTAAATGTATTAATTGTTATATAAATTTTTAAAATACTGATTTACTACATTTTTAGAAACAATTTGTTTTTACATATTTTATTATTTAAATTACATTGTAATTACATTATACATTACATTACAAAAATACTTTCTCTTAATGAATTACTTTAGTTTAAATACTTTGCAGATAGGCAATAGACTTTTAAGTACAGTAGTTACAGTTGTTGCAATGGGCAACACATTTTCAAACACAATGCAACATTCAGCTCAATGTGAATTTCTAGTTAAATGCAATTAGTTACTTTATGGATTACTTTTCTAACCACAGGACTGGATCCTAGATTCAGTCCTGGGACATCTCCTGTAAACAGTTGAGTAAAAGCGTTTTGGTTACAGTCGTGATTTTTAAGGAATATTATTGTATTTTAAAAGTTGACACTTTGAAACTTTTTCTCATAGAATCACCAATGTTATCCTATGGAAGGAAATTCACTTAGCAGGTAAAAACTGTTATCGCTACTTTTTCTTACTCAGTGTTGGATCCTGGATCCAGCACTGGTGCATCTCCTGTAAACAGTTGAAAGAATGCGTTTAAGTCATACTGTCGATTTTTAAGGAATATTTGTAGTTTGTGAAAATCAACACTTTGAAACTTTTTGCTGAAAACCAGTCAATGTTAGCCTATGAAGGAAATTCAAGTTACCGGTAAGTACGGTTAAAATTACTTTTGAGGATCAGTACTGGGCTGAAACATGCAGCACTGAGGTCTCTCCTGATAACAGGTGAGTAAATCGGAATTCGTATTTCGGCTGATTTTAGAGGAATATTTGTATGTTTCAAAATCAACACTTAGAAGAATTTCCAAGTGAAACCAGTCAATGTTAGCCTATGAAGGAAATTCAAGTTACCGGTAAGTACGGTTAAAATTACTTTTGAGGATCAGTACTGGGCTGAAAGATGCAGCACTGAGGTCTCTCCTGATAACAGGTGAGTAAATCGGAATTCGTATTTCGGCTGATTTTAGAGGAATATTTTAAAGTTCCAAAACTCCACACTTAGAAGAATTTCCAAGTGAAACCAGTCAATGTTAGCCTATGTAAGGAAATTCAAGTTACTGGTAAGTACGGTTAAAATTACTTTTCAGGACCAGTACTGGGCTGAAAGATACAGCACTGAGGTCTCTCCTTATAACAGGTGAGTAAATCGGAATTCGTATTTCGGCTGATTTTAGAGGAATATTTGCACAATGGTGAAGGGAGGGGCGGGGCCTGAGGTGACATCTTTGCAAACGCGCCCCGTGGCGCGTTTTAAGTTGGGGATTAAGTCCCCTTGAATCCTGAGGGTCCCTAGGGGCCAACTAGACCACCAGGAACCTCCAATATGCGCCAGGGCTGCGTTGCAGAGACGTGTAGAGAGGCCACACTCCCTTTTACACCTCTCTGCAACGCAGCTCTGTGGCGCATTCTGGATGTACCTGTTGGGCTAGTTGGCCCCCAGGGACCCTCAGGATTGAAGGGGATTTAATTCCCCATCTTAAAACGCGCCACGGGGCCTGTTTGCACACATGTCACCTGAAGCCCCGCCCCTCCCTTCACCACTGTGCAAACGCGCCCCGTGGCGCGTTTTAAGTTGGGGGATTAAGTCCCCTTCAATCCTGAGGGTCCCCGGAGTCCAACTAGCCCACCATTTACCTCCAAAAGCGCCACAGAGCTGCGTTGCAGAGAGGTGTAAAAGGGGCGTGGCCTCTGTACACCTCTCTGCAAGGCAGCCCCTGGCGCATACTGGAGGTACCTGGTGGGCTAGTTGGCCCCCAGGGACCCCCAGTATTCAAGGGGATTTCGTTCTCTCTGCAAACGCGCCAGGGGGCGCGTTTGCAGAGTGGTGAAGGAAGGGGCGGGGCCTGCGGGCCCGATCGTTTTTTTTTCTCCTGAAGGGGGCTGTGTGGCCCCCTTCCTTTTTCTTTTTTGGGCCCTGGGGACCCCATCCCCCAGGGCCTTACACCTTTTTTAAATTACTTTAAAAACGGGAAGGGGGCCGCGTGGCCCCCCTTCCCTGGGCCTGTATTGGCCCCGGGACCCCATCCCCGGGGCATGGCCTCTATATTTATTTTTTTGAGGGGGCAGCGTGGCCCCCTCCTCTGGGCATTTTAAGGCCCCGGGACCCCATCTCCCGGGGCCGGCCTTTCCATTTTTTTTAAAATTTCCTTTTTTGGGGAGGGGGCCGCGTGGCCCCCCTCCCGAGCCACTACTTGCCCCGGGGACCCCATCCCCGGGGCTGGCCCTCTCCGTTGGGGACTGTGGGGGTCCCCAATCCCCCACAGTCCCGCCGGCTCCCCACGTCCCTTGGGAGCCGGCATTGCTGTTCCACATGGGGGCAGCTGACATGCTGCTCCCCATGTGGAAAGCAACTGCTTTGGATATTGGAAGAGAGAGCAGGTTTCCCTGCTCTCTTCCAATATCCAAAGCAGTTTGCTATGGCAGGACGGGAGCCGCGAGGCTTTAATAATTATAAAAATTATTTTAAAAAAGCCCCGGGAGGTGGTGCCCTCCCGCACCATTTTTTAAAAAGCCCCGGGGGTGGCGGTCCTCGGGCTTGGGGGCCCTTGAGGCCCCCCACACATTAAATTATCCCCCACCATGCCCCCGGGACTTGGGCCACCCGGGGGCCAATTAACATCAAAGCGCGGAGACCGCGCTTCGATTTTTTTCGGCAGGATTCGCGCACCCTGAGCGCATCCTGCCGATTTTTAAAAAATTATTTTATTTTTGCCCAGGGGGTCCTTGTGGGACCCCTGAGCAAACCTAGGGGTCAGGGTGTTTCTACCCTGCCCCCTTTGTGCGCTTTGCGCACTTGTTTCTGTCCTCGGTTCTACCGAGGGATAAAATGGCTGCCAACATTTCCTGAATCGGAATGTTGACAGCCAGCTGACAGCCAATTAACATGCAGCTCGTGATCGGGAGGGTACGCGGACCCTACTCGTCCCTAGATATCACTAACTTTTTACTTTTCATTTTCTCAGCAACTACTGAACGGATTTACACCATTTAACAAAAAGGGTTCTTTCTGAACCAAGAACTACCTCTTTGCCAAATTTGGTGTAATTCCGTTCAGCAGTTCGGGCTGTAGCCGTGTCTAAAGTTTCCTATGGGAAAATGCATGGGGAAAACGCGTTTTGGGACCCCCTTTTTCTCGGCCCTCGCTTGACGTATCACCCCGAGACTTTCAGGGTAGGAGCGGACCGGAGCGCCCCACGAAGTTTGAAAATTTCGCGAAGATACGTCAACCGGCAAGAGAGTTATTTCAAATAGAATGTCGCGGATTTCCTATGGATAATAGGTTGTAACTATAACTATCTACTGGCGACCGCCAGTAGATATATATATATATATATATATATATATATATATATATATATATATATATATATATATATATATATATTCACTGAAAAAACCATAAGGTTTTAGGGACAGTTATAGTTAGTTGGACATTGCCCTCGTACAAAACCCGTGAAATTCCCCCGTTATAGTTAGTTCAGGTAACTATAACTCGCGCCCCGCAATGCACTGCTGATGACGTCACATATTACATCACTCATGACATGGTCAGTGACATCACTGATGACATCACTGATGACATCTCAAATGACATCACTGATGACATCATCCAGTGACTGTGTGTTTCTGTAAAGTTTAAATATTTTTTATATATATAGGGAAAGGCGTATTGAAGAATGAGTGGGTGTATAAGTGTCTGTATGGATAATTTAGTAGGTGCGTGACTAACTCGATAAGTGAGTGATTAAACGTATCTTACTGAATGCATGGGTTAGTGACTAAACTGGGTGAATGTCTGTATCCGTCTGTCTGTTGCTGTGTAAGTGGTGCATGGGTTTGTGAATAGCTACATGAGTGTCTATATGAGTTATTGATTGGTTGTCTGAGTCTCTGTATGGGTGCCTGAGTGTTTGTGTGGGTGGGGTGTGTGCGACTCTGTGCATAGATGTGTGAGTGGGTGATTCACTGGGTGGATGGTTTCAAGAGTGCATCTGTGATAGACTGTATGGGTGGGTAAGTGTGTGTAAGAGTGTGTTAGTGAGTGAATGTATGTCCCAGTGGTACATGTGTGAGTAACTACATATGTGAAAGGCAGTATATATGTGTGTTGGAGTATATAAATAGCTATAAGCGAGAGTGTGTGATTGTGAGAGTGACTGTATGGATGAGTGTGTGCTTGTATCAGTGATTGTATAAGAGCGTAAGAATGTGCTAGTATTTGTATGAGTAAGTGAGCTGGTGTGTGTATAACTGTATAGGTGAGTAAATGGCAGTGTGTTTAATTATTTGCATGACTGACTAGGTGTGTGAGTACCTCTATGGATGAGTGGCGGTGTTTGAGTGTCTTTATAGGAGTATGAGTGCATATGATAGTCCTGTACTGAGTAACCATAAGTATGAGTGACTGTACGGGTGAGTGAGTGGATGTGTGTGTGTAGACCTAAGAATCAGTGAGTGGGTATGTAGTTATTGGTGTTGGAGTGTCTATGGTTTTGAGAATGGCAGTCTGTAATTTAGAGTGGGTGTATCAAAGGTTATATTAGGGTGTGAGGAGGTGCATTAAATTCTCACATGGATGATGTCATCAGTGATGTCATTTGAGATGTCATCAGTGATGTCATCAGTGATGTCACTGACCATGTCATGAGTGATGTAATATGTGACGTCATCAGCAGTGCATTGCGGGGCGCGAGTTATAGTTACCTGAACTAACTATAACGGGGGAATTTCACGGGTTTTGTACGAGTGCAATGTCCAACTAACTATAACTGTCCCTAAAACCTTATGGTTTTTTCAGTGAATTTCTAAGGTTTTTTAAATGCTAATTTCTAACTATAACGTGCCTGAAACCTATGGTTTTTTCAGTGAATTTCAAAGGTTTTTTAAATGCTAATTCCTAACTATAACGTGTCTGAAACCTATGGTTTTTTCAGTGAATTTCAAAAGTTTTTTAAATGCTAATTCCTAACTATAACGTGTCTGAAACCTATGGTTTTTTCAGTGAATTTCAAAGGTTTTGTAAATGACAATTTTTAAATGTATTAATTGTTATATTTATTTTTTTGATACTGATTTACAACATTTTTTTAAACTATTTATTTTTAGATATTTTATTTTTTAAATTACATTGTAATTACATTATACATTACATTACAAAATATACTTTCTCAGAATGAATTACTTTAGTTTAAATACTTTGCAAATAGGCAATAGACTTTTAAGTACAGTAGTTACAGTTGTTGCAATGGGCAACACAATTTCAAAAACAAAGCAACATTGAGCTCAATGTGAATTTCTAGTTAAATGCAATTAGTTACTTTATGGATTACTTTTCTAACCACAGGACTGGATCCTAGATTCAGTCCTGGGACATCTCCTGTAAACAGTTGAGTAAAAGCGTTTTGGTTACAGTAGTGATTTTTAAGGAATATTATTGTATTTTAAAAGTTGACACAGAAACTTTTTCACATAGAATCACCAATGTTATCCTATGGGAGGAAATTCACTTAGCAGGTAAGTAGTGTTATCGTTACTTTTTCTTACTCAGTGGTGGATCCTGGAACCAGCACTGGTGCATCTCCTGTAAACAGTTGAAAGAATGCGTTTAAGTCACACATGCGATTTTTAAGGAATATTTGTAGTTTGTGAAAATCGACACTTTGAAACTTTTCTGCTAAAAACCAGACAATGGATTCCTATGGAAGGAAATTCAAGTTACTGGTAAGTACGGTTAGAATTACTTTTCAGGGTCAGTGCTGGGCTAAAAGATGCAGCACTGGGTTCTCTCCTGATAACAGGTGAGTAAATCGGAATTCGTATTTCGTCTGATTTTAGAGGAATATTTGTATGTTTCAAAATCGACAGAAACTTTTTCAGCAAAAAGCAGGCAATGATATCCTATGGAAGGAAATTCAAATTACTGGTAAGTACGGTTAAAATTACTTTTCAGGATCAGTACTGGGCTGGAAGATGCAGCACTGAGGTCTCTCCTGATAACAGGTGAGTAAATCGGAATTCGTATTTCGGCTGATTTAAGAGGAATATTATAAAGTTCCAAAACTCCACACTTAGAAGAATTTCCAAGTGAAACCAGTCAATGTTAGCCTATTGAAGGAAATTCAAGTTACTGTTAAGTACGGTTAGAATTACTTTTCAGGGTCAGTGCTGGGCTAAAAGATGCAGCACTGGGTTCTCTCCTGATAACAGGTGATTAAATCGGAATTCGTATTTCGTCTGATTTTAGAGGAATATTTGTATGTTTCAAAAATCGACACTTAGAAACTTTTTCAGCAAAAAGCAGGCAATGATATCCTAAGGAAGGAAATTCAAGTTACTGGTAAGTACGGTTAAAATTACTTTTCAGGATCAGTACTGGGCTGAAAGATGCAGCACTGAGGTCTCTCCTGATAACAGGTGAGTAAATCGGAATTCGTATTTCGGCTGATTTAAGAGGAATATTATAAAGTTCCAAAACTCCACACTTAGAAGAATTTCCAAGTGAAACCAGTCAATGTTAGCCTATGGAAGGAAATTCAAGTTACTGTTAAGTACGGTTAGAATTACTTTTCAGGGTCAGTGCTGGGCTAAAAGATGCAGCACTGGGTTCTCTCCTGATAACAGGTGAGTAAATCGGAATTCGTATTTCGTCTGATTTTAGAGGAATATTTGTATGTTTCAAAAATCGACACTTAGAAACTTTTTCAGCAAAAAGCAGGCAATGATATCCTATGGAAGGAAATTCAAGTTACTGGTAAGTACGGTTAAAATTACTTTTCAGGATCAGTACTGGGCTGAAAGATGCAGCACTGAGGTCTCTCCTGATAACAGGTGAGTAAATCGGAATTCGTATGTCGGCTGATTTAAGAGGAATATTATAAAGTTCCAAAACTCCACACTTAGAAGAATTTCCAAGTGAAACCAGTCAATGTTAGCCTATGGAAGGAAATTCAAGTTACTGTTAAGTACGGTTAGAATTACTTTTCAGGGTCAGTGCTGGGCTAAAAGATGCAGCACTGGGTTCTCTCCTGATAACAGGTGAGTAAATCAGAATTCGTATTTCGTCTGATTTTAGAGGAATATTTGTATGTTTCAAAAATCGACACTTAGAAACTTTTTCAGCAAAAAGCAGGCAATGATATCCTATGGAAGGAAATTCAAGTTACTGGTAAGTACGGTTAAAATTACTTTTCAGGATCAGTACTGGGCTGAAAGATGCAGCACTGAGGTCTCTCCTGATAACAGGTGAGTAAATCGGAATTCGTAGTTCGGCTGATTTTAGAGGAATATTTGCACAATGGTGAAGGAAGGGGGTGGGGCCTAAGGTGACATGTCTGCAAACACGCCCTGTGGCGCGTTTTAAGTTGGACAATTAATTCCTCCTCAATCCCGAGGGTCCCTAGGGGCCAACTAGCCCACCAGGTACCTCCAGTATGCGACAGGGGCTGCGTTGCAGAGAGGTGTTCAGAGGCCACGCCCCTTTTACAACACTCTGCAACGCAGCTCCGTGGCGCTTACTGGAGGTACCTGGTGGGCTAGTTGGCCCCTAGGGACCCTCAGGATTGAAAAGGAATTTATTCCCCATCTTAAAACGCGCCACGGGGCCTGTTTGCACACATGTCACCTGAAGCCCCGCCCCTCCCTTCACCACTGTGCAAACGCGCCCCGTGGCGCGTTTTAAGTTGGGGGATTAAGTCCCCTTGAATCCTGAGGGTCCCTGGGGTCCAACTAGCCCACCATATACCTCCAAAAAGCGCCACAGAGCTGCGTTGCAGAGAGGTGTAAAAGGGGCGTGGCCTCTGTACACGTCTCTGCAACGCAGCTCCCTGGCGCATACTGGAGGTTCCTGGTGGGCTAGTTGGCCCCAGGGACCCCCAGTATTCAAGGGGAATTGTTCTCTCTCTGCAAACGCGCCAGGGGGCGCGTTTGCAGAGTACTGCAGGGAGGGGGCGGGGCCTCCGGCACGATGCCGGTCGTTTTTTTTTCTAGTTTTTTTTTAATGGGAGGGGGGCTGCGTGGCCCCCCTTCCCTTGCCCACTTTTGGCCCCGGGGACCCCATCCCCCGGGGCCTGAGCATTTTTTTTTTAAATTAAAAAAAAAAAAAAACGGGAAGGGGGCCGCGTGGCCCCCCTTCCCTGGGCCTGTATTGGCCCCGGGGACCCCATCCCCCGGGGCATGGCCTCGATTTTTTAATTTTTTTATTTGGAGGGGGCTGCGTGGCCCCCTCCTCAGGCCATTTAAGGCCCCGGGGACCCCATCCCCGGGGCCGGCCTTGCACTTTTTTTTTCTTTTTTTTTTAAATTTGGGGAGAGGGGCTGCGTGGCCCCCCTCCCCGGCCACTTATGGCCCCGGGGACCCCATCCCCCGGGCCTGGCCTCTGGTTGGGGACTGTGGGGGTCCCCAATCCCCCCACAGTCCCAGCCGGCTCCCCGCCTCCTGCGCGAAGCTGACATTGCTTTTCCACATGGGGAGCAGCTAACATGCTGCTCCCCATGTGGAAAGCAATCAGCTTTGGATATTGGAGCGAGAGCAGGTTTCCTGCTCTCTCTTCCAATATCCAAAGCAAGTTTGCAATGACAGAACGGGAGCCGCGAGGCTCCCGTCCTGTCATTGCAAACAGCAGTGTCCCGGGGTAGGCACCCCGGGACACTGCACGAGCCGGCCCTGGGGGTGGCGGTCCCCAGGGCCATCACTGGCTCCAGGAGGGGGCCGCGCGGCCCCCTCCCCACATTTTCAAAGCCCCGGGAGGTGGTGGTCCCCGGGGCTCCAAAACGGACCCCCATTTTTAATTTTTTAGTGTCCCGGGGAGGTGGCGGTCCCCGGGGCCTGTGGGGGGCTGGAGCCCCCCCACACAGGTAAAAAATAAATAAAACGCGCTTCGATTTTTTTTTTTTCGACAGGATCCGCGCACCCTGAGCGCATCCTGCCGATTTAAAAAAAAAAATGCTTTTTGCCCAGGGGGTCCTTGTGGGACCCCCTGAGCAGGCCTAGGGGTTAGGGTGTTTCTACCCTGCCCCCTTTGTGCGTTTTGCGCACTTGTTTCTTCTGGGTTTTTTTTTAATCGGCAGGATCCGCGCACCCTGAGCGCATCCTGCCGATTTTAAAAAAATGGCTTTTTTTGCCCAGGGGTCCTTGTGGGACCCCTGAGCAGACCTAGGGGGTCAGGGTGTTTCTACCCTGCCCCTTTGTGCGCTTTGCGCACTTGTTTCTGTCCCTCGGTTCTACCGAGGGACAAAATGGCTGCCAACACTTCCTGAATCGGAATGTTGACAGCCAGCTGACAGCCAATTAGCATGCAGCTCGTGATCGGGAGGGTACGCGGACCCTACTCGGCCATAGATATATATGTGACTTTACTTGTGAATTTCTCAGGAACTACTGAACGGATTTACACCATTTAAGCAAAAGGCACCAGTCTGAACCAAGGGCTACCTCTTTGCCAAATTTGGTGTAATTCCGTTCAGCAGTTCGGGCTGTAGCTGCGACTAAAGGTTCCTATGGAAAAATGAATGGGAAAACACGTTTTGGGACCCCCTTTTTCTCGGTCCCCACTTGACGAATCAACCCGAGACTTTCAGGGTAGGAGCGGAGCGGAGCGCCCCAACAAGTTGGAAACTTTTGCGAAGATTCGTCAACCGGCGCCAACGTTATTTCAAATAGAATGTCGCGGATTTCCTATGGATAATAGGTCCTAACTATATATATATATTATCTACTGGCGGTCGCCAGTAGATAGTTATAGTTAGAACCTATTTTCCATAGGAAATCCGCGACATTCTATTTGAAATAACTCTCTTGCCGGTTGACGTATCTTCGCAAAATTTTCAAACTTTGTGGGGCGCTCCGGTCCGCTCCTACCCTGAAAGTCTCGAGGTGATTCGTCAAGCGGGGCCAAGAAAAGGGGGTCCCAAAACGCGTTTTCCCCATTCATTTTTCCAAAGGAAACTTTAGACACGGCTACAGCCCGAACTGCTGAACGGAATTACACCAAATTTGGCAAAGAGGTAGTTCTTTTTGGAGCTACATGGTGGGCTAGTTGGCCCCCAGGAACCCTCAGGATTCAAGGGGACTTAATCCCCCAACTTAAAACGCGCCACGGGCGCGTTTGCACAGTGGTGAAGGGAGGGGCGGGGCTTCAGGTGACATGTGTGCAAACAGGCCCCGTGGCGCGTTTTAAGATGGGGAATTAAATCCCCTTCAATCCTGAGGGTCTCTGAGGCCAACTAGCCCAACAGGTACATCCAGAAAGCGCCACAGAGCTGCGTTGCAGAGAGGTGTAAAAGGGTGTGGCCCCTCTACACGTCTCTGCAACGCAGCCCCTGGCGCATACTGGAGGTTCCTGGTGGGCTAGTTGGCCCCTAGGGACCCTCATGATTCAAGGGGACTTAATCCCCCAACTTAAAACGCGCCACGGGGCGCGTTTGCACAGATGTCACCTCAGGCCCCGCCCCCTACCTTCACCATTGTGCAAATATTCCTCTAAAATCTGCCGAACTACGAATTCGGATTTACTCACCTGTTATCAGGAGAGACCTCAGTGCTGCATCTTTCAGCCCAGTACTAATCCTGAAAAGTAATTTTAACCGTACTTACCAGTAACTTGAATTTCCTTCCATAGGATATCATTGCCTGCTTTTTGCTGAAAAAGTTTCTAAGTGTTGATTTTTGAAACATACAAATATTCCTCTAAAATCAGCCGAAATACGAATTCCGATTTACTCACCTGTTATCAGGAGAGACCTCAGTGCTGTATCTTTCAGCCCAGTACTGGTCCTGAAAAGTAATTTTAACCGTACTTACCAGTAACTTGAATTTCCTTCCATAGGCTAACATTGACTGGTTTCACTTGGAAATTCTTCTAAGTGTGGAGTTTTGGAACTTTAAAATATTCCTCTAAAATCAGCCGAAATACGAATTCGGATTTACTCACCTGTTATCAGGAGAGACCTCAGTGCTGCATCTTTCGGCCCAGTACTGATCCTCAAAAGTAATTTTAACCGTACTTACCAGTAACTTGAATTTCCTTCCATAGGATATCATTGTCTGCTTTTTACTGAAAAAGTTTCTGTGTTGATTTTTGAAACATACAAATATTCCTCTAAAATCAGCCGAAATACAAATTCCGATTTACTCACCTGTTATCAGGAGAGACCTCAGTGCTGTATCTTTCAGCCCAGTACTGGTCCTGAAAAGTAATTTTAACCGTACTTACCAGTAACTTGAATTTCCTTCCATAGGCTAACATTGACTGGTTTCACTTGGAAATTCTTCTAAGTGTGGAGTTTTGGAACTTTAAAATATTCCTCTAAAATCAGCCGAAATATGAATTCCGATTTACTCACCTGTTATCAGGAGAGACCTCAGTGCTGCATCTTTTAGCCCAGCACTGACCCTGAAAAGTAATTTTAACCGTACTTACCAGTAACTTATATTTTCTTCCATAGGAATCCATTGTCTGGTTTTCAGCAGAAAAGTTTCAAAGTGTCGATTTTCACAAACTACAAATATTCCTTAAAAATTGCCTGTATGACTTAAACGCATTCTTTCAACTGTTTACAGGAGATGCACCAGTGCTGGATCCAGGATCCAACACTGAGTAAGAAAAAGTAATGATAACAGTTTTTACCTGCTAAGTGAATTTCCTTCCATAGGATAACATTGGTGATTCTATGAGAAAAAGTTTCAGTGTCAACTTTTAAAATACAATAATATTCCTTAAAAATCACGACTGTAACCAAAACGCTTTTACTCAACTGTTTACAGGAGATGTCCCAGGACTGAATCTAGGATCCAGTTCTGTGGTTAGAAAAGTAATCCATAAAGTAACTAATTGCATTAAACTAGAAATTCACATTGAGCTGAATGTTGCATTGTGTTTGAAAATGTGTTGCCCATTGCAACAACTGTAACTACTGTACTTAAAAGTCTATTGCCTATGTGCAAAGTATTTAAACTAAAGTAATTCATTCTCAGAAAGTATTTTTGTAATGTAATGTATAATGTAATTACAATGTAATTTAAAAATAAAATATGTAAAAAAAATTGTTTCTAAAAATGTAGTAAATCAGTATGAAAAAAATTAATATAACAATTAATACATTTAAAAATTGTCATTTACAAAACCTTTGAAATTCACTGAAAAACCGTAGGTTTCAGACATGTTATAGTTAGGAATTAGCATTTAAAAAACCTTTGAAATTCACTGAAAAACCATAGGTTTCAGATATGTTATAGTTAGAAATTAGCATTTAAAAAACCTTTGAAATTCACTGAAAAAACCATAGGTTTTAGGGACAGTTATAGTTACTTGGACATTGCACTCGTACAAAACCCGTGAAATTCCCCCGTTATAGTTAGTTCAGCTAACTATAACTCGCGCCCCCGCAATGCACTGCTGATGACGTCACATATTACATCACTCATGACATGGTCAGTGACATCACTGATGACATCACTGATGACATCTCAAATGACATCACTGATGACATCATCCACGTGATAATCTGATGCACCTCCTCACACCCTAATATAACCTTTGATACACCCACTCTAAATTACAGACTGCCATTTGCAAAACCATAGACACTCCAACACCAATAACTACATACCCACTCACTGATTCATAGGTCTACGCACACATCCACTCACTCACCCGTACAGTCACTCATACTTACGGTCACTCAGTACAGGACTATCATATGCACTCATACTCCTATATAGACACTCAAACACCGCCACTCATCCATAGAGGTACTCACACACCTAGTCAGTCATGCAAATAATTAAACACACTGCCATTTACTCACCTATACAGTTATACACACACCAGCTCACTTACTCATACAAATACTAGCACATTCTTACGCTCTTATACAATCACTGATACAAGCACACACTCATCCATACAGCCACTATCACAATCACTCACTCTCGCTTATAGCTATTTATATACTCCAACACACATATATACTGCCTTTCACATATGTAGTTACTCACACATGTACCACTGGGACATACATTCACTCACTAACACACTCTTACACACACTTACCCACCCATACAGTCTATCACAGATACACTCTTGAAACCATCCACCCAGTGAATCACCCACTCACACATCTATGCACAGAGTCGCACACACCCCTCCCACACAAACACTCAGGCACCCATACAGATACTCAGACAACCATTCAATAACTCATATAGACACTCATGTAGCTATTCACAAACACATGCAGCCACTTACACAGCAACAGACAGACGGATACAGACATTCACCCAGTTTAGTCACTAACCCATGCATTCAGTAAGATACGTTAAATCACTCACTTATAGAGTCAGTCACGCACCTACTAAATCATCCATACAGACACTTACACACCCACTCATTCTTCAATACGTCTTTTCCTATATATATATTAAAAATATTTAAACTTTACAGAAACACACAGTCACTGGATGATGTCATCAGTGATGTCATTTGAGATGTCATCAGTGATGTCATCAGTGATGTCACTGACCATGTCATGAGTGATGTAATATGTGACGTCATCAGCAGTGCATTATGGGCGCGAGTTATAGTTAGCTGAACTAACTATAACGGGGGAATTTCACGGGTTTTGTACGAGTGCAATGTCCAAGTAACTATAACTGTCCCTAAAACCTATGGTTTTTTCAGTGAATTTCAAAGGTTTTTTAAATGCTAATTTCTAACTATAACATATCTGAAACCTATGGTTTTTTCAGTGAATTTCAAAGGTTTTTTAAATGCTAATTCCTAACTATAACATGTCTGAAACCTACGGTTTTTTCAGTGAATATATATATATGCATATATATATATATATATATATATATATATATATATATATATATATATATATATATATATATATATAATTACCTACTGGCGGTCGCCAGTAGGTTGTTATAGTTAGGACCTTGTTTCTATTCAAAAAGCGTTTTTTCTTTTGCCGATATATGTGGCGCCGTTTGACGAATCTTCGCGAAATTTTCAAAACTAATGGCCCGCTCCGGTCAGCTCCTGTCTTGAAAGTTTCGGGGTGATTCGTCAAGCGGGCGCCGGGAAAAAAGTGGGTCCCCAAACGCGTTTTCCCCATGTTAATTTCCATAGGAAACTTTAGACACAGCTACAGCCCGAACTGCTGAACGGAATTACACCAAATTTGGCAAAAAGGTAGCTCTTGGTTCCAAAAGCACTCTATTTTTAAATGGTTTAAATCCGTTCAGTAGTTGCTGAGAAATTCAAGAAATAAAAATATCGATATCTGAGCACCGAGGAGGAGTCGCGACTTCTCCCGAGCACGAGTGATGGAGCAAGGTTTCGCAAATGAAACTTGCTCGTATGCAAACTTCCTCATTGTATTAATATTAAAACTTGTATTGTCTGTATTAATATTTGCACACACTACATGAATAGTTAGGAAGCTTGCCTATGTTGTTTTTCTAACAAATAACGCTTGTTCCTAATCTAAAATGGCTGCTTAAGCGCGGGAATTTAACTGCGCATGTCACAACTTGATCACATGGTGTGACGTCTTTCTTTGCTTGGTGGGAATTTCTGCTTCTGTGCAGTGTGCAATAAAATGGCTGCTCAATGTTCTCACATGCTTAAGCTTGCTCCTGTGTCATTACTAAATTGTCATTTCTTAACACAATTAATGCGGGATAGGTTTATATAATTGAAAGGGATTAGAAATAAGATAAGTGGTACACAGTGAAACGTTTTATTTTTTATATTAATATTTCCTTCTTGCACTTTTAGTAATTCGTAATCTTGGGCCTGGGTTGGTGACTTGAAACTAGAGAAGCAGAAGGTTCTGCGCATGTCCCCTGAAAGACTGCCAAAATGAAGTCAACTTGGACGTCTCACAAGGCCATGACCTATCGGCCGAAGAGGATGTTCTAAATGTATAAAATTGTAACAAAAGATACAATTGCTGTAGAAATTGTATATAAATTGTTGTGAGATGGGTGGGAAATAAAGTGAATGTATTAAATTGAAGGGGAGGGAACGTTAATACAATAGGCTTCACAAATTAAGCCAAAATTTGTTATGGTGCGAGAATCCACTTCCTGTCCCTGCCCAATTAGAAGTAGTGGTCCCATATTTTAGCAACATTAAGGGGAGGTACATGGGCGTAGAAGGGTATAATAGAATATAGCATTAGTAGTTAGTTAGCTCTGACTTTTGAAGAGACAGAAGAGCTCCAGACTGCCCAGCTGATCGATTGCTGACTAAATCCCTATCCAGAAGAGGTCCTGAGGAGGGGGCGGCGGAGTCCATTAGAGGGAAGAATCGAGGAGAAGTCGAGTGTCAGAGAGGGGAACGGCGCAGGCGTCGTTGTAGAGAGGTCACCAGTCCGGTCCTGATCCCAAAGAAGGTCCTTGCTCTTCATCCTTCCAGGGTCCTATCCTTTCAAACTCCTTGGCTAAGGGTTTGGTTCTCGCATTTAGGTAAATATATGCAACCTTTAGTTGCGCTGCTGTTCCTATCTCCTCTTTTCCTTAAACACCGTCATTGATTAGAAATAATCATTCTATGGTTTTCCACGAGTATTCTGATCAAATACCGTGTCTTTTTTCTGTATTTACTCTGCTAAAACTTTAGATAAACATTTTTAAAAAACTTCTTGACTCTGTGGTTATTTCAGGGTTATGTATTATAGTGAATGTCACTCATTTTAAACTTCCCAATTAGCAAAGGATCCATTGGTAAGTTATTACTCTTCAATCAGAAGGTAATTGGTAGCAGGGATTTTGATAAAAGAGTATATCTGACACCCAGCGTAAGTATTAGTGTAGTATGAATATATGGGCCCAAGTGAGTATATGGTGTATGAATGCTGTTTGCTAATATCGCGCTGGATCACGAGCTTCACTCTGATTGGCTGCCAACACTCCAAACCAGGAAGTGTTGGCAGCCATCTTGTGACTCGGTAACCGAGTCACAAGAAAAAGGGGGAAAAAAAGTGAAAAATTAAGAAAAGGGCGCAGGGTAGAAGCACCCTGACCCCCTAGGCCTGCTCAGGGGGTCCCACAAGGACCCCAGGGCCAAAAAAAGCATTTAAAAAAAAAATTGGCCAAATTCACGCTGGGTTCGCGAATCCGGATGAAAAAATAAAAAAAAAACGAAGTGCGGGCTCCCGCGCTTCGTTTGTATTAAGCCCCCAAGTGGGCCAGGTCCCGGGGGCAATTTAAAATTATGGTGTGGGGGCCCATGAGGGCCCCCACAGCCACAGGGACCGCCATCTCCCCGGGGCTTTCCTCATAATGTGCGGGGTGCACGTGGCCCCCCCGCTGCCCCAGGGACCACCACCTCCCTGGGGCTTTGTTTTAATACAGGCGGGGGGCTCCTGCCCCCCCACACTGCCCCAGGGACCACCACCTCCCTGGGGCTTTGTTTTAATAGGGGCAGGGGGCCTTGTGTGCCCCCCCGCAGCCCCGGGGACCGCCACCTCCCCGGGGCTCCAATTCAATTTAGAGAACAGTGGGGAGGGGATTCTGCCCTTCCCCCACTGCCCTGGGGACCACCACCTCCCCGGGGCACAAATTATGTTAATGTGGGGGTCCGTTACGGACCCCCGGCCACGAGGACTACCACCTCCCCGGGGCTATGTTAAATGTTGGGAGGGGGGCCGTGTGGCCCCCTCCTGGAGCCCTTGATGGCCCTGTGGACCGCCACCCCCCAGGGCCGCCTCCTGCAATGTCCCGGGGTGCCCACCCCCGGGACATTGCTGTTTGCTATGGTGCTCCCACCCTGTCATAGCAAACCCTGCTTTGCTTTTTGGAAGCGAGAAGCAGGAAACCTGTTCTCGCTTCCAAAAAGCAAGCAGATTGCTTTTGCACAAGGGGAGCTGCATGTCAGCAGCCCCCCTTGTGCAAAAGCAATGCCGGCTCCCGCAGGAGGCGGGGAGCTGGCTGGGACCGTGGGGGCATCAGGGCTCCCCCCACGGTCCCCAGCGCTAAGGGCCGGCCCCAAGGGATGGGGTCCCCGGGGCCAGAAGTGGCCCGGGAGGGGGGCCATGTGGCCCCCCTCCCCTTTAATTAAAAATTAAAAAAACGGAAAGGCTGGCCCCGGGGGATGGGGTCCTTGGGGCCATAATTAGCCTGGGGAGGGGGCCATGCAGCCCCCTCCCAAAAAAAATATAAAAAAAGAAGGCTGGCCAGGCCCCGGGGATGGGGTCCCGGGCCATAATTGGACTCTGGAGGGGTGCCACGCGGCCCCGCGCCCCAAATTTTTTTTTAAAAACCAACAAGGCTGCCAGGCCCCTTGGGATTCGGTCCCCGGGGCCAAAAGTGGCCCAGAGAAGGGGGGATCCCCTCCCATAAAATAACAAATTTTTTAAAATGGAAAAAGAAACCAGCAATTCGCCGGAGGCCCCGTCCCCTCCCTGCATTACTCTGCAAACGCACCCCCTGGCACATTCTAAGTTAGGGAATTAAGTTCCCTTGAATACTGAGGGTCCCTGGGGGCCAACTAGCCCACCAGGTACCTCCAGCAAGCACCACACAGCTGGATTGCAGAGAGCGATCCGAGGCCACGCCCCCTTTTTACACCACTCTGCAAACGCGCCTCTTGGCGCATTGCTGGTGGGGCGATGAGGTCCTCTTGTGTCCTGAGGACCTCAGGACACAAGTGGACTTCATCCCCCGAGCGCGCATGTGCATTTCTCACAAGAAATGCACATACACAGGCGCGCGCGCATTCGCAGTTTTCGCAATGATCACCCAGAGAGGGCGAGGAAGAGGAGGAGGGCAGTCCGGGAACGCCGCAGTACAGGTAAGTATTTTTTGTTTAGTTTTAATTAATGTCTAATTAATTGTTAATAGGGGGTGGAGGCGGGTGGCGGAGCGGAGCAGAGCGGAGTTCCACAGAGTTTGTTCCCAACTCCGTGGACCTCCGCGTATTCCTGCTACGCCAGCTCCGCCCAGGGTTAGTCAAAGACTCATCGCCGACATGGGCGGTCATCGTCAAAGTCCCCAGTGCCGACGTCGAGGACACCACCAACGTCGAGGACACCTCAAAGATCGAAGATGACACTGACGGATCCGACGTCGAAGACTATGATGGTGTTAGACCTTG
The DNA here is from genome assembly GCA_963921515.1 of Calotriton arnoldi. NCBI lineage: Eukaryota > Metazoa > Chordata > Amphibia > Caudata > Salamandridae > Calotriton > Calotriton arnoldi. The sequence continues at coordinate 909,673 of CAWUFW010002393.1, read as the reverse complement.
TTCGTAGTCGATCTGATTCTTTGTCACCGACGGCAGGGCGAGCTCGATCATCGCTGTCGAGAAGGTCGCCGCTGAAAAGGTCAAGGTCGACGTTGGGAAGGTCGCCAGCGAGAAGGTCTCCTTCGACAATGAGGAGGTCGACGTCGAGGAGGTCAACATCGAAACCTCGATACTCTCATATGTCTACCAGAGACCGAGAATGATTCGGTCACCAGTACCGACGTCGAGGGATACTTCGACGTCGAGGGAAATTCAGGAGACTGAAACTCAGGACCTCACATCTAAGGGAATGACATCGAGGAGTGCTTCATCCTCCCCGGGCCTGAGGATTGTTCAAATCACGCCGGAGGGTTCCACCGGCTAAGAAACAGCATTCACCTCCGATCAATCTATCCCTGAGATGGTTGAAGCATATAAAGGAGTGGAAAATGCAAAGAGTTAGCCCTGGGTCTGAGTATTCTCAAATATATTTGCCTTCTTGGACCTCTGATAGGCAAATGCGCACAACCACACCACCTACTAAATCGCCTCAAAGAGCTCCAGCTGCAAGGAGACATAGATCAAGGTCACCTCTTAGGATCTCCAAGTCTAGATCTCGACACTATATGCCTGGAGAGCAGAGGCGCAGGTCTCCATCATGGTCCACTGACTCCAGATCTTCGGTGGCTGATTACTCTCCTATGTTGTTGTCTACCCCACCTATCAGAGTATCGCCAGAGGATGACGTCATTACCTTTAACGAGGTCCTATGTAGAGGGGCTTCGAAGCTCAACATTGAGATGCCTTCCTCTGCCCCATCAACGTGTGTCAGATTTGAGACACTTCATCACAGGGCTTCCACTAGACCTCTGCTTACTTTAGTTCCTGGGCTGCTAGAACCAGCACTCCATACCTTTCTAACTCCGACTTCAATTGGAGTAGCACCTCCACGTATACAGGGCCCCAGAACAGGACCCACTGTTTCTGAGGTCTGATCCTCCACCAGATTCAGCTATTGTGTCAGCAGCAAGGAAAGCGCACATGGGGGCTTCGTCTTCTGCAGTCCCTCCTGATAAAAACAGCAAAGCCATGGACTCCATCGGTGAGAGGATGTGTAACACCTGTTCCTCTTACATGAAGGTTGCTAGCGCTTCAGCTCTGTTGGGTCGATATGACCGTTCGTTATGGGACTCTCTTTCAAGGTTTACTGAAAAGCTACCTAAAGAAGATCGACTGGATTTTCAGGAGATCCTGCATGAAGGAGGGCTCGTAGCGAATCAGGTCATAAGCGCAGCAGCAGATGCATCTGACCTTGCAGCTCATGGCTACTCGCACGGTATCTGCGCTAGACAATCCTCCTGGCTGAGACTCACAGGCTTAAAACCAGAGGCCCAACACAGAATCCTTAACATTCCATTCAACGGTACCTCCCTCTTTGCCTCTCATCCAGACGATGAGATGTCAAGGATGAAGTCATAATTGTACAACTTTAAGGTGGTCGGCCTGGAGTAAAGGAAGGACTTCAGACGTCGATACCACCCGTATGACCATCACCAGTACCAGCAGAGGGTTCAAACCCCTCACTGGTCATCGCAACAACATCATGCGAGATCGCATTACCATCAGCGACGGCCTGGGAGAGGACGAGGAACCTCTCGACAAGCAACCCCTTCGGCAAAGCAACAGTCCAAGCAGTGAGTACTTGCTTTCTGCCAGCTCTATTAGCCAATCTGGTGGGGGGGAAGTATAATGTTTCACTTGGACGAGTGGCACAAAATAACACAAGACAACTGGGTACTCAATATTGTGAGGACTGGGCACTCAATCAGATTCAAATCCCCACCTCCATCTGTTGTACCTCCTCGGAAAACTCCAGAACATCGGCTAAAGCCACTTGGAGCGGAGGTCTCCATCTTGTTACAAAAATATGCCATTGAAAAGGTACCCTGGAAACAACATTGGCATAGGATTTATTCCTGTTACTTCTTGGTTCTAAAGAAAGGTCCAAGCAAGGAGTACAGGCCTATACTCGATCTCAGACTTTTAAATAAATGTGTTCTCAAAGAGAGATTCAGAATGTTGGCACTGCACCAAATCATTCCACACATCCATCAAGGGGACTGGATGTGTCCATAGACCCTCAGGATGCTTATTTTCACATCCCAATTTCTCGAAAGCACCAGAAGTTTCTACGATTCAGGGCAGAGTCAGACCACTACCAGTTCAAAGTCCTGCCTTTCGGACTCAAGTCGGCTCCTCACACTTTTTCAAAGTGCATGGCAGTGGTAGCGGCTTTTCTGCAAAAACGAAATATCTTTGTCTATCCTTATCTAGACGACTGGCTGCTCAACAGTGCCTCTCCCAGTCTCCTGCAGGAACATCTGCGATACTGCATTCAACTCTTAAATCATTTGGGTCTGTGCGTCAACTTCAAGAAATCTATCCTCAATCCAACTCAAAGGATACACTATTTGAGCGCTACCCTAGATGCTGCAAACGCAAGAGCATGTCCTTTGGAGGAGAGACTATCATCAATACTCCACAAATGTTCGTACTCTCCTACGAACAGCTCATCCCACGGCCAGACAGGTATCCTCCCTGCTGGGCTTGATGGAATCCTGTATATTCATTTTTCCAAATGCCAGGCTACAGATGAGACCGTTGCAACAAGCACTAGAGGACGAATGGTCTGAAGTCTCCAATCGCTGGGAGGACACCATAACTCTTCCTCACGCAGTCCAAGTCTCAATAAGATGGTGGATGCAATGTCCTCATTTGCTGAAAGGAGTTCCGTTCCACCTGGAACTCTCCAAACAAACACTTGTCACAGATGCATCCCTTCAGGGCTGGGGTGCTCACATGAGATCTCTTCAGGTTCAGGGGATGTGGTCAGAAAAGGAGAAAACGTACCACATCAACATGATGGAACTAAGAGCTGTACATCTGGCTCTCAAGGTGTTCTTTCCTTCCATAAAGCCACGTTCCCTGTTGGTTCAGACAGACAATACAACAGTGATGTACTAACTGGACAAACAGGGAGGGGCCAGATCCAGACCCATGTCTCTGGAGGCTCAAGCGATTTGGAAATGGCTACTGGCGAGGAACATGTCTATATCAGCAGTTCACCTCCCAGGCACCCTCAATGTGCAAGCGGACGACCTAAGCTGCAACTTCGTCGAATCGCACGACTGGGTGCTAAAAGATGAGGTAGCACACAACATTTTTTGGAGATGGGGTTAACCAGACATCAATCTTTTTGCAGACGTGGCAAACACAAAATGCTGCACCTTCGTATCCAGGTACCCTCAACCAGGCTCCAGAGAAAACGCACTTTTGATCGACTGGTCAAAGAAATTACTCTATGCTTTTTCACCAGTCCTTCTCATACCCTTGGTGATCAACAAACTCTACAGATCCAGGACAGAGATGATCCTGATCGCGCCAGAGTGGCCTTGCCAGTGGTGGTACCCGGACCTTCTACATCTTTCCAAGATGCCACACAGGTGGTTGCCATGCCAGCAGGATCTGTTAACCAAGTGGGGAGGGAAGGCCTTTCATCCCAATCTTCCACCACTGAGATTGACAGCATGGCTCCTGAGTTCCTCCAATGTGGTCACCTAGGCCTCTCGCAGAACTGTATGCAGATTTTAAAGAAAGCGAGAAGGCCTTCTACGAGGAAATCATTCGCTTTCAAGTGGAAGCGTTTCTATTTGTGGTGTACAGCTAAAGGACATAATCCTATCCTGGGTGAAGAACAGGTTATTGTATCATATCTTTTGTACTTGGCTAAAGCAGGTTTACAGTTCTCTCCTATTATAGCACATCTGGCATCAATTACAGCTTATAGAGAGTCTCCTTCTCAGGCCTCTTTCTTTCAAATGCCATTTGTTAAAGACTTCCTAGAAGGGCTAAGAAAGGTCTATCCACCAATTTGGTCACCTTCCCCTCCCTGGGAGCTTAATGTAGCCCTCTCGAAATTAATGGGCCCCCCCTTTGAACCTATTCACAAAGCTTCTCTGCAGCACTATTTTGGAAGGCTGCTTTTCTGGTGGCAATTACCTCTACTCGCAGAGTGAGCCAGATTCAGGCCTTATGTTCTACAGAGCCTTATCTTGTTTTCCATGCTAACAGAGTGGTTCTGAGAATGCACCCGTTTCCTACCTAAAGTGATCTCGGATTTTCATATCAACCAATCAATCACTTTGCCCACATTTTTTCCAAATCCTACCACTCCTTCGTAGAGGGCATTACTCTCACTTGATCTGAAAAGGGTGCTCAAATTCTATCTTGATAAGACTAAGGACATAAAATGTCGGACCGCCTTTTTGTAAACTATGGTCCAATGCATACTGGTTTCCCTTCTTTTAAGCAGTCCATCGCTAGATGGATAGTGTCTGGTATCAAATTATCTTATCAGTTAGCTCATAAGCAGCTCCCTGGCAAGCCAAAGGCTCACTCTACGAGAGGTAAAGCCGCTACTATGGCTCTGCTCAGGAATGTACCCACTCAAGAGATATGCAAAGCGGCTACATGACTCTCAGTTCACACCTTTGCCCACCATTACTGCCTAGATTCTTACTCTCAGGCGGACGCCCAGTTTGGGCAAGCCTCCTTAAGGAATTTGTTTGGTTAACATGTTGTTCAGAGTGTGTTAGCTATGCTGGTATTTGTCTGCAGAGTTTTGGGGATGGGCTTGCTACTCCATTCAGTGCTTATGACTATTGATGAGTGTCCCCTGGAAGAGAAGGATAAGTTACTTACCTGTAATCCTAGTTCTCTTCCAGGGGTATACTCATCAAAGTCATAAGCAACCCTCCCTCTTCCCCAGTCGAATACTATGCTTATGATATCACTCTGTCTCCTATCATGACTGTACTTTGTAATACGCTGTTAAAAAGACCTGACCTAACTGTCACCTATGGGCATGATGGGAGCCTGGAGGTCCTGGAGGTCTTAAAGGCACGGGCCAGTTTTTTGATTTGTGTTCTAAATGCAGCCTTCTGGGCTAAATTTGCCTGCTCTCACACTGCCTTTTTCATTGAAAATAAAGGCTATGTTCAAATAAGTTGAGAGTACTTTTTCGCTATATCATGGACACGTGGTTATATATGGTTATTTCAAATGAAAAAAAAATGCAATGTAATATTGGGTTGGGGGATTAAGTCCCCTTAAATCCTAAGGGTCTTTAGGGGCCAACTAGCCCACCAGATACCTCTAGTAAGCCCCACACAGTGGGATTGCTGAGAAGTGGTCCGAGACCACGCCTTTTTATACCACTCTGCAAACGTGCCTCTTGGCACACTGCTGGGGGGGCGATGAGGTCCTCTTGTGTCCTAAGGACATCAGGACTAAAGTGAATTTCATCCCCCGAGCAGCAGTGCGCCAGGAGGCGCATTTGCAGAGTGGTGTAAAAAGGGGGCGTGGCCTCAGACCACTCTCAGCAATCCAGCTGTGTGGGGATTACTAGAGATAACAGGAGGGCTAGGTGGCCCCCAGGGACCCTTAGGAGGCACGGGGACTTCATCTCCCAAACAAGAGCATGCCAGGAGGCACGTTTGCAGAGTGGTGGAGAAAGGGAGCGTGGCCTGTGTCCACCTCTCAGCAATCCCACTATCTGGGGCTTACTGGAGGTATCAGGTAGGCTAGTTGGCCCCTAAGGACCCCCAGCAGCGAAGGGGACTTTAATCCCCATCCAAGAGCATGCCAGGGAGTGCGTTTGCAGACTGGTGGGCAAAGGGGGAATGGCCTGCTATGAGAACTTACCAATGCTGCTGTGTGAGACTTACTGAAGGTAATAGGAGGGGTAGTTGGCCCTCATGGTTGTCCTTGGGGGGCAACTATCCCTCCTGTTACCTCCAGTAAGTCCCACACAGTGGGATTGCTAAGAGGTCTTCGGAGGCCACCCCCCTTTCTCCACCACTCTGCAAACGCGCCTCCTGGTACCTCCTGTACACTACAGGTTGGGGGATGAAGTCCACTTTACTCCTGAGGGACTTTGGGGGCCAAGAAGCCCTCCTGGTACCTCCTGTAAGTCCTACACAGCGGAATTCCTGAGCGCTGGTTGGAGGCCCAGCCCCCTTTCTCCCCCACTCTGCAAACGTGAATACCAGTTAAAGAAGCATTTGCAATGTAATAGGTCTCATATTTGCAAGAGTTATAGCTATTGGCGTTGTAAATGTAAATGTTTTTTACTAATGTTTTTTGGAGTGGAGTGTATGTAGGTTGTGTGTAGTGGAATTATGTGGTCTGTTGTGCAGTGAATTTATGTGGATAGAAAGTATGTGGTCTGTTGTGCAGTGAATTTATGTGGATAGAAAGTATGTGGTATTTAGTGTTTAGGAATTATGTAGACTGAGATTATGTGTTATGGAGAGTAATTATGTGGTATGGTAGTCTGTGTTGTGGAGTGGTAACCTCAGGTTTAGTCTTCCTCGTTTCCATATCGTTTACTATAAACTCAATGAGACAAAAAAAGAAGGCACCACTGAGGAGCACTTCTGGACCTCGTCAGAGGTATGAGCAAGGCCACTGGAATTATGCACCTGTTTGGCTGCACCGACTTTCGCACAATTACACATTTTCTGCATTTGCCACATAATCCATCATCTGCTGCATAATCTGCAAATTTGAACAAAAAACCTTGTTTCTAGCTCAAACGGCTCAAACGTTACCAAAAATGCAGCGACAAGTGTTAAAGCATGGTGGAAGGCCCTTTGCAAACCTAGAATGGTCACCTGTTACTTATTGCTTAATGTGGGTGTTAAATTGGTACTAATGGTGTGCCAACCACTCTTGCTTCTTTCTGCACCTCTGTTGGCTCTTTCTGCACCTCACTTGCTTCTTCCTGCACCTCTCTTGCCTCTTTCTGCTCCCTTCTTCCCTCTTTCTGCACCTCTCTTGCCTCTTTCCGCAACCCTGTTCCCTCTTTTTGCACCTCTCCTGCCTGTTTCTGCTCCTCTCTTGCCTCTTTCTGCTCTTCTCTTGCCTCTTTCTGCACCACTGTTGCTTTTTTCTGCACTACTCTTGCCTCTTTCTGTACCCCTTTTGCCTCTTTCTTCACCTCTGTTGCTTCTTTCTGTACTTCTCTTGCTTCTTTCTGCACCTCTCTTGCTTATTTCTGCACCCCTCTTGCCTCTTTCTGCACACTTCCTCCCTCTTTGTGCAACTCTCTTGCCTCTTTCTGCTCATCTCTTTCCTCTTTCTGCACCCCTCTTGCCTCTTTGTGCACCTCTGTTCCTTCTTTCTGCACATCTTTTGTTTCTTTCTCCACCTCTCATTATTCTTTCTGAACCCTCGTGCCTCTTTCTGCACCCTTCTTCCCTCTTTCTGCACCTCTCTTGCCTCTTTCTGTACCCCGTTCCTTCTTTCTGCACCTCTCCTGCCTGTTTCTGCACCTCTGTTGCTTCTTTCTGCACTTCTCTTCCTTCTTTCTGCACTTCTCTTTCTTCTTTCTGCACCCCTGTTGTCTCTTTCTGCACTCATCTTCCCTCTTTCTGCACCTCTCTTGTCTCTTTGTGCACCTCCCTTGCCTATTTCTGTACCTCTCTTGCATCTTTCTGCACCTCTCCTGCCTGTTTCTGCACCTCTGTTGATTCTTTCTGCACTTCTCTTGCTTCTTTCTGCACCTCTCTTGCTTCTTTCTGCACCCCTGTTGTCTCTTTCTGCACTCATCTTCCCTCTTTGTGCACCTCTCTTGTCTCTTTGTGCACCTCTCTTGCCTGTTTCTGCACCTCTCTTGCATCTTTCTGCACCTCTCTTGCATCTTTCCGCACATCTCTTGCCTGTTTCTGTACCTCTGTTGCTTCTTTCTGCATTTGTCTTGCTTCTTTCTGCACCTTATTGCCTCTTCCTGCACCCTTCATCCCTCTTTGTGCACTTCTCTTGCCTCTTTCTGCATTTCTGTTGCCTCTTTCTGCAACCTTCTTGCCTCTTTCTGCACCTCTGTTACTTCTTTCTGCATTTGTCTTGCTTCTTTCTGCACCTTATTGCCTCTTCCTGCACCCTTCATCCCTCTTTGTGCACCTCTCTTGCCTCTTTCTGCACCTCTCTTGAATTTTTTGGCAGTTCTCTTGCCTCTTTCTGCACCCCTCTTGCCTCTTTCTGCACCTCTGTTGGTTCTTTCTGTGCTGCTCTTGCTTCATTCTGCTGCACATTTCTACACCCCTTTTACCTCTTTCTGCTCCCTTCTTCCCTTTTTCTGCACCCATCTAGCCTCTTTCTGTACCCCTGTTCCCTCTTTCTGCACCTCTGTTGCTTCTTGCAGCACTTCTCTTGCTTCTTTCTGCACTTCACTTGCTTCTAATTGCACTGCTCTTGCCTCTTTCTGCACCCTTCTTCCCTCTTTGTGCACCTCTCTTGCCTTTTCTGCACCTCTCTTGCCTCATTCGGCACCCCTCTTGCCTCTTTCTGCACCTCTGTGGCTTCTTTCTGCACTTCTCTTGCTTCTTTCTGTACCCCTCTTGCCTCTTTCTGCACCCTTCTTCCCTCTTTGTGCATATATCTTGCCTCTTTTTGCAGCTCTCTTGCCTCTTTCTGCACCCCTCTGCCTCTTTCTGCACCTCTTTTGCTTCTTTCTGCACTTCTCCTGTCTCCTTCTGCATCCCTCTTGCTTCTTTCTGCACCTCTGTTGTTTCTTTGTGCACTGCCCTTGCTTCTTTGTGCACCTCTCGCATATTTCTGTACCCCTCTTTCTGCACCTCTCTTGCCTCTGTCTGCACCCCTGTTCCCTCTTTCTGTACCTCTGTTGCTTATTTCAGCACTTCTCTTGCTTCTTTCTGCACCTCTCTTGCTTTTTTCTGCACCCTTCTTCCCTCTTTTTGCACCTCTCTTGCCTCTCTGCACCTCTCTTTCTTCTTTCTGCAGTTCTCTTTCTCCTTTCTGCACCTCTGTTGCTTCTGTATGCACTTATCTTGCCTCTTTCTGCACCCCTCTTCCCTCTTTCTGCACCTCTGTTGCTTCTTACTGCACTTCTCCTGCGTCTTTCTGCACCCCTCTTGCCTCTTTCTGCACATCTCTTTCCTCCATATGCAGTTCTCTTGCCTCTTTCTGCACCTCTTTTGCTTCTTTCTGCTCTTCTCTTGCCTCTTTCTGCACCTCTGTTGATTCTTTCTGCACTTCTCTTGCTTCTTTCTGTACCTCTCTTGCCTCTTTCTGCACCCCTCTAGCCTCTTTCTGTACCTCACTTGACTCTTTCTGCACCTCTCGTGCCTCTTTCTGCACCCCTCTTCCCTCTTTCTGCACCTCTGTTGCTTCTTTCTGCACTTCTCCTGCGTCTTTCTGCACCCCTCTTGCTTCTTTCTGCACATCTCTTTCCTCCATATGCAGTTCTCTTGCCTCTTTCTGCACCTCTTTTGCTTCTTTCTGCTCTTCTCTTGTCTCTTTCTGCACCTCTGTTGATTCTTTCTGCACTTCTCTTGCTTCTTTCTGTACCTCTCTTGCCTCTTTCTGCACCCCTCTAGCCTCTCTCTGTACCTCACTTGCCTCTTTCTGCACCTCTCTTGCCTCTTTCTGCACCTGTCTTGCCGCTTTCTGTATCTCTCTTGCCTCTTCCTGCACTTCTCTTCCTTTTTTCTGCACCTTTCTTGTTTCTTTCTGCAACTCTCTTGTCTGTTTCATCACTTCTCTTGCTTCTTTCTGCACCTCTGTTGCTTCTTTCTGCTCCCCTATTGCCTCTTTCTGCACTCCTGTTCCCTCTATCAGCACCTCTCTTGCCTGTTTCTGTACCTCTCTTGCCTCTTTCTGCACCTCTCTTGTCTCTTTCTGCACTTCTGTTGGTTCTTTCTGCACTTCTCTTGTCTCTTTATGCACCCCTCTTGCCTCTATCTGCACCTCTGTTGCTTCTTTCTGCACTTCTCCTGCTTCTTTCTACACCTCTCTTGCTTCTTTCTCCACCCCTCTTGCCTCTTTCTGCACCACTCTTGCCTCTTTCTGCACCCCTCTTTCCTCTTTCTGCACCTCTCTTGCCTCTTTCTGCACCCCTGTTCCCTCTTTTTGCACCCCTGTTCCCTCTTTTTGCAGTTCTCTCGCCTCTTTCTGCACCTCTGTTGCTTCTTTCTGCACATCTCTTGCCTCTTTCTGCACTCGGCTTGCCTCTTTCTGCACTCCTCTTGCCACTTTCAGCACCTCTATTGGTTCTTTCTGCACTCCTCTTGCTTCTTTCGGCACCTCTCTTGCAAATTTCTGCACCCCTCTTGCCACTTTCTGCACCCCTCTTCCATATTTCTGCATCTCTCATGCTTCTGTCTGCATCCCTGTTCCATCTTTCTACACATTGTTTGCCTGTTTGTGCAACGTTCTTGCCTCTTTCTGCAGTTCTCTTGCCTCCTTCTGCACCTCTGTTGTTTCTTTGTGCACTTCTCTTGCCTCTTTCTGAACCCCTCTTGCCTCTTTCTGCACCTATTTTGCTTCTTTGTGCACTTCTCTTGCTTCTTTCTGTACCTCTCTTGTTTCTTTATGTACCGCCTTGCCTCTTTCTGCGCCCCTCTTTACTCTTGCTACACCCTCTTCCTGCACCTCTCTTGCCTCTTTCTGCACTCCTCTTGCCTCTTTCTGCGCCACTGTTGTTTTTTTCTGCACTTATCTTGCTTTTTTCTGTACATCTCTTGCTTCTTTCTGCCCCTTTCTTGCCTCTTTCTCCATTTCTCTTGCTTCTTTGTGCACCTTTCCTCCTTTTTCTGCACTTCTCTTGCCTCTTTCTGCACATCTCTTGCTTCTTTCTGCACCTCTCTTGCTTCTTTCTTCTGTACCTCTCTTGCCTTTTTCTGCACCTCTGTTGCTTCTTTCTGCATTTCTCTTACCTCTTTCTGAACCCTCTTCCCTATTTCTGCCCCTCTCTTGCCGCTTTCTGTACCTCTCTTGCCTGTTTCTGCACTTCTCTTGCCTCTTTCTGCACCTCACTTGCTTCTTTCTGCAGTTCCCTTGCTTCTTTCTGTACCTCCCTTGCTTCTTTCTGCACCCCTTTTGCCTCTTTCTGCACCTATGTTGCTTCTTTCTGAACTTCTCTTGCTTCTTTCTGCACCTCTCTTGCTTCTTTCTGTACCCCTCTTCCTGCATCCCTCTTCCCTCTTTCTGCACCTCTCTTGCCTCTTTCTGCACCTCTCTTGCCTCTTTCTGGACTTCACTTGCCTATTTCTGCACCTCTTTTGCCTCTTTCTGCACTTCTGTCGCCGCTTTCTGCACCTCACTTGCTTCTTTCTGCACCCCTCTTGCTTCTTTCTGCACCCCTCTTCCATCTTTCTGCACCTCTCTTGCCTCCTTCTGGACATCTCTTGCTTCTTTCTACAGTTCTCTTGCCTATTTCTGCACCTCTGTTGCTTCTTTCTGTACTTCTCTTGCCTTTTTCAGCACTTCTCTTGCTTCTTTCTGCACCCCTTTTGCCTATTTCTGTGCTTCTGTTTCTTCTTTCTGTACTTCTCTTGCTTTTTTCTGCACCTCTCATGCCTGTTTCTGCACTTCTCTTGCCTTTTACAGCACTTCTCTTGCTTCTTTCTGCACCCTTTTGCCTAGTTCTGCGCTTCTGTTTCTTCTTTCTGTACTTCTCTTGCTTTTTTCTGCACCTCTCATGCCTGTTTCTGCACATCTCTTGCCTCTTTCTGCACTTTTATTGCCTCTTTCTGCACCTCTGTTGCTTCTTTCTGCACTTCTATTGCTTCTTTCTGCACCTCTCTTGCCTTCTTCTGTACCTCTCTTGCCTCTTTCTATCATTCTCTTGCCTCTTTTTGCATCTCTGTTGCTTCTTTCTGCACTTCTCTTGCCTCTTTCAGCACCCCTCTTGCCTCTGTCTGCCCCAATGTTGGTTCTTTCTGCAGTTCTCTTGCCTCTTTCTGTACCTCTGTTGGTTCTTTCTGCACTTCTCTTTCCTCTTTCTGCACCCCTGTTGCCTCTTTCTACACCTCTGTTGCTTCTTTCTGCACTTCTCTTGCTTGTTTCTGCACCTCTCTTGCTTCTTTCTGCACCCCTCTTGCATCTTTATCCACCCCTCTTCCCTCTTTCTGCACCTCTCTTGCCTCCTTCTGCACCTCTCTTGCCTCTTTCTGCAGTTCTCTTACCTTTATCTGCACATCTCTTGCCTCTTTCTGCACTTCTCTTGCCTCTTTCTGCACTTCTCTTGCTTCTTTCTGCACTTCTCTTGCCTCTTTCTACATTTCTGTTGCTTCTTTCTAGACTTCTCTTGCCTCTTTCTGCAACCCTCTTGCCTCTTTCTGTACCTCTGTTGCTTCTTTTTGCACTTCTCTTGCTTCTTTCTGCACTTCTCATGCCTGTTTCTGTACCTCTCTTGCCTCTGTCTGCACTTTTATTTCCTCTTTTTGCACCTCTGTTGCTTCTTTCTGCACTTCTATTGCTTCTTTCTGCACCTCTCTTGCCTCTTTCTGCACCCTTCTTCCCTCTTTCTGCACCTCTCTTGCCTCTTTCCGCAACCCTGTTCCCTCTTTTTGCACCTCTCCTGCCTGTTTCTGCTCCTCTCTTGCCTCTTTCTGCTCTTCTCTTGCCTCTTTCTGCACCACTGTTGCTTTTTTCTGCACTACTCTTGCCTCTTTCTGTACCCCTTTTGCCTCTTTCTGCACCTCTGTTGCTTCTTTCTGCACTTCTCTTGCTTCTTTCTGCACCTCTCTTGCTTATTTCTGCACCCCTCTTGCCTCTTTCTGCACACTTCCTCCCTCTTTGTGCAACTCTCTTGCCTGTTTCTTCTCATCTCTTTCCTCTTTCTGCACCCCTCTTGCCTCTTTGTGCACCTCTGTTCCTTCTTTCTGCATATCTTTTGTTTCTTTCTCCACCTCTCATTATTCTTTCTGCACCCTCGTGCCTCTTTCTGCACCCTTCTTCCCTCTTTCTGCACCTCTCTTGCCTCTTTCTGTACCCCGTTCCTTCTTTCTGCACCTCTCCTGCCTGTTTCTGCACCTCTGTTGCTTCTTTCTGCACTTCTCTTCCTTCTTTCTGCACTTCTCTTTCTTCTTTCTGCACCCCTGTTGTCTCTTTCTGCACTCATCTTCCCTCTTTCTGCACCTCTCTTGTCTCTTTGTGCACCTCCCTTGCCTGTTTCTGTACCTCTCTTGCATCTTTCTGCACCTCTCCTGCCTGTTTCTGCACCTCTGTTGAGTCTTTCTGCACTTCTCTTGCTTCTTTCTGCACCTCTCTTGCTTCTTTCTGCACCCCTGTTGTCTCTTTCTGCACTCATCTTCCCTCTTTGTGCACCTCTCTTGTCTCTTTGTGCACCTCTCTTGCCTGTTTCTGCACCTCTCTTGCATCTTTCTGCACTTCTCTTGCCTCTTTCTGTACTTCTCTTGCCTCTTTCTGCACTTCTCTTGCCTCTTTCTGTACTTCTCTTGCTTCTTTCTGCACTTCTCTTGCCTCTTTCTACATTTCTGTTGCTTCTTTCTAGACTTCTCTTGCCTCTTTCTGCAACCCTCTTGCCTCTTTCTGTACCTCTGTTGCTTCTTTTTGCACTTCTCTTGCTTCTTTCTGCACTTCTCATGCCTGTTTCTGTACCTCTCTTGCCTCTGTCTGCACTTTTATTTCCTCTTTTTGCACCTCTGTTGCTTCTTTCTGCACTTCTATTGCTTCTTTCTGCACCTCTCTTGCCTCTTTCTGCACCCTTCTTCCCTCTTTCTGCACCTCTCTTGCCTCTTTCCGCAACCCTGTTCCCTCTTTTGCACCTCTCCTGCCTGTTTCTGCTCCTCTCTTGCCTCTTTCTGCTCTTCTCTTGCCTCTTTCTGCACCACTGTTGCTTTTTTCTGCACTACTCTTGCCTCTTTCTGTACCCCTTTTGCCTCTTTCTTCACCTCTGTTGCTTCTTTCTGCACTTCTCTTGCTTCTTTCTGCACCTCTCTTGCTTATTTCTGCACCCCTCTTGCCTCTTTCTGCACACTTCCTCCCTCTTTGTGCAACTCTCTTGCCTCTTTCTTCTCATCTCTTTCCTCTTTCTGCACCCCTCTTGCCTCTTTGTGCACCTCTGTTCCCTCTTTCTGCACATCTTTTGTTTCTTTCTCCACCTCTCATTATTCTTTCTGCACCCTCGTGCCTCTTTCTGCACCCTTCTTCCCTCTTTCTGCACCTCTCCTGCCTGTTTCTGCACCTCTGTTGCTTCTTTCTGCACTTCTCTTCCTTCTTTCTGCACTTCTCTTTCTTCTTTCTGCACCTCTCTTGCTTCTTTCTGCACCCCTGTTGTCTCTTTCTGCACTCATCTTCCCTCTTTCTGCACCTCTCTTGTCTCTTTGTGCACCTCCCTTGCCTGTTTCTGTACCTCTCTTGCATCTTTCTGCACCTCTCCTGCCTGTTTCTGCACCTCTGTTGATTCTTTCTGCACTTCTCTTGCTTCTTTCTGCACCTCTCTTGCTTCTTTCTGCACCCCTGTTGTCTCTTTCTGCACTCATCTTCCCTCTTTGTGCACCTCTCTTGTCTCTTTGTGCACCTCTCTTGCCTGTTTCTGCACCTCTCTTGCATCTTTCTGCACCTCTCTTGCATCTTTCCGCACATCTCTTGCCTGTTTCTGTACCTCTGTTGCTTCTTTCTGCACTTCTCTTGCCTCTTTCTGCATTTCTGTTGCCTCTTTCTGCAACCTTCTTGCCTCTTTCTGCACCTCTGTTACTTCTTTCTGCATTTGTCTTGCTTCTTTCTGCACCTTATTGCCTCTTCCTGCACCCTTCATCCCTCTTTGTGCACCTCTCTTGCCTCTTTCTGCACCTCTCTTGAATTCTTTGGCAGTTCTCTTGCCTCTTTCTGCACCCCTCTTGCCTCTTTCTGCACCTCTGTTGGTTCTTTCTGTGCTGCTCTTGCTTCATTCTGCACCTCTCTTGCACATTTCTACACCCCTTCTACCTCTTTCTGCTCCCTTCTTCCTCTTTCTGCACCCATCTAGCCTCTTTCTGTACCCCTGTTCCCTCTTTCTGCACCTCTGTTGCTTCTTGCAGCACTTCTCTTGCTTCTTTCTGCACTTCACTTGCTTCTAATTGCACTGCTCTTGCCTCTTTCTGCACCCTTATTCCCTCTTTGTGCACCTCTCTTGCCTTTTCTGCACCTCTCTTGCCTCATTCGGCACCCCTCTTGCCTCTTTCTGCACCTCTGTTGCTTCTTTCTGCACTTCTCTTGCTTCTTTCTGTACCCCTCTTGCCTCTTTCTGCACCCTTCTTCCCTCTTTGTGCATATATCTTGCCTCTTTTTGCAGCTCTCTTGCCTCTTTCTGCACCCCTCTGCCTCTTTCTGCACCTCTTTTACTTCTTTCTGCACTTCTCCTGTCTCTTTCTGCATCCCTCTTGCTTCCTTCTGCACCTCTGTTGTTTCTTTGTGCACTGCCCTTGCTTCTTTGTGCACCTCTCGCATATTTCTGTACCCCTCTTTCTGCACCTCTCTTGCCTCTGTCTGCACCCCTGTTCCCTCTTTCTGTACCTCTGTTGCTTCTTTCAGCACTTCTCTTGCTTCTTTCTGCACCTCTCTTGCTTATTTCTGCACCCCTCTTGCCTCTTTCTGCACACTTCCTCCCTCTTTGTGCAACTCTCTTGCCTCTTTCTTCTCATCTCTTTCCTCTTTCTGCACCCCTCTTGCCTCTTTGTGCACCTCTGTTCCCTCTTTCTGCACATCTTTTGTTTCTTTCTCCACCTCTCATTATTCTTTCTGCACCCTCGTGCCTCTTTCTGCACCCTTCTTCCCTCTTTCTGCACCTCTCCTGCCTGTTTCTGCACCTCTGTTGCTTCTTTCTGCACTTCTCTTCCTTCTTTCTGCACTTCTCTTTCTTCTTTCTGCACCTCTCTTGCTTCTTTCTGCACCCCTGTTGTCTCTTTCTGCACTCATCTTCCCTCTTTCTGCACCTCTCTTGTCTCTTTGTGCACCTCCCTTGCCTGTTTCTGTACCTCTCTTGCATCTTTCTGCACCTCTCCTGCCTGTTTCTGCACCTCTGTTGATTCTTTCTGCACTTCTCTTGCTTCTTTCTGCACCTCTCTTGCTTCTTTCTGCACCCCTGTTGTCTCTTTCTGCACTCATCTTCCCTCTTTGTGCACCTCTCTTGTCTCTTTGTGCACCTCTCTTGCCTGTTTCTGCACCTCTCTTGCATCTTTCTGCACCTCTCTTGCATCTTTCCGCACATCTCTTGCCTGTTTCTGTACCTCTGTTGCTTCTTTCTGCACTTCTCTTGCCTCTTTCTGCATTTCTGTTGCCTCTTTCTGCAACCTTCTTGCCTCTTTCTGCACCTCTGTTACTTCTTTCTGCATTTGTCTTGCTTCTTTCTGCACCTTATTGCCTCTTCCTGCACCCTTCATCCCTCTTTGTGCACCTCTCTTGCCTCTTTCTGCACCTCTCTTGAATTCTTTGGCAGTTCTCTTGCCTCTTTCTGCACCCCTCTTGCCTCTTTCTGCACCTCTGTTGGTTCTTTCTGTGCTGCTCTTGCTTCATTCTGCACCTCTCTTGCACATTTCTACACCCCTTCTACCTCTTTCTGCTCCCTTCTTCCCTCTTTCTGCACCCATCTAGCCTCTTTCTGTACCCCTGTTCCCTCTTTCTGCACCTCTGTTGCTTCTTGCAGCACTTCTCTTGCTTCTTTCTGCACTTCACTTGCTTCTAATTGCACTGCTCTTGCCTCTTTCTGCACCCTTATTCCCTCTTTGTGCACCTCTCTTGCCTTTTCTGCACCTCTCTTGCCTCATTCGGCACCCCTCTTGCCTCTTTCTGCACCTCTGTTGCTTCTTTCTGCACTTCTCTTGCTTCTTTCTGTACCCCTCTTGCCTCTTTCTGCACCCTTCTTCCCTCTTTGTGCATATATCTTGCCTCTTTTTGCAGCTCTCTTGCCTCTTTCTGCACCCCTCTGCCTCTTTCTGCACCTCTTTTACTTCTTTCTGCACTTCTCCTGTCTCTTTCTGCATCCCTCTTGCTTCCTTCTGCACCTCTGTTGTTTCTTTGTGCACTGCCCTTGCTTCTTTGTGCACCTCTCGCATATTTCTGTACCCCTCTTTCTGCACCTCTCTTGCCTCTGTCTGCACCCCTGTTCCCTCTTTCTGTACCTCTGTTGCTTCTTTCAGCACTTCTCTTGCTTCTTTCTGCACCTCTCTTGCTTTTTTCTGCACCCTTCTTCCCTCTTTTTGCACCTCTCTTGCCTCTCTGCACCTCTCTTTCTTCTTTCTGCAGTTCTCTTTCTCCTTTCTGCACCTCTGTTGCTTCTGTCTGCACTTATCTTGCCTCTTTCTGCACCCCTCTTCCCTTTTCTGCACCTCTGTTGCTTCTTACTGCACTTCTCCTGCGTCTTTCTGCACCCCTCTTGCCTCTTTCTGCACATCTCTTTCCTCCATATGCAGTTCTCTTGCCTCTTTCTGCACCTCTGTTGATTCTTTCTGCACTTCTCTTGCTTCTTTCTGTACCTCTCTTGCCTCTTTCTGTACCTCACTTGCCTCTTTTTGCACCTCTCTTGCCTCTTTCTGCACCCCTCTTCCCTCTTTCTGCACCTCTGTTGCTTCTTTCTGCACTTCTCCTGCGTCTTTCTGCACCCCTCTTGCCTCTTTCTGCACATCTCTTTCCTCCATATGCAGTTCTCTTGCCTCTTTCTGCACCTCTTTTGCTTCTTTCTGCTCTTCTCTTGCCTCTTTCTGCACCTCTGTTGATTCTTTCTGCACTTCTCTTGCTTCTTTCTGTACCTCTCTTGCCTCTTTCTGCACCCTCTAGCCTCTCTCTGTACCTCACTTGCCTCTTTCTGCACCTCTCTTGCCTCTTTCTGCACCTGTCTTGCCGCTTTCTGTATCTCTCTTGCCTCTTCCTGCACTTCTCTTCCTTTTTCTGCACCTTTCTTGTTTCTTTCTGCAACTCTCATGTCTGTTTCATCACTTCTCTTGCTTCTTTCTGCACGTCTGTTGCTTCTTTCTGCTCCCCTATTGCCTCTTTCTGCACTCCTGTTCCCTCTATCAGCACCTCTCTTGCCTGTTTCTGTACCTCTCTTGCCTCTTTCTGCACCTCTCTTGTCTCTTTCTGCACTTCTGTTGGTTCTTTCTGCACTTCTATTGTCTCTTTCTGCACCCCTCTTGCCTCTTTCTGCACCTCTGTTGCTTCTTTCTGCACTTCTCCTGCTTCTTTCTACACCTCTCTTGCTTCTTTCTCCACCCCTCTTGCCTCTTTCTGCACCACTCTTGCCTCTTTCTGCACCCCTCTTTCCTCTTTCTGCACCACTCTTACCTCTTTCTGCACCCCTGTTCCCTCTTTTTGCACCCCTGTTCCCTCTTTTTGCAGTTCTCTTGCCTCTTTCTGCACCTCTGTTGCTTCTTTCTGCACATCTCTTGCCTCTTTCTGCACTCCTCTTGCCTCTTTCTGCACTCCTCTTGCCACTTTCAGCACCTCTATTGGTTCTTTCTGCACTCCTCTTGCTTCTTTCGGCACCTCTCTTGCAAATTTCTACACCCCTCTTGCCACTTTCTGCACCCCTCTTCCATATTTCTGCATCTCTCATGCTTTTGTCTGCATCCCAGTTCCATCTTTCTGCACATTGTTTGCCTGTTTGTGCAATGTTCTTGCCTCTTTCTGCAGTTCTCTTGCCTCCTTCGGCACCTCTGTTGTTTCTTTGTGCACTTCTCATGCCTCTTTCTGAACCCCTCTTGCCTCTTTCTGCACTTATTTTGCTTCTTTGTGCACTTCTCTTGCTTCTTTCTGTACCTCTCTTGTTTCTTTATGTACCGCCTTGCCTCTTTCTGCGCCCCTCTTTACTCTTGCTGCACCCTCTTCCTGCACCTCTCTTGCCTCTTTCTGCACTTCTCTTGCCTCTTTCTGCGCCACTGTTGTTTTTTTCTGCACTTATCTTGCTTCTTTCTGTACCTCTCTTGCTTCTTTCTGCCCCTCTCTTGCCTCTTTCTCAATTTCTCTTGCTTCTTTGTGCACCTTTCCTCCTTTTTCTGCACTTCTCTTGCCTCTTTCTGCACCTATTTTGCTTCTTTGTGTACTTCTCTTGCTTCTTTCTGTACCTCTCTTGTTTCTTTATGTACCGCCTTGCCTCTTTCTGCGCCCCTCTTTACTCTTGCTACACCCTCTTCCTGCACCTCTCTTGCCTCTTTCTGCACTTCTCTTGCCTCTTTCTGCGCCACTGTTGTTTTTTTCTGCACTTATCTTGCTTCTTTCTGTACCTCTCTTGCTTCTTTCTGCCCCTCTCTTGCCTCTTTCTCCATTTCTCTTGCTTCTTTGTGCACCTTTCCTCCTTTTTCTGCACTTCTCTTGCCTCTTTCTGCACATCTCGTGCTTCTTTCGGCACCTCTCTTGCTTCTTTCTTCTGTACCTCTCTTGCCTTTTTCTGCACCTCTGTTGCTTCTTTCTGCATTTCTCTTACCTCTTTCTGCACCCTCTTCCCTATTTCTGCCCCTCTCTTGCCGCTTTCTGTACCTCTCTTGCCTGTTTCTGCACTTCTCTTGCCTCTTTCTGCACCTCACTTGCTTCTTTCTGCAGTTCCCTTGCTTCTTTCTGTACCTCCCTTGCTTCTTTCTGCACCCCTTTTGCCTCTTTCTGCACCTATGTTGCTTCTTTCTGAACTTCTCTTGCTTCTTTCTGCACCTCTCTTGCTTCTTTCTGTACCCCTCTTCCTGCATCCCTCTTCCCTCTTTCTGCACCTCTCTTTCTGCACCTCTCTTGCCTCTTTCTGGACTTCACTTGCCTATTTCTGCACCTCTTTTGCCTCTTTCTGCACTTCTGTCGCCGCTTTCTGCACCTCACTTGCTTCTTTCTGCACCCCTCTTGCTTCTTTCTGCACCCCTCTTCCATCTTTCTGTACCTCTCTTGCCTCCTTCTGGACATCTCTTGCTTCTTTCTGCAGTGCTCTTGCCTATTTCTGCACCTCTGTTGCTTCTTTCTGTACTTCTCTTGCCTTTTTCAGCAATTCTCTTGCTTCTTTCTGCACACCTTTTGCCTATTTCTGTGCTTCTGTTTCTTCTTTCTGTACTTCTCTTGCTTTTTTCTGCACCTCTCATGCCTGTTTCTGCACTTCTCTTGCCTTTTACAGCACTTCTCTTGCTTCTTTCTGCACCCCTTTTGCCTAGTTCTGCGCTTCTGTTTCTTCTTTCTGTACTTCTCTTGCTTTTTTCTGCACCTCTCATGCCTGTTTCTGCACATCTCTTGCCTCTTTCTGCACTTTTATTGCCTCTTTCTGCACCTCTGTTGCTTCTTTCTGCACTTCTATTGCTTCTTTCTGCACCTCTCTTGCCTTCTTCTGTACCTCTCTTGCCTCTTTCTATCATTCTCTTGCCTCTTTTTGCATCTCTGTTGCTTCTTTCTGCACTTCTCTTGCCTCTTTCAGCACCCCTCTTGCCTCTGTCTGCCCCAATGTTGGTTCTTTCTGCAGTTCTCTTGCCTCTTTCTGTACCTCTGTTGGTTCTTTCTGCACTTCTCTTTCCTCTTTCTGTACCCCTGTTGCCTCTTTCTACACCTCTGTTGCTTCTTTCTGCACTTCTCTTGCTTGTTTCTGCACCTCTCTTGCTTCTTTCTGCACCCCTCTTGCATCTTTATCCACCCCTCTTCCCTCTTTCTGCACCTCTCTTGCCTCCTTCTGCACCTCTCTTGCCTCTTTCTGCAGTTCTCTTACCTTTATCTGCACATCTCTTGCCTCTTTCTGCACTTCTCTTGCCTCTTTCTGCACTTCTCTTGCTTCTTTCTGCACTTCTCTTGCCTCTTTCTACATTTCTGTTGCTTCTTTCTAGACTTCTCTTGCCTCTTTCTGCAACCCTCTTGCCTCTTTCTGTACCTCTGTTGCTTCTTTTTGCACTTCTCTTGCTTCTTTCTGCACTTCTCATGCCTGTTTCTGTACCTCTCTTGCCTCTGTCTGCACTTTTATTTCCTCTTTTGCACCTCTGTTGCTTCTTTCTGCACTTCTATTGCTTCTTTCTGCACCTCTCTTGCCTCTTTCTGCACCCTTCTTCCCTCTTTCTGCACCTCTCTTGCCTCTTTCCGCAACCCTGTTCCCTCTTTTGCACCTCTCCTGCCTGTTTCTGCTCCTCTCTTGCCTCTTTCTGCTCTTCTCTTGCCTCTTTCTGCACCACTGTTGCTTTTTTCTGCACTACTCTTGCCTCTTTCTGTACCCCTTTTGCCTCTTTCTGCACCTCTGTTGCTTCTTTCTGCACTTCTCTTGCTTCTTTCTGCACCTCTCGTGCTTATTTCTGCACCCCTCTTGCCTCTTTCTGCATACTTCCTCCCTCTTTGTGCAACTCTCTTGCCTCTTTCTGCTCATCTCTTTCCTCTTTCTGCACCCCTCTTGCCTCTTTGTGCACCTCTGTTCCTTCTTTCTGCACATCTTTTGTTTCTTTCTCCACCTCTCATTATTCTTTCTGCACCCTCGTGCCTCTTTCTGCACCCTTCTTCCCTCTTTCTGCACCTCTCTTGCCTCTTTCTGTACCCCGTTCCTTCTTTCTGCACCTCTCCTGCCTGTTTCTGCACCTCTGTTGCTTCTTTCTGCACTTCTCTTCCTTCTTTCTGCACTTCTCTTTCTTCTTTCTGCACCCCTGTTGTCTCTTTCTGCACTCATCTTCCCTCTTTCTGCACCTCTCTTGTCTCTTTGTGCACCTCCCTTGCCTGTTTCTGTACCTCTCTTGCATCTTTCTGCACCTCTCCTGCCTGTTTCTGCACCTCTGTTGATTCTTTCTGCACTTCTCTTGCTTCTTTCTGCACCTCTCTTGCTTCTTTCTGCATCCCTGTTGTCCCTTTCTGCACTCATCTTCCCTCTTTGTGCACCTCTCTTGTCTCTTTGTGCACCTCTCTTGCCTGTTTCTGCACCTCTCTTGCATCTTTCTGCACCTCTCTTGCATCTTTCCGCACATCTCTTGCCTGTTTCTGTACCTCTGTTGCTTCTTTCTGCACTTCTCTTGCCTCTTTCTGCATTTCTGTTGCCTCTTTCTGCAACCTTCTTGCCTCTTTCTGCACCTCTGTTACTTCTTTCTGCATTTGTCTTGCTTCTTTCTGCACCTTATTGCCTCTTCCTGCACCCTTCATCCCTCTTTGTGCACCTCTCTTGCCTCTTTCTGCACCTCTCTTGAATTCTTTGGCAGTTCTCTTGCCTCTTTCTGCACCCCTCTTGCCTCTTTCTGCACCTCTGTTGGTTCTTTCTGTGCTGCTCTTGCTTCATTCTGCACCTCTCTTGCACATTTCTACACCCCTTTTACCTCTTTCTGCTCCCTTCTTCCCTCTTTCTGCACCCATTTAGCCTCTTTCTGTACCCCTGTTCCCTCTTTCTGCACCTCTGTTGCTTCTTGCAGCACTTCTCTTGCTTCTTTCTGCACTTCACTTGCTTCTAATTGCACTGCTCTTGCCTCTTTCTGCACCCTTCTTCCCTCTTTGTGCACCTCTCTTGCCTTTTCTGCACCTCTCTTGCCTCATTCGGCAACCCTCTTGCCTCTTTCTGCACCTCTGTTGCTTCTTTCTGCACTTCTCTTGCTTCTTTCTGTACCCCTCTTGCCTCTTTCTGCACCCTTCTTCCCTCTTTGTGCATATATCTTGCCTCTTTTTGCAGCTCTCTTGCCTCTTTCTGCACCCCTCTGCCTCTTTCTGCACCTCTTTTGCTTCTTTCTGCACTTCTCCTGTCTCTTTCTGCATCCCTCTTGCTTCTTTCTGCACCTCTGTTGTTTCTTTGTGCACTGCCCTTGCTTCTTTGTGCACCTCTCGCATATTTCTGTACCCCTCTTTCTGCACCTCTCTTGCCTCTGTCTGCACCCCTGTTCCCTCTTTCTGTACCTCTGTTGCTTCTTTCAGCACTTCTCTTGCTTCTTTCTGCACCTCTTGCTTTTTTCTGCACCCTTCTTCCCTCTTTTTGCACCTCTCTTACCTCTCTGTACCTCTCTTTCTTCTTTCTGCAGTTCTCTTTCTCCTTTCTGCACCTCTGTTGCTTCTGTCTGCACTTATCTTGCCTCTTTCTGCACCCCTCTTCCCTCTTTCTGCACCTCTGTTGCTTCTTACTGCACTTCTCCTGCGTCTTTCTGCACCCCTCTTGCCTCTTTCTGCACATCTCTTTCCTCCATATGCAGTTCTCTTGCCTCTTTCTGCACCTCTTTTGCTTCTTTTTGCTCTTCTCTTGCCTCCTTCTGCAACTCTGTTGATTCTTTCTGCACTTCTCTTGCTTCTTTCTGTACCTCTCTTGCCTCTTTCTGTACCTCACTTGCCTCTTTCTGCACCTGTCTTGCCTCTTTCTGCACCCCTCTTCCCTCTTTCTGCACCTCTGTTGCTTCTTTCTGCACTTCTCCTGCGTCTTTCTGCACCCCTCTTGCCTCTTTCTGCACATCTCTTTCCTCCATATGCAGTTCTCTTGCCTCTTTCTGCACCTCTTTTGCTTCTTTCTGCTCTTCTCTTACCTCTTTCTGCACCTCTGTTGATTCTTTCTGCACTTCTCTTGCTTCTTTCTGTACCTCTCTTTCCTCTTTCTGCACCCCTCTAGCCTCTCTCTGTACCTCACTTGCCTCTTTCTGCACCTCTCTTGCCTCTTTCTGCACCTGTCTTGCCGCTTTCTGTATCTCTCTTGCCTCTTCCTGCACTTCTCTTCCTTTTTTCTGCACCTTTCTTGTTTCTTTCTGCAACTCTCTTGTCTGTTTCATCACTTCTCTTGCTTCTTTCTGCACGTCTGTTGCTTCTTTCTGCTCCCCTATTGCCTCTTTCTGCACTCCTGTTCCCTCTATCAGCACCTCTCTTGCCTGTTTCTGTACCTCTCTTGCCTCTTTCTGCACCTCTCTTGTCTCTTTCTGCACTTCTGTTGGTTCTTTCTGCACTTCTATTGTCTCTTTCTGCACCCTCTTGCCTCTTTCTGCACCTCTGTTGCTTCTTTCTGCACTTCTCCTGCTTCTTTCTACACCTCTCTTGCTTCTTTCTCCACCCCTCTTGCCTCTTTCTGCACCACTCTTGCCTCTTTCTGCACCCCTCTTTCTTCTTTCTGCACCACTCTTGCCTCTTTCTGCACCCCTGTTCCCTCTTTTTGCACCCCTGTTCCCTCTTTTTGCAGTTCTCTTGCCTCTTTCTGCACCTCTGTTGCTTCTTTCTGCACATCTCTTGCCTCTTTCTGCACTCCTCTTGCCTCTTTCTGCACTCCTCTTGCTTCTTTCGGCACCTCTCTTGCAAATTTCTGCACCCCTCTTGCCTCTTTCTGCACTCCTCTTGCCTCTTTCTGCACTCCTCTTGCTTCTTTCGGCACCTCTCTTGCAAATTTCTGCACCCCTCTTGCCTCTTTCTGCACCTCTGTTGCTTCTTTCTGCACTTCTCCTGCTTCTTTCTACACCTCTCTTGCTTCTTTCTGCACATCTCTTGCCTCTTTCTGCACTCCTCTTGCCTCTTTCTGCACTCCTCTTGCTTCTTTCGGCACCTCTCTTGCAAATTTCTGCACCCCTCTTGCCACTTTCTGCACCCCTCTTCCATATTTCTGCATCTCTCATGCTTCTGTCTGCATCCCTGTTCCATCTTTCTGCACATTGTTTGCCTGTTTGTGCAACGTTCTTGCCTCTTTCTGCAGTTCTCTTGCCTCCTTCTGCACCTCTGTTGTTTCTTTGTGCACTTCTCTTGCCTCTTTCTGAACCCCTCTTGCCTCTTTCTGCACCTATTTTGCTTCTTTGTGCACTTCTCTTGCTTCTTTCTGTACCTCTCTTGTTTCTTTATGTACCGCCTTGCCTCTTTCTGCGTCCCTCTTTACTCTTGCTGCACCCTCTTCCTGCACCTCTCTTGCCTCTTTCTGCACTTCTCTTGCCTCTTTCTGCGCCACTGTTGTTTTTTTCTGCACTTATCTTGCTTCTTTCTGTACCTTTCTTGCTTCTTTCTGCCCCTCTTGCCTCTTTCTCCATTTCTCTTGCTTCTTTGTGCACCTTTCCTCCTTTTTCTGCACTTCTCTTGCCTCTTTCTGCACATTTCTTGCTTCTTTCTGCACCTCTCTTGCTTCTTTCTTCTGTACCTCTCTTGCCTTTTTCTGCACCTCTGTTGCTTCTTTCTGCATTTCTCTTACCTCTTTCTGCACCCTCTTCCCTATTTCTGCCCCTCTCTTGCCGCTTTCTGTACCTCTCTTGCCTGTTTCTGCACTTCTCTTGCCTCTTTCTGCACCTCACTTGCTTCTTTCTGCAGTTCCCTTGCTTCTTTCTGTACCTCCCTTGCTTCTTTCTGCACCCCTTTGCCTCTTTCTGCACCTATGTTGCTTCTTTCTGAACTTCTCTTGCTTCTTTCTGCACCTCTCTTGCTTCTTTCTGTACCCCTCTTCCTGCATCCCTCTTCCCTCTTTCTGCAGCTCTCTTGCCTCTTTATGCACCTCTCTTGCCTCTTTCTGGACTTCACTTGCCTATTTCTGCACCTCTTTTGCCTCTTTCTGCACTTCTTTCGCCGCTTTCTGCACCTCACTTGCTTCTTTCTGCACCCCTCTTGCTTCTTTCTGCACCCCTCTTCTGTCTTTCTGCACCTCTCTTGCCTCCTTCTGGACATCTCTTGCTTCTTTCTACAGTTCTCTTGCCTATTTCTGCACCTCTGTTGCTTCTTTCTGTACTTCTCTTGCCTTTTTCAGCACTTCTCTTGCTTCTTTCTGCACCCCTTTTGCCTATTTCTGTGCTTCTGTTTCTTCTTTCTGTACTTCTCTTGCTTTTTTCTGCACCTCTCATGCCTGTTTGTGCACTTCTCTTGCCTTTTACAGCACTTTTCTTGCTTCTTTCTGCACCCCTTTTGCCTATTTCTGCGCTTCTGTTTCTTCTTTCTGTACTTCTCTTGCTTTTTTCTGCACCTCTCATGCCTGTTTCTGCACATCTCTTGCCTCTTTCTGCACTTTTATTGCCTCTTTCTGCACCTCTGTTGCTTCTTTCTCCACTTCTATTGCTTCTTTCTGCACCTCTCTTGCCTTCTTCTGTACCTCTCTTGCCTCTTTCTATCATTCTCTTGCCTCTTTTTGCATCTCTGTTGCTTCTTTCTGCACTTCTCTTGCCTCTTTCAGCACCCCTCTTGCCTCTGTCTGCCCCAATGTTGGTTCTTTCTGCAGTTCTCTTGCCTCTTTCTGTACCTCTGTTGGTTCTTTCTGCACTTCTCTTTCCTCTTTCTGCACCCCTGTTGCCTCTTTCTACACCTCTGTTGCTTCTTTCTGCACTTCTCTTGCTTGTTTCTGCACCTCTCTTGCTTCTTTCTGCACCCCTCTTGCATCTTTATCCACCCCTCTTCCCTCTTTCTGCACCTCTCTTGCCTCCTTCTGCACCTCTCTTGCCTCTTTCTGCAGTTCTCTTACCTTTATCTGCACATCTCTTGCCTCTTTCTGCACTTCTCTTGCCTCTTTCTGCACTTCTCTTGCTTCTTTCTGCGCTTCTCTGGCTTCTTTCTGTACTTCTCTTGCCTCTTTCTACATTTCTGTTGCTTCTTTCTAGACTTCTCTTGCCTCTTTCTGCAACCCTCTTGCCTCTTTCTGTACCTCTGTTGCTTCTTTTTGCACTTCTCTTGCTTCTTTCTGCACTTCTCATGCCTGTTTCTGTACCTCTCTTGTCTCTGTCTGCACTTTTATTTCCTCTTTTTGCACCTCTGTTGCTTCTTTCTGCACTTCTATTGCTTCTTTCTGCACCTCTCTTGCTTCTTTCTGCACCCCTCTTGTGTCTTTCTGTACCCCTCTTCCCTCTTTCTGCACCTCTCTTGCCTCCTTCTGCACCTCTATGGCCTCTTTCTATAGTTCTCTTGCCTCTTTCTGCACCCCTCTTGCCTCTGTCTGTACCAATGTTGGTTCTTTCTGCAGTTCTTTTGCCTCTTTCTGCACCTCTGTTGGTTCTTTCTACACTTCTCTTGCTTGTTTCTGCACGTCTCTTGCTTCTTTCTGTACCCCTCTTGCATCTTTCTACACCCCTCTTCCCTCTTTCTGTACCTCTCTTGTCTCCTTCTGCACCTCTATTGCCTCTTTCTACAGTAATTCTGCCTCTTTCTGCACCTCTGTTGCTTCTTTCTGTACTTCTCTTGCCTCTTTCGGCACTACTCTTGCCTCTTTCTGCACTTCTCTTGCTT
Source organism: Calotriton arnoldi (assembly GCA_963921515.1). NCBI lineage: Eukaryota > Metazoa > Chordata > Amphibia > Caudata > Salamandridae > Calotriton > Calotriton arnoldi. Next base: position 882,778 of record CAWUFW010002393.1, on the reverse strand, counting down.
CTTTCTGTGCTTCTCTGACTTCTTCCTGAACTTCTCTTGCCTCTTTCTGCACTTCTCCTGCCTCTTTCTACATTTCTGTTGCTTCTTTCTGGACTTCTCTTGCCTCTTTCTGCAACCCTCTTGCCTCTTTCTGTACCTGTCTTGCCGCTTTCTGTATCTCTCTTGCCTCTTCCTGCACTTCTCTTCCTTTTTTCTGCACCTTTCTTGTTTCTTTCTGCAACTCTCTTGTCTGTTTCATCACTTCTCTTGCTTCTTTCTGCACGTCTGTTGCTTCTTTCTGCTCCCCTATTGCCTCTTTCTGCACTCCTGTTCCCTCTATCAGCACCTCTCTTGCCTGTTTCTGTACCTCTCTTGCCTCTTTCTGCACCTCTCTTGTCTCTTTCTGCACTTCTGTTGGTTCTTTCTGCACTTCTATTGTCTCTTTCTGCACCCCTCTTGCCTCTTTCTGCACCTCTGTTGCTTCTTTCTGCACTTCTCCTGCTTCTTTCTACACCTCTCTTGCTTCTTTCTCCACCCCTCTTGCCTCTTTCTGCACCACTCTTGCCTCTTTCTGCACCCCTCTTTCTTCTTTCTGCACCACTCTTGCCTCTTTCTGCACCCCTGTTCCCTCTTTTTGCACCCCTGTTCCCTCTTTTTGCAGTTCTCTTGCCTCTTTCTGCACCTCTGTTGCTTCTTTCTGCACATCTCTTGCCTCTTTCTGCACTCCTCTTGCCTCTTTCTGCACTCCTCTTGCTTCTTTCGGCACCTCTCTTGCAAATTTCTGCACCCCTCTTGCCTCTTTCTGCACTCCTCTTGCCTCTTTCTGCACTCCTCTTGCTTCTTTCGGCACCTCTCTTGCAAATTTCTGCACCCCTCTTGCCTCTTTCTGCACCTCTGTTGCTTCTTTCTGCACTTCTCCTGCTTCTTTCTACACCTCTCTTGCTTCTTTCTGCACATCTCTTGCCTCTTTCTGCACTCCTCTTGCCTCTTTCTGCACTCCTCTTGCTTCTTTCGGCACCTCTCTTGCAAATTTCTGCACCCCTCTTGCCACTTTCTGCACCCCTCTTCCATATTTCTGCATCTCTCATGCTTCTGTCTGCATCCTGTTCCATCTTTCTGCACATTGTTTGCCTGTTTGTGCAACGTTCTTGCCTCTTTCTGCAGTTCTCTTGCCTCCTTCTGCACCTCTGTTGTTTCTTTGTGCACTTCTCTTGCCTCTTTCTGAACCCCTCTTGCCTCTTTCTGCACCTATTTTGCTTCTTTGTGCACTTCTCTTGCTTCTTTCTGTACCTCTCTTGTTTCTTTATGTACCGCCTTGCCTCTTTCTGCGTCCCTCTTTACTCTTGCTGCACCCTCTTCCTGCACCTCTCTTGCCTCTTTCTGCACTTCTCTTGCCTCTTTCTGCGCCACTGTTGTTTTTTTCTGCACTTATCTTGCTTCTTTCTGTACCTTTCTTGCTTCTTTCTGCCCCTCTTGCCTCTTTCTCCATTTCTCTTGCTTCTTTGTGCACCTTTCCTCCTTTTTCTGCACTTCTCTTGCCTCTTTCTGCACATTTCTTGCTTCTTTCTGCACCTCTCTTGCTTCTTTCTTCTGTACCTCTCTTGCCTTTTTCTGCACCTCTGTTGCTTCTTTCTGCATTTCTCTTACCTCTTTCTGCACCCTCTTCCCTATTTCTGCCCCTCTCTTGCCGCTTTCTGTACCTCTCTTGCCTGTTTCTGCACTTCTCTTGCCTCTTTCTGCACCTCACTTGCTTCTTTCTGCAGTTCCCTTGCTTCTTTCTGTACCTCCCTTGCTTCTTTCTGCACCCTTTTGCCTCTTTCTGCACCTATGTTGCTTCTTTCTGAACTTCTCTTGCTTCTTTCTGCACCTCTCTTGCTTCTTTCTGTACCCCTCTTCCTGCATCCCTCTTCCTCTTTCTGCAGCTCTCTTGCCTCTTTATGCACCTCTCTTGCCTCTTTCTGGACTTCACTTGCCTATTTCTGCACCTCTTTTGCCTCTTTCTGCACTTCTTTCGCGCTTTCTGCACCTCACTTGCTTCTTTCTGCACCCCTCTTGCTTCTTTCTGCACCCCTCTTCTGTCTTTCTGCACCTCTCTTGCCTCCTTCTGGACATCTCTTGCTTCTTTCTACAGTTCTCTTGCCTATTTCTGCACCTCTGTTGCTTCTTTCTGTACTTCTCTTGCCTTTTTCAGCACTTCTCTTGCTTCTTTCTGCACCCCTTTGCCTATTTCTGTGCTTCTGTTTCTTCTTTCTGTACTTCTCTTGCTTTTTCTGCACCTCTCATGCCTGTTTGTGCACTTCTCTTGCCTTTTACAGCACTTTTCTTGCTTCTTTCTGCACCCTTTTGCCTATTTCTGCGCTTCTGTTTCTTCTTTCTGTACTTCTCTTGCTTTTTTCTGCACCTCTCATGCCTGTTTCTGCACATCTCTTGCCTCTTTCTGCACTTTTATTGCCTCTTTCTGCACCTCTGTTGCTTCTTTCTCCACTTCTATTGCTTCTTTCTGCACCTCTCTTGCCTTCTTCTGTACCTCTCTTGCCTCTTTCTATCATTCTCTTGCCTCTTTTTGCATCTCTGTTGCTTCTTTCTGCACTTCTCTTGCCTCTTTCAGCACCCCTCTTGCCTCTGTCTGCCCCAATGTTGGTTCTTTCTGCAGTTCTCTTGCCTCTTTCTGTACCTCTGTTGGTTCTTTCTGCACTTCTCTTTCCTCTTTCTGCACCCCTGTTGCCTCTTTCTACACCTCTGTTGCTTCTTTCTGCACTTCTCTTGCTTGTTTCTGCACCTCTCTTGCTTCTTTCTGCACCCCTCTTGCATCTTTATCCACCCCTCTTCCCTCTTTCTGCACCTCTCTTGCCTCCTTCTGCACCTCTCTTGCCTCTTTCTGCAGTTCTCTTACCTTTATCTGCACATCTCTTGCCTCTTTCTGCACTTCTCTTGCCTCTTTCTGCACTTCTCTTGCTTCTTTCTGCGCTTCTCTGGCTTCTTTCTGTACTTCTCTTGCCTCTTTCTACATTTCTGTTGCTTCTTTCTAGACTTCTCTTGCCTCTTTCTGCAACCCTCTTGCCTCTTTCTGTACCTCTGTTGCTTCTTTTTGCACTTCTCTTGCTTCTTTCTGCACTTCTCATGCCTGTTTCTGTACCTCTCTTGTCTCTGTCTGCACTTTTATTTCCTCTTTTTGCACCTCTGTTGCTTCTTTCTGCACTTCTATTGCTTCTTTCTGCACCTCTCTTGCTTCTTTCTGCACCCCTCTTGTGTCTTTCTGTACCCCTCTTCCCTCTTTCTGCACCTCTCTTGCCTCCTTCTGCACCTCTATGGCCTCTTTCTATAGTTCTCTTGCCTCTTTCTGCACCCCTCTTGCCTCTGTCTGTACCAATGTTGGTTCTTTCTGCAGTTCTTTTGCCTCTTTCTGCACCTCTGTTGGTTCTTTCTACACTTCTCTTGCTTGTTTCTGCACGTCTCTTGCTTCTTTCTGTACCCCTCTTGCATCTTTCTACACCCCTCTTCCCTCTTTCTGTACCTCTCTTGTCTCCTTCTGCACCTCTATTGCCTCTTTCTACAGTAATTCTGCCTCTTTCTGCACCTCTGTTGCTTCTTTCTGTACTTCTCTTGCCTCTTTCGGCACTACTCTTGCCTCTTTCTGCACTTCTCTTGCTTCTTTCTGTGCTTCTCTGACTTCTTCCTGAACTTCTCTTGCCTCTTTCTGCACTTCTCCTGCCTCTTTCTACATTTCTGTTGCTTCTTTCTGGACTTCTCTTGCCTCTTTCTGCAACCCTCTTGCCTCTTTCTGTACCTCTCTTGCTTCTTTCTCCACCTCTCTTGCTTCTTTCTGCACCCCTGATGCCTTTTTCTGCACTCGTCTTCCCTCTTTCTGCACCTCTCTTGTCTCTTTGTGCACCTCTGTTGTCTCTTTGTGCACCTCTCTTTCTGTACTTCCCTTGCCTCTTTCTGCATCTGTTACTTCTTTCAGCACTTCTCTTGCCTCTTTCTGCACCCCTGTTCCCTCTTTCTGCACCTCTCTTGCATGTTTCTGCACCACACGCCTGTTTCTGCACCCCTGTTCCCTCTTTCTGCACCTCTCTTGCCTGTTTCTGCACACTCTTGCCTCTTTCTGCTCCTCTCTTGTCTCTTTCTGCACTTCTCTTGACTCTTTCTACACTTCTCTTGCCTCTTTCTGCACTTCTCTTGCTTCTTTCTTCACATTTCTTACTCTTTCTGCACCTCTCTTGTTTTTTTCTGCAATTCTCTTGCTTCTTTCTGTACTTCTCTCACCTGTTTCTATATTGAAATGGGAAGTGCAAGCTGTCAAGTTTAAAGGTCTGCGTGCTCTCATGACTGAGGTATATGTCTACTTGTAAATGTATTCTCACATGTGTTATGGATCTGAGGATGGTAGCTTAAAAAGCAGATAGCTTCTCCTATAGGTGGTCAAATCTTCTTAGTTCTGCTCTGTCATTTGGTTGCACAGGCAGACATGTCTTATGTATACAGGTGTTATAGAGCCCCTCAAATGTACTATTGAATATGTATGTGCCCAGAATTAGGAGCAGAAAGAAATACATACACCTTCTTGTACACAACTTTACAGAGTATTCTGTTTGAAATACGGATATTCAAGTTTTTGTATGTTTATTGTTATGTAACATGTCACTAGGTAAAGGCAGAGACACACCCATGCATACTTTCACAAACTTGGTCAGACTTACAACAGTGATATGGTTAGGATTGCTGTTTTACATTTGGTAGGCCAACAAATTCTGAACAGTCGATGAATAGTAAACCTTCAAAAGAAAAGTGAGGTTTAAGACATCTTGGGAGAAGGATTAGTGATTAGGCTACTTTGTATGAGTCTGTGGAACGGTGCAGTCGAAGTAGGCCTCTTTCGGCACCTCTGTTGCTTCTTTCTGCACTTCTCTTGCTTCTTTTTGCACCTTTCTTCCTGTTTCTGCACCTCTCTTCCGTCTTTCTGCACTTCTCTTGCTTCTTTCTGCACCTTTCTTCGTCTTTCTGTACATGTTCTACCTAGGTAGGCATAGTTAGAAATTAGCATTTAAAAAACCTTAGAAATTCACTGGAAAGACCATAGGTTTCAGGGATGTTATAGTTAGAAATTAGCATTTAAAAAACCTTTGAAATTCACAGAAAAACCATAGGTTTCAGGGACGTTATAGTTAGTAATTAGCATTTAAAAAACCTTTGAAATTCACTGAAAAAAACATAGGTTTCAGGGACGTTACAGTTATAAATTAGCATTTAAAAAACCTTAGAAATTTACTGAAAAGGCCATAGGTTTCAGGGACGTTATAGTTAGAAATTAACTTTTAAAAAACCTTTGAAATTCACTGAAAAAACCACAGGTTTCAGGGATGTTATAGCTAGTTGGACATTTCACTCGTACAAAACCAGAAATTCGGCCGTTATAGTCAGTTGAGCTAACTATAACTCGCGCCCCTCAATGCACTGCTGATGACTTCACATATTACATCACTCATGACATGGTCAGTGACATCAATTGCAAAGAGAAGGGGTCCCCTGACACTAGTGAGAAGTACACCTAGACAGGGAAAGGACATTAATGTAAATACTCTAGGGCTACTTCAGACCAGAACCCTCAAACCATGAAAAGGCTGAGAAATAACTATAGTGACACTAAAAATTAGAAATATATATAAAAAAAAAAAATTAAAAAAAAAGTTGATTTATAATTTATCTTAACCCCTTCGATGCTCATGACGAGCTCAGCTCATCATGCTGCGCGGTAGCGCTGTGCGCATGACGAGCTGAGCTCGTCACGACCCCACCCGCGATCGGAATGTCCAGCACACGAGCGGAATTCCGATCGCGGTCAAGGGGTTAATCCTATTGATGGGTAACTATAAAAATACATAGTAAACATAAAGATATTCATACAGAGACTAACAATTATACAACATTCTGACCACATTCATTCACAATCAGAGACATACTACAAACACATAATCAAATTGATATACATGATTATTCCGTCCCACATGTTTGGGTTTATACAGACTATAACGAACAAACAATAACAACACTTAAATGAAAAGTTTGCATTTTTAGGGTGGTTTTCAAAGATGACTCTACGCGCGTTTCGACAGAAACACTGTGTTCATCAGGAGTTCCACCTCAGAATGTTGTGCTCAAAACTATCCAGCATCTGTACGTAGGCTGATAAGAGGTTTAAATGGTTCAGTTCAAGAATTTGTTCCTGTCATCCAGGGTACACCTGTAAGGTTCTTGTGCTGATAATGGCCTGTCTCGAAAGGGAACAGATTTAGTATATTAACCGACTCCTCAAGAAGAAGGCCCTACTTGATAAAATATATCCAGCAAGAGAGACGAGCTGCTAATCCCTCAGATGATTGAAAATAGATGCGATATTAGCAGTCCAAAACGTTGAGCAGCTCTGTTCTCTGTTTAGCAGCCTACCGGAGCAGCTGAGAAACGCCGATGGTCAGTGACATCACTCATGACATCACTGATGACATCTCAAATGACATCACTGATGACATCATCCACGTGATAATCTGATGCAACTCCTCACACCCTAGTATAACCTTTGATACACCCACTCTAAATTACAGACTGCCAGTCTGAAAACCATAGACACACCAAAACCAATAGCTACATACCTACGCACCCGATTCCTAGGTCTTCACACACATCTACTCACTCACCCATACAGTCGCTCATACATGCAGTCACTCATCAATACAGCCACTATCATATGCACTCATACACCTATACAGATACTCACACACCGCCACTCACCTATAGAGTTACAAACACAGCTACTCTGTCATGCAAAGAATCAATCACACTGCCATTTACTCAGCTATACAGTTATACACACACCTCCTCACGTATTCTTACAGATACTAAGACATACTTACTTTCTTATACAATCACTGACACAAGCACACACTTGGATTAAACCCAGATCAGTTGACTGGGGGTGAGTGTTTGATTGGCTCAAACGTTCCGTCCATCATCCCCTTTTGTATCACTTTGTTTTCCCTAAGTTGGCGGGGGTATGCCCAGACGTGGGTCCCTTGCTCACTTTGCCTCTGGATTCAAGCAAGCCTGGCTGATGACGGCTGGAATGCCAGAAACCGGTCCTAGGATGCTTGTTTCCGGTCCAGGGAAGACATGGCTTGGCAGTTCGGGCTGGACTGTTCCCATGAGGCACAGGGTCAGACTGATTTGCATATGGCCATGTCTGAACTGGGGTGGTGGAGTGAGCTAAAGAATGATGATGGATTAAACCCAGATCAGTTGACTGGGGGTGAGTGTTTGATTGGCTCAAACGTTCCGTCCATCATCCCCTTTTGTATCACTTTGTTTTCCCTAAGTTGGCGGGGGTATGCCCAGACGTGGGTCCCTTGCTCACTTTGCCACTGGATTCAAGCAAGCCTGGCTGATGATGGCTGGAATGCCAGAAACCGGTCCTAGGATGCTTGTTTCCGGTCCAGGGAAGACATGGCTTGGCAGTTCGGGCTGGACTGTTCCCATGAGGCACAGGGTCAGACTGATTTGCATATGGCCATGTCTGAACTGGGGTGGTGGAGTGAGCTAAAGAATGATGATGGATTAAACCCAGATCAGTTGACTGGGGGTGAGTGTTTGATTGGCTCAAACGTTCCGTCCATCATCCCCTTTTGTATCACTTTGTTTTCCCTAAGTTGGCGGGGTATGCCCAGACGTGGGTCCCTTGCTCACTTTGCCACTGGATTCAAGCAAGCCTGGCTGATGACGGCTGGAATGCCAGAAACCGGTCCTAGGATGCTTGTTTCCGGTCCAGGGAAGACATGGCTTGGCAGTTCGGGCTGGACTGTTCCCATGAGGCACAGGGTCAGACTGATTTGCATATGGCCATGTCTGAACTGGGGTGGTGGAGTGAGCTAAAGAATGATGATGGATTAAACCCAGATCAGTTGACTGGGGGTGAGTGTTTGATTGGCTCAAACGTTCCGTCCATCATCCCCTTTTGTATCACTTTGTTTTCCCTAAGTTGGCGGGGGTATGCCCAGACGTGGGTCCCTTGCTCACTTTGCCACTGGATTCAAGCAAGCCTGGCTGATGACGGCTGGAATGCCAGAAACCGGTCCTAGGATGCTTGTTTCCGGTCCAGGGAAGACATGGCTTGGCAGTTCGGGCTGGACTGTTCCCATGAGGCCCAGGGTCAGACTGATTTGCATATGGCCATGTCTGAACTGGGGTGGTGGAGTGAGCTAAAGAATGATGATGGATTAAACCCAGATCAGTTGACTGGGGGTGAGTGTTTGATTGGCTCAAACGTTCCGTCCATCATCCCCTTTGTATCACTTTGTTTTCCCTAAGTTGGCGGGGGTATGCCCAGACGTGGGTCCCTTGCTCACTTTGCCACTGGATTCAAGCAAGCCTGGCTGATGACGGCTGGAATGCCAGAAACCGGTCCTAGGATGCTTGTTTCCGGTCCAGGGAAGACATGGCTTGGCAGTTCGGGCTGGACTGTTCCCATGAGGCACAGGGTCAGACTGATTTGCATATGGCCATGTCTGAACTGGGGTGGTGGAGTGAGCTAAAGAATGATGATGGATTAAACCCAGATCAGTTGACTGGGGGTGAGTGTTTGATTGGCTCAAACGTTCCGTCCATCATCCCCTTTTGTATCACTTTGTTTTCCCTAAGTTGGCGGGGGTATGCCCAGACGTGGGTCCCTTGCTCACTTTGCCACTGGATTCAAGCAAGCCTGGCTGATGACGGCTGGAATGCCAGAAACCGGTCCTAGGATGCTTGTTTCCGGTCCAGGGAAGACATGGCTTGGCAGTTCGGGCTGGACTGTTCCCATGAGGCACAGGGTCAGACTGATTTGCATATGGCCATGTCTGAACTGGGGTGGTGGAGTGAGCTAAAGAATGATGATGGATTAAACCCAGATCAGTTGACTGGGGGTGAGTGTTTGATTGGCTCAAACGTTCCGTCCATCATCCCTTTTGTATCACAAGCACACACTCATCCATACAGCCACTCTTGCAATCACTCACTCTCACATACAGTCACTTATATACTCCAACACTCACATATACTGCCTTAAACATATGCAGTTACTCACACACATACCACTGAGACATCCATTCACTCACAGACACAGCCATATGCACACTCACTCACCCATACAGTCCCTCTCAGATGCACTCATGAACCCATACACCCAGGGATTCACCCACTCATACATCCATGCAGTGAGTCACACTCTCCCCTCACCCACCCACACAGACACTCAGGCACCTATACAGGTACTCAGACTACTAATCAATAACTCATATAGACACTCATGTACCTACTCACCAACCCATGCAGCCACTTACACACCAACTGACAGACTGATACAAACATTCACACAGATTAGTCATTCACCCATGCATTCACTAAGACACATTTAATTACTCACCCATACAGTCAGTCATGCACTCACTAAATCATTCATTCAGAAACTCATACACCCACTCATTCTTCAATACACCATGGCGTATATATATATACATATATATATATATATATTTATATATATATATATATATGTATATATATAACATTCGTCAACTTTTTAGAAACACTCAGTCACTGGATGATGTCATCAGTGATGTCATTTCAGATGTCATCAGTGATGTCATCAGTGATGTCACTGACCATGTCATGAGTGATGTAATATGTGATGTCATCAGCAGTGCATTGTGGGGGCGCGAGTTATAGTTAGCTCAACTAACTATAACGGCTGAATTTCTCTGGTTTTGTACGAGTGAAATGTCCAACTAACTATAACATCCCTGAAACATGTGGTTTTTTCAGTGAATTTCAATGGCTTTTTACATGCTAATTTCTAACTATAACGTCCCTGAAACCTATGTTTTTTTCAGTGAATACATATATATATATATATATATATATATATATACATATATCCTGCTCGCCTTCCAGAGCCATGCATACAACTAAGGAGTTTAAAGGCATACGGAGGTGAGAAAGGGAGAGGAGGAGAATTGTCTCTTTCTGCCAGTTTGGACTGACTGTGCATTTTTAAAGAACTATTTTGGCAGAAACAAGCAATGCTGGCATATTATATTGAAAAAGCGAAGTGACTTTTATATTTAACAATGCACTCGGTCACATTTAATTTATTAAACTGCACAGACATTGTGGGTATTGAAGGATTTACCATAGGTCACGTGGTCACTATGATTTAAATGGAAAAAATACTCATGCCATGATGTTGCTCATCTGTGATCAAGGCCATTTGAGTGCCGAAATGCGTCAGGAAAGACTGTGCTGCCAGATTCATTGGATATCAAATGCCAGCATGTTCCTTGAGTTGGGCTTCACTTTTCTTTGGTGCTAAGTTACGGGCAGTTCCAGGCCCGGTACAAAGCCGCCCTGCAGGGACGGGGGCTCCCATCACTTGGAGAAATTTCTGTTTGATAAATATATTTATATACATTTATTTTTGTGAATGCTCCGGGGTCCCCGCACGTGGGCGGGACTATTCAGTGCTTATTACTTTGATGAGTATACCCCTGGAAGAGAACCAGGATTACAGGTAAGTAACTTATCCATATCACAGTGTGGACTGTTCAGTAATATACAGAGCCAACATGAGCAGAATACAAAACCCAGTTACACAGGCAGTGTCTCCAAGTGGTGAAAGACCCCTGTCAACAGTAGCCATCAGTCATCAACACATGCAGATGGGCGAATAAGAGTTGCCCCAAACAAAATTCTGAATCAGGGCTATCTCTCACTCTCATCTAACCGATACATTTCTGACTGGTTGGCATAGAGAACACCTGTCCTGCCTCTTGACTGGAAAGAGAATTCTTTATAAAATGTAATTGTGGCCAGTGATGGCCACCTTATGGAGAGAAACACCTGCTGCCTGGGTGGAAGTTATTTCTTGCATAACATAGCACTATTCCTAGCTTACTTTGGAACTCAATGAGTAAACCAGTAGTAATCATGTTTTAGTCCTGAGGTGCAGGAGTAAAACAAGTTAAGTGACACCAACAAATCACAAAATATTCGAGAAGATATTTGGCAGGAGTAAATCAATGGATGGATGGTACTTTTAAGGCATCACCCCAAAATGTGTTGGGGCGTAAGGGGAATTTCAAGTATTATTGCTTCAATGTATATTATATACTTTTACTCGTATGAAAATGCCTCGTTATGATCATTAATAGAAATTCCCAAGTAGAATTCCAAAACTACTCATGGGAACCTAGAGCTGTCGCTGCTTCCCTATCTATCGTCCTTCAAATCATTTGTACATTACAAAAACAGGTGAAATGTACTAGAAGGAACTTATGGGAGTAAAGAAGGAAATCCTTTCTAAAAAAATTAAAGCATTGTTTTGCATATAAACAAATTATGTGTCAACAATAACAAGGCCTTAGAAACAAGCTTCCAACATGAGCCTGGCATGAGAGTATCAAGTTCACCATTAAAAGAATGGCAAATGAGTACATGGAGCAGTGTTTAAAAAGCAAATGAATTAAACAAGGCCAGAATGAATGCAAAGATAAAGTCAATATACTAGCAAAAATGCATGTATGTATATATATAAGTTTAAGTATTTATGTATTACAAATATAGCTGATAACAACATAGAACTGTGTATTTATGTTTTGTGAATCAATGAGGGTTGCATTTATTGGCATTTGGAGGACAATGATGGTTGCCCTTCTAAGAAAATATGCAGCTCCTTCCAAAAATGTGCCATCGGGTCTTTCTTCAACTGCAAGAACGACGGAATAAGCATACTTTGTATGGGGTGTAGCTACATATTCTACATGTGTAGGTTACCAAGAATTGTTTTTTTTTGCAGTTCTATTTCTCCAATCTGGTAAAGTCCCGGCTTCTTGTGGTCCACTGACCCCTGCAGACATTCAATTTTTCTGTCGTGTGAAGAGAAGGACTGATTGCCTAGAACAGGCCGCCACTTACGAGTGATTGGTCCTCTGACCAGTCAAGGCCCTTTCAGACCCAGCTCTTTGCTTCGAGGCTCCCATCTCTAGTCAAGGCCCTTTCAGACCCAGATTTTTGCTTTGAGGCTTCCATCTCTCTCCTTTTTTACCCACTTTATGCTTGCTCTCTTCTCACCGCTTGTGTGCGGCTCTGTGTCCTTTTGCACTAGTTTTTGTCTTTCTTTTATCCACTTTTGCTGCCTGCTCTCTTTTACCCCATGTGCCTCTGTGCTCTTTTCACTCGTTTGTATTTCTTTCCCCCACTTTACTTGCTCTGTTTTTTTTACCCTTTTACCTCTGTGCTCTTTTTCACGCATTTTTGCCACTCTTTCCACCCGTTTTTCTGCTTGCATTCTCTTTCACCCCTGGTGCCTTTTCTGACCTTCCCACTCAGTTCTCGGGCCTCCTTCAGTCATTTCAGGCCTTCTACCCCTCTGATGTACACTCCGTACCCCTCTCCTGCACTTATTCCCCACCTCCCTTGCTTTTCACTTGCTCTTTCTGCTGCTTCTTCCCATGTCTCTGCAGCCCCACCCACTGCGCTTCTCCCCCCTCCGAGGACCTACTTAAACTTAATGGCGACTGCTGCACCAAAGGCAAGTCCATCTGTACCTACCCATGCTTGGACCACACCCAGTGCCAGGAAGCCTAGTCCGATCACCCCCCACTGATTCTGCGCAGCACTCCTCCGGTCGCTTGACCTTTGATGCCACTCCTCCCACTGCTGTCATGCCGCGCCCCACACATCACCTTTGGAGCCTTCACCTGCACAACCCACAAAAGCATCAGCAACACCTACAACATCCTCACCCAACACCAGAAGTCTGTACCAACCCACACCCCCAACATTCACCTACATGCATGCTACTCAACACACGATCTCAGAAAACACGCAACAGAAAGCTAGCACCTGCTGAGCTGTGATGCGCAAGAGCTCCTTTGCCTCATGGGACCCAACATTGCCACTGCAGTTCTAGGGGACAATAAGATCGCACAACAAGACCGCTTTCACAAGCCAGGAGGAGGACTTGCATTCATCTAGACTCCATCAAGTGCTCAACGTCCATGGAAAGCATCACCCCATTCATGGAACACCTGTACTTCAGACTGTAAATCTCCGATAACTTCACCGTAAATGGACCTCTCGTCTACCGACCACCACAGCCACAAAATTCCTTCACCAACCTAATTACTGACTTCATCGCCCCCTCACCATCAACTCCAGAGCCATCATACTCCTCAGCAACCTCAATTTCCACATAGAAGATGGTACCGATACCTGATCCACAGCACTCCTTGAAAGACTCAACAACATTGGACTAACCCAGCTCATCACAGAACCAGCACACATCATAGGACACATACTGGACACCATTTTCACCACCAACAACAGCAACCGAACCCCACAAGCAACCTCAACAAAGACATCACCAACTTCAACAATTGGATCAAGAACTGTGCAGACTCCCTCAGACTCATCAAGCACAACAAGCAAAGAAAAACCAACAAGCAAGCCAGTTGGTACATAGAGGGGCTCCAAGACTCCATGTAGCACTGAAAACAGCTAGAAATAAAATGGAGAGTCAGTCGCGAAACCACTGTCAGAACAACCTACTAGACTGCACTCAGGCACTACCATCAGCAGCTGAGAGACACCAAGAAAAGAGCAATAGCTGAACGCATCAAAGGAATGTCAGCAGCTGCAAGGAGATCTTCTCGATCATCAAAGACCTCACCATACCCACCGGGCTCTATCAACAGCATCACCCTCTCCCAAGAACTCTGCAACAACCTATCCAACTTCCTCCATAACAAAATCGCAAGCATCAATCAAGAGGAGTTGGCCTAATGACTAGGGCGGTCGACCTCGAATCTGGGGAACCGGGTTCGAGTCTCGGCAATGACGCTGAACATCCTGTGAGTCTGGGCAAATCACTTAATCTCCCCGTGCCCAACAAAAAATGAATGTGTCCTCATGTAACGCAACTGGTGCTATGTAAAGCGCTCTGATGTCTGATACCTTCGGGTCAAGTTCGCGCTATATAAAACTCCGTAAAATAAAAATCAATCAAGTAGTACTTATATAACACGGGTTCTCACCCTAGAGGGTATCCAGGTGCTCTTCTGCAGGTGTCAGCTGAAGAGCCAGATCTTGAGTCCCTTCCTGGAGTGGATCAGCGAGGGAGCGGTGTGGAGGTGAAGGGGGAGGGTATTCCAGGTTTAGCAGTGAGGTGGGAAAAGGATCGCCCTCCAGTGTACGGCAGCTGCAGATACATGGTATCTGTGCGAGGGCGAGGAGTGTGGAGCAAAGATTCCTGGTCAGTCGGTGGAAATGCAGGCGGTGTTTCATGTATACGGGTCCTTGGTTGTGGAGGGCTTTGTAGGTGTTGGAATGGGTGAATACAATGTCAATAATTACTGTGATGTGTGCAGGCCTGACAACGGCAATGCCAATAAATGCAATATCAGAGTATACCATAACCTGTGCCTGCACGACAATGCCAGTACCCGTCAATACAATGTTAATGTATGTCATAACCTGTATCTGCACGGTAGCGCCGACACCAGCAATGACGAGATCAATGTATGTCATAATCCATGCTCAAATGACGATGATGTTACTAGTAATAACAATGCTGATGTACGTTATGACTTAAGCAAACTTAACGGTGTCAATACCAGTAAGGACAATGTCAATGTATGCTCTGACAACCGTATGCGCAATGTTAAGGATGTCGATAAAAATGACACCAGTGACTGTCATATTATTTTCAGGAGTTCCAATGAACTCATATAATTGCTGTTGGATTCACCCAAGGTGACCTCCCCTTCAACCCTGAGTCGGAGATACGTGGTTAGACAAGTTCTACAACTCACACCTATGCCTATCAAAAACCAGGTCATAGGTGGGGACTTTCTAAACCTAAAGACAAACTTGCACCCAGGGAAAACCCTGATCAATCCCACAGATAGATAGTTGCACCACACACAGGTCAGAGGAAATTGTCCACAATAAAGCAAGGGCTTGCGTTCTCCAAAATACCACAAAACTAGATAACACATGTAGATAGAAACACTCAACCAATCAGAACACGACATACACACCACATGTAGCGATCACGCACTCCTCATGCCTGACATCTGGACACACACACACCTGCTCACACTAGCTCTACCCAAGGTCTGTGTCCTTATCAGATGCCTGCATTAGTCGATTTATGACTGAGATGCTTTTTGGAATGTAGAAAATTGCTTATAGTACCTCATGAACTGCATATAACAGCGGCCAAAACTTTGTACACCGAAATACTTTGGGCAGGCACACTCTGTCGAGGCTCTCCCAGCTGCAGCATTTAATTAAATCAGCCTGTTCCTGTTTTGCCAAACGCCGCTTGTCTTTTCATTTATTTAAGGTAACCTCATATCCGAGAAACATTTTGCCGAGCCAGCAAGTAGAGATTGGTCCATCATGCCCGACTGCTGTCGAAGAAACCCGGCCCGAACGGATTCACATATGCACAAAAATATCAATGAGGAGACGCCATAATTGATTCGAAGTTCTGCTGAATCCACGGGGCGGAGGTCCATCCGGCGGCAGCCGTCATAGGGTAAGAGACTACATCTGATCCTTAGTCCCCACATGTGGCGTATGGCAAACTAAGACAAGCGCACAGATCACTTTTGTTTTTCCCATAGTCAGCATACTAAAAGAAGGCAAAGGTAGCTACTTGATATTGGGTATTAGCACAAGGTACACCTCATCCCTGCGTGTGAGTAAGGGATATCCTGACTTTGGGTATTGAGCAGGGTTTGCCTCATCCCTGGGTGTTCCTAAGGGATCACTTGTACCACTGGGCATGTATCAGAAGATACACCGCGTCCCTGGGTGACAATCAGGGATAGCTTGGACCACTTGGTGTGATGTTTAGTCAGTTCACATAGTATCTGGGTGTGATATAAAGAGCATACATCTCAAACTTATTTTTTTAGTCACAAATGTTTTCTTAGTGCTCTCTATTCCACACCAGTAGCATCTAAAGGAAGTAGGAGGTGTTCCCCTTTTTGTCTCCGCTTAGATCACTGGGTTTTAGGCAGTGATACATACAACCTTTGTTGTGATATAGGGTTTTATTTGGAGACTAGGGAAAATTCGGACCTTGGTCAATCAGGTGTAGATTGTGTCAGGCAACAGGGAATCGATAGTTAGCAGGTCATTCCTTTTTCTCAGATTAAATCATTACTAATGTTTGTCCACCAAGACGATAGTAACAGACTATCAGGCTCACCTAGCTCCACGTATTACACAGAGAACGCCCTCTCCAAGGGCTATAGGCATTAGGATAGGGCACAGTTTTTGACAATTTTTGCTGTCAAACCTTTTTGTCTCTCTTAGATTTTTTCCATTTTATGCATTTATTGATGTTGTGGTGCTGTTGAAATTTTGCAAATCATGCTGCATATTTAAATGTTATGTCACGTTAATAAGACTATTCTTTAGGTAACAATAACCCGTTTTTCAAATCAAAGGTTCATGATTGCTAGTTTACTGCTGCAAACCAACTCGTACTGCTCTGAACTAACAATTGCACTTTTGTTATAGGTTGCTATTATTTCTTTACTCTTGGTTTGGCTACTTTTAAAGTAATTTCACCATTTGCCCATAGCCTTTGTTGAACATTGGAGTCATTAGTATGCATAATTATTTGTGCCTGTATGAGATCTTCATACAATACTCCAAATTGTCAAGGTATGGCCATTTTTTGTTAAATCAGCAACAAAGTAATAAATGGATTTGTGACTACCTTGATGTATTTGAACTAAATTATATCTGTCCATGGATATACAGATGGAGGGCTTAAAAAAGTTATCTAAATCCTCTAATGCATGTGCCAAAAAATCTGTCTCATCAACTTTCCTAGCTTTCTTCTCCATTTGCTGAAACAACCTTAGCCCTTCCTGCCCTAACATGTGCAGTAAGATGTTTCTCCTTCTTCTCCAAATGTTGAAATGTGATAAGGAAATATTGTGTGACCTTAACTGAGCAAGAGAACAAGGCACAGGGAATTGTGGGGTGATTTCAAGGACGTCATCAATCAACAACGGCCATGGCACGTGCAAGGCTGGCAAAGGTAGGTGCGTGGCATGATATGCCTTCAGCCCCACATATCACAAAAAATGTTAATGTTAATTGTGACTTGTAGAGCGCTTAATACCGACAGGTCTCTAAGCGCTGTGAAAAGAGTAGCTACAGTCTCCCCGGGTGGGAGTAACCCCTGACTAAACTGTGTTATGCCCAAGCATCGGTAAAAAGGAGAGTCTTCAGTTTCTTCCTAAATGGCAGGAGGGCTTTTTGCGGCGCGAAGATGACCTGGCAGCCTATTCCATAGTTGGGGGATATGGACAGAGAAAGCTCGACCTCCTTTAGTCGTGTAGTTAAAACGTGGGCACGTTAGTTGGTCCCCCATGGAAGATCTTAGGGTGCGGCCAGGGATGTATTTCCCCAGGCGCTCTTTGATGTATCTTGGGGCCTGTCCATGCAGGGCCTTCTGGGCAATACAAAGGCCCTTGAATCTGGTCCTCTGTTTGATGGGGAGCCAGTGGAGTTTTTGCAACAGAGGAGAAGCCCGTGTGCGTCTGGGGAGCTTAAAGATCAATCTGGCAGCATCATTCATCACTACCTGAAGTTTGCGTAGCAGCTTGTCCGGTAACCCAATGTAAAGCGAGTTACCATAATCTAAGCGTGACATGATCAAGGCTGTCACCACAGTTTGCATGGTGAAGAATGAGAGGAGGGGTGAAAGTTTCCTCAATTGCCTTAATAGACCCACACAAGTCCTGAACACGGTGGATACTTGGTTGGTCAGTGAGAGATTGGCATCTATTTTAATACCCAGGCTTTTTACCATCGGTGCTGGAGACGGAGTGTCTCCCAGCTCTTGTGGCCAGAATTGGTTGGTCCATGGGTTGTTGTCCGTAGTGATGGCTAATACCTCCGTTTTGTCCGGGTTAACCTTAAGTGAATTGGCTGTCATCCAATTTACCACATATCTCAGGATGTCTTGCACACGTGCATGGGCTTGAGGAGTGTTGTCGATTTGTAAAATGATTTGTGTGTCGTCAGCGTAGTTAAACACCTGGCAGTCCATCCGGGCCAAGTCCCTCACCAGCGGTCTGAGATAGATGTTGAACAGGAGTGGGGACAGGGCAGACCCTTGCGGGACTCCACAGGTTATAGGCCCTCTGTCAGACACACAATCACTCATCTGAATGTTTTGCCTACTTGACTGAAAAAAGGCCCTTTGAAGTGTTTGCACTCACCCACGCACACAAAGCACTCCACAACTCCGGACCAGCCTACCTCAACAGACGACTCAGCTTCTACACCCCCACCCGCCAGCTCCGCTCGACCAGCCTCGCCCTCGCCACAGTCCCCCGCATCCGGAAAACGACCGCCGGCGGCAGATCCTTCTCCCACCTCGCCGCCAAGACCTGGAACACCCTCCCCACCAACCTCCGACAGACCCAAGACCTACTGGCCTTCAGAAGACTCCTCAAGACCTGGCTCTTCGATCAGTAGCAGCACCACCCCCCTCTTCCCCCAGCGCCTTGAGACCCTCGCGGGTATGTAGTGCGCTTTATAAGTGACATGATTGATTGATTGATTGATTGATTGATTGCAGCGCAGTTGTGGACAGCCTTGTTGAGGATGTCCATGTACTTGCTTCTAGGTTAATTAGAGGATTCTTGTTCGAAGTGCCAGCCAATTCACGATGATGAGCAGTACAAGAGGTACATGGTTGTGTGAAGCTGGGGCTGGCTCTTGTCACCATATTTGTAGCGGTGAGTCTCCATACCTGTGCTTGATTACTTCGGTAGTTGTTTTTTTTTGTCACAACAATAAGCAAAAATAGCAACCTCCCCATGGATGGCCTACATGTCCAGCAATTACATGCATGCTTAATTCACTACATCATGATGTGTCATAGTCCTCACGAGTCTGACTTAATTTCCCATATTTTACAGTGTAGTCCTTACTACCTCTTCCATCTCCCTCCCCCATTCCCACCATCTCTGTGAGATGTCAGGCTTCTCCTGTTGTGGTTTCCTATGACGTCTCTTCTGTTAGGCTCCTCTATGAGCACCACACTATGGCAAATTTGCTAAGGCATGCTCGATCTTTATATATCTGTTTCTCCGCTCGCATACACCAGTCCATGTTGGCCTCTCAGCCTTCCACCATTGGGGTGATTAGACTCCCCCATCGCTGTATATTGTCGCGTCTGGCCACCATCAGTGACACATTGCACGAGAGGATCGCATACCTGTGCAATGTTTGGTCTCCCCAGATTCCAAGCATGACCACTGGGGGGTGTAAGCTCCAGTGGCCCCTTAAGGGTCTGCGACATTTTGCGTTGGACCCCTTTCCAGAATGGATGCAATCAGGGCATTCCCATATTGTGTGTAAGAGTGTGCCCCTCTTTGAACATCCCCTAAGGTATCAATCAGTTGTGGTTCTGCCCATTGCATATAATCTTGTTCTGGTGTAATAAGCCCTTTGAAAGATTTTCAACGGAATCAGCTGGAATCCAGCTCTGCTTGCCACCTCTCTGGGGATACCAACACAACTCCCCTCAGTCATCGCCTTCCAGTCTCCCTAAATCCACCTCCCACTTTTCCTGTAGTACCCTCAATGGCGGCATACTATTAGCAAGCAATGTGTTATATAGCATGGAAATTGCATGGCGGTGCAGGGGTGCCCTCTATGTTCTATTGGGCTTTTGTCAGGAATCTCTTCCTATGCTGCCACTTATAATGTGCCTGATTTTTAATACCCCAGGTACTGGCTCCCTATCAACTCATATTGTGCCTGTAGGTCTGCAAATGTCAACATCCCAATGTCTGTCCCAAGGTTCCCCTACATATAAATGCTTAGCAGATCCCATTTTCTGTGTCCTTCTACCCTCCGCAGAGGAACCTGGACTACTACATCCCATAGCAGTGATTCCATTGTCAGTGTGCACTGCTATCCAATCTTGTTAACCGCCCTTCTCCATGTCTTATTTACCATCTCCGTATACTGGTCAATTTTCCCCTCCCATTGATTTGTTCAGCATAACCCACCAGGTCCATAGCTCTTGTGTCTGCCATCAATTAGGGCTCTTTCTTGTATGCAAATGACCAATCAATAAGCACTATTGGGTAACCCAGTAGTAAGGGACAGGTCAAGGAGGGTTATGCCCCCATCAAAGGTTTTTCTGATCAGCGCCGAGAGTGTAATTCTTGGAGCCCTCCATCCCATAGTAATACCTGAGTGTCTGTATCCAGCATCCAAAAGATCTCAAAGAGGGAATTTTGTAGGGCGTAGATGAACCGAGGTAGATATATCAATATATATAGAGCCTCCCAGCCCATTATGGACAGTGGCAGCTGGAGTAAGTGCCCACATCACTTCTGTAGTCTTTCAGCAACCAACCTAGGTTCTGATCAGAGAATAGCTTCTGGTCCCTGGCTACATAGATTCCCAGGTATTTGAAGCCCCTGTCTTTCCTGGGTATTGGACATTGCCATTCCTCGCTGGGTCACCATCCCGCAAGAGGGCATGTACAAGATTTATTCTAATTAATGCAGAATCCAGAATAACTTCCGAAAACACCCAGTATATCTAGTATTCTGACGATGAATCTTTCTGGTTTCACCACGTATAATAGGATGTCTTCAGCATATAAAGAGATGACATCTTTCCATTCATTGTCCCAACTGAGCCCACAGATCAGAGCAGATCCAGTTAGCTACCAGCTCCATCGCCACAGAAAACAGGGGGGAGGATAAGGAACATCCCTCTCTCTATTTCAAATTTCCTGGGGAGCGTCCTGTTCACCTGAACTTAGGGCGTGGGGTGTGTATAGAGGAGGCATACCCATGTCCAGAATGAGGGCTGAGGACCATTCGCTCCAGTAGTGCCATTACATAAGGCCATTCCAAAGAGTCAAATGCTTTTTGGGCATCTAGCGCCAGGAGCACCGCCAACTCCAGCAATCCCTTCTCACATGCCAGATATACAAAAGGCCACCTGATATTATGCCTGGTCAACCTGTAGGGCATCAAGCCTGATTGATCCAAGACTATGAGGTTGTGTATCACCCTTTTCAGGTGGTTTGCTGACACCTTTGCTAGGATTTTGTTTCTGTATTGAAGAGGGATATCAGTTGATATAAAGAGCAGTGCTCCTGGGATTTCCATGGTTTGTGAATAATACTAGTGTTGCTTATCGGAGGTCCTCTGGAGTTCACCTGTTCTATACACTCATATAGCATAGTTTGGATCGGCCTCACCACCAGCTGCGTACACATTTAGAGAATTCTGGAGGTTGGCCATTTGGGCCTGGGGTCTTTCCACTCTTTAATTGTGCTAGGGCTTTCCCAGTTCCGCCCTGCTGTAGTTCTTTGTCCAGGAGCTTCCTAGCCTCCCTCCCCAGCTTACAGACTGGGATATCACTGAGAAACTAGTCTAGATGTCATCCCCGTGCATTACACATGTGTGGGGTGTAGAGGCTTCATAGAAAGCTGGTGAGCGCTTCTGCTATATCTGTCGCCAAATCTACTAGGCGTCTCCCATCTGTGTATGCTTTCTGCACCCATCTCTGCTCTTCCTCTCTTGTCACCAGCCAAGCAATCAGTTTTCCTGCCTTATTTCCCACCTTGTAGACTTTATATTGTTTGGCCTGGTATATAGCTAGCATCTGTAGTTGTCCCTTGTGTTTTCTATCTGGATGCCAGGTTTACATCTGGCCACTCCATGTATTGTGTCTCCCATGTTCACAGTTTCTCCACCAATTTCCTGCCTTTCCTGTCCCTCTCTTTTTTCTTCTCCACCGTATGAGATATCAACTGGCCCCTCACCCCCTTTTTGTAGGCCTCCCATAGGACCAGTCCAGATGACACTGATCCCTCATTCTCCTTGATGTATCCATCCATCACCTCTTGGGTGAATCCTATAGTTGTCCAATCAGTGAGCACACAAGGGCCTAATCTCCAGCCCAGTGATGTGCGAGGTGCAGGTTGCGCCCATTCATAAATATTCTTGGCATCACCTAGCTGCAAAACAGGATATCGTACTGTGACAGCGGGGCCCGGCCCACAGGCAAATTCTTCGCTAACATCACCTGCAAGACATGTCCTCCCTGGTAGCCCTTGTAAATCAGTATGTTTCTCATATCATGTCTGCCCAAGTGTACTCCTTCCGCCATCATAGGGTTGACCACCAGCAGTCTGTTCTCCACTGCATATTCACCTGTGGCCGCTGTGCTCTTGCCAGAGTCTGCTGAGTCTATCGTCATGGCAAACCATCTGTTACCTGTTTCCTAGTCCCCATCTGTCCTCCTTGTTGTTTCCTGAATCACAAGCAAGGGAGTAGGGCTTAAGGACTGTTAGCGCCGGGACACTCCTGCCGGAGTAGCTTTGCGCTCTATAAGTACCGGTCATTCATTCATTCATTCAAGGAGTTGGTCCATATTGTCTCTGTGGACCCACGTCTTGGGCTCCTAAAGTAGGTCCGTGTTTACCCTGACAGTTACTTGCCATGGGTCCCTGGTTTGTCAGGCCTCCGCTGCTATGCATGCCTCTCAGATCCCTTCCCAGTGTGCACTGCTCCACTCCTGTTCGCGGGCATCTACCATGTCCGCATCTCATGCTTGTTGTTTTGGGGCACACCCACCCGGTCTATGGGTGCACCCCTGCCCCTTCCCTGGGGTCTACGGCATTCACCCTTGGCCCTCGTCTCTGGGCCTCAATACACCTCTCCCTTGTCTTCACCCCACAGACACAGCTGCACAAGTCTTTGCACTCTGTTACCGGGCATTGCCATCTCGCAGATCACAGCTGGCACTGCCCTCTCAATCTTATCTGTGCTCTGTTCTCTGGGGCTGCTAGGGGCACCTTTCCTATGGATCCCACATGCCTTCCAAGACCTTGATGCCCTTCACATCTGGGCCCATAACCGTTCCTTCCAGTTGCAGCCTCTGCCTTGTACTCGCTGCAATCTGGGCTGCTACTGCCAGAGGATGGTGGCTGCCATTTTTCAGGCTGTGGCAGACGGAGCTGTTTCAGCACCTTTATAGTGCTTCCCCCTGGACTGTATAGGGCCCCCTGACTGCCTGGGTGTCAGGATTCTTGTGCCTTCCGGGCCTGCGGCTATGGAGTTCTGCGCAAGGCATCCACCACCATCGCCGTCTGGGCCCCGCCCCTGATTACTTCAGTATTTATTATTTGACCCCTGCAACTTGCACAGCATCACACCACTTGTTCTTTTGCTTTTGTCATGAAATGCCATTACAAGTCAATGGAACCTCATGACACACAGATTGTGCACGCTCCAATACCACACCCACTCCTAGGGTCTACTCATGCACTGTGGCCCAGATTTATTTTAGACTTATGTTATCTTTGCATGAGGAAAGTTGTTGCAAGGCTAGTCCTTAAATGGGAGTTGCAAAGCCACTCAAGGTGCTATTTAGGCCACGTGACTTTGTAAGGAAATGTAACACAAAGCAGCGGCTTGCGCTGCATCACATTACATTTTGTTGCAGTAGGCATTTCATAGGTGAAGCATGGACGTTCCCATGCATCCACCCCTTGAATTTGACGCAATCATAGATCTACTAAAGGTAATAAACCTGGGATTGCGCCAAAATTGTGTGCCTAGTACAGAGAGGCATAATGAGATGAAATATGTTTATTTCTCCTTGTTACTTACTCTTTCTATGCATGATGCATTCTGTATCACACATAGAAAGAGGAAATGGTCTCTTAGGATTGTTGTTTGAGCAGGAAGGTGCCCCTTCATAACAAAAATGATTCCTGCTTGTAACACAGGCACCCTTGCAACATGGTAGAAGGGTGTCTGCATTGGTGCTAGACAGCCTCAAGTGCGCAGCACTAGGAGGGAGCTGAGGCTCTCTTCAGCTCTCTTCCGTTTATGGAAGGGAGTGCACCAAATTTGCTTGATGCCCTGCGTTGTGTTACTTTAAGTAAAAATGCTTTAAAGAGAGGCTAGTCACTCAAAACAGCGTAGACTACTGATAAAACCGAACCTCAGGCAGGAGTACAGAATTTCATAATGTTCATGAACAGTCTCAAATCAAACCCTACAATACCTAAAGGGATTGGGGTGCTGAGCAGAAATTGGCTGTACCGGACTGGATATAGAACGTTTGATGTTGGTGTTTTGTTCCAGCATAGATCTGCCTTTGATGCAACTACATTTTAAAGCGGCCATAGGTCTTGTGATCAAGTTATCAAATACATTAAAAGGGATGTCTCGCTTGCTTTCAGAATGCAAAATTCCTAATTGTTTCACGATGTTTCGCCACCCGGCACTGAGGCTAAGCGCATTTACCGTATTTAACCATTTGCGCATATGTCATGTCTGTGCTGTTGTGAGTTTCATGTAGTTTAAGTGGTAGGTCACGGGGGTTACATCACACATTTTTATCAAGTCATTTTTCATCTGTGAGCGATCACGAGATCCTTCTGGAATGGAAATGGAGCCCTGTCTCGCGTAGTTGCTTGTCGGACAGACCCCATCACTGAAAAGTCCACATGTCTGCTCGCTGAGAAATATGTGCGCAGAATTTTCAAACATGTCAATATTTCCTGTCTTATAAATATGTATTCGCTTAAATGTTATCCTTCCACTTTATTATATAATTAATTCGTTTTCAGAACAATATCAAATGTGGTTTGATATCAAATGTTTTTTGGCTTCATGCTCGTTATCTTTTGTAGTCAATGTTGCATCATTTTGTTCTGCAGTTTTCTCTGCTCGGGTTTCTTTCCAGTTTTGTTTGCAATGTACCCTAGTAGGTACATTCCCTTCACAAAAAGCTAATGTTCATTGCTTTGATGTAGTATTTGAACTAAGCTATAAAAAAAAGTGTTGGATGGAATGCTTGTATTGATCTCAGCCACTGGTAATCACTCGCAGCCGCCACACAGTCCATCTGTATTTTTCACACCATACCACAACAGTTTGGACTGAGCCATGATACTGGAACTAAGCTACACCCAGCCTGTGCAGGTAAGAGCGGTGGGGGAGGAGGTCGGGTGGGGGGGATTTCGACGGACAATGACGAGGGAAAATTGAATAAATAATTAATTTTCCCTCATCATTGTCCATCAAAATCCCCCCCACCCAGCCACACTGCCCCACCGCTCTTACCAGCATGGGCCGCGGCTGGCTACACCTGACTCAATAGCCCCAATGAGAGCGAAACCGGTCTTGGGTTGCTTGTGTTTCATTTCAGAGAAGACCTGATTTTGCAGTTTGGCCTGGATAGTACCTATTGAAGTAGGGTCAAGAATTATTTGCATGTGGCTGGGTCTAATCTGAGGATGTAGTGTAACATGGATTTGTAGAGTGCTAAACTTGTCACCCATGAGGGTATACAGGCACTGAGTAGCTGCGGGTTCTGCAAGAAGAATCAGTTGCAGAGCCAGGTTTTCGGTTTCTTGCTGAAATCCATAAGTGACTCGGCTGTCCTGATGTGCTTGGGAAGTCGCTCCAGTAATTACCTGCCAGGTAAGAGAAGACCCTACCTCTGGTCATGCTTCTATGGATACCGAGGGATGTGGACAAGCACAAGTGATGCAGAGCGGAGGTTCTTTGTTGGTTGGTGGAAATGTAGATGGTGGTTGAGGTAGGTGGGACACAGGTTGTGAAGTGCATTGTAGGCGTGGTGAGCATCTTGAACTGGCGGTGTTTCTGAATGGGCAGTCAGTGTAGTTTTTGGAGGTGTGATGTGCGTGCAGTGAGGAAGGTTGAGGATTAGTCTGGCGGCAGTGTTTTGGATGGTTTGCAGCTTGTGTAGTATGTGTGAGGAAATGCCATTGTAGAGAGTGCTGTCATAGTCCAGTATGCTTGTGATGAAGGCCTGGGTGATGGACTTTCTGCTGTGAAGAGGGAGCTATTTGATGAATTTTGAGTATGTGAAAGGACGCTGAGGTGACAGAATTGATTTGATGAGGTTGGTGACCAGGATGATGCCAAGGTGTCTGGCGTGGTTGGAGGGTGAGGGGGTGGAGCCTAGTTCTGTTGGCCACCATGTAGAGTCCTAGGGTGAGTTACTGTTGCCGAATATCAGTACCTCCGTCTTGTCAGCATTGAGTTTGAGGTAGTTGTCTCTCATCCAGTTGGCCACTTTGGTCATGCACATTTTGAAATTACTTTTGGTGGTGTTGGTGTTTTTAGAGAGGGATAGGATGAGTTAAGTGTTGTTGGCTTAAGACATGATGTTGAGTCCGTTGGTCGAACTATATGTTGAAGAGAGTGGGGCTGAGTGAAGAGCCTTGCAGGACTCCGCAGCTAAGGTCCTTGGGTTTTTAGGTGAATGGAGAGAGCTTGACCCGTTTAATTCTACCAGTCAGGCCATAGACTATCCGCTTGAGAGCTGCTCCTTGGATTCCGGTTTTGTGAAGTCTGGAGATGAGTGTGCTGTGGGAGATTGTGTTGAAGGTGGTGGAGACGTCCAGGAGGATGAGTGCAGCAGTGTGGCCTTGATCTAGTATGGTGTGAATGTCATCTGAAACTGCGATGAGGGCTGTCTCAGTGCTGTAGTTGCTGCTGAAACCTGATTGCGAGCTGTCCAAGAGTTTGTGGTGTTCAAGGCAATAGGAGAGCTGATGGTTGATGGCCTTTTCAATGACTTTGGCTAGGAAAGGAGACAGGGAGATGGGTAAGTAGTTGCTTAGGACTTCGGGGTCCACAGACTGGTTTCTTGAGGAGTGGGGTGACTTCTGCGTGTTTCCAGGCATCCAGGAAAGTGGCTGTAGCGATGGAGGTGTTGATGATGGTTGTGAGTCACGTGCTTATTGTGGGTCTTCCTAGGTTGCAGAAGCGGTGGGGATATGGGCTCGTGGGGCTGCCTGAGTGGATGGATGCCATGTCTTTGTTGGTCATCGGGGTCAACTCTGTGAGTGGGGTGACCATAAGGTAGAGGTCGGATGTGAGGTACGGTGAGGTTGAGGGCTAAAGTTCCTGTAGATTTTAGATATCTTGTGATCGAAGAAATCAGAGAGTTGGTTGAAGAGTCCTTGTGACAGGACGATGGAGTTGGAGATGGCTGCCAGATAAGTGAATTTCTTAACAATGGTGAAGAGTTCTACGTATTTGTTGTTGCTGGCTTCAGTCCTCTAGATCAGAGCTTTCATCTTGGTCTCTTTCAGTCCATGATGGTAGCTTCTGAGTGAGATCTTGTAGGCCTTCCTTGTGAGGTTCTCCATTTTCTTTCTAACTGTTTGCATCGCCTCTTGGACTCTCAGAGCACGTTGGGGTACCAGCTTGCATGTTTGCTTGTCCTCGTCAGGTTGGTGTTCATGATGGGTGTGAGGATGTTAGCACTGTTGGAGATCCAGTTTTGAAACACTCTGTGTTTCTGTTGGTGTCGTCGGAGAAGATAAAGGGGGGAGCAGGAGGGTGTCAAGCCATGCAACTGCAGGATGCATTGCGGGCAAAAGAACAATGGATTAAAATGCTACCTCAAGTGACTGTCAGTGGTTAGACTTATTGCAAGCATCCTTCCGTCAACTTTTGAGTGTTTTATTTAACGCTTTAAGTGGCCATGGGTATGCCCAGACGTGGGTCCCTTGCTCACTGTGCCTCTGTAACCAAGCAACACTCGACTGATGAACCCCAATCAGGGTGAAATTGGTCTTGTGTTGCTTATGTTCCAGTTCAGAAAGAATCTTGCTTGGCAATTCAGGCTGGACTGTTCCTATTGGAACAGGGTGAAGACTAATTTGCATATGGCTGAGTCAAATCTGAGGTGACATATTAGGCAAAAGAACAACGGGTTGGAATGATATCCCTAGCGATTGCCAGGGGTTAGACTTATTTCAAGCATGCTTCCATCATCTTTTGAGCAACATATGAACTGGCACTAATTTATGGTAATTCTTTCCATGGATACTCTGTTGCATCTTTCTTTGTACCCCTGCACCCATAAAGTATAAAGCACCAGATAAAAAAGTAATGACGATATTATTAATAATAAAAATCAAAATTCATTCCTTACTATTATCTGCTGTTCCACCTTAAGCTCTACTTGTATTTTCTGTCCAAATATAAACACTCACATAGAATGTAGTTACAGCACGGATGACATCTCAAATGACATAATTGATGACATTATTAGCACTTCTAATTTTAATTGGTGAATTTCTGTGTTTTTTTTTTTCAAAACGTTAATGTTCTCACTGATATATTCACCTAACTATAACGTTACATTGACCTTTGTTTTTGTCAGTGAATTTCTAAGGTTTTTTTTTCAAACAAAATCACATCTTTTTATCACACCAAACTATAATGTTACTTTAATCTTTGTTTTTTTCAGTGAATTTCTAGTTTTTTTTAATGTAAAGTAATGTTTTATTACTATATGTAAAGCCAACTACCTGCCGCACATGGCCTTCGGCCCTGCGGTGAACCCCCCACAGGTAGCCTACCGCCAGGCATTGTGGCCAACCTACCTGCAGGCAGCCAGCCTCACGCTGCGCATGTACTTTCCTTGTGCACAGAGTGGAGTTGGCGGCAGGGACTGGCTTACAGCCACACTCTGCATCCAACTCACCACAGGCAGCTACCCGTATGGCGTGGGGCTAGCTGCAGGGCCTGTCTTGCACAGAGGCCCTGCTTCCAACTCATCGCAGGCAGCCAACCCTATGCTGCCATACACAGCAAGGGATTGGCCATAGGGCTTGGCCTGCCACCAGGCTCTGCGGCTAAACCCCCAGCAGGCTGTCAACCACACACAGCCTTTGGCATGCGCAGTGTAGGGTTGGCCTTCGGGCCCTGAGTATCCTATTCCCTGGGACAAAAACACATATGTTTAGTGGAGGGGACAGGCAGCCACTTCCCGACTTTTAATTGGCCTGGGACTCCATCCACTGTGCTAAAAAGGGAAGGAGGCCCTAGGGCTGTACCTTTTTAAAAAGGGGAGTGGGCCATGTGACACCACTCCTCAGTTCTAGCTTGGCCCTGGGGACCCCATCCCTGAGGCCTACATAAGTTACAGTTGGGTTCCCCAGTGCCCACCCAGGGCACCCACTGACCGACAAGTTGGGGCCGTGAGGGGACTCCTAGGGCCCACGACAACCCAAGCCAGCTTCCCGCATGGTGCAGGAGCCAGCATTGCTCCCGCCTGGAGGAGGCAGCTATTTGTGTTCCCTCCGGGTGGGAGCAGTATGTTGTTCTGTTTCCCTGTCCACATCAGTGGGGGCAAGGAAACAGATTAAAAGTCTGCTCCCAGCCGACAGGAGTGGTGTTAAAGCTTCTGCATACTCAGAGCAGACTTAGTATCTATTAATTGGCAGCAGATTTAAAAATACTCCCTCCAGACGGGAGCAAACACATGTTTCCCTGCCCATGTGGGCTCCCAGGGAC
Source organism: Calotriton arnoldi (assembly GCA_963921515.1). Classification (NCBI taxonomy): domain Eukaryota; kingdom Metazoa; phylum Chordata; class Amphibia; order Caudata; family Salamandridae; genus Calotriton; species Calotriton arnoldi. The sequence continues at coordinate 853,352 of CAWUFW010002393.1, read as the reverse complement.
ACAGCACTGTCCTGGAGGAATATACACAGGCCAACTGGTAACGGCTCACAGTCATGTGACCTAGGACACAGGCTGCAGGAACTGAATGGTTAGGACAAGAAAATGCCCACTTTCTGGAAGCTGCATTTTCAGAAATGTGACTTAAAATCTAACTTTATCATTACAGAGGATTTTAAATTACAATTCTTTAGAGGCCAAACATAACATTTCTACCAGTTCCCAAATACAAGTTATCACTTATTGAATGTAATAAGGTAACTCAAAGTTATCCTATGAGAGAGGTACGCCTTGCAGTAGTGAAAAATGAATTTGAGAGTTTCCCACTAGCAGGACACGTAAGACTTAAAAGTACATGTCCAACTTTTACAACTTCACTGCTCTTTGACCTAAGGGTTGTCTAAAGCTTACCTTGGGGGTGACTTATATGTATTAAAAATGATGGTTTAGGCATGGGAAAGGGGTTATTTTGCTAAGTCTAGCTGGCAGTTTAAAACTGCACACAAGCTGCAATGGTAGACCTGATGACATTTTGAAGGGTTACTTAATTGGGTTGCACAATAAGTGCTGCAGCATTTAATTTACAGGCCCTAGGTATGTGTAGTACCACTTTACTAAGTACTTATAAGTAAATTAGATGTACCAATCGGGTGTAAGCAACCCCCCCCCCCCTTAAAGAAAGAAGAGAGTATAGTACTGGTTAGCAGTGGTAAAGTGCACAGAGTCCTAATGCCAACAAAAAGAAATTCAGAAAATAGGAGTGATGAAGGCAAAAGGTTTGGGAATGACCCTGCAGGCAAGGCCAGGTTCAACAACTAGAACTGGTGCATTTCATTGATTGTGTTAGTTTGGTATTGACATTTCAACATATATTAAACAGACTTATTGGTTTTGCCATAAAGTCACTAATAACTAAAATCAAATGTATATTTGATAAATTTACGCATTGCAATGTTTAATAAGAGTGATTGTCTCAAATTATTTTTACTAAAGCATTTAAAAAAAATAAAAAACTTTAAATATGTCTTTGAGTCTTTTAAAAAATAAATGTAGGTGCCACCATGGAACCAACCACCAGGAATCCCTACGCTCCAGCTAAAGAGCATAAAGCTCTTGCTCAGAGTGCGTCAGAGAAATATGGGAGGCTCTTCTGGGGTGATGGATTTAATGACTCAGGAAACTTACTGTATTTTTTTTATTTTGTTGGGGGGCTACTGCAGTCCTCTACAACATTAGAAAATGGTTAGTGGTACCCCTGCCACTTCTAGGGTACTACCAGGAAGAAAAAACTAATTTAAAAAAGCCCTGCACAGGATAATGCGGCATTCCTTGCAGGAGCAGTGACTAATAAATGAGTGGCTCCTGACACTCATTTATTATTATTTTTTATGGTTATGAACATGATGTTGGTAGCTAAACAACTAATCACTCAAAATGACAGGCATAGCCAATAGGTCTCGCCTTTTGGGACCTTTTAAGCAATTAACCATGCAGCACATTATCCTGGGGGCCACAACAGCCACCATTACTTCATATGCCCCTGGTGAATGGCCACACACAAGGATAGGCTTCAGTGCTATTTAATGAAAATATGATGAAGTCTGTTCAGAATTCAGGAAAATGTATTTCTAAGTTATAATGTCAGCAAGTGTACAGGTAGCTTCAGAAGTAGAAAGAGGTAATTAGGGAACAGTAGGCCTGTATTAAGCAGGGCTAGACAGTTTACAGTATATGAGCGCAGCAAAGCAGTACAATGGTCATATTCTGTTACAGCTGCAGAGCATCAGAAATGCGTAAATTATAAATCAAAACAAAAGTGCGCAGATGTAGGTTGAAAAAGTGGCAACATAAAATCATGTTTGGTCAAAGTTAGCTTGGGACGTGGCAGGGTTAAGAAGCACTGAAGAGTCAGGGGCAGGCATTGAAACAATCAGACAGGTCGCAAGTGTTGGCAGGGTGGCATCGTCAGGCATGAAAAGCATCTGAAGACTTGTCCTTCCTCTGATGGGACCCAGACATGTTGATCCACCTAAAGTCACTATTGATGCGAAGCCGAAGTATGCTATCAGCACTGTGACTGCCTCCAAATAAACTGAAGTATCACACAGGAGAGCAAGGAATGAATGTCTCATAAACACCTTCTTAAGCAGAGAGTCAACACAATCTGCATACATTTCTAGTCCCCATATTTTATCTTACCGTTCTAACTATACTGTTCACCAGTGGCCTAATGATGAATGGAACACGAAAAAAGACACTGATGGCAACACAGCACTGGCTCAGACAGACCTTGTAGCTTCTCCTTTGACTTCAGCTTTTTCAGCCATGTTGGTAATTGTAAACAACCACACTTTTGTAAGTGGTGCTCTTGTAGGGCGTTCAAGTTCGTGCTCTATAACGTTGATGTTGTTGCGGCTGGCAAAAGTGAGAAAATAGGTAAACAGGAACTTTTCCACAGCTGCTGTTACGAAACGCCACGGAAATACGAATATGTGCCCAGGACCACACAGTGTCTGCAGCGCATTCAAGAAACATATCATGAGAGACAGAAGTGGGGTAGCGGCAAGCAGCTAGGACGGGGCGGTAATCATCAACAGACTATCTCATGTAATGGCCCCGTGGCTAATAAAACAAGCTTTCAATTATGCAACATTTGTCTCGAGGAGCTGTAGACACTTTTGGTTCTTTACCTTTAACAACAAATGGCGATACAACTTTTAGGATCAAGGACTGGCCTCCACGTCACTCTCCATCCAGCCAATGGAGTCGCCCAGGGCTCACTTGCAGACGCTGCAGAGGAATCCCAGAGGCGGATCTTCAGGAGACGTCCGGCCACTCTCTTCGGTTGCCTTACTCGTGTCAGCGGTTTCCAGGGCCAGGTTGCTGTTCTCCTCATTGCAGACTAAAACCAAACGGGAGGAGTCTCCCATTGTCTTGTTCACACCCGCCATAGTCTTTCGGCTGCTACGGGTTTGAGTCAGAGATCGAGCCTCGATAACGTGCACACGCCTCGCTTACTGACTTAGTGAAAGCGTGGCGGCCATCTTGGAGGGTAGTACTGTTCAATAAGCAATGGATGGGAGTCCAAGCCCATTACAGACTACAAGACTCGTCTCGCAAGTGAGAGCACTTGCATCAGTGCATGCGCAAGCAGATGAGACCGATAAAAACAAGCATTTGCATTGCAAACAAGCACTTGCAATGCAATAGGACTCGCATTTACACAAGACCTATTGCATTGCAAATGGGAGTGCGGGCGGGCGGGGGCGAGGGGGGCGAGAAGGCATGAACAACGGTAGTGCGGGGGGGCGAGAAGGCACGGACTGCGGGAGGGGGGAGATGGCACGGGCAGTAAGAGAACCTCATTAAAGAAAATAGTGCTCACAATCTAAATAACACATACCGTGCAACACTCGAAGTAAAGGGGCTAGTAGCCATGGAAGGATACAAATGATGACATGCCATAATAAGGAGGGACTAACAAGCCTCGTAATCAATCAGAAGGCAGCATTTACGAAAGACAATGACACAAGCCAATTAAAAACATGGGCGGAGAGTGGGCAGAGCTTCCACTGCATACTCCATTACTGCATGCCTCGCAGAGCGAGCAGCACATGCGCGCTGCCGCGATAGGCTCAACCTAAAAAACAAAGGGGCATATTTACAAGGGGATTGTGCCACAGGAACGTCACTTTTTCTGAGGTTGCAGTGGCTCAATGCCCTGCACCATATTTACAAAGTGGCATTAAGCCACTTTGCATGACTTGACGGCGCTTTGTAAATATGATAACCTTTCATGCAGTTTTCTGCATCAAAATGGCATGCAATGGGTTTGCTGTGAGCATTCCACCCCAACACCCATTGTTTTTTGACACTCCCCAGATTTACAAGGATCTGTAATTCTGAGGAAGCGCCAAAAACTAACGCCATGCAAAAGCTTTTATTTCCCCTCGTTTTTGCTTTTTCTATGTGTGCTGCATTCTGCATCACACATAAAAAGAGCAAATTTCCAGTAATTATTGTTTTCGTGCCAGTAGGTGTCCCTTTCTGCACAAAAACAATCATTAGAAAATGGCGATTTGCTACTTCTATGTGTGCTGCAGCATCCATAGAAGTAGCAGATCGCCATTATTGATTGTTTAAGGTGTCCCTTCTTGCGCATAAACAATCATCCCTGCTACGCAGGCACCCTTGCACTATGGCGCAAGAGTGTCTGTGATGGAGCTAGGCAGCTATTTTTAGCACCAGCACAAGGGAAAACACAGGCGTGCACCGTATTCTTGTAAATCCGATGCATCACTGTGTTTTTGAAATTTTCCTAGACTGCGCCGCGCTGCAAAATGTGCCACCGCCCTGCGCCATTTCCTTGTAAATATGCCCCAAAGTGTTAAAAGCTATCCTGGATTGGTTGGGTAATTTATGGAAACTATTAGAAATGGAAAAGCTGATGTGGGACTTAAACGATATGGGGGTACGTTTGAAAACATATGGAAGCCTTTGTTGTCCACTTGAAGTGGGGAGAGCCAGCTTTAGTATGTCTAAGGTCACTAAAAAATGGAAATTGGAATCGTAGTAAATGCTATTTGGTTGGACTTGTTGAAAGATTAAATAGAAGCACATGATGATGTTCTAATCACATTGGAGGCATGTTGCATTTTTACTATATGTGCTTTTATGCAGTCAGTTCTATCTGGGTAGGGAAAAGGGAGCCATGTGAAGTTAAGAAAATGTAATGGTCTCGAAATTTATATGCTAGTCTTCCTCAGTTATATTGTTGTTGAAATAATTAACAATAAAATAGTGTTGGAAAAAACTTCTTTTCCAATTGAAGATGAAAAGCAGTTATATGACCAGCACTAAATATATATTGTAAAGAACAAAGAGTGACAGTCACCCACAAATAAGGTACACTCTGTCATTATGTAAAGCACACATTTCTCTAACTGATTTAGCTGTATTTTCCTATAACAGTGAGTACGATGATGGCTAGTCACACAGTGCAAATTATAGTGCTTATTGAGTAGCCTGCAAAGCTTAAAGGATACAAATTGGCCTGCTGCCCAGAAAAGCCTAATGCATTTAAAGAGAAGCGGTCATTACCACAAATTATAACAGGCTATTCTACACTACTGGCTTGGTTTTTGTAGCTGTTCGGGAAGCCTTGGTAAACATTATAATTGAGATTTTGCTAACTGTTTTTCTTCCTTGTGCTGAAGCATATTTGGTTGTAACACTTATTTGATTTACCTCAGGGAAGCCCTCCTTTTAAATTGAAAGCATCTTTTTATTCTGCAGAAAAACTAGTATCATGCAACAATGTCTCAATGGGAATCAATCAAAAGGGCACAAATTAGGACTAAATCATTATACAAGAAACAACAACACGTAGCCCCAACCTTTTGTAGATACATTTATATTTTTCAACAGAGGCAAAAGAATGCTTCACGGATTATAAAGCAGCATCAGCCATGATTAAGACCAAAGCTAACACATTGTGCTTGTGAAAGAACAATAAACGGCACAAGTGAAACACATGAGAATAAAAGTAAAACAGCACATGGAAATATTTCGAAAATGATTATGCATGAGTCAATTGGATACAATATTGTCTTTACAAAATCATGTCATAATTAGAGATCCATAAATTTACTTTTACATGTAGAAGGCGTTTCGACCTTCATGACTAGAGGTCATCATCAGGACAAAAATAACACAAAAATATGATTGCTGTCTAAGGGAAAAGTGGAGAGAATTATTTATAAGCTGGGCTCAGAATGAAACTGGAACAATGAATTATAGCAAAGGGGGCGTGTTGTAGGTATCTGAATGGTGTCCAGGGCACCTAGAGGAGGGAATAAGAGAGGAGAGGCTAGTGTTAGCGGCAACTAGCGAATATGGGACTGTGAGGCCCTAAACAATTGTATTAAAGAACTGTAGATACACTTACGTAGAGAAATTCTCACCAATGTGTGTATGCGTCTGACCTAAGACAGCGCAGCTGGTCATCAGGATAAGTATCAACGATTCCACTATGAATGGTTTAGGAAGGAATTGCAAAAGAGTCAAAGCACTCAATTCCAACGGAAGAAGAAGTGAGTATATCACATGTATTCCAAGCCAACCATTTCTGGAAGGGAAGAAAGAAACAAAGATGGCTATCATCACTCTGTGCTGTGATTGTGTCTATTATTAAAGGACACTGCCAAGAAAACCACTCACTGCTAGTGTGAGTGTGTCCCGGGGTGCTGGGGAAATGATAGAGACTGCTGGGAATGCAATCTGGGGAGAGGAACAGCAATTAGCCTCGTGGGCACAGCCGTATGCGATCAGGACTGAATCTACATAAGAGAAGTGGCAAATATCAATATAAGCGTCTAGTACCACATGGCCGGAAAGAGAGCAGGTTGTGCGTAACTGACCTCAAAAGCAAGTTGCGGCGTCTCGCCTCTGCGGCAGTACCCAAATCATTTAGGTTCGGCGCACCAAATAGGAATGGGCCATTTAAAGCAGAGGGCCGACAGTGGGGAAAACACTAGACTACTGAGTTAGGAGAGGCAGCAGTGCATTTGGTACTCCAGGGGGACTAATCACAGTGCGCCCGGGTGGAAGCCTAATAAAGTGTATGTGTGTAGGATTTGTAAATGGTTCATGCTTTACAGTGAGTGCTCATATCCCCTCACAAATATAAGGCGTACAACCTAATCAATATTTTCACATAAAGTGCACATTAATTTCAATAAATTAAGGTTAATATGTACAGAAAGGAAATTACATTACAAAATGGAAATACTTGAAGAGTAAGTGGAACGTACACTTTTAAAAACAAGTTGCATGGACAGAATGTTGATGGGTCTGTGCTTAGACATAGGTCCAGAAGCAACAAGGACCTAATGTGCTAATCATGGTATGTCATGGATCAAATGGAATTCAAGTAGTAACCATGCTATTCCATTCCTCTAGTGTGCGAAGACCATTATCAACAGAATTACAGCGAGAGATCCAGCGGGACTCGCAGCCTAAAAGTAGCTGCGATTGATTGCTCCCATGCACAGGAAGTGAAGGTTGGTCGATCACCTGCCAGGCGATATCATTCTCAGTGTGGTCTAGGGCTATGAATTGGAATACCAACAGGGCGTTTCCCACTTTGCACCTGATCCTACTTTTGTGCTAGATATGTGGAACTTGATCATCTGGGTAGTCTGCCCGATGTATATCAGGTTGCAGGGACAATGAATGGCATAGATGACATTCATCGAGCGACAGTTGCTCAATTGTTTCAAAGGGTAGATGTTGGTACCACTTTTAAAGATTTTAGTGTTTGAGGCTTTTGCACACACTGTGCAATTTTGACAATTGAAATAGCCGATTACTGGGGGTAAGCCCCATGCAGTGGTGATGGACTATATCTTCAATCAACCAATCACTCATTTATAAAGTGCAACACTGTCACCCCTAAGGGTATCTGGGTGTTGAGGGTGCCTTGTCTTAGTCAAAAAGCAAGATCTTGAGTCTCTTCCTGAAGTCCACTAGGGTGGGTGCTGTTCAGAGGTTGAGGTGCAGGTCGTTGCAGGTCGTTTCAGGTCTTGGCGGTGATGTAGGAGAAAAAGTGGCCCTCACTGATGCTGTGAAGGATGCGCGGTGTGCGCAAGCACAGCAGAGTGCAGGTGTCTTGAGGGCAGATGAAAGTTTAGTCGGTGGTTGATGTAGAATGGTCCTTGGTCATGAAGAACTTTGTAGGTGTGAGTGAGGATCTTGAACTGGCAGCTTTTCTGGATGGGGAGCCAGTGGAGGTTTCTGAGGTGAGGGGTTGATGTGGGTCCGTTTAGGGAGGTCCAAGATGAGCCTACCTTAAGGGTTCTGTATGGTCTGGAGTCTTCTGAGGAGCTCAGTGGCGCTTCCGGTGTAGAAAGTGTTTCCATAGTTGAGATGGCTGGTAATGAGGGCGTGTGTGATGGTTTTTCTGGTGTTGATTGGGATCTATCCAAAGGTTTTGCAGAGCATGCACATGATGTGGAAGCAGGAGGAGGCAACTGCGTTGAGTTGTCGTTTCATGGTCAGTTGGCTGTCAAGGATGAGGCCGAGGTTGTGTGTGTGTTTGGTCAATCAATCAATCAATCAATCAACCAGTGATTTGTGAAGCTCACTACTCACCCGTGAGGGTCTCAAGGCGCTGGGGGGGGGGGATTTGCGGGCTGCTCTGTCTCATCCGAAGAGCCAGGTCTTAAAGCTCTTCCTGAAAGCTTGCAGTGTGCGGGTTCGTCTGATGCTGAGGGGAATTCGTTCCAGGTCTTGGCTGCGATGTAGGAGAAGGATCACCCTCCTGCTCTGGTTCTGTGGATGCAAAGGATTTTGGCCAGGGCCAGATTGGCAGAGCAGAGGCTTCTCTTGGGTGGGTAGAAGGAGATTCTATCATTGAGGTATTGGAGTCCGGTGTTGTGGAGGGATTTGTAGGTGTGGGTGAGGAGTTTGAAGATCACTATCTTTCGACGGGGAGCCAGGGGAGTTCTCGTAGGTGCTGGGTGATGTGGTGTTGTCTTGGGATGCAGAGGACGAGTCTAGCTGCCATGTTCTGGATGGTCTGGAGTTTGAGGAGTAGGGTTTTGTTTATTCCGGCATAGAGGGCATTCCTGTAGTCCAGTCTGCTGGGTATGAGTACGTGGGTGACTATCTTTCTGGATTCGGGGGGTCCATTTGAAGGTCTTATGGAGGATGCGCAGGGAGTTAAAGCACGAGGAAGACACAGCATTGATCTGGCAGTTCATGGTGAGGGAGGGGTCGAGTATGATGCAGAGGTTGCGAGCGTGGTCCGTGGGGGTGGGTGGGGTTTGCCGAGGGCAGTGGGCCACCAGGTGTTGACCCATGCGGAGTGGTTGGATCCGAGTACGAGGACTTCCGTTTTTGCTGAGTTGAGCTTTAGGCAGCTGTTGCTCATCCAGGAGGCTACATCTTTCATTCCTTCCTGGAAGCTGTGTCTGGTGATGTCAGGTTTGTTGGTGAGGGAGAGGATGAGCTGGGTGTCATCGGCGTAGGATACTATGCTGAGTCCGTGTTTTCTGATGATGGTGGCAAGAGGGGCCATGTAGATGTTGAAGAGTGTGGGGCTGAGTGAGGATCCTTAGGGTACTCTGCAGCAGATCTCTGTGGGTTCGGAGAGGAAATGCAGGAGTCTGATTCTTTGGGTTCGGCCAGTGAGGAAGGAGCGTATCCAGTCAAGGGCAGTTCCTCGGATGCCGGAGTCATGGAGTCTGGCGGTTAGTCTGTGGTGGGAGACAGTGTTGAAAGCTGCTGAGAGGTCAAGTAGGATGAGGGCAGCTGTGTGGCCCTGGTCGAGGATGGTTCAGATATCGTCCGTGGCAGCCAGGAGGGCGGTCTCGGTGCTGTGGTTGCTGCGGAATCCGGATTGGGAGGAGTCGAGGATCGAGTTGGCTTATATGAAGTTGGTGAGCTGGTTATTGACAATCTTCTCGGTGACTTTGGCTGCGAAGGGGAGAAGAGAGATGGGTCAGTAGTTCTTGAGGTCTGTCGGGTCTGCGGTTGGCTTCTTGAGGAGGGGCTCAATTTCTGCGCCTTTCCAGTCATTGGGGAAAGTACCTGTTTCGAGGGAGCAGTTGATGGTCTGTTGTAGTTTGGGTGCAATGGCAGAGGCGGCTCTGTGGAAGATGTGGGGTGGGCAGGGGTCGGTGGGGGCTCCTGAGTGTATACTTCTCATGGTCTTGGCGTTGTCTTCTGTGGTGACAGGGGTCCAGGCAGTGATGATGGGCTGGGTTGCATTGCCGGCTGTAGGAGTAGAGTCAGTGCCTAGGTTCTGCTCGTTGAAGTTGCTGTAGAGGGTTCTGATCTTCAGATGGGAGTAGGAGCCGAGTTTGTTGCAGAGGTCCTGGGAGGGAGGAATGTTGGATGCTTCGCTGAGGGGTTTGGTGTATTCCTGTATGATGCTGAAGGGTTCCTTAGAATTGCAGGAGTTGGTGAGGATTCTGTTCTGAATGAAATTCTTCTTCGTGGTTCTGATGAGTTGGTGGTGTTCTGTCATGGCGGTCTTGTAGGTGGAACGTGCTTCAGGGTTTTGCTGTTCCTCCAGGTTTTCTCGAGTCGTCGGCATGTGCGCTTGGATTCTCGGAGGTCGGTGGTGAACCAGGTGGCTTTCGTGGTGTGTTGTCTGTCAGAGTACTGGATGGGGGCGAGTGTGTCTGCGCAGTCGGTGATCCATTTGTGTAGTGCACTGGCTGCAGAGTTGGCGTCGGTTGTGGTGGGAGGAGGAGCTCGGTTGAGGGCGGAGTTGAGGTGCTCTTCGGTGATCTTGCTCCAGTTCCTGCGTGGGGGGCGAGATGTAGGCTTGTGTGCGGTGGGTTTCGAGGAGAAGTGGACACAGTGGTGGTCCATCCAGAGGGGTTGCATGGTGTGGCTGAAGCGGACGATGTGTCCTCCAGCGAAGATGGGGGTCGAGGGTGTGACTTGCCTTGTGGGTTGGGGTGGCGACGAGCTGTCTCAGTCCGATGTTGGCAAGGTTGTCCAGGAGGGTGGTCGAGTTGGGGTCGCTGGGGTTGTCGAGGTGGAATTTCAGATCTCTGAGGAATAAGTAGTCCTTGGATACCAGGCCATGGGGTGCGACAAGGTCTGCGATGGTAGTGGTGAATGTGGCGTGCGGTCTGGGAGGTTTGTAGGTGAGGGTGCGGCGTAGGGTCATTCTGGGGTTGATCTGGATTTGGAAATGCAGTTGTTCCATAGGGTACGAGGAGTCATACGTGCTGGATGTGGTGAGTCGGAGGGAGTTTTTGCGTGCGATGGCGAGTCCACCTCCAGGGTGGTTGGGGCGGTCCTTCCTCTGGATCTTGTAACCATCGGAGACGGCGGTTGCGATGTCGGGTGAGGAGCTGGCGTTGGTCCAGGTCTCTGTGAGGAATGCGAAGTCGGGCGAGAAAGTGCAGAGGAGGTCCCAGGTTTCTACTGTGTGTCTGTGCAGGGAGTGTACGTTGAGGAGGATGCAGCTCAGGGGTTTGGGTGCGCTGGCATTCGGTGGGTTGGTGGTGGCAGTGGGGGTCCGGAGGTGGGTGAAGGTGCGGAAGCAGTGTCAGCAGGAGAACTGGCCATGGGTGGTATCCGGTGCCGACAGCTGGCAGTTGTTGTTTCTTCCGGGGTTGAGTGTGTGGAGGGTTGCTGAGTCATAGCGCTGGCGGGTCGGAGGACCAGGGTTCCTGGCGCTGGTCGTGGGCGGGTCGCGAAGGGGTGCAGAAGGGCTTGTCTTTGGCACGCAGCGACTGCCATTAAGTAGGGGTATTGGGGGTGGGACAGCTAGGAGGTGGGAGGGGCCGGGGGGCAGCAGCGGCGAGAAGGGAAAAGAAGCAGGAAGACCCGGGGAATGGGAAGGGGAGAAACAGGCAGAAAACAGAGAAATGAAGACAAATAAAGAGAAGGGCAGAAAACAGAGAAATGAAAGTCAAATAAAAATGGGGCAGAAGCAGAGAACCAGAGAAAAAGAAAAGGCAGAAAAAGCAAAGCACTGAGGGGGAAAGAGTGGTGAAAGCGGAGTTGAGAGGAGAGCAGAGGAGTCTCGGGGACTCAAACCTAGGTCAGCTGCACTGGGAGATCGAGGCACGTGCAGGCAGAGCTGCTTGCTGGGAGAGCAAAACCCAAGGGGTATTGCTCCGTGTGGGTCCGAGTTCTGCTGGCCACCAGCTGTGGACCCATGTGGAGGTGTTCTTACCGAAGATTAGCACTTCTATTTTGTTAGAGGTGAGTTTGAGAGTGGGGATTGCCAATGACTGGGGCATTAAAGGACTGATCTACAGGTCACTGACACAGAAGTAGTCTGCATATGGTATTGACCGGGAGCCTGCAGCTGCGAGATTATTTTAAGCTGACACATTTTGCCTATTTTTCATGTAGTTCCTGTTAAACATCTCTATGGACATTACCACCCTTGGAAGACTTGAACTCTCCCTACTATGCTGTGGGTGGAGTGCTGATAAAATGCACTTGGTGTTTAGCGTGTATTGTCATGATAGGTCAGGCACCTGTACAGAAGTGGTAAAAGGCCTCAAACACCCCTGCTTAACCCGTTGCCCCCCAATGGGTTCTGACAGCATATGTTAGTTAATAAAAATGGGTGAAGCAATCAATAATTAACAGTAAATAATCCTGCATTACATTGCATCACTACAATCTCAGAACCTTTAGTTACTAGTGTGCCTTACGTCTCCATAAACACACCAACACAGGTGTTGTCATGTGACACTCCTATAAACAACACTTATGCAGTGCAGATGAGAACAGGGCACAGTGCATTGTATGCACTCAAGAAGTATGGCAACAGGCCAGGTAGTGCCCTATAACAATACAGGCATAAAGGGGAAAAATTATGTATGTATGTACTTATTTATGTACTTATTTGCTTGTTTATTTGAAGGATATTTGTTTAGCAGCACGCTATCACTCCAGAGGAGTCATGTAGCTCTGCCACTCTATGACATTGTTACAAAAAGTGTACGGGGAGCGATTTTAAGGGCTGTTAAATTGGCATGTTTTAATAGCTTTCCTAAATGTCAGCAGATACTGGATGGTTCGGATCCTGAGAGGCAGTGTGCTCCAGAGAAGAGTTCCCTGGACCTTGAAGGCTCTGCCACCCCACCTGACATAGCTGGGAGGTACCTGAAAGTAAGCCCTAGCGCTTGATCGGAGGGATCTAGCAGAAGCTTACTTCTTGAATTTTGCTGCTAAAAATTTAGGAGCCTGGCTGTGGTAAATCTTCCCTTGGCCTCCAAGTTGCAGTTTCCAGTCCCACCTGGTGCGCTTGGCCCTTCTGGATCTTAATGCTGTAAAGTACTGCCTGTGTGTTTCTTACTTGTTGCACTTCCAAACAGAGCCGGACTGCGAACCCAAAGAAGTCCTTGGAAAAGCTTTCAGACCAGCCCCCGTATAGTGCATAGTGAGTGCAGCAATTGAGCCTGACCACTACAATGAGGGTTTGGGGGGGATTCACCCCCTAAGAAAATTTGGGCAAAAATAGCGCATTTTACAACACATTTTTCATTATATATTCAATTGTATTAGCTTTTAAAGCATAGTAAATGATTACCTCACAGTGCACCAGGATACAACAATCTTTGTTGTGGCTCTTCAAAGATTCCCTCATTATCACCCTCCAACAGTTCCTCTCATCTCTCTATAGCCACTCTGTCACATGTATTTCATTTGTGTTATGGTGCCTCTCAAACCAGTGTAGGGTATCAGAGCATTTTACATCACACACAAATACAAAGACAATAAATAATATGTGTGTAAATCAGTGTATAGGAAATGTTACAAAGACAAAGGGAAATACAAGGTGTAGGAATCACTTCATCTATGCTGATAGACATTTTTAAGAGTTTTGGGTGTGGAGACGCATAAATCCAGGATTCAGAACATAACGCAGTGGGTAGGGTTGGCTTTACTAATAAAAATGTATTTATACTGAAACAGACAATTTTTAGCAACATTAGGATAATGAAAGACTTGAAAAAATATAACTTTCTGACCTGTTCCATTTAGTTTACATGTAGTTCTTTGATGACACTTCATAGCTCACTGTGCGAGATTATGATTGTAACTTATGAAGTGCACAGTGACAAAAGCAGTAACCCACTAAGTTATGCACATAAAATACTGTCCAGTGTCCTGCATGGTACACGTCCTATGCAGCAGGAATATTAACCCTCTGTGCTACCTTAGATGAGTCAAAATTGTCACTAGACAAAACTCCGATCTCTCTCCAGCAGGTACATTAATCACTAGAGTTATCTTGACACTTTCATTGTTGCCTGAAAGCTACTGGATAGGCAAGAAACTCTGCAGCATGTGCTTTCAAACCTGCTGCACTACTACAAAAACGGCCGCCAGTAACAAAAGCGGGCCCCCACCCTTCCAGCCTCCCGGGGAAACGCCGGATGCCCAGCATGGCCAGTTTGGCCTGGCTTCCAAATGGTATCCCACATAACCCATATCTATGTTATACATTTTGCGCAAGTCAAAATGCTATGTAAAAAGCAGCTGCATTGCATGGAATGAAGTGAAATATTAACAGCAATCCCCAAGTTTATTTGGGTTCACAGGGCAATGGCGACAACACCCGCGCAGCCCACCCAAGGCAATTACAATGCAACTTCTTTGCATTACACAAACGATAGATTGAGCAGCCTGATGGTACTATGTAGCAGAAAAAAAGATAATATAGGAAATGTGCTGGTGAGAAAGTGATGTGCCCAGGACACCCCAAAATAGCTGAGGAAAGAAGAACCCAGGCAGCCTGGAACCCCGGACAAGTGATGGGAAGAAGAGACAACCACTGGTAAAGCCAATAAGTCTCACCTGTGCGAAAGCTATTGACTTTGCCAATGTGTTTTAGCCATGTTGCACACCAGTTTAGGCAATGGGAGGGACAATCTGAACCTGGAAAGCCTCAAGCAAATAATGCCAGCGAATTGAAAGCCAGAATATGTGAGTTACAAACCACAAAGCCAATGGTAAGCATTGGGCAGCATGGATTCCTAGGTCAACTTCCTGAAGGTCCTCAAGATGTCTTGAGAAAACCATACAGCTACGCTGTCTTGTAGGCTGCAACCTAATGAATCAAATTTACTGATGAAGAAGTTGACATCCTTAACAGTGAGGTAACAAAACATCGGAACAAACATTTTGTGTTCTTAAAACTACTTCATTCTACAAAAGCTGCCCTGTGCAACAAAATCCTGGATACGTCAGTACCCGAGAGAAGCATGTGTCAAACTGAAATAGAGCACTGGCAACTGATGATAGGTCAGAAAGTCAGGAAGAGGAGTAGATGGTTGCTGTAACTGTACCTGTGATCCAGCGCAATATTAGCCAACAGCATTCATACACCATATACTCACTTGGGCCCATACATTCACACTACACTAATACTTACGCTGGGTGTCAAAGTCCCTGCTACCAATTACCTTCTGATTGAAGAGTAATAACTTACCAATGGATCCTTTGCTAATTGGGAAGTTTAAATTGAGTGACATTCATTATAGTACATAATCCTGAAATAACCACTGAGTCAGGAAGTTTTAAAATGTTTATCTAAAGTTTTAGCAGAGTAAAATACAGAAAACACGGTACTTAATTGAAATACCCAAGAAAAAGCATAGAAATGATTTTGCTAATCAAATGACGGTGTTTAAGGAAGAGGAGAAGATAGAGACAGCAGCGCAACTAAAGGTTGCAGTATAGTTACCTAAATGCGAGAACCAAGCCCCTTGGCCAAGGAGTTGGAAAAGATAGGACCCAGGAAGGATGAAGAGCAAAGACTTCTTCCAGGATCAGGACAGGACCGGTGACCTCTCTACAACGACGCCTGCGCCGTTCCCCTCTCTGATACTCGACTTCTCCTCGATTCTCCCGTTCTAATGGACTCCGCCGCCCCCTCCTCAGGACCTCTTCTGGACAGGGATTCAGTCAGCAACCGATCAGCATGGCAGTCTGGATCTAAGAGCTCTCTCGCAGCATGGACACCTGTTCTTCGTGAAAGCATGCTCCTACTAATTAACTAATGCTATATTCTATTATACCCTTCTACGCCCATGTACCTCCCCTTAATGTTGCTAAAATATGGGACCACTACTTCTGATTGGACAGGGACAGGGGGTGGATTCTCGAACCATATCGATTTGGCCTAAATTGTAAAGCCTATTGTCTTTACGTTCCCACCCCTTCAGATTAATACATTCGCTTTATTTCCCACCCGTCTCACGACAAATGTTATACATTTTACAGGGGAAAAGTATCATTTTGTCCTCCGGAAACATAAAGTACAGCATCTTCGGCCAATGGGTCATGGCCTTGGAAGACGTCCAAGTTGACTTCACTTGGCAGGCACACAGGACACATGCGCAGAACCATCTGTCTCTCGAGTTTCAAGTCACCAACCCAGGCCCAAGTTTACGAATTACTAAAAGTGCAAGAAGAAAATATTAAAATCACAAATAAAATGTTTCACTGTATGCCCACTTTCCCTACTCTATTCCCAATTAATTATAATACTATCCTGCATTAGTAGCATTAAGAAAACGACAATTTAATAATGACATGAGAGCAAGCTGAAGCATGTGAAAACATTTAGCGGCCATTTTAGTGCACACTGCGCAGAAGCAGAAGTTTCCCACCAAGCAAAGAAAGACGTCACACCATGTTATCAGGTTGCGACATGTGCAATGAAGTTCCCGCGCTTTAGCGGACATTTTGGATTACAGACAAGCGTTATTCATTAGTAAAACACATAGGCAAGCTTCTGTCCCTCTTGACAATACAAGTTTAATAAGTTAATACTATGAGGAGGATTGCGTACAAGCAAGTTTCATTTTTGAAACCTTGCTCCATCACCTGTGTTGGTGTACCAGACCCAAGGCCAGGACACAGCTGACCTTGAGGAAGGGCCTTTCCCAGGTAAGCGATGCAAGACAAAATAAAGAGCCTCTATGATCATATTTTTCCTTTTCCTAACTGGGCCCACGCTATTGGAATAAACTTCCATTAGACCTTTGTCGAGCACACAACCTGGATATCTTTAAGAGGAAACTAAAAACCTGGCTCTTTAACAGTTAATCCAGGTGTCCTGGTCGGTCTCCCATTGACAAGCGCCGGGACACTCTGCTGAGTAGCTGCACGCCCTACAAGACAGTATAACATAACATAACATAACATATGTGCAAATATGACCTTTTGTCCAAGTCCAATTGCAAACCCTAACACATGCAGGATGGATTTCCTCTAAATATTAGATCCAGCCACAATACCGGACACACGTATCACAGGGAAGCAAGTTTGAGAGGAAGAGATGCCACACTCCTTGTACATTGTGGTCATAGCCAAGTGAGTATAATGCGTCATGCAATTCAGCTCAATGACAGTGGAAAGTGGTGTTGCTGCATGATGTTCTGTGCAGTAAGACATAGTTGTAGAATATGTCATAGCATGAAGGATCCTCTCACATCAATCAACATGATAGAACTTTGTAGACTACCACAATAGTAACATAGTCACTACAGGTGTCCTTCTATGTTGAGGAGCTATTATTACACCACCAAATGAGACAAAACCGTGATGTGACCAAGGCAATGGACCCAACTGTGCCAGGATGAAGGGAACATCATGCTATTATTGAAGGACATTTCAAAGGCACCAGCACAGGAAAGAGAATACAGATGAAATCATAGATGATGTGCTCATTCCCAAAAGCATGTATGTTATGTTCCAAGGTACAACTACAAAGATACAGGCTGCCATGGTCACTTCTGAAGCCGAGCCAGTCGCTCAGTGGAATAATGCATCCAGGTTCGAATCCTGGCAGGTTCACTTAGTCTTTCATCCTTCTGAGGTCAACAAATGAGTACCAATGAGTTAAACAACAATAAACATGTTGTAGTCCGGTTCATCCAAGGAAGACACCAATACAGGAACAGTTAAATTCGTAGTTTATTGGAGCTAAGGAACCCCATGCCTGAGGAACCAGACACCAACAGTCATCACCAGGCCCAACTGAAGTGGAACCCAACACATGTCATAATCCCCACATTCCACACGAGACCTGACACAAGAGGTAAAAGGGGAAGAAATACTACGACACAGTATAACACATCCCCCTTCTTTCATTTCATTTGAAACAACCACAGGACCACCAAACAAACACAGCAGGAACCCCACACAAGACACCACTCCACCACCCACACAACCCAACAGATGAAAACAAACAAATGCTAAAAGCAAGAGATCTCAAGAAGAAATCAGAGGGATACAAAATCATCAAGCCACTTGAGAGACCTCACACACCTCCTTCCTCTCTCCAGTTTGGTGCATGGTAACAACTTGACGCTCACCCTCCTAACACCACCTTGTGGAAATACCTGGGACTCATTTTTATCCGAGTTTGACAACGATAGATCTGAATCCAACCCAACCTGCACAGGATTGACTCCACCTGTTTGAAATAAGGCCACCCTTCTCATGATCCAGACTTGCTCATTGTCTAACTTCACCCAATTGCGACCCACCTGTTTAACCTTGTTAGGACCACGAAACTTAGATAAACCAGATTTGACACCACCCGGTTTGACTTTGACCCATTCTCCCACTTTAAACAAACCTTCCTTGGGACAAAGAAGATCACTCTCAGTTACTGAGTTACTCCAACTTCTCCACATCCAGGAAGGAAACAGCTTAGTGGACGGTTTCCTGCCCCTCATCATCTCAAAAGGTGTTTTACTTGTTGCTGCATTAGGTGTGGTGCGGTATTGCCCACAACATGTCTTTAATCGCATTCTGCACATTTTGCCCTGTTTTGCTGGCCAATTCCATGGTACCTTTCACTAATCTATTGATTCTTTTTACTTGACCATTGCCCTGTGGGTTATAAAGGGAAGTACAAACTTTTTCACACCAAAATGAGTCAGAAAAGATTCCATTTCACACGAAGTGAGCTGTGTACCATTGTCTGTGATGAGTTTCAGCGGCACCTCTTCTCTCCTAAAGATGTCCTCCAGTAAGGCAATGGTGGTTTTGGTGCTGATGTTCCTCAAAAATATCACTTCAAACCACTGTGATTTGGCATCTACCAAAACAGCTGCAAACTGTTCTTGTTCAGACAAAAATGTGAAAGGACCAATAAAGTCCAAACTGACCTTTTCCCAGACCGAATCAGCATCAGACATATGAAGCTGTGTGCCCTTGACACACCAACCCACTTTCAACCTCTTCTCAGAATTTTTACACGCAACACAATCCTCAACCCACCTCTTAACATCAGAATCCATTTTGGGCCACCAAAAATTCTCCTTCACCCTTTTTAGAGTGAAAGATTGTCCCATGTGGCCTTCATGTGCTAAGGCAATTAATTTATGTCTCAATAATACAGGAGGAACAAATCTCTCACCCCTAACAATAATATGATCAGGTTTTACAGATAATTCTTCCACCACTTTAGACTATGGTCTGACATCATCAGAATATGTACTCTCCCTTTTGACACCTTCATTGATCATTCTGGTTACAGCTTTAAGTTCTTGATCCTTGTCTAAGGATTCTAACCACTCATGTTTAGAAATTTGCACTGTGCACATCTGTTAAGACCTCATCGACACTCACCACAACTTCCTCAGTGGTTACTTCGCCCCTTCACACATTTTGTCTGGTAACCTAGATAGGCAATCGGCCACTTTGTTTTTCCGGCCGGGCACATATTCAACTGTGAAATCACATTCTTGTAATTTGACAGCTAATCTGGTGAGGCGAGCTGAACAAATCTTAAATCCATTGGGTGCCAACACCTTTAACAGAGGCTTGTGATCGGTCCTGAGAACCACTCTAGATCCCCATATAAAAGTGCGAAAGTGAGACGTGGGCCACACAGCTGCCAATGCCTCTCGTTCAATGACCGAATAATTCCTCTCGGTGTTCGTCAATGAGCGGGACGAAAAGGCTACCATTCTTTCGACACCAGCATGTACTTGCGAAAGAACGGCACCCAAACCAACAGCACTTGCGTCTACAGTAAGTACTGTCTTCAAATTGCACTGAAATGGGGCGAAAAGTTTGGCATTGGAAATTTCTTCCTTAATATCAGAGTAAGCTTTCTCTTGAGAGATACCCCACTCAAACTTCCTCCCTTTCCTAAGATGCACACTCAACGTTTCAGACTCTGTGGCAAAATCCTTTACAAATTTGGCATCATATTCAACCATTCCCAAGAAGGAGCGTAGCATATCTTTATGAATGGGTGTTTGTGCGTTGATAATGGCACTCACAAGATTCAGTTTCGGTCTCACTCCTTCACTGGAAATGCGGCACCCAAGGTACTCGACTTCACTCACCAGAAACTTGGATTTCTCTTTGCATAAAGTGAGACCAGCCTCTAACAATTTGCTAAGAACATTCTGTAAAGTGTCATTGTGGGAGTCAATGCTATCTCCAAAAATCAGAATGTCATCTTGAAAGAAAATTACATTAGTTACACCAGCCAACACTTTTGAGATAAGTCTCTGAAACGCGCTGGCTACAGATGACAACCCGAAAGACAATCTATTAAATTGAAAAACACCTTCAGCTGTAACAAACGCAGTTAGATGCTTTGAGTCTGGATGTAGCATTACCTGGTGGTAAGCACTTTTGAGGTCTAATTTGGAAAAAAACTTTCTCCTAGCCAATAAAAAAACAAGCTCTGTGATATTGGGTAGGGGAAAACGATCAATAACTACATTCTGATTTAGGCTATGAAGGTCAACACAAAATCTCAAGGACCTATCAGCTTTTCTCGTAATAACCACAGGGGATAACCATTGTGTGGCCTCAACGGGTTCAATGACACCATCACACACTATCTGGTCAATGATCTTTTTGACCTCTTCTCTCATGGTGATGAGAATTTTCCTAGAGCTATGGCTCACCAGAATGGCATCTTTCTTCAAAATGATTTTGTGAGTGTAATCTTTGGCCACACCTAACTTATTATCGAACACTGGTGCAAATTGTTCTAGGACCTTGTTCACATCATCCTCAATCACCACCATGACCTGTTCTGACGCTCTGGGATTTACCACAATGTGAAGGTCATATTGATGAGACCAACCCAACATAGGTGGGCCCTCAGTTGCAACATATACTTTCCCTTTTGTATGATGTTCATGAAAGAAAATGTCAGCATCAAAATACCCCATCACACCAATGTTGGCTCCTTGGTAACCTTTCAGTACTACATTGGTGTATTCAACATTTTACCAGGCCACACAGTATCAACTAGTTCTTTTGAAATGATGGTGTATAAAGACCCAGAGTCTACCATCAGAGTCGCAAGTTTCCGATCCACCATAAAATCCACTTTAGGACTTGAACGTCTCTCGGAATCATCCAAATCATCTTGTTCCAATGTGATCTACTCATGGATTTTGATACCTATGCATGCCATACAGTCCTACAAGTAGTACTTGTTTTTACAATCCTCTTTCTAATGGTTGATTTATGCCTTAATGCCTGCCAACATAAAGCTTAGTCTGGCTACAAACCTGGCGGAGTAGTAGTTGAAAACATAGCGTCACGTCCGTTTATAGATTATAGCGTCTCTACATGTACGCCCTGTCATCGGGTAGACCCATGCACGTGCATGCAATTATAGGCACCCATGATGTGTGAGAAGATCTCAAGGCCATTAGAATCTGCTTTGACTTTTTGTTGACTGTGTATCTGGGAGATCTCAGGTGAGTGGTGTAGAGGACAAGATTGCATCCCACACAAGAAGCAAGAATACAAAAATTATACTTTTTGACACACCAGCTACTTCCGCACATCTGCTCTGGAGGGAGCCTGCTGCGAAAACAGGCAGCACCGCAATTAATTTACATTGAGAAGCATTTCGTTCCACCTACAGGTTCATAGCTGTTAGGGAGGGTGCAATGTGTAAAGGGAGCCTCAAGGTTATGTCCCTGCTGAGTTTTGATCTTATCCCTTGGTTTTCTAAACAGTTTCACCCTTATCGCTGGGCTAATTACTGTCTGATTGCAAAAGGCGGAGTCCCTGTCTACAGATTATAAATCTCCATTGTGATTTTACTGAGGAGGGTGGTGGTTTGCGGTGTGTTTTATGTAATTTAAAAATGTGTGAAATGTTTGTGCTTGTTTTCATTCCATACAATTTTTAATGCAATCTGCACTGGTGTTCTTTTGTGTTGCTTTCCGTCTTTTTAATTGATATGTGTTAGCATTATTGACTGTGGGTTTTTGGGTGAGTTCCTACCTGAAATGCCTGTTAAGGATGCACTATTGTGGATTTTGTGCTACAGTGCTCAAAATGTTTTGGCCTGCGCTTCTGTCAAATGTACCACAAAGTAGCATTATTGTGTGAAGCTTGAAAAACGCTACTGTTCTCTGTTGCATGGTCATCTGCGCCAATGCTTAACAAATCTGTACCTTTGTGCTGTCCATTAATTATTTTTTTCCCCGTAGATTTATATATGCACGAACTTGACCCAAACGTATCAGGTATTAGAGCGCTTTACATGTTCACAGTTGCGTTACACAAGGACACATTTATTTTTTTAGGTTGAGCATTTGAGACCTCGTGTATATACTTTAGTATATACTTATATGTGTATGTACTTTATGGGCTCTGGAGATCAGCCCTGGACTTGTCTGCTTCCGCTTAGGGACTTTTTTTCTGTTCAACTGCCTCTATTTAACTATATTGATAGAAAATGACCAGTAGAGGTCAGTAAAATACCAGAATTGCTTTCTGCTTGTTCAACTGCCTCTATTTAACTGTCTTGATAGAAAACGACCAGTAGAGGTCAGTAAAGTACCAGAATTGCTTTTTGCTGAGGGACTTTCTTTTTTCAATTTTTCTGGCAGCTGCCTCTATTTAACTTTCTTGATAAAAAACGACCAGCAGAGGTCAGTAAAATACCAGAATCACTTTAGCATTCACTAGATTCCAGTCCATAGAGATTCATGTCTTCCACGAGCACCCGTCGACAATAATATTTTTTTCAAATATTGTATTTTCAGTGATATGACCACCGAAGGCCCTGATTTTATATTAAAAACAGAGCTTTGGACTATACCATTTCCAGCTGAAAGGCAATATCTCTCTCCATGTGTTCCCATACCTGGTGTGTCACGCAGTTTGGTGCTTACTTTCCCTCCATTTTAAAGAACAGTAGATGTTTCAGCACCCAGGCTAATGTGCTGCATAGCTAAATACATATAAGGTCCCAAAGGCGAGACCGATTGCATTGTAAATGCTTCTTTTTTTTGTTAGGCACTGGGAGAGTAAGTGATTTGACCAGAATCACAGGATGTTGAGCGTCATTGCTGAGACTCTAACCCGGTTCCCCAGATTTGAGATCGACTGCCCTAGCCGTTAGACTACATCCTCTCAATGAACAAGTTGAAAGAGAGACCCACACAGACACTACGTACACGCAGAGATGGTGACTTTAGCCCTCCATGCTACTATCCACCGGGAATCCCGATACACTGGTGGACTTATGCAACCTCTGCCACATGGGCACAGCGAGCATGGACACCCCTGCTGTACGCAGAGCCGGACTGGGAATCCAAAGCAGCCCTGGCAATTTTGTCAGACCTGGGGGAAGTTTAAGCGTGAAGCACTGCTGCTTAACAAAACCGTCCCCCAGCACTGCTTCTTTTGTTACTGGGGGCCGGCATTGCAGAACAGGCCCTCAGTAACAAAACCGGCCCCCACTGCTCCAAAACTGGGCCCCACCATTCCAGCCTCCTGGACAAATGCCCGATGCCCGCTACGGCCAGTCTGGCCCTGGTCGTAGGGTGATACAAGGATAGACCCCCACAGGGAATGCCAGCATTTTCCTCATAATGACCCTGACTCCATGTTTCCAAATCTGGTCCCAGCGTAACCATGACCAATTAGTCCCTGAGCCAGTCATGAGGAGCCTCAAAGAAGGAATAATTAGTGGTTGAAACCTATCAACATTTTCATGAAGCCTACCGACCACACAGCAATGAACTTGGGAATTCTCGGAATTTGAAATAGGGTCCAATTCAATAGGTCCTTTACACAAACATTTATCTGGCTTCAGGATTTTGAGATAAGCCTCAAACAAGACTTAATCTGCCAACCTGTGACTAGCAGGTGCTAGTTTGAGCACACCTGTGGTATGTGATCACTGGAAGGCTTTTGTAGCCTTTGATTCCTTCAGTCCAGTGAGGTCATTGTAGCAGTGCTCTCGTTTGGTGGTCCCTTTGTTTCTAAAGTTCCTGTTTACTGAGCTATTGCTAATCTATGTATCCAGAAGATTACTGAGCTATAGCTTAATCACTGTTCCTTGAACAAGTACTGGTCTGCAGTGCTTCCTTGGTTCCTGAGCTAGCACTAATTTAATGCATACTTCTTCCTTGAACTTCTACTATTTTAGTAGTTACCCTTTTCCAGTCCCTGCCTTCCTTCCCTTTTCCTTAGTCCCAGCTTCCAGTGTGCTACTGTTTTTAGACTGCTATTTTAGCTTCCAGTTTCCTAGTGTGGTTTGTATACTTGCTTCAGTCACATTTCCCTTTGTTTTCTCTTCATTCCTTTTAAACACTATTCCCCTGTTGCTTACTGTCTACTATTCTATTCTATTCTTGAAGTTTTCTAAAGCACATAGCTAACCAGAAGGGCCTCCCAGTGCTAGGTTAGCAACAGATGACATAACTGAAAGAACAGAGTTAGTTGAAGAGGATAGTTTTTAGCAATTTCCTGAATTTGAGTTCATACTCAGTTTTCCTGATATGCTCGGGAAGTGTGTTCCAGAGCTTAGGAGCTATGAGTGCAAAAGACCTTCCTCCACTTCTAGTTCTTTTTCTTCTGTGCACCGCCAGCATTTGCTGACTGGTGGAGCGCAGTGTTCTTGTGGTTTGGAGGGGGAAAGGAGTCTCTGGATTAACATTAGGCCCTTTTTATACACCACTCGATGGACTAGGCACCGTCTGTTAAACTGTATTCTTGTAATCATAGATAACCAGTATAGGCTTGCCAAAGCCACAGTGCCGGACTGATATTTGGGGAGTTTTAAAGTGTGCGGCCGGCAGCATTCTGGATAACCTGTAATCTTTTGATAACAGCCTTGGAACTTCCCAGATGTAGGGAATTTCTGTAGTCCATGCACAAGATAATTAATTCTTGCACCACGATTCATTGCGATGATTCAGGTAGCCAGCTAGAAAGCTTTCTCAATGTTCTAAGCAACCCAGGGACTGTTGCTGCTAATTATTTTGCTTGGGTTGTCATAGAAAGCTTTTTATCGAGCCAGAAGCCAAGGCTCTTGACTTCTGCTTTTTGGGTGGGTTGATCGCCAAGACATTCTGGTCCCTTCATTTCTATCCATCTGTTGGGGTTATTTTCCCACCATCATTAGCTCCGTTTTTTCACCATTTAATTTCAGGCTACTTGCTGCCTTCCAGTCTACCACATGTTGGAGACAGTGGTTTAATTGAGTGCAGGTTTTATCTGTTTGTGACGAAAGAGAGATGATGATATATGTATCATCTGCGTAAGATATGGAGGAAAAGTAAGTGAGGTAACGTACAGGTTGAATAGGGTCAGGCTTAAAGTAAAGCCTTGGGGAACCCCACAATTCAAAGGATAGGTTTCAGATTTTGTAGCTTCCTCACATAGCTGAAAGGTTCTGTTTTGGAGGAACGAGGTAAGCCATTTAAGAGTTGTTGTGCCTATTCCTGTTTCCTCCTACCTTCTCACAAGCAGTGGGTGAGGGACAGGGTCAAATGCTGCACTCAGATCCAACAGTAACAGGGCCGTAGTTCCTCCTTGGTCCAGGATGGCTTTATATTCCTCTGTGGCAGCCAACAGGGTAGTCTCAGTACTGCTTTTAGGTCTAAATCCCATTTGAGGAAAGTGTAGAATGTTATTTGCTTCTAAATATACGGAGAGATTTTTATTGATACATTTTCAAGTATTTTACTTGCTCCTGGTAGGAGCGATATAGGGCGATAGTTTTCACACTGGGTCCATGTACTGTGTCCATGTACTTTAGTTCACCCTTGCTGCTACCACCTTGAGTCTTCCTGTGTGATTGCCAGGATTCGTGGGCACAGCTCACAACCTAGGGGGTGTTTCTCATCCACTGTGACTATTGCCTTTATCTTACTTTTATAACGTCACCAAAGCTATTAGATCTGCAGACCCTACCTTTGAATTTATATCTTACATGTGCCTATTTGCAACTGGCATTTGTAACAGCAATTGTCAGTGCTTAAGTGTTAGGATGTGGTGCTCCGAGAGTTTTACCCCACATTGCCTTTATTATTAGCTGTTATGTGTATGACTGGCACGTCCTGGGTGTTAGTTTTTATGAATGCTGGATTGCCTCTTGAGTGCCTGTTCCCTCTGAGTTTTGACTTTTTTTTCCTTGTACAGAGCTTACCCATTGGATCAATTTTCTCCTCTGATTCCTTGAGTGATCTTGGGCAACTTTATCAGCAATCTGAATAATTTATTGTACAATTATTTAAAATTGCTACAACCTAGACACATATCTATTAAAAGTATACTAAATTGAATATAGATGAAAAAATAGTAAACGACTAGTGTCCATGGCTCATTTGTCATCTTTCTTTGCATGTACAGCTTCATGATATGCCAAAGCAATGATTGAGAGAGATATGATTTAAAAACTCGGTAGAAACGATTGGTTCAAGTTTGAGTAAAGATCATAATAGTGCAGTTCTTAGATGACGTCTGGATCATCATGATGTTATGGTAGTCGGAGTCACATTAGTGCGATCATTTAGGGCCTTGTGAGCACAGCGGCAGAAATGAACCCTTCCCCTTCTCCACAGGTAGCTTTTGATTTATCACCAATATTCTCTTCATTTGGTTTGCCCTCCAACAGACACCTGACAGATGTGGCATTTTTTGTAAACATTAATTAAAACATACAGACACATTTAAAGACAACAAGGGCATTTTAGTCAATTGGATATTAAGAGAGTTAATATATATTTAGGAGCTTAATTAGAAGCCCTGTGCGCTGTCAGAATATCACTTTTTGTGACGTTCTGGTGGCGCACAGGTCTTAGCCATATCTACAAGGCCACATAAAGCCACCCTGCATGGCTTTTCATGGCCTTGCAGATATGGAGTAAGGCAAAGCAGTGCAAGTTGCTACCTTGCCTTACTCTGCATCAAAGAAGCATTCCATTGGTGTTGCTGTGGGGGCCCCCATGTGACACCCATGAACTTTGACGCTGCTCCATATTTACAGCGGCAGAACCTTGCGACTCCCTAGAGCAGGCGTAACAAGGAGAAATATTTACATTTCTCCTCGTTTTTTCCTCTTTCCACGTTTGCTGCGCACACATGGAACGAGGAAAACGCCTCAAATTATTATTTTTGTGCAGGAAGGCATCACTTCCAGCACATAAACAATCCTGCCAACAACACAGATACCATTGCACCATGGTGCTAATTGTGCACTGTCGCTGGCTGAAAAGAAAGGAATGCACCATATCTTGTAAATACAGTCTAAAGGTGGTGCACTGGGTAGGAAGTAGTGCCTATTTCCAAACAATTTCATCAAGTCTCCTTGCAATGACTTTGAAATCTTGAATACGAACGGCTGCCTCTGAGGTTGTGGTTGTCCAACAGGGGAAGGAATGTATACGGACAAAATACAAATGCAGGCAAGCCCTAAATCAAAAATAATTTCTACTTTAAGATTGAAAAATATTTAAATGTATGTCCTTTGCAGTTTTAGTCTATTATATCATAAAAACTAATATGTTTGATAAAAATCAAAATGAGCTGCGCTAAAGTAAACTGCAGCTTCAATGTTAGTTGCCCAACCAGATGTTGAGCTGTGAGAGCTGTTCTTATAGCAGTCAGCATCCTGGACACACATACTATTCAGATCTTGTTATGTTGATGGTTGTGGGCTTGCTTTTTAAGCCTGGCTCGAGGCAGTTTTAGCTTTCTTGCAAAAGTAATGTTTCCAAAAATAATCATAATAAAACTGCATGCACGTATATCCTTGCAGAAGGGCTTGTGGTCAGCCCTCTCAACCCTAGATCTGTTCAAGTGCCACTCTCATTTTGATTCTGCCCACTACAGCCTACAGTATAGGACAATGTATAAGCTTCTTCCGTCTAGGTGAGCTAATCTGGAAAGGGAGCTCTTAGGGCCCATAGAACAGATCCAGCATACGAGGATTACATCCAGGAAAACATGTGTGGGATCTAAATGTTATTGGGTAAAATTACCTGTAGGCCACCCAATTAATCCTTTATTTTGGTAGCAAGATGAACAAAAACAAAAGTAATGTTGGATGTAGTGGAGCACTAGTTGGATGTAGTGGAGCACTAGTTAGTCATTACAGCCCTGCTTGACATGTTTTCGGCCAACGTTAAGATCCCTTGATAGGTCACAGGCGAAGGTGAAGGTGTTCAAACCTCCTCCAGCAGGATGGCTAGTGATTTAGCATATTAAGGCCAGGGGCTTCAAAGCCCCTGCCACCTTTGATATGCGACCCTGGCTTCCGCCAGACCCGGTAGATGCCACCCCCTACACTGAGGCCCATCTGGCACCAACGCAGGTGGCAAATTAGCTATGCAAGTAGGCATGCAGCAGTTCCAGGCTAGTCACACCCCTAAGTTGGGCTACCTAATGTGCTCAACGAAAGAAGGGTTCCACTATTTTGTTTTTGGTTAATTTCGATACTCTGGGACAGGGTTATGCCCAATACCCAAAGGAAGTGGTCATATAGGGGGTATAGTGACCCCAAAGGTAAGTAGCCATTGGTTACTATCCTTCACTTCCTTTAACACCCCTAAATTCAGTATTTAGGTGCCCCCCTGACACCAGGAACTTAGATTCACCTGACCCAAGAAGAAGAAGGACAAAGAAGAGCTGAAGAACACAAGAACTGAAGAGTAGCTATGAACTTGGTACCAAACCATACCTGCCTGCTCCTGTCTCCACAATTGCAAAGATCCGACTCGTCCTGCAGCTGTGCATCCTCCAAAAGCCTTGAACGGCTGCCAGCACGTTGTCAACTGGTCAGCATCTTCCTTGAAGTGGAGGAGCCACTTCCCTGCAGACACCGACTGCAAAATCCAGTTCACCGATCTGCTGATCACTGGGTCCATCGACGCAGCAGCCACCCAGGAGGAGGTCACCGTACTACAAGAGATCAGATCCATCTCCCCACCAAGTTTGGAGATGCCAAGACCCCCAGGACATGCCCGCACTAATATCCAGGGTACTGACCCCTTGCAGCAACCAAGGCATATTTAGTGTCCAGCCGAGATGCCAACAACACCAAGACTTACCCAGGAGGAGGTCACCCAGGAGGAGGTCAGATCCTTACTACAAGAGGTCAGATCCATCTCCCCACCAAGTTTGGAGATGCCAGGACCCCCAGGATATGCCCTGCACTAATATCCAGGGTACTGACCCCTTGCAGCAACCAAGGCCTGTTTAGTGACCAGCCCAGACACCAACAACACCAAGACAAACCTATCAACGAGGAACATCAGCATCACCAGGGCCAGCACCCAGAGGGACCATGCTGTCCTGTTTTGCCCCCATCTCCAGGACAGCCCCAAAAGTGAGAGCCTCCAATACAAGTGACCCACTGGGCCAAACACCTCTGCACCCGAGCCCCACAGCCCAAGTCCAAGCCTACCGACGGTGCACCCTTGCCCAAAAGACCCTCAAGAATTGAGTCCCCCTTTGGGTTCCAATAGACTTGTTCCCAAATCCCCACACGCAGAATTATTCTGCTTACTTGTTTCTCCATAGACTTCTGTTGTAGCATTCAAGGCCACCCTTGCAACCAGCACCTCTGAACCCAGACGCATCAGGACAGGTAACCCAAAACTGCTGGTGGTTCTAAGGACCTTGGCACCTACTTACCTTAAGTCCAGAAGAACAGTCCTGTAGTTCATTTGCAAGTGACCCTATGCAGTTTATGTTTCTCCGATAGGATAACAATACCGCGTTCAAGGCTCATGCCTCAAATCTGACAGCTGTTTTAAAATTGCTAACTCTAAAAGTACTTACCTAATCTGGTAGATCTTGGTGTCTAAATAAATATAAAAATATATGTTATTTTTTAAATTGGTGTCGGATTTCCTAATTGAGTGTGTGCCTCATTTATTGATCTGTGTGTGCAACAAATGCCTAACGCGGCCCTCTGATAATTCTAAGGCTGCTCGATCAAACTACCACAAATAGAGCACCTTGGGATTGCTATAGCAAACCCCTGTCCACTTGTAAGGGATACCTCTACTCTTTGAACAGTACATCTCATTTTGGTACACAATACAGGGAGACAGCTTCCTACAAAGCCCTTCCATCAAAGTCAGCCAAGAGCAATGCCTTGTGAACGAGTAGTCTGCTAGACAAGGCTTAGTCATTCGGGACATGTCAAATGTTGTGCCTACTGACTTGCATAGGCAAGAAGACCAACTGGTCAGGATGGAGCTGCAAGTTCACCATTTTTAGTAATTGATTCACCAGCACCTTGGCCCACATTTTCACCTCTATATTGCGGACAGAAATTGGCCAAAAGGATGCGCAGTGGGCCAGAGGCTGGACCAGTTTAGGGTTGACCATCAGGCATGTACAGGTCCGGCGGGAGTATTCCTCCCTCAAGCACCTCCCAGAATATATCCAGGAGCAGCATTCCCAGACACAACCATGGAGTTTTGGTCTTTGGGCACATTTTTGTCATATGGATTAGCAATAATGAGGTAAACTCCCCATTCTGCCTCCCTAGGTAGGAGGAAGATTATCTGGTACCTGGGGTTGGACCCAATGCTGAGAGAGACAGATCCCTGACATCATTCCTTCTTGAACAGCAATACTTGGTGTCTAGTGGGCTATCTGGCCCCTGGGAAGAGAAGATTGGTAATGAACCCTTCAATCAGCCCATGAGGTGGCAGAAAGACTTTGTGTTGCGCTGGGAGTGGAGGCTGCTTCCCAATGTCAGGAGATGCAACCCCTGCTCCCTATTCTGTATGTCACTTTTTTCTGGTTTTTGATGGGCTTTCTAACTCCTCTGCCCCAGGATTGACAGATGGGGAGACTCTCCGTAATTTTTCCCACCCAGGGGAGGAAAAGTTTTGGTTTGGAGGACCATCCCATTATGGCATCAGGCTATGCCCCACCCCTAATTCCCTAGGCCCCAGACAGTTTTTCAGTCCCAGCCCCTCACCCTGGAGGGCAGATTGGGGAATCAACCACTACTCTGCCCTTCTCATGGGGAAAGAAATCCCATCAGGCTACCAGGGAAAAAATGATGAGAATAATTGGGTGGGGTGGCACACTGTCTTAGCATCTGGCCCCTACCCCTGACACCAGATAGTACGCCAGCTTTCAACATTAGGCCATTAGTTCAAATCATACACAAAGAAATCCAAATGTCTTCATAACTGCCGTAGGGAATGACTGCATTATGCAGGCTCTGGGTTGACACCCTACCATCCCTTGACATTCCTGAAACCTACAAACCCTGTGCAGTCTAGTGTGGTGCGGCATGTGTAGATATTAACATGTTTTCGTACCTAGAATGCCATGCAAATATTACAGTAGTAGTCAAAAAATACTATGAATCCTATATTTATGTGATAGACATCTCAGGCACTTCCAAACAGTGGCAACATTCTTGCCATGCTTCATGCCCCAACAGCAGCTAGTAAAAATGGTACCCCACGAGTGTGGGTGGGCCTAATGAATTTAACATGAATTGACTGAAACTGTACCATGTAGAGACCACATTGACGTTACATTGACTTCACATGGTCCACATAATTTTGACACGGTTCCTGTAGGACCATCCATAAATGTAGGGTACAGTTGTTATCAGGAAAAGTGTGGGTATATTCAGGGGTAGGAGTTTTGTTGCTTTCCACAGATTCCAGAACTTTCCCACACAGGAACATAGACAGAAATATGTTACTTTCTGAAAGTTTGAGGTTGTAGGGTATTCTGGGTAAGAAAACCAGTTGGCTCCAAATACGCCACACCAACCTGGACTCTGCTTGTGTCTAGATTTCAGAAATGTCTTGATTTGGTAGGTTTCAATGGATACTGGCCAACCCTTGTCTAAAATACCACAGCTACCCACATCCCCAGAGAGATGGAAATTTAAAGAAACATTCTCGATATCTCCATGTGGCAGTTTGAAGCCTTTCCTGTCATGGTTGACAAAAGTGTGCGATCAGCATAAGTCCTATCACCTAGACTTCCAATGCTTCTTTCGTTAAAATGATCCCACAAAAGTGACAAAATTGAGGGAAGCTTGGAAGCGCTGGTGGGTAGGGGTTATGTTGATCCCTGAAGATTCTAGAACTTTGTGAGGATAATTATATTGCTATTAAAACATCTATCCACATGCAAGCTTCACGTCACAAATACAGGGAATTAATCCAGCACCAAAAGGCAGTTCACACTGGAGAATTGCTCTGTACAACTAGGAACATTGACGTGTTCAATATTCATCCAATATTTATCCCAAAACTTTGGAAATAGCTTTCCTGAAGTTCATCACATAATTGTGTTTGAGCCAAAGGCTTCAAAATCATGAAAAGAGTGAAAGGGAGATGTTTTATGGGGAACCGCACTGCTAGACAAAGAAGTGATGTGTGTGATTTTGTGTATACGGGCTCCAACTTAAAATCCTAGTACAATTACTCAGTGGGTTAAAGTGCATGCTACATCGATCTTTTTCTAACTCAGTTGTGGATGATAAAAGAACCGAGGGACAGGGAGTGGATGTGATATGCCCAGGATCCTAAAATGTGTTCAAGTGTGAATTTCTGCACAATCACCTAAGTGAGCAGTGACAGGGGCTTCATCTTCAATTCCACTTGAGAAGATACTTGTCTATTAAGCCATAATGGAATTCAAGGTATAAGGCATGTATTCCTGGATTGTATTGAGTTAGAATAGGAGGAGAAAAAGGAGGTATCTGTGTTCCATGACAGATGAGTATGGTCAGTAAGGAATGAAGATATATTCAAGTGTTATGTTGCAGTTAAAGATGTAACACATTCTCTATGGTTTGAAGCCGTTAGATAATTACTTTGGCCAACAAAATAATATTCAGTGTAATCAATCAATTATTTAGTTTATTCTTCAGGTCACTTTTTGCCTGCATTTATCCGTGAGGCGAGGGACATAAACACTGCTCTGTAATCGGTCTGACAATAATAGTAATATACTTTTTTCTTTCGCATTTATTCACATATCTTACTTTTCTGGGTGTTGTAAATGACGTTGTTGCTATTGGATTTTTAGGCGGGCTGACGATGTGTTAAGGGCCCCCATCAGCATACTTTACAGAGGGCCCCCTTAGGATTCATGAGCGCCTGGGTGTAGCCTGACTGTGGTATGTGTTTCTGCCTCAGGCAGGGTATAGCTCTTCTTTTAGGTCTAGGACCACTTGAGCGGTGCTTCGTACATAGCTCTTTCTCTGTCTGTTCAAAAAGTGTGACTCTTGCACCTTTCTCACCATTGCAAAGATTGTTAGCATTTTGAAAGAGAGTGTTGCGTTATTGCCTCCAACTTAGACTTGATGGTTATGATCCGAGTGCAATTTGCTATTTTGTGACTATTCACAATTTTCAAATATGTTGTACATATGATATCAGACTTTCTATTTGGAAATCAGATTTAGTCACTTGCTATGCCCATTTCGAGATGCAAACAATCCACTTTACAGAGCTTTTTCTCTCACTCTTCAATTTAATCACATGGCACGGACAGGTATTAGTATGTACAACTGTTTCTATTCTCATGCTTGTCTTCAGAACATAATACTGACGTTCAGTTGCCAGTCACTGCATCATGTTTAAATCGCATTTTTTAAACTGTCGCGCCTCTCTCTACATCACTGTACAGGCAAACTACATCCAGCAACCTTTCAACCACACTCTCTGGAAGCACATTGTGGCCTGGCTAAGGTTATGAAAACTATAGGAATGCTGCACTACAACACAACAGTGCACACCAGTACATTAGGTGGTTCCTCGTGCACTTTTCCTTGCACAAAACTGCAAATAATAATGGGAAGGATGGCAACATGTTCTTTAAGCTTACAATGAGAAGAAACACACACTTTAGTAGTGCAATGCTAGATAGAAGCTAATATTTAGTGTTCTGTTGCTTTTGCAATCAGCATTTCATTTCTATATCTCATGTTTAACCTTATTGAGTCCTCAAATAAAAAAAATAACATGGTATTTGAAAACACTGTTAAAAATATCATGTTTAAACAATCTAACCATTTTTCACTCCCCTGGTAGGATTGGTGCATTCTTTTAAAAGTAGAATTGAGACTTTGAAACATAACCCGACACTCTGACCTCACTAAGTGAGCAATTACAACCTGTACAGTTGCATCTAATATCCTTAATCGGATCACATTATGCATTACCAGCAATTTGTGGTGAGATCTTATTAGCGTTGGAAAGTATTCAGAACTGTAACAATTTCCTCTAAAATTTAGACATATCACGTTTTCCTTAGAGGTTCTTCCACCTGATAAAACAAAAAAAAGATAAGATCTACTGATTCGGCTGCAGCAGAGAGAGAAAAGCTATAGCGCTTGTTAAGGCTCAGTAACAGAGGAATGGTTGTGGGAATGAATTTAAGTGACAGGAAACTATTAGCGGTTCTGAAAGGCGTTAATTCCTTGATGATTTCACTGTGAAGCCTTTCCATTACACCTCTTAGCCCCAGAGAGTGCAATGGTTTCATTTAAAAGAAAATTACTTTAAACAAAGTAGAGCTAAGCTGAAGCCTGTGGGACGTAGATATAGATATGGTTCTGCTATATCTTAAGGCATTTTGGGGCACATGCATCAAACTCAAAAATACCGATTCCTAATTAGCGAGAAATAAGGAATCGCAAATTAGAAATCGCTATCCGCTATGCATGAAGCCATTCGCGCAAATCTACCGATTCGCTAAACATCGCAAAAACTATTTGCGAGTAGCGAAAAGCGAGGCGCAAATTCAGAAAACCCACCATTAGCGAAATCTCTACTAGCGAGCTCGCAAATAGCGAGTTCGCAATTAGCGAAATCGCAAATAGCGCGTCGCCCTGGGAACATGCTGATGACATCACAACCAGGAAGTCAGCCAGCCCATGCTTCAGTCAATGCCCAGAGGAGGAGACAGGAGGAAGGAGAGTACTGGAGCTGAGCTGAGACAACACCCAAGATTGTTTCCTGCAACTGACTGTGCACCAGGATGGGGAAAGCAACAACAGGGGACAGTGCCACGCCCAGGAAGAGGAAGCTGAAATTCAGCGAGAGGGAACTTGAAAATCTCATTGAGGGGGTGTCCACAAACCATGACAAGCTCTTTGGGAAATTGTCCCTGAAAGTGCCTGAGGCTGACAAAAGGAGGATCTGGCTGCGCATCAAGAGCACGGTCAATGCAGTGGGAGTCACACACCGCAGCATTGATGACCTAAAAAGAGGTGGTATGACCTCAGAAGCCGGGCCAAGGAACGCATCGCAGAAAGGCTGAAGGAGGCAAGGGCCACAGGAGGGGGCACATCTACAGTACCCAACAACACAGCCCTGGAGGACCTGGTGGAGGCGACAATTCAGCCTGAGGCAGTGGTGGGAGTAACCCAGCTGGACACATCCGGCGCGGCAAGTACCTCACAAGGTAAGATGCATGCAACCATACAGTCCTACGTAATGTCCAGTGGTGCACATACCCCCAGGCCAACCCCAGTGTACAGCTCAGAATCCAGTCCACGTTTTCCCTCTTACCCCCAATGCATCATGGGAGTCGTAGTCATGTCAGTAAAGTGGGTATCCAACACAACACTAGCAAGCAAAACACGCCAACACTGCATGGCAGTCAGTGATTCAATGTGAGCCAAGTATGCATGATGTCACACAATGGGAAGGCGTACACATATTAACATTTCACTGTTTCACATCACAGACGCAGCTGAGATGGACTCGGAATACAGTGACTGCCTACACATCTCTGAGACTCCTGCTGAGACAGATGTGGAGCCACCAGATGCCCCAGCATGCACACCACCCGCACCTACCAAACGCAGGGCCCAGATCCCTTCACTGCAGCCATTGGAATCTGAGGTGGCCCCTGAACCCACCCCAGCAACCAGCCAGCCTCCTGTGACCACGCCACCTACACCACAGGCACAGGTCCAACGTGGGCGGAGGCGAATTTTAAGGGCCCGCATTGCTGTGCAGGTAGACCAGGGTCCAAACGTGTTTGCTGGTGTGGAGTCACAGATGTTACATGTGCAGCGCATGCAAGCAAGACACATGGGCGCAATACAGCTACAGATAACCAAACTGGCAAAGAACATCAGCCTAATGACAGACAGTGTGCATGCACAGACAACTGCGTTTGTGGAGGGGAATAGGCAGACCAACGCAAGCATTCAGGAGCTCACCAAGGCAATGCTTGCGGGCCAAAGCACAAAGAGGAGAAGGCATCGCCAGAGCATGATGTGCATGTCAGCCTATACCAGGGCCAATAACAAGCTCTGCAACACCACTGCGCAGCTGGCACGTCGCTCCGTGGCAATGCAAATAGATCTGGGCCATTACTGTGGGGATGTTGCTAGGGCCCTAGGACAAGTGACCACCGCCGTGGAACAACTCCAGGCTGGTACTGTTGGCGGCAGCAACTTGACAGGGGAGGAGGGGAGTGAG
Organism: Calotriton arnoldi; assembly: GCA_963921515.1. NCBI lineage: Eukaryota > Metazoa > Chordata > Amphibia > Caudata > Salamandridae > Calotriton > Calotriton arnoldi. Next base: position 817,134 of record CAWUFW010002393.1, on the reverse strand, counting down.
GAGGCCTCCAGTCTTAGCAGCCTGTCGATGCCAGTGACCACTGCCAGGAGGCGCAGTTCGCGCAGCTCAAACCCTTCAGTTGCGCATCATGGTGATGTGGCCGATGCAGGCGAAAGACGTATGGGTGTGCATGGCAGGAAGCGCTAGCCAGGCATATTCTCCTCAGTTTGGCCATGGTGACTTAACCATGGTCAATTGCAGCCTAATGATTGCTAACCAGCACATGGTATTGTTTATTTAACGTTATTCACCTATGCAATCATAGTTATGATTAGCACACATCTCTGTGTGGCTACCCATTGATACATGGGCTCATGTTAATAAATACTTTCATGTTCAGCATCTAGGTGTCATGGCTCATTATTGCCTGCCTCAGAAATAATGTTGGGTGATGTCTGCACGTCTCCTCTGCCCTTCTCCTGTGTTTGCCACGTGCGCCTGTCGGAGTTGTGCGGGTGGTTGGTTGTCGCCATCTGACTTACTGTCGGACACCTCAATGTTTATGCCTCTGCTGGTGGCAATATTGTGCAGAATGGCACATGCAGCCACGATCCGGCAGCATCTCTCTGGACGGTACAGCAGGGCTCCACCAGTATTGTGCAGGATGCAGAAGCGGCTTCTAGGTATTCCAAATGTGCGTTCTATCACATTCCGTGTGCTGATGTGTGCAGCATAGTACATCCGCTCATGTGGTGTTGATGGGTTGAGGATTGGCGTCAGGATATAGTTACGCACGGCGTATGCGCTGTCACCTACAGGGTGGAAAGCAAAGGGTTAGCCACAATGATGCATTTTCATTTGTTTGATTGATGTAGCGGATAGTTATATGTGTGTACCCAGCAGATGTCCTTCTCAGAATTCACCCCTGAGCAGACGCGTGTGGATGCCACTGTGTCGGAAGATGTAGGAGTCATGGCTGCTCCCAGGTAATTGCGCCACGCTGCCCGTAATGATGTGCTTAGCATTGCACACTACTTGCACATTGATAGAGTGATGTGATTTCCTGTTCCTGAAGATGTATTCATTCACTGCTGGTGAACAAGTAGGGACATGCGTACAGTCTATGCAGCCAATCACATGGGGGAATTGTGCTACCTGGTAGATGTCCAGTTATGTCTTATTCAACTCCGGGGGTTGTGGGGAAGCTGATGTGGGTGTGGATCCTTGTCATCATGGCGTCATGGAAGGTTTTGAAGAAACGTGAAAGGGAGCTTTGTGATTCCCTCCAGCTACAGCTACTACCCCTGGAAACTGCCTGACGCAAGTAGGTGCAGGCAACATTGGACCTGTACATATGCGGGGATGGCATGGGTCCTACGGGTCTGACGCTGCATTAGGGGTTCCAATTCTGCTATTGGGTGCATGGTCATTGCACTGTCCAGCCTGTACTTATCGTATTTCTCATCCTCAGTTTGGACCAGCACTGTGATGCGCACTCTGAGGGTCCTCTCCTGTATCCACCTTCTTCGCTGCCCTGCTGCATGGGTCCTCCTCCTCCTCGCCATCACGTAGTGTGCAGTCATTGTGGAATGCTTCATGGGCCTTCTGAGTCTGTTTGAATAGGTTTCCGATATGTTGCACCAGAATTTTTAATGTTTTCAGACTTTACCACCTGATTGTGATTCCCCTTAATCTGCACTTGCAAAATAGCGAATTCATGGTTATTCGCTATTTGCGAATTTACATGCATTGGCTTGCGAGTCCTTAGGGACTAATCGCTATTAGCGTTGGCTGTTGTGGGACTCGCTATTAGGGATTCGCTTTTGGGGTTCTCGCATTGATTGCGAGTCCCTATTTTTGCGAATGTGTTGGGTTTTGCGTAAATGGGTTGATGCATTGGGAAGTGTTGGTTTGTGTTCGCAAACGGTCTTTTTTAGCGATTCGCTGTTTTTGCGAGCCCGTTTTTGCTTGATGCATGTGCCAGTATGACTCCAGACAAAGTTCTCGCTGAGAAAGGAACTTCATATTTATTTAAAAGAGACATCCATACTGAGAGTTGAATCTAGGAGTGATACTGCCTGGTCGACAAGAATGCCCTAAGATGAGGCTATCCCCAGAAAATATACAAATTACTAAATAACACGTACACGCAGTGCTTAACTTGTAAAAAAATAAGTGCCGGGGCCCTCATCAGGAGGCCACCGCAGTGTGCACCACACATTGTCGCTGTACTTACACAACTACTAACCATCACACTGAAGTGTGGCAATTCAGTCTGTTTGAGGCCGCCAAAGCTTTAAGAAGGGCTTGGGTGGCAGGTATTAGTTGTTTTTAATGTATATTGAATTAACAAACAACTGTTTCTCTGCTCATCTTTAAGTTACACAAACAGCGCCACCATGTGGCAGCTGTCATACGTGCAGGTTCCGGCAATTAAGTGCCTGCGTGGAGCACCGGAAACCACTGGCTCAAATTAAGCACTGCGTAGATGTCTATGCATACTGGGCTTCCTCCTATAATTTGCCCAGATTTCTGACTTTTAGAGGATTTGTAACTCCCCCACCCCCTGGAGTACACATTGAAACAAACACCGATAGTATTTATTTATTTATTTTACAGTGTTTTATAAAGCGCGCACATGACCCAAGGGTATCAGAGCGCTGTACATAGGGTTGAATGAACAAAATTATAAGTACACAGAGGTACTTCAAAGTAAAGAGCCACAATAGGCAGTTGCAACAGATATCACATCAAACAACTGTCATACCATTAATATTCCATTAGTCCACATTGATCTAGCATCTTCATGGTAGGTATTTGCTGCCGCTCTGAACTATTCAGATCCAGGTACCCAGGGTAGCAGTGTTTCCGCTGGTTCTCCTGTAAACGACGTGCTTCTGACCAGTGCTTAATTTGTAAAATAATAAGTACCGGGGCACAAAGTTGTTCTCAAAAGCTCGTTACCAGCGCTGCGAACGTGGGGTTGACATTTATGTCAGCTACCAGCAAAAGCTCCCTGTCCCTTAATTTTACTTTTGCAGGTTCTGTTTCATCCCTGCTTTCTCTCCTTGTCTCTGTTTTCCAGTCTTTCTCTTCCTCCTTCTTTACACCTTTTCTGTCTTTCTCTCTCATTCTGTCCCAGTCCCCAAAAATGAGTGCTGGGGGCCACCACCTGCAATCACCACCTCAAATTAAGCACTGGAATTGGGAGTCCTGGTGATAGTGTGGGCCTTTACTTTGGCTCTTCCTGCCTTGCTGCTTTTTCAAAAGCAAACAGCCCTTGGTATAACTATAATCAGCAATTATGCACTGAAAGCACCCACATATTGTTAATTTGGTACTAGAGGAAAACTGGGCATTACTTAGAGAAAGACAGTGCTGTTTAAATCATGACTAGGTGATGTTTTTGGTTATAGCAGTTAGTGCCACTATTAGGGAATCGTTGCATTCTTTTTCCATATTGACCACATCACTTAAAGAATGTCAGTGGCAAAACTAAGCTACCGCTTCTAGCAGCAAAGAACTGGCTTAAACTTTATAGTGGTACCTCCAGGTGAAAAGAGCATAAAATCAGGCAATATGTTAATAGGGCAGATAGAGTGTAGCATTCTTTTATTCTGTCATGCTCAGGTGCCTCAGTGAAGCAGAACTTTATCTATTTGTTCCACTTTGTTAACTGAAGTCCCCCAAAGTTACACGTGTAGACCACCTCAGACTGTTATGGTTGCTGTTGCAGTCCAGACTGTTACTTAGCTGTAGTCTACCATGTCCTGTCGGGAGGAGGTGCAGATCTCCAGTAACTGGTAAGGAGAAAGAATGGAGGACAGGACACTAGGAAAGCTATGCACTATCTGTATACTGTTAGGGTAACTAAGCATGTCTCATTTTATCCGACAGGACAAAGCATTCTGGGGATTGTAGTTTCACTTTTGCCATTTTACTTATGGGTCTACAAGACACAGTATAATTAGAGATCAGTGATAAACTGTTACTGGCTGAAATCCACCTTCATAACATCATGCTAGTAATGCGACTCTTACATTGAACTGAGGTATGGAATGAATCAAAAGTCAGAAGGAAGTGTATTTTCCAGGAACGTGCATGGCACAACAGCGTCATAGATGGCGTGGAGAACTGCAAAGCCTGTAAAAAGGGAGAGCCACAGGATTCCAAGGATATGGGCAAAGCATTTCAAGGACTTAAAACGAGGGAGAAAGTGTTACAAGAGACTGAAATGGTGGAGAGATTACAAGAGGAGCATGGTAGAAGTGAATGCTGATGCATGTGCCCAGACAGAGGGACCACACAAGAATCTGAAAGGAGAGAGTGCTGCAAGTGCGCAAAAGAGTGGTGCTGGAATTCGAAGAGAGAGACATTTCTGAAGATCCCTGTATTTAAGTAAATAACAATGAGAGATGTGAATGTGCTTGCATCAGGAGAGTTGAAGGGAGTGAGCTCTCTATTTCTAAGGAGGGATGGAAGTGATGTTACTAAATAAAAAACATATAGTGCTTTAGGTGCCTGTAGACAGAGATAATAACAGAATTAGAGTGACCTGATGGCTTGTTGTCACGGTGATGCTACTTTTCCATTCATGGGTTTTGCTTTGACATAGTGCATTCTGAGAGTTGTAGTCTTTGTTGATTATAATTGAGCCAATTGGACAAACCCACGTAAAAAGCAAAGTGTATGAATGGAAAAGTGCTGTCCTGGTAGCATGGAACCTGGTCATCTTATACAGGATCTTAAAGATAGGGGGGAGCTCAACTGGTATGTATTAGAAGTTTGTATAGCTGCAGGAGCCTTTAGAAACTTTAAGTCCTGTTGCTGAAGCTTGGAAAGAGGAAGCCTGCAGGTAAGAAACATAAGAGCAGCAAGAATTTGGAGACAGTGAATTAGGGTACAGAACTTGTACAACAAAGCTGCATTTTTAGTGTTTTTACACGATGCTGAGCTACGGTGTAGGCCTCAGCCTTGCAGAGGTCAGATTAACAACCCCAATGTATACGCTTCTGATTGAGCATCTCTAATCCATGGACGTCAATTCCCCAAAATGTTAGGGGTAGCGGAAGTGATGTCACATGGCCTATGACCCACCCACAATGATATCACAAGAAATTACATCACAGAACATCAGGCCCGGTGCACTACAGGAATTGATGTCATATATCCTTTTACTCTGATGACATCCTGAAAATAACACCACTGAAGAAAAAGCTACAAAAAGTGCAAACTTAAATGTGATTAGCATAATAAAAAAATTGCTAAACTAAATATGCCTATTTCAATCACCAAGCATGTACTAATTAGGTTGCTGCCATGATATGTCAGAGATGCGTCAGTCACAGATCTAAGGGGGGAAATCAACCATGTGGCAGTCACGCTAAGCCCAATAACAGCTTCAAATGCCAGCCACATGCCCAAGCCCAAATACAATTGGAAAAGTCCCTCAGGCACACATTAGTAACAATATAGGTGGTATCATTGTGCACCTTTCAGAGACCACAAGTGATTGTAATGCTTGTTTTAAGTCTGAAGGTGCTAGAAATGGTTTCAATTTCTTCAGTAATCTGAGTTGGAATGCCACACTGTGTGTGGTAGCACTGATGTGAGCTCTCATGTTTAGACTCTTGTCCAGTGTTATTCCAAGGGATTTCGTGGAGTCAATGATGGTAGGTTTACAATTGAGTGTGTCTAGGTGCTTGCACCAATCTTGGATGGGAGTGGAGCTGTTTTGCGGGGAGAAAAGAAGGAATTCGGTTTTTAAAGATTTCAGCTTGAGGTTGTTTTGAGAGCCAGGACTGAGTTTTGACTAGAGTGTTATTTAGTTGAATAACGTCGTCTGGGAGGATATCTTTGAGTATAGTTGTGTGTCGTCTGCGTACATGTGGTGTGCAATGTTCGATTGATTTAGGATTTCAGTTAGTGGTTCCATATACAGGTTAAAGAGTGTGGGGGAAATGGTTGACACTTGGGGGACTCCGCACCTCACTGGAGAGGAGTCAGAGAAAGAGTTGCATAGTTTGATGCGTTGTGAGCGATTCTGTAGGAAGGAAGTGAACCAAGAAAGCACTTTCCCAGACAACCCCATTCTGTTTTCTAGTACTTTTAGTAGGATGTTGTGGTTGACCATGTCAAACGCCGATGAGAGGTCTTGGAGGATGAGTAGGCACGAGTCGTTGTTGTCTAGTATCTTAAGGGTGTCGTCCATTATGTGCACAATGGCTGATTCAGTGCTGTATCCTGTTCTAAATCCTGATCAAAATTTGTTGAGTAGGTTGAATTGGTCAATGTGCTGGCTCAGTTGGTTGTGCACACATTTTTCCAGCAATTTTGCTAGAAAGGGGATATTTGACACCGGCCGAAAGTTGCTCTGGATTGAAGGGTCAGCACCCACTTTTTTCAAGAGAGGTGTCACTTGACCAGTCTGCAGGCATTCTGGGATACTGCCTTGTTTTAGCGATGAGTCTACAATCTTCGTTAGTATAGGTGAAAACAGGTGACTTAGTTCCTTTAGTGTTGTGGAGGGGATGGGGTCATTGAAATGTGAAGTTGGTTTCATAGATAGTAAGACCATGTGGACCTCTTCCTCTGTTAGTGTTTTGAACTCGCTCCAGCTAGCTTAATTTTTGGTCTTGGAAGGGTGGTTCATCATTGGCTCCATCACCTGGCATTTAGGGTCATCAACGGGATGGCGATCATTGACTATATTGTCTTGTGAACTGTGACTGTCGGTTGCAATTTCCTTTTCGATTTCTAAGATCTTTTCATTGAAAAATGAAGAGAACGCTTCGCATTTTTCCACTGTGTTATTACTGAGCTTGGTTACATTGTTTGCCCCCGTTTGTTGGTTGATAATTTCAAACAGTCGTCTAGGGCGATTCCTTGCATTGTCTGGTTGGGTTCTGAAGTAAGATGCTTTGGCTTCCCAGATGCGTTTTTGTAGCTGATTCGTCGTTCGCGTAATTTGCTCAGCAGTAATGTTGAGGGTTTCTGTCTTCATCTTCGCTCCGCCTGTCTAAGACATCTCTTTTCCTCGTTTAGGCTTTGAGTGTACCAAGGTTGGGAAGTTTTGAATCTTTGTTTCTTGAGTCTCAGGGGTGCTACTGCCTCCATTATATTTGATATTGTTTGGTTGTAGTGTTCCGTTAATTTGAGCACATTCTGTTTTGTTGCTGGATGGGTGAGGTTTGTTTTGCACAGTTCTGTCAGTTTCACCTTATCCATGTTTTTTGCGTCTCTGACCCAATACTTTTGTTTGGGTATTTGCCCTTTGGTGGTCTGTGTGAGCGTAATTAGGTGGAATAATATTGAGTAATGATCAGACTAGTCGATGGGTGTTAGAGTCTATTGACAATGCCCCTTCTCTGGATATGATTAGGTCGAGCGTTGAACCTTTGTTGTGTGTTGGGCTTGTGCAAGATTGGGTCAAGTTTTGATCATCTAGGAATTGTTTAAGGGTAGAGACCTGTGTATCGTCCTCGTCATTCCAATGAAGGTTAAAGTCACCTAGAAAAATCGCATTGGGGTGTAGCATGGAATGTATTGTGATTGTTTCCATTATATGTTCAATGAACAGTTGGTTGTCTCCTGGAGGGTGATAAAGGAGGTGTACTTTGGCTAGTGATTTCTCTGCTGTGTAGATTTCTGCACGCATGTACTCACAGGATATGAGATTGTCTACAGGAAAGGTTTTGACTTGAAGGGAGTTCTCGTGAATGATTGCAATCCCACCTCCCGGTTGATGCTGTCGGTCGAGGTGTTGGATGGTGTAGTTTGGAGGAACGAGTATGTCAAGCATGGGTGCGAACCATTGATTTAGCCAGGTTTCTGTCAGGAAAAGAATATCCAATTCATGGTGAAGAATAGTATCAGCAATGTCTGTAGCATGTTTGATTGCTGATCTGCAGTTTAGTAACATGCATTTAGTGGTCGGATTTGAGAGGGATGAGGGATTGGGATTTAGTTTCTTAGGGATTTCAATTAGGTTCTCATGTTTTGTGTTGTGTCTTTTTCCCCGAGGAATTCACCTTTCCTTGAAATCCATGGTCTGTATGTTAAAAACCTTTGTATTGAATGGAGGAGAGGGGTCTTTGTAGTGTAGAAGCAAGGATTCAATGTCTTTCGTAGATAGAAGGTTCTGTGCTCTCTTGGGTCGAAAAATGGATGGCCAAGGTTGTGTGCCATAGCTAATTGTTGGAAGTGAGAGGTTGTTAGCTATAGTGGTTACTGTGTCTTGTATGCTTGTCTTAATCACTAGGCAGGCTAGTGAGGTATCTTTAATGATCGAGTATGCTATGTTTACTCCATTAATTAGGTTTTCAATTTTGTCTTCCAGCTTGCTCAGCTGGGCGTTCCAGTGGGTGGCCAGATTGTGTTTGCTGAGCGAGCCGTATTTCGTGGATTTTTTAATGTTTGCCTCAGTCTGATGACCATCTCTAAGGCTTGATCCTGGTGAGTGATTTTTGTATCTTATGTATTCTGGAAGTGGTGATCGACTTGTGACTTTGAGCCCCGTGCGCTGGATGGTTGTCGTCGTTGTAGTGTTTTTTTTTTCCTGTGTCATCGAATAAGGAGAGTTTGTTTCTTCGGGTCTTCTGGTACCCTGGGCGTGGTGTGCGAGAGATGGACTTATTGAGGGTGGCGATGTGTGGTTCTTTTGTCTAAGTGGTCAACTTCATTTGGGGGTCCTTGCACATCTTTGCTCCGTAGGGGTGAAGTTCGGTGTTCCTTTCGTATATGTCATACTCGTCTTTGTGGGTCTCTTTGACTCTCCGTCCTTCCCGAATGTTTGTTGTTGTCATCTGGAGAGGTGGCCCTGAGGTAGCATCTGGAATGTGAGCGACTGGAGTTTGACTAAGATCCTAAAACATTTTTGTCGTAATTATAGAGTTGTTGCTGTTCCTCGTTAAGTGGTGGTTTAGATGATTGACGACTGGGGTTTGACTCGGATCCTTAAACTTTTTCATTGTTATTGTAGAGTTGTTGGTGTTTCTCATGAGGTGGTGGTTTAGATGATTGTCGACAGCTGGAATAGGGTCTTGGTTGTTTGTGTTGCGGAGAGGGTTTAGTTGGAATTAATTCGTAGAGATTTGGGGCATGGAACGGATCGTTCCCGTAGAGTTTTCTATTCTGAGAGTTTGTTGATTGGACTGCGTATCTTGGGACATGCTCTGGGAAGAGATGGCTCTTGTGTGTGCTCTTAGTTTGGGGAACCATTGATCGAAGATTTCGAGGTCAGGGTCCGATGTTTGTACCAGTATGATGCCATTCTTGTAGATTGATATTGCCCCTTCTGTCTTGAATGTTTGGGAGGGGGAAATAGACAGTTTGAGACCATGTGGTATTTTGGTGGATTTAGATACCTGTAGGACTGTGTGTATTGATTTTCTCCACCTTGCTGTACAACGTGTGAAGAAGATCAGGTCTGATTTTATTGCTCCTTTCTTTAAGCAAAAGTATGAGTCCGTGATTAGTGTTTCCGGGTTGGCTTTTAAGAGTCTGTGTTTGTACTGTTTAGCAGCATTCTTGGAGAGATTTGGTGGTTAATGTATTTTGAGGGAGTTGGGTCCGGATTCCGATAAGCATCTATCTAGGGCCTTGATTTGCGGTTGTGCCATCTTGGAGTAGAGGTTGCTTGACCCTGCGTGTTTTGTAGTGTTGCGTAGAGGTCTGAGGTCGGGTAGTATTCACAGAAGTAATCCTAACATTAATTATTGCATTCGCCCTTACGTTATAGAGCCTAATCCCAGGGGAGGAGAGTTTCTCTGGTCTGCTAATCAAATTCTTCGTTGTGACGTAGGTAACCACCCAGTACCCCAAATTATCATGTGTGTTAAGGCAGGGGAGAGTTATTATTTATTTATTTAATTCTTTCTTCCCTTTTTTTTTTTACTAGAAATTATGAACTTCTTTCTTTTATTATAACAACCCTCTTACCATTACAAGATGGCCATTCCTAGAGGCTACGGAGGATTTATCGAGAGGGCCTGTAGTCCTATTTTACTTTCAGTGATTCCATGATCCTTGGGTTCCAGTCCTCTGTCTATTTCAATGACCAAAATCAAATATTTACAGTCCTTCCTTTTTTTCCCTTATTAAACAGGTCATCAGCCCCAAGACCTATTAGAGTTTCAAAGCTCCCAAAATGGATCCATTTTGATTTTGATGTAGGAGCTAATTCCTTATGTATGGGGGCTGATAGGGACCCACAAAATGGAAGCAGAACTCAATCAATTGAAAGCCCCTGATCGTGCATGAATTAGAAAGAAACAGAGCCCTTTCTGTCCAATTCACAGCCCCCAGCCTTTCACCCTTGATGCCCTTTGTTTTAAGTTGGGCCGAAGTAAGGGGGAGGAGCCGCATCACTGATTCCCGCAGTCACGGCAGATCCCATTGATCAGCTGTGCAGCCGCGCTGGAGAACAATGGCTACCCTAGGGCCAGGACCATCTGTCCGATCGGGCTCACCTGCTCAAAGCTGCTCACTGGTGTAGGTAGGAGATACACCACGGGACGTCTGGCATCACCGCATCCACGCTGTGTCTCACAGCTGGCTGGTCGCATCCGTCAGATGAGGTGGGGAATTTGCGATCCGCGGCATGTATCTTCCACTGGCCGGTCGCCTCATCAGTTCTCGAGCTGGGCCGACGGTGGTGGCAGGAGGTGGAGGCACATTTGTCTCCCGTTGGGGCCAGCCGACAATCCGGAAGGGGAGCCCTGCACCGTTCTCACCCTGACCAGGAGCATCCGCAGTGTGTTCAGGAGATGGGGTCGTCGACCTTTCCAGGCATCACGCTGTAGAGGTATGTGCAGCATATGTTGTTGGATGGTGGGGTATATACAGGGATATTCACAGAAAATCAATCCCACACCCACAAGCTTCCATTCGGAGCTCTTCTTCGGCGGCCATCTTCATTTTCATCATTAAGTACATTTTCGTTCTTGCTGTGAATGTTCATTTTGAATGTGCATGCTAAGTAGTGATCATAGATTAAACTAATAGCCGCAAAATGAAATGAAACTAATAGGTGCAATCCGATCGGAAGCAAGGCATTATCAGAAAGTACAAAATAAAATAATCACAAGCCTTAAAATAACATTAGAGTATGAATCTAAATATTATGAATGTCCTTCACAATTAGTATAAGAGGAAAAGATTGTTTTTAAATTTTTTGAAAATACCAACAGAATCTTATTTTAGTCAAAGGTAATCATCATAGTCCTTAATGCAGTTTGTCCACACTGGAGATTGTCACCATTTTCCTACTCCTTAGAACATTGGGGGTCATTACGATGGTGGATGGACTTCAGTCCGTCCGCCATCGTATCGTATTTGGGACCGCCCGCCTACAAGGCGGCGGTCCCAAAGGGCAAATCACGATATGAATTCCACTGTGACAGTCGCATTGCCCATGTTTTGTATTGCAGCGGGTGCTGCACTCTGCAGCACCCACCGCAAGACAAAACAGACACCCCACATGCCCCACACATATTTCTTCACGACGTGGCAGGCACCATTTGGTGCCTACCACATGGTGTAGGGATATGTTGGGGGACCTGCGACGGGCCCCCAAATCAGTGTCCGCCTGCCGTTTTGCGGCGGGTTGGCCGCCGCAGAACGACCAGCAGAAAGGGATATTGTAATCCCTACGGTGGTGCCTGACAGGCACATCCACCATTCTGGGACTACAGGGAGGTCCAATAGGCGGTCGGATACAGACCGCCTGTCGGGACTGTGACAGTCAGTGTTTCCGACCGCCACCCGTCCAGAAGCCATTATAATATGGTGGATGGAGATCCCTGTTCCGATGGCGGGGAGACTACCACAGACAGCCTGTCAGTGGCAGTCTCCCCGGCATCGTAATCAGGCTAATTGTTTTTGTGTTTTATAATTGTCCCATTTGCTGGTGCTCTATGAATAGAAACACCTCCAACCATCATACTGTTGGTATTGATAAGCAAAACAAACCCACTCGGCAACATGGACAGACACAGAAAGGAGGGACCCACCCACTGTTAGGAAAAAGTGAGGGCTCAAAGAAATAAAGATTATCAGCGAGTTATTAGGGCCTTGGTCTTTCTTACCTTTGCCTCATTAGTCACTTCACTCATTGAAGATCTACAATACTGAGATACATGCTGACTCACAAACACGAACATAGAATATCAACATGACCCTATATTATATCCGTGGAGCTAAACCCCAATAATCACATGAACCTCAATATTTGGACATTCCAAAGAAGCATAAAGGACTGGGTTCTAGATCAAAAACAGAGCAAAAAGGGTATTTATTACAGAATAATACAAAATGCGGTATAGAGAAAGAAATGCATGAATGGCCATAAAGGCCCAAATTACAGAAGTATAGGAACTATCAAGTCATAAAACGATATAATCCCTATTAAAGCATAATCTAAGCAAAAGGTTCAAGCTGTCAACTCATAACGAGTACCAACAGCATGAGAAGTCGTCAACAAGGAAAATGCCAAAAGCATCCCACAAAGATCCCACAAAAAAACAGAATCCCAGAGGTTTTATAGAGAAAAAATACAAGCTATTAATGGATTCTGAGACTTCAGCATGGTTAGGGTCCATTTGGCAAATCAGATACAACAGTTTAATAATTAAAACTAGGCAATTGTTTAGCACTAACCCATTTCTTAAGGTAAGAGAAATCTTCCACTTGTTTACTCAGCACCTGCACTCCAGAGATGTATAATACAAATAAAACATGTCTTTAACAATGGCTTATAGAACCATAGAACCTTGAAAATGATACTTTGGGTATATCATGGAAGTCTCATTCACAATACATGATTCCAATCAAATGTTGTGCATCGCTATTACAGTGATGTCATTCACTTGATGCTCTGCAGAAACAAGGGGAGAGGTGGCTTTGCACTGGGACACTTATTAGGAGGGCGTAATGAGCAGGAGTGGATGAACAAAACACTAGAAACTGCATCCATTTTATAATATTGGGGTTCTACGTGAAAATGAGGCATAACTATTCATAACATTATTTGCACTTCTCAATGGCCTAGGTAACTCATTTCAGGTGCAACATCATCAGCTCATCGATTACTACTGTATACATCATTAAAACTCTAATATTTCAAAGAAACCCTATTACAGTTATTATTATTTTTTTTATTTCAATAGTTTTTATTAAGCATTTTAACAACGGAAAATACAAATAAAATACAAAATGTTTCCAAGCGGTACATCTCCCACTTGTAAGAGGGTTGTACATTATGTTGTTACATAGAGCTAGTCGTACAAATACACTCATCACGGCTATTGAAAACATATTCAGTATGTGACAGTTATGCATGACATAGTATACTTGTATACATCTAAGATAGTCATAACATCTTCTGGTTGTGACGAATGTACAGATATGATTCAGAATTAGCAATAGTTGTCCGTTAATCGTTGTCCTCAGTTCTTTTAAGGTATATGTAGGCAGAAGAGAGCGAGAACATTCCAGGACAGCCATTACAGCTCCCTGAACATGTGAATGCAATTCCCTGACTCTGTATACTATCAAAGGATGACAGCCCAAAGAGAGAGCAACTCGGGAAGAAAATACTACCTTCGAGATCATACCCACCTTCATAAATCAGTGTGAAGATCATTCCCTCAACATACTGAAAAAGCACTTCTCCGATAATGAAAATTCATGTAAAGAAGCCAGAATATTCTAAACATCTTCTGTAATCAAATTCATAAGTAACTTCAGAAATGGCAACAATCAGACAGATTTTAGATCTAAACCCTGTTGAACTTAAGTGAGGCTATATCAGGAGGAAAAGAAGCAATCAAATAAAATGTGAAGGCTGGTATAGGAATGAAGTATGAATAGCAAATGTGTTACTTTCATACTTTTTTATCATCAATTTGTGTAAGAACCTAAGAATAAAAGCAACACAGCAATGCTGACAGACAGTACTGTAATGCCACGTTACACCAATGTACATTGAAAGACTTTACGGTAATTAGAATAATGAGCATGAGAAAAGAGTGGAAGAGTCTTCAAACTTAAAGAAAATGGCAATCCATCTTAAAAATGATGAAGAAAGGGAACCTCTTCAAAACTGACATACCTAACTCGTGCTTGAAATAGAAGAATGTGGACACTATCCAGGCCTTGATAATTCCACCTCAAACAGCGGTAAGGTGACAGATGGAACTGTAGAAAGAAAACACGAGGAAGTGAGAAAAACTCAAGGAAAACTGCAGTACAAAGACATTCTTGGGGATGGAACCCATCTCAATCATGAATGCCATGGCTACAAGCTACATTTAAGTGGCTCATTTCAAGATAACCTATATCTGCTGTCCCTATCCTTGGTATGTATGATCAAGATTATGCAGCACCACACTGATCAGTTTTGCCATAATTCACCACTTTGTTATGCAATTATGGCAATTGAATAGATCAGATAGAGGAGGGAAGACTGCCAATCTCCCATTTGGCCTTGCCCAGCTTCTAAGTGCATGCTGGGCAGCAGCAGCACCTTTGAAAGATTATCAAGCTCTGCAACAGAAAGAAATATTATGACCCAGAAACCAGTGAGAGTGAAACTACCTTTTACCTATGGCATGTTATCTCATGGATAATCAATCAATCAATCAATCATGGGTTTGTTGAGTGTGACCACTCACCCGCGAGGGTCTCAAGGCGCTGGGGAGGAGGGGAGGTGCAGGTTCCAGTCCATCAAGGAGGAGGTCTATCGAAGAGCCATGTTTTGAGGTTTCTCGTGAAGATGGGGAGTGATGTCGTCTGTCTGAGGTGGAGCGGTAGGGCGTTCCAGGCTCTGGCTGCGAGGAAGGAAAAGCAGCGGCCTCCCGATCTGGACTTCCTGGTGCGGGGGACACGGCGTAGGAGAGCTGGGCTGATCGTAGTGTCCTTTGGGGTGCGTGGAATTCGAGTCGGCTGTTAAGGTATGCTGGTCCAGTGTTGTGGAGGGCTTTGTGTGCGTGGGTGATAATCTTGAAGGTGATTCTAGTCTCGATGGGGAGCCAATGGAGTGTGCGCAGGTGCTGGGAGATGTGGCAGTGTCTTGGCAGGTTGAGGACCAGTCTTGCGCCGGTGTTCTGGACGTTTTGTAGCTTGCGGTGAGGTTTTTGTTTATTCCGGCGTAGAGTGCGTTGCCGTAGTCAAGTCCGCTGGTGACGAGGGCGTGAGTGACGGTCTTTCTGTGCTCAAGGGGGATCCATTTGAAGGTCTTCCATAGGAGGCGGAGGGTGTGGAAGCAGGAGGGTGCGACGGAGTTGATCTGGCGGTCCATTTTGAGTTCGGAGTCCAGGATCATTCCGAGGTTGCGTGCGTGGTCCGTGGGGATGGACGGGCTTCCGAGGGCGGGGGGCCACCAGGTGTCGTTCCAGGCGTCGGGGTGTGGGCCCATGATGAGTACTTCTGTTTTGTCAGTGTTGAGTTGTAGGCAGCTGCTTTTCATCCATTTGGCGACTGCTTCCATGCCTTCTTGAAAGTTGTGTTTGGCTGCGTTGGGTTCGTTGAATAGGGAGAGGATGAGTTGGGTGTCCGTGGGTTCTGACGATGGGGGCAAGCGGAGCCATGTAGACCTTGAACAGCGTGGGGCTGAGGGAGGATCCCTGGGGGACTCCGCAGGTGGTAGGTGTAGGGTCCGAGAGGAAAGGAGGGAGTCTGACCCGCTGCATTCTGCCGGAGAGGAAGGAGTGGATCCAGTCGAGGGCCTTGCCCCAGATCCCTGCGTCGTAAAGTCTGAGTGCTAGGGTGCGGTGAGAGACTGTGTCGAAGGCCGCTGAGAGGTCGAGGAGGATGAGGGCTACTGTCTCTCCTCTGTCCAGGAGGGAGCGGATGCCGTCTGTAGCGGCGAGGAGGGTGGTTTCTGTGCTGTGGTTTTTTCTGAAGCCGGATTGGTAGGGGTCGAGGATGTTGTGCTCCTGGATGAAGGTGGCAAGTTGGCTGTTGATGGCTTTCTCGATGACTTTCGCTGGGGACAGGAGCAGGGAGATGGGTCTGTAGTTTTTGAGGTCGGTGGGGTCCGCTGAAGGCTTCTTCAGGAGGGGGTTGATCTCGGCGAGCTTCCAGTCGTCGGGGAAGGAGGCGTTTGCAAGGGAGCGGTTGATGGTGTGGCGAAGCATGGGTGCGATGGTGTCGGCGGCTCTGTTGAAGATGTGGTGGGGGCAGGGTCCGTGGGGGTCCCGGAGTGGATTGACGTCATCTTCTTCAGCGTGTCTTCGGTGGTGAGGGCTGTCCAGCTGTCAATCGTTGTCTTCAGGGTGTCGGGGGTGGTTGGGGAGGGTTCAGAGTGTTGGCTGTCTTCGTCGAAGTTGTCGTAAATGTTCTTGATTTTGTGGTGGGAGAAGGTGCTGAGTTTATCACAGAGGTCTTGTGAGGGAGGGATGTCTGTAGACTCGCTGGTGGGTTGGGCAAACTCCTTGATGATGCTGAAGAGCTCTTTGCTGTTGTGCGCGTGTGTGGAGATTCTGTCTTTGATCGCTGTTTTTCTCGTATTTCTGATGAGTTGGTGGTGGGCGTGGGTGGCGGCTCTGAAGTTGTGAGCTTCTGTGGATTTGGAGTTCCTCCAGGCCTTTTCGAGGTGGCGGCATGTGCGTCTGGACTCTTGAAGTTCGGTGGTAAACCATCTGGCTTTCTTGACGTGTGTGTTGTTGTTCTTCTTGAGGGGGGCTATGGTGTTGGCGCTGTCGGAGATCCATCTGTGCAGTGTTCGGGCTGCGGTGTTGAGGTCGTCGGCTTCCGCAATGGTTGGGGTGGAGTTGCCGAGTGAGGCGGTGAGCTGGTCATCAGTGATTTTGGTCCAGTTTCTTCATGGGAGCAGGTGCTGGGTTCTGTGGATGGTGGGTGTTCTGAAGGAGAAGTGGACGCATCAATGGTCTGTCCACGGGAGTGTATTCATCCACTTTCAGACTAAAATATAAAGAGACTGTGATACTTGCAAATAATCCTCCTGAAAAAGGAGATTCCATAAGTAGTTCTGAACAGGCTTGTCATTCAACTAAATAGGAGTAGTAATATTCAAATATACCCCCTGCTGATACATTTGAACAAATATGATATCACACTCTGTGTAATATGAAATATAATAGAACTGACAACCAGTGTTGTAATGTAAAATGATGCAGGCCCCCCTGCATAATGTGAAGAGGGGCCCCTGAGTCTCCCATATCTCACAGATATTCATTATCCTTCAGTGGAATGAGCCCTCCCACCCCCGGAGGCTTTTTGAGCCCCTGAAAGGTTGCAGGGCACCCATGTGCTGCAGGGGTCTGTGTTATGACCCTGCTGTACTTGATGAAACATGCCAGGTTCACAACCAGGCAGCCACGAGTGTGATCGTCATTGACAAAATATGCACGTTTCAGACTCTTGAAAAGCATACAGCAGTTATATATTTATTAGGCTATTTTGCTGGCCAAGTAAAGACCAGCAGAAGAGAATTCACAGGTTTCACCTAAAAGGAAAAGGTCTCCCATTGCTATCCAAAAATAAGAAACTTGGTATGTGGTGAAAGGGCCGAAGGCTATATATCTACATGCACCCATCAAAAATAGATCATGGAGAATTTTGGCTTGGAATCCTTGACATCATATGGCATTACTTTGATCTGCAATAAGTGCCTGACATTTTCCCAGGCGATTGGAATGAGTGACATGATCATCTCGTTTGCTTACACGTACCTCATCTAGGTCAGCAAATACATCTTAACTTATATATGAGCAGTTAATAAATAAATACAATAATAAGTAGCACAGCATATTTTGACCTATTAGAGTGAGCTCCGATTGAGCCTGGGTATTACCAAGAGTAGACATCTGATTGACTATTGGTAGCATCAGAAAATGACCTCTCCGGTGCGTTGAAATGCTACGAATGAAGCTCTCTAAGTCTGTACTCCAAGCATTAATCGCTGAACATGTACATTTCATATGCACAAACACATAAACACACAACAAACACAGACAGAAACAAACTCTCATTTGCACAGAAAGGACTCCCCTCCATTCACTCCCTTGCTGTCTTGTATTTGCCTCTGCTTTTTTCAGTTTAGTAGTCTGGAATGACAATCTCTTCTCTAGGCTCAGACCAGGCAAACTAACTCTAAGAGCAAGTGCTTTGTATTAACAGAATACACGTACGCTATCAGCACTGCTCCGTCTAATGCTCCTTCAACTGACCGTGCCTCTTTACTCTGTTATGAAAACTGTGGTGCAGAATGAATGTTTTGCATATTGGATATTATCTCAACTTTTAGCACTGAAGTCCGAAAGGTTTCAGCCCATATCCCAACTTTCGGATACTGTTTGGTAATTACAATCAGCACAATGTTATACCAACCGTAACATGGTCTCAAACACTCACAACCAAAATAAAATTTGAGCTATCTATTTTTATGTTATTTTATTGTAGGTTAGTGTTTTTTTTTTCTACAACCACATTTTATTAGGTTTTCAAGACATCATCGACATACATAAAACGTATTCACGTCATACATTGTACATATTGCTAAACACATTTGTTCTCTGGTGTGCTTTGATTAACGTCCCTTGTAACAAAACAGCCCCACCCTCCCTCCTTGAGTTGCACTTGAGTTGGTGTAATGGGGTCGCTGGATGTTGCTAGGTCCTTATAGGTCAAGCTTTTTATTTCAATGCGTTGGTGCGCCTGTTGTCTCTGGCCCTATTTTTAGTCCCTTCCCCTCTCCTGTTCCGACGCTGCCTGCTGTGGGGAGCCCGCCCCGCTAGATCCCTGTCTATCTGCTGTTAACTCGCTTACGAGGTTTTCCCATACCCTCGCCCTGTCTATTTTACCTATCCCTCGGCTGGCTTTCCTGAGTAAGAGTCTACCCTCTGCTCCCGCCCATTCTTTGAGTTCCTTTTTCCAAGCACCTATCCGTGGTCCCCCGGCACTTTCCAATTCCTAGCTATCTCTCTCCTAGCCAGAACGTAGGCGAGGTCCTGAAACTTCACAGTCGTCTTGTTTTTGGCCGTGTGCGGGAACCATCCTAATAGGTAGTGCTCTGGGGTTTGTGGAAGCTCTTTGTCAATGAGGTCGCCTACTATATGTCTTATCTCCTCCCAAAACATTTGCAATGTGGGGCAACTCCAGAACATGTGCATGATATGTGGTTCCCTCTCTCCACATCTTGGGCATGCTGCATTCTCTGTCCCAAAGTATCTCCTAATGCCGGACGGGGTGAGGTACGCTCTATGAAGTATGTAAAAATTAATTAATTTAAATCGCGCATTTCTAGATGCTTTTGGGGTTCGCTCTAGTATCCAGTCCCAATCCTTCTCTGGGATCTGCTTCCCCGGGTCTTCCTAACACTGTAATCGCAGGCGCTCCAGCAGTTTTTGCATATCCTGCTGAATTGCCTTGTAGAGGCAAGAGACAGTTTTGATCCTCCCAGCCGATAACGCAACATATCTGCATCCTGCCAGTGCCCGGGGCTCTGCGCCACCTATGCAACAGTGTTTTCTGATCCTTCTAGTGAGGGCCCCATGTTTCAGGAACTGACCTCCTGGCAAATCATATGCCGCTTGCAATTCTTCAAAGGGGAGCAGTGTAGAGTCTTGCCCCTAGGTCCCCTATTACTTTCAGGCCTGCCTCTTTCCAGTCCTCTAGCCCTGCCCAGTGTTCTCCCCGGAGCATTGTTATGGGCAAGTCCGGGGAGTAAGGGATCTTTGCGCCCACTCGTCTCAGGTATCTAGCCCAGCAGCGCACCACCACCCTGGTTTCCGCTGTGTCTCCTGAAGGGTTCCTCCGCACTTGCAGCAGAATCTTCGCAAGGGTTGTGGCATCTGGCGCTGCCGGGTATTGTTCCCTATCTGGGTTTCGCTCAGCTGCTAGCCATTGGATCAGCCAGTACAGCTGCACGGCTATGTAACATCCCTCAAAGTCGGCGACCGCTAAGCCACCTTCCGCAGAGGAGCGCTGCAAAGAGGCTAGCACTACCCTTCTGCATCCTGCTCCCAGATAAAGGATGTTATCATTGAGTCAAGATCTTTGACTGTTGCTTGCGGTATCCACACCGGTAGAGCCCCAAAATAATACAGTAGCTGCGGCAGTGCCACCATTTTCAAGACTGCTACCCGTCCAGCTACTGATAACGGCAATGTCCCCCAGAATTCCATCGAGGACCATACTGATCATATCGCTACCCACGTTACCCTCTAACAGCTCAGCTGAGCCGTGGTATATTTTGACTCCCAGGTACGGCAGGCAGTCAGGTTCCCACTTCAGGTTCCCTAAATCAGGCGGTGGGGGGGTATTATGCGCCATAGGGTATAGTCCAGACTTCTGCCAATTGACTTTGAGGCCAGATATATTGCCAAACTGGGCCAGCATGCCTTGCGCCCCTCTCAGCTCTTCCGCCATGTTACTAAGGAATAGTAGGAGGTTGTCTGCATATAAGGCTATAGAGTGTCTCACCTCCCCAGTCCTCAGGCCATTATAGTCCTGCCCGTACTCGCCCTGCACACCAGAGGTTCCATGACAAGAGCAAACAGCAGTAGGGAGAGGGGACATCCCTGCCTCGTGCCCCTCTCCACCTTATGCCAGGTTCTGCCTGGGTGAGATGGTCTTCCTGGTGCACACTCAGGCTGTGGGGGTTGCCTATAATAGCCGTACCCACACAAGAAAGCCTCCTCCCTATCCCATCCTAGACAGAACTTCATAGCGGTAAGGCCACTCAAGGCTGTCAAAGGCCTTCTCGATGTCCACTGCGAACACCGCCACCTCTCGCCTGTCTCACTCGTTGGAGTCCATCACAGCCAGGAGTCGCCGAATATTTATGGCCGTGTTCCACCCTGGAACAAACCCTGCTTGGTCGCATGGACCAGTTCCAGCATATGGGGAAGGAGATGCATCGCTAAGATCTTGCTTAGTATTTTATAATCCATGTTCAGCATGGATAGAGGTCTATAGGCTGTGTAGTCATGCGCCTCTTTCCCAGGTTTAGGCACCGGGATGATGAGGGCCTCTCTTGTACTCTCGGGCAGTACTATCCCCCCCTCGGGCCTCCTGGTATAGTGCGACAGTTCCTCCACGTACGCTGCGTAAAATTCGTCCAGCAGACCGTCTCTGCCCAGGGTCTTATTCCTTGCCATGCACTTGATGGCAGCCCGCACCTCCTGCTGTGCTATGTCCACTCCCAGCTCCTAGGTCTCTTTGGGGCTCAGCCTCCTCATCTGCAGACCCGTAAGATATTCCCAGGCGTCCGCATTATGGCCTTGCAATGACCTTTAATATAATCTCGCATAGTAGCGGGCGAAGACCTCATTGATCTTTGCCTGCGTGTAATGCCTAACCCCTTCCTCATCCTCTATTTCCACCAGTGGTGAGCTCCTGCTCACCGGGTTTGCCAGCGATCCTCATTTATCTCTTTCTGCGTGGGTGCGCTCTAGGTACTTCCTATAGTCAAAGCGTCTAAACCTCTCTGTCTGTCTTGCCACTTCCTCTTTGGCCTCCAATACTGCCTGCTGGAGCACTGGATGCTCTGGCCGTCTACGCTCTAGTCCCTTAAGGGTCCCCTCCGCCTTCTCCACCTCCCCCAGAAGGGTGCCCCTGATCCCTGTAGTGCATGTTATACACTGGCCTCTCAGGACCGCCTTGAAGGCGTCCCATTCTGCATTCGGCGGGGAGGCCGTCCCCGCGTTGGCCGCAAAGTAATGCGTAATTTCACCCCTGATCTCTTCCTGGAAGACCTGGTCCTCCAGAGTGTCCGGGCGGAGCCTCCATGTAGGGATGGGTGGTATAGGGTGCACTCATCTCAGGGATAGGACCACAGGGTTAATATCGTGCACAAGAGGTATTCCGCTGTGATAACGTGGCGTTGCATGTCTGCCGTACATAAGAAAGCATCTAGGCGCACGTGTACCTCATGTACCACGGATAAATAGGAATAGTCCCTATCCCGGGGGTGTAAGGTACTCCAGGCATCTATCAGCCCCCAACTCTGTCTCCAGATATTGAATGCGTGTGAGGCGCGTGCTGCTTGGGAGCCTCGCAATGGGGGGTGAGATCTGTCTATGTGTACATTGTCTACACTGTTGAAGTCGCCCCCCCATTAGGGTAGTTCCAGTCAAATATGGCGTCAGGCAGTGATTCAGTCGTGAGAAGAAAGCTGATTGTTCTGCATTGGGAGCATAGATACTAACTATACTTAGCTCCCAGTCCTCTAACCGCCCGTATGGCTACGTATCAACCCTCCGGATCTACCAACGAGTCCGTTAATTAGAATGGGACTCCCGCTTGGATCCATATTAACACCCCCGTGCATATGCCGAATATGTAGTGTAGAAAAGTTGGCCCCTCCAACATCTCTGCAAAGCCCGTCCCTCTTTCTACGTTAGGTGTGTCTCTTGCAGTAAGGATATCTGGGCTCCCCGCCTTCTGATGTAGGAGAGGACTTTATGTTGTTTCGTCATTGTGTGCATACCTCTAATGTTCCACTTCATACATTTGTATTTCTGTAAGTCAGCCATTGGGTAATGTCACAATTCTCGGCCCTCCTCCCGCCCTGTGCATTGTCATCAACCTGCTCTCCTCACCCATTCCAATTCGGATCTCTGAGTGCTGCAACTCAAGGTATCCCCCCCATGTCAACAATAAACATTTCCCCCAACTCCCACTCCCCAAGACAAGCAGGAAAACACCCCCATCCAAAGTAGGGTTATAAGTCCACAAGTGACTGCTTGCAGTTCTATCAGTAAGTTGCAAGGGGGGAAGGCCGCCCGCCCGCCGCTCTCCCAGTCTCTGCAGCCACCATTCAGTTCTGCGGTCCCAAGGGAACCCCCGCAGCACCCCTCCCATCAACCCGAATACCTTGTTATTGGGTCAGGTGCTTCTAGTGTCTCTCCTGCCCTGCTTACAGTTGGTCCCATCTCTCTGTCTAAGCGATGTCGTCCGCCGTCTGCGGTGTTACGTCCAGGAGTACCACGCTCTGCACCTCAGAGTCACTGGACCCCAGCTCCGAGCCAGAGTCTGCTGCTGCTTCGCTGCCCTCAGTGGGTACATAGTTTCTCCCTTTTCTGCTCATCAACGCCACCACCTGCATCGCATTCTGATGCTCTAGTTGTGCCTCCTCCTGTGTGGGGGCTAAGGTCTCTCTCAGGGCCCGACGACCCCGAGAGCGGTTCTCTCTTCTTCTTCTCTTCTCAGGGTCTCGCAGCGGTTCCATCCCTTCGTGCTTCTCCAGCCATTGTGATGCCTCCTGTGGGGTACTGAAGAATTCCGTTCCGTTCTTCGTGGTCACTCGTAATTAAGCCGGGGATTGTGTGACATACTTGTAGTTCAGTTGTCGAAATCTTTGCTTTACCTCTCGATAGGAGCCCCTCTGCCTTTGCACATCCCTGGAGAAACCTGGGAAGTTTTGCACCGTGGAATTTTCCACTGCTATGTCCCTTTTGAGGCACGCCTGGGCAAGGATGTGGTCTCTGTCTCTATAATAGAGGAGTTTCGCTACCACCTCCCGTGGCGGCGCTTCTGGTATGGGTGGTCTCGCCGGGACTCGGTGCGCCCTCTCTAGGGCGAAGAAGCCTGATTGGCCATCTGGCGCTACCTCTTCACGCATCCATTTTTCAAGGTAGTCTCCCATGCTGTGGCCTCCTATTTTTTCCGGCAGTCCTTTAATTCTGACATTGTTCCTGCGTGATCTTTTTTCAGCGTCCTCGGCTCGGAATTCTAACGTGCGCACCTTTGTCTCGAGAGTTGCTAGTTGCTTCTTCATTGCCGCTATGTCCGGTAAAGTCTCAGAGAGCTGGCCTTCGTTCGTCTTCACACGCTCTGCCAGCTGCTTGTGGTCTTCCCGGAGTAGGCCCAGATCCAGGCCCAGCGAGTCAATTTTGGCGTCCAGGTGTTCGCTGGAGGAGGTAATGGCCTGCAATATGTCCTGCAACGTGGGGTCTCCAGGGTGCTCTGCTTGCGACTGAGGCTTCCCTCTCTCCTCCATCGACTTTTCTATAGGGGCCTCTTCTCTGTCTTTCTTTTTAGGGACTTTCCCCATCGTGTCCTCTCGGTCTACGGCGCTTCTGGTGCAGCGGGCGCTCATATATTGTTGCTTTCAGCTCTCGTCGCGTATGGGGTTTTCTCTACTTGTGGGCGTTCTGCGGTCCGTTATGTTCTCCCGATTGCACGCAGGCCTGATGCGTCCGCCTCTGCCCCGGTTTCACACTGCTCAGCACAGGTCCCCTCGGCCGCGCTCTGTATTGACAGTTCGGGCCTGAGTCCACCTCCCTCAATGCTCTTCAGGCCCCTCACGTCGTGTTGAGTTTAGGTCTTGTGCGCCTTTATGTGCCGCTCGGATGGTCGCTTGCTCAACCGCAGACTCCTAGGCAACAGTTCGATTAGTGTAACCTCTTCACATGTCCCGCCTCTACTCTCCACCTCTCTGCATGCTCCTCGGGGCCCTGTGCTCTTTGGGCATAACCTCCTAGTCGGCGCTCGTTGGGGGGCCTCTCCACTGCACCGTATGCTGGGCTCCGATGCATACAGTTTCCTAGGCCCACTCTCTGGCCTCATCAGTGTTGTAGGGCCTGATCAGTTGCTCTAGGCCTCTTTGACCGCGCCGGTATTCCCTTCCCCCCCTTCGTCAGGCCCTAGGGTCCGAGATATGCTGCACCGCTTGAGTGGGGGGCCCTCCTTCAGCTCTGTCCGCCCGTCATCTATCACTTCCGCTTGGCCCTCAGTTGCGTCCCCTGGGCCACTGCGGAGACGCTCTCTCAGAAGACGTCCAGGCTCTCCCAGTCTCAGGTCTGTGCAGGGCCCTCTCCAATGGAGCCCTGGTCCCCGCCGAAGCTGCTCCCAGCAGGTCTTTTTTATTTTCAACCCCACCGAGTGGTGTCGGAAGGCGCCCGGTCTGCGCTCAGTCCGCTGCGCTGGGGGCCCTCCTGTCTCCATCTTGGGCCCCTGCTGCCGCCCCTTCTGTTAACGGTAATGATGCTGCAGTTCGCTCACCTCGGGGGGGTCAGCGCAGTCTCCTCAGGTGCGCCGCAGGGTCACCTCCTTTGCCCCGCTCTCAGCTGCCAATTGCTTCTAGGCTTGGCTCTCGGGCCAGTCACGTGGGGTCTCCAGCAGGCCTGCTTCCGCCGGGTCTCGGCATCTCTGCTTTTGCTTCAGGAGGGCCCTAGGCCCAGCCCAGGATCCGGCGGGGCAGCAGGGGGACACCCTATATTCCCGGCTTCTCTTCAGCTTTTCCAGCGATGCCGGCGGACTTTCCTTTTCGGCGCCGCTACTTCTTCACGGGCGCCGCCATCTTGACTCGCCTCCAAGCCGCGGTTGGAGTTTGCTTTTCTTTGACGGGGTGGGGGTTTCCACTCTTCTCGTGCACACCTCTCACTCGGGGTGACTGCGGGAGTGCGCTGCAGGAGCTTTTATCCCATTCTGGGAGTCAGGATGTTACTCGATGGCAGCTGGCCGACCGGAGCGCGCGAGCTGTGCTGCTCACGCCATCGGCGCCAAGCCATGCCCCTGTAGGTTAGTGTCTTTTGACGTCTGGTAAATGATGTGCCTAAACTAACTACAGTGACCTAATTAGATTCCTACTTTACATTAATCAGTTAATACAAAATTCTACCTCAATATTCTGTTTTCCACATACATTTCACAGTGTTACTAGAGGACATGCATGTCACATGCTTCAAAAGGATCATACACAAGGATGCAAGAGGGAAATAATGATGATGTGAAGTAGTGGCATGTGAAGATGTGTTGGTAAACAGACCAGGTCACATTTCGTGGTTGATTATGATGTCGTTCGGAAAGGCTCCAAACAGCATTCGAATCGTCCGAATCCGATTCGGAATCCTCCTTTCCGGCCTACTCGGACACTTTCCCCAATGACCGATTACTATGGCTGGAAAGCGTTCAAACTGTCCGACTCGGTTCCGAAAGGCATTGGGAGTAACCGAGTCGCTCGGAGCCGAATCGTAGCAGTCTATGGACCGCTTTTCGAGCCGAGCGAATTAGAATGTCAGATTCGGACAGCCTTTCTGATTCTGTTGTGCCGACATGGATTGGCTTTCGGAATCTGACTTTGGGGGCCCTTCACCTGGGGCCCTCCGAATCGGGCCCGTGGGGGTAACCATGGGTCCCCCCTTTCTATACATGCACAGTGTGGCAGGCACCATGGGGCGCCCTCCACAGGATGCAAGATTTTCCCCAACCACCCCTTTTGTCAATGGGAGCCTGTGTTCTCTTTCGGAACACAGGCTCCCATTGAAGTCAATGCGAGTCCTACCGTACGATGTCCAAAAGCATCCAATCGTTCGGTCGGACTCGCAGAACCTGATTCGGTCGGAAACGATTCAGAAACCAATTCGGTCAGAAGACTTTCCAGACAACATTGTAATCGACCCCTTAGTAGCCATTTGCAAGAAGCAGTTTCTGATAGACCTAAAGTATTCAATAAGGTGTTCCTAGGATATTACTTACACCTTTAAAATTCCATGCTTGTCCTCTGCTACTTCAGAATAAATTTAGAATGAAGAAAATCAAGCCTCCCTGCCTGATACAAAATGTTTAACAGTCGCTAGAGATACATGGGAAGATTTTTTTTTATATCTTGGACTTGATAATAACTGGGTGACACCATTTCCTGACCTGGTCCACAGGTATCTTTAACTCTGACTCAGTTTTAAAAAGAGCCTGACAGAGGATCTTCTTTAAGAAGCTGCAGACTGAGAAAATGTTATAATCCTGGAACTAGAGAAGAACTGACCAAAGAAAGACTGCACAAAGGGGTTGAGTTTGAAAGCGCAATTCCTGAATATCTGCAAAGGAATCAGTTAATGGCATATTTTCAACTATCAAATCAGCCCCAACAGCCACGTTGAGCCAGGGACCATACTGAAATTCTAACCATCAAGTCTCTTATGGATCATGGACTCTGAAAGACTCTTTCACTTGGTAGGACCTTTTCACCACAGCTTTATGGGGCATCTCAAAAGATTTGAGACAGAGTTTTGACATCTTTGAGACAGACGTGTAGGCCAAGTAGTGGCTCTGCCTTTTTACATCATCAGTATTGCCTTGATCACAGATGCACTGTGATTGTAACCCACAGGAACTGAATCTGCATTGACTACTTAATGCCGGTTCTTTAACCTAGAGGTTCAGCACCTTTGAGCCAGAGTTACAAATGCTTACAAGCAGTGCTTAATTTGAGCCGATGGTTTCCAGTGCTCAGCACCGGCACCTAATTGTCAACACCGGCACCTATGACAGTCTGCCACATGGTGGAACTGTTTGTCTAATTTACAAATAAGCACAACAACAATTGTTTATTAATTTGATATACATAAAAATGACTCATAACTGCTGCTCAAGCCATTGTTAAACTCTTGGTTCCTGGAATAGACTGAATGGTTCCATTTGTGGGACTGTGATGGTTAGTAGTTGTGTTGGGACTGTCATTGGCAGGGGCAATGGGTGGTGAAAGTTGCAGGGGCCTCTGGACGAGTGCCCTGGCACTTATTAATTTACAAATTAAGCACTGCTTACAAGCTTGTCTCCCCTTCGTTTTAAGAATCATTCTCTTAGAATTAATTACATGAAATGTATGTATGCCTGGCTGCATGACCATTTGAACTAACAAGCACTGCATGAAAACGATTTAGACCCAAGCTCCTTCCTCTGTAGACTTACATGCAGATACAGATTACTTTCTTAAGGCTTCTCTGATGCCCCCTCTTTCATAAACCTTAAACTATTTCTGTCACATTTGTTCTTATGGACAATATTATCATTTTAAACCCATGAACAGTCTCCATTACGTCAATGAAAGCTATTGTACCGATTTTATATGTTTAGTATTTTTAAGCTAAAATGTATTGTAAACCGGTAAGTTCTCTATCTCTTTAATTTACACATAACCCTTCTAAATCTGGGATTGACTTATTCTAAAAACCCAGTAAACAAAAGTGAGCTAAGGACACTAACTGAAACCTATTTCCCTCTGTAGACTGGACAGTGGTGCATAAACCAAAAGGCAAAATTCTAAAACCAACCAGTTACCTTCAGTGACTCAACATAAAACAGATACTTATGGCATTCTTATACTGCAAATTAATACACAATTTTACACTCTATACATTCCTTTCACCTTCACGCAACATCACACTTCAACGACCTCCAGAGTCATACAAACAAAAGAATTATTGTTATTGGACAAACTTTACAATACAAGGAGCTCCCATCTGACTACAACCAGTAGCAAAGCGACAACTTCTCAAACCAATGTTATTCTATGCAAAATGTCCATCTTAAATTAAAGCACTCTAACAGTAGAAGGCTTTTAAATCCCATATTCCTGCAATGAGTCGTAGTACACCCACTTTTACCAACTGCAGACAAATACTCTTCACTGCCTATTACAAAAAATAACAACCATTAAAACTGTTTCAAAAACTGTGTATTAAGGAAATCCCAGTGGCGGCCGACGCACAACAAAAAACAGTACCTGTCGCTGTCCCGACGCCGACTGCCTCCTTAATGCTTCACTCCCGGCAGTCACTGGGAAAGCACAGGCTCCCCACCCAATCCAGATGCTGCTCTCATGCTATGAGAGCAGCAGCAGGATTAGTCTGAGCGTCCTGGTCTGCCGCTCAGACAGTGCCTGGGACACAGCTGGCTTGGAGAAAAAGCAGGACACACCGGCCAAACTGACATGCACACTTCTAACTGCCAACCAATCGTCCCTGTCATGGCCCAAACGCGCCCCGGATGTACGCATGCTCACCTCAGCCAGAGCTAGTCACAGAAAAAAATATATATTATTGTTTTAATATCATGTTATTTTCCTGTGACTGACTCTAACCAGTGGGGTGACGCTCCTCTGGTTAGCCAGTCTTAGAAACATAAAATTATATTAAAATATTATGGAGGAGCCGCCCCTGCTAAATCCTCAGTCTTGCAACTAGTCAAGTCTGGCTCACTTTGCATCACCACAAACATGGGCCCATCTCCCTGTCGGTCACACAAACAAAATTACACCAGATAATCTAGGTACACAATATCTCTAACTCTGCAACCAGCCTGTGCCTGCTTAGCTTGTAGTCACTTGTGGCACAGGACTCACTCGTTCCTGCTTATCACACAACATTACAACAGAACTTTGCTGTCTGAGCAACTACATAGATCTACAAAAAATCAGAGGGAGAATGAGGATTGGGCTAGGTTCACCCTCCTGTATGTTCAGAGTACAGCAAAACAATCCATAAATAACGGATCATAAGAACCTAGCCAAAGAGAAATTGTAGGTTCACAACAATGGTGTGAATCGCAACTGTCAGTGGAAAAGAAAATGTATTTTCTTGAGTTCCTCACTCACCCAGGTTGCCCCTAGGTGACATGCTTCATCATTGGAGCCATCCCAGCATCTAGCTTGGAGCGCACTTCACTGCAGTTACGTAGGAGCACTGGTTATGTGAATATATGTAGTGCAGTGTAGGGGAGTGGTGTTTGTGCTAGTTGAAAATACACCTAACTAGTTTAATGCTTTATTCCTGCTCCTAGTTGGTAAGGATAAAAGGGGGTTAATAAAGGGAAAAATAACTGTTATGTGATTATAATCCTTAGTATTGTGTCGACATGTTCGAGGTGTCCCCTAAACTTCTTCTTCAGGACAGCATGGCCAGCCCCATGTGTACACTCCGTGCAGAACCTAAATAAGGTGAAAAACAGATATTAAATGCACATCTATTGTGTGCGCATTGATATCATACATACGGTTAACGCTGAACCCGTAGTATTTATTTAGTAGCAGTAATATGCCCCATGGTCTGTCTGGGTGGAGGGGCCTGTAGAACCTGTGCTCGGCTGCCCTCCGTCTGTGTGACCTGTTAGTCCCAGGCTCGACCGCAGACAGACCATGGGGCATATTACTGCTACTAAATAAATACTACGGGTTCAGCGTTAACCGTATGTATGATATAAATGCGCACACAATAGGTGTGCATTTAATATCTGTTTTTCACCTTAATTTAGGTTCTGCACGGAGTGGTACACATGGGGCTGGCCCCCATGCTGTCCTGAAGAAGAGGTTTAGGGGACACCTCGAAACATGTCGACACAATACTAGGGATTATAATCACATAACAGTTATTTTTCCCTTTTATTAACCCCTTTTTATCCTTACCAACTAGGAGCAGGAATAAAGCATTAGCTCACTAGTTAGGTGTATTTTTAACTAGCACAAACACCACTCCCCTACACTGCACTACACATATATTCACATAACCAGTGCTCCTACGTAACTTCGCAAGTCGCAGCACGCCCCAAGCAGTAGATACTTGGGATGGCCCCAATGATGAAGCATGTCACCTAGGGGCAACCCTGGGTGAGTGAGGGGACTCAAGAAAAGAACTTTTTCTTTTCCACTGACAGTTGCGGTTCACACCATTGTTGTGAACCCACAATTTTTCTTTGGCTAGGTTCTTATGATAAGTTATTTATGGATTGTTTTGCTGTACTCTCAACTACATAGATCAACATAATCCTGCCACTAAACATAATGAAACTCACTCATCAGTGGCCTCACAGCAGGCAAGATCCATTAATCAACAAAATACATCACCTAGTACTCGAGGCTATAACTAGTATTTCCACATAAATTAATACACTTACAACATTCGCTTTGAAAGATCACAAACAGTTACAGCAGACGCATAATAAAAAGGTCTATGCAACAAAAATGTGAACTTTAACTACTGCATGAGCAATGTATGAGGTAAGCATGTTATAGACATCTAGACAACATATGCTAAATATGGCTTCTAGAAAAGGCACCTTAATGCGAAAACTGAAGTTTTCTTCTTCGCACATTATTGCCTCACTATTTCCCCTCAATTTTACACTATTCACACAAACCACTAAGGTGCTGGATACACTCCATGGTAGAACAGAGGAGGAGAAATGACGGCCAAAGAGCACCAGTTTGCCAATATTTTCCAGCTGCTGCAAAGAACTCCCTTTCTGTAAAAGTTTATGAGCTTCACAATTCGCGATGCTAATGTAGTTAAAAAGAATGCAAAATTCTGACAAGTGATACTTTATATGTTCACGCATACCTACATATATAATCCTTCTTTAGGGTCCACAAGATAATCCCTCTTAGGCTATATTACAGCCTGTTGTTTACTCCTTCTTCACCTTATTTCATCCCAGGTTTGATATTCTTAACAAGACATTGAATACCAGAAGGAATCCTTACAGAACTCACTGGGCCCTCAGCCATCTTCTTCATCAGATAACCCTGTTAAGAAACTGGTTTCCCAACTCCACTCAGTGGAAAGACATTATTTCCATTCTATGCTGAAGTTCAGCCTCCGAACATTTTACCCTTAGTTGTCTTTGTGCCATTCCTGTTGTTTTGTTTGCTAGAGCAAGCATTTATCATTTTATTTTCAGTCTGTTTCCCTGCATTATTTTGTTGCTGGACAAATTACGTGTGCCATGCTTTAGCTGGTGGCTGGGCCTCTGCCATATATGCGGACACTACCACGTTCACCTGGTTTTAGCTTTCTTGTTGGCAAGTATGGTTCTGAACTGTGTGGTACCAGGCCCCTGCTCATCGTTATGACCCGAGAGGGTTGTATTGGAGAATTATATTATAATTTTGGGCCATAATACTAATCCACACTTTTCACCAAATAAGATTTGCAGCCTGAGATGTGAAAGAACTCAAACCTGAATGTTCTTGTGCAGTGGGAAACGAGGATAGGCAGTAGAAGAGAAACACACAGGAGGCCAGAAGTTGGGCTCCGAGTTTTCAGGATTGCATCCATCTCACTCTCTCTCTTTCACAAAGAGTGCAGAACAGTGGTGGTAACGTCCATACCAGAGGAATAGCAAGTGTGGATATTGTTAGACATGGTATTCATTAGAATAGGAAATCTACAGTGTTTTCATTAAAAGGAATGCTATTGTGCTCAGTAATAATTGGCCTTCTCTCAGTTGTCTGGCTAGTGCCCGCATCACTGTGTCATTTCACTATCTTGCCCTGCCACTCAGGGTAGGGACATCACTTGCTCCACATATTCAAGTCAACTTGTACTACTGACCATCAGGACTGGATTAATAAAGGGAAGACCACGGACATTTTGAAGAAGGTTACAGCTGTTGCAAGGTCAACATCCTGCCTGGGAGGAGAATGTATGTGACAACTAGCACAGCAACTCCAGGAAGACTATCTTGGGTCAGACAAGTTACCTTCAAGCACACTCAGACGGTTTGGCCTGTACATCTCCTGTGACCTTCAGGCATGGCAAAGACCCATACTGAACTGACCCCTGATAACACTCCTCTCGGACAAGAATAAAAGGTGACCTGTCTATGCTTCAGGAAACCTTGGCGGTGGGATGACTAAACGATCTGTTGGTAGTGAGATCTGGTGCCCTTCTGAATAGTTTGGTGCTAGAATTCATTTTTTGATCCACATATCTTTAATATGATGCTTTGACCTTTAATAGATTGCTGTCCATTGATTGGGGTACTGCTGATAAGGGTTATACCTTTTTTTGACTCCTAAAATGGGTTTCTGAATAGTAACTAAATCGCAATTTGGAAGGACTTGTTTTGTGTGTCCTTTCAAATTGTGATTCGGTAAGATATATTTCAATGGTTGGCAACTGGAACTTTGGTTGTAACCCATTGAAAATTTACAGACTCCGAAGTTGGAGTGATAACCTAATTGCAAAATGTAAAGGTTCCACCTTGGACACCTTTCCCTTTGTGAATTGAGGTAAATTTTTCAGTGGGCATGGGCCAAGGAACCACAGACAATATTCTCTGAAACTTTTCAGAAAACAAAACTTTTTTAAGCAACCACGTTTCCGTTTATGGAAGTTGAGCTGCTTTAAGAAAAATGTTTAAATGTTTACTTCATTTAAAGTCAATCACAGACACTTGTAGTCCACCATCCCTGTGACAATGACCAATCGGAGTGAGGAAATTAATTAAGTAGGTTGGTTTCTGACTCATTCCAAATCCTTAATATGCAAGCTGACCTACTAGCAAATTACTCTTTATTTCCACTTATTTGATGCTTTCATATGTCTCAAATTTCAGCCTGCTGTTATTGTAACTCCATTTTAAAGTATACAAAAAGTGATGGATGGAATGCTTGAATTAACCTCAGCCACTGGTAATTACTTGGGCCACATCCCAGTCCATTGTTACTTTGCACACCATGCCACATCAGTTTGGACCCAGCTATATGTAAATCAGTCTTGACCCTGCTCCAATGGGAACAGTCCAGCCTGCTGCCAAGCCAGGTCCTCCCTGAACTAGAACACTAGCAACCCAGGATGTGTTTAAACCTAGTTATGGGCTCATCACCCAGATATAGCTTGGTTCCAATGACACTGTCTGCAAGGACCCATGTCTGGGCATACCCGTCCCACTTAGGGGTGCATATTAAAGTATACAAAAAGTGATGGATGGAATGCTTGAAATAATCTCAGCCTGTGCTAATTACTCGGGGCTACATTCCAGGCCATCAATATTTTGCTCATCATGCCACCTCAGTTTGGACCCAACTATATGCTAACCATTTTTGACCCTGTTCCAATGGGAACAGTCCGGCTCGAACTGCCAAGCCAGGTCCTACCTGAACCGTAACACAATCAACCCATAACTAGTGTTACCCTTGTTATGGGCTCATCAGCCGGGTGCAGCTTGGTTCCAGGGAGACAGTGTGCGCGGGACCCACATCTGAGCATACTCGTCCCACTTAGGGAGACATATTAAAGTATTTGTGCTTGTTTTAAAGTTATTGTGTAAATTAAATGCTACTAGTTGACCTACAACTTTAAAACATGTCCCATGTCTGCTATTGCAGCCTGAATGCAAATTTAAACTGCCAATTCATCTTGGCAAAATATTCCCCTTGCCAAGCCTTAAACTCCCCTTTTATTACATATGTCATGCCTAAGCTAGGCCCTAGGTAGTCCACGGGGCAGGATGCATTGCAATTAAAAGGTTGGACATTCACTTTTAAGTTTTATATATGCTGGTAATGGAAAACCCACACATTTTGTTTTCACTACAGTGAGGCATAGGCCTCCCATAAGATAAAAATGGGTTTCCTTATTACATTTAACAAGTGCTAACGTTTCATTGGAAACAGGTGAAGATTTCATGTTTGATGTCTGAGAAATTGAAATTAAAAATCCACTTTAATGGGAAAGTTGGATTTTAAGTTCCAATTTTGAAAATGCCATTTTCAGAAAGTTGGCATTTTTCTTCCCCAGTTATTTGATGCCTGCAGTTTTTTCCTGGGTCACATGACTGGGTTTAGTTGGCAGTTGGACTTTGTTAATCCCTTCCATATAGTCAGACAATAGAGGGATTAGGGTAAACAGCCTTTACAACAAGGCATTTACTACGCAAAGCCTTTACCACTCATCCTTTACCACTCAGTGCCTTTACCAAGCATTACCTTTACCACACACCAGTCTTTACCAAGCATATGCCTTTATCCTGCAAGCCTTTACAACAAAATGGGAAGTATATTTCAGGTAAGTGTGTGTGTGTATATATGGTAAAAAAACATAGATAACAGGGATGTTATAGTTTGGCTCATATTTCACTCATGCAAAACCAGTGAAATTCAGCAGCCATAATTAGCTGAGCTAACTATAACTTACGCCCCAACATGCACTGCTTATGACCTCACATATTACATCACTCATGACATGGTCAGTAACATCACTGATGACATCTCAAATGACATCACTGATGAAATTACGGATGACACCCATTCAAACACTGATACAGACAGTCACACACCCACTCAGATGGCATATCTTAGAAATAGTATCACTCATTAGTAGTTCAGAAAGCATAGTAATTTAACTCATGCAGTAGCTTAGTATATATTTTTACGTCTCAGAAACGTTTACGAAACACTTACACTCACTGGATGGTGTCATCAATTATGTCATCAGTGATGTAATTTGAGTTGTCATCCTGAGATGCCTAACTATAACATCCCTGTATCCTTTGTTTTTTTTCAATGAATATATTTACAAATATGTCTTTCACTTACTTGATATATACTTACCATTTTGTTGTAAAGGCATGTGTGGTAAAGGCATATGCGTGATAAAGGCTTGTGTGGTAAAGGTAATGTGTGGTAGACATTGCGTGGTAAAGGATGCAGGGTAAAGTCTTGCATGGTAAAGGCATTAATTTTAATGTCATACAACCAGGGATTAGGTGTGTGTTAGAAATGGGGGTCTCTAGTTGGCAATGGTTTGCACCGTTGTCCCAGTCGGGACCATTCTTCCTAGTCAGGGTAAGGGGGATACACTTCTAAAATAACCCCTGCTCACCCCCTTGGTAGCTTGCACGAGCAGACAGGCTTATCTCAGAGGCAGTGTGTAAAGCATTTGTGTACACAGACAGTAATACAGTGAAAACACTACAAATGGACAACACACCAGTTTAGAAAAATAAGTACTCTTTATGTTATGTTATGTTATGTTTTCCGGATTTATAGAGCGCATGGCTGCCCCAGCAACAAGGCATCCCAGCGCTAAAGCTAGCAGAGGCAGAGAGAGCAAGAGAGTTAGTAACTGGAGAATAGCCAGGTCTTGATCCTTTCAATCCATTTATCTAAACCAAGCAAGACCAAAACGACAAAAATCCACAATACAGTAATGAAAATATGACTTTCAAGAGGTAGAAACAGCTCTGTTCAAAGCAAAGTGTAGATGTGACACTTTCAACACAAAGTACCTTGGATGCGTCAAAAGCAAGAACAGCAGGGAAGGTGATGCTTCGGTTCCTTACGTGCAGGGAAGGTGATGCGTCAGTTCCTTACTCCAGGGGAGGTGATGCTTCGGTTCCTTACTGAAGTGGAGGCGATGCGTCGGTTTCTTACTCTGCGGGGTGGTGATGTGTCGGTTTCTTACTGCGGCTCCGGTGTCCTTGTAGACTTGGTGCCCGGTGCGATGCATGAGGATCGGGGATGGGTTGGTTCTCGATCCGGCAACAGCGCTTGCATTGATTTCTTCAGCCGCGGTCCCACGATGCGTTGGTTCTTGCAGCCGCAAATCAGGGCCTGCGTCGGAATCGGTGCAGTGATCTCAGCCTTCGTAGATCGGTGCACTCGATGCAGCATGCGGCGATTTCTCGGCTATGTGTCGGAAACAGGTACGGATGCGTCGCGCTTCTCCTCGTTGCGTTAGTTTTCCAGCTCCCAACAGCAGGAACAACCTCCAGAGGCCAAAAACAGCAGCAGGCACCTCTTGGCAGGTCAGAACTCTCAGCAAGAGAGTTCAGGGGAGCTAGGGGTGAAGTCTATGTATCCCTGAGACTTCAAAACAGGAGGCAAGCTCTACTTCAAGCCCTTGGAGATCTTCCTCAAGCAGGGGACACAGCACACAGCAAATTCCTCGTCCTTTCCTTGGCAGAAACAGCCACTGCAGGCCAACCCCAGAGAGCACACAGCAAAGGGGCAGTACTTCTCCTCATTTTCTCCAGCTCCTCTCCTTGGCAAAGGTTCCTCTTGAATTCCAGAAGTAATCTAAAAGTCTGGGGTCTGGGCCCCACTTTTTATTACACAAAATCATTGTGTAATAAAACCTTATTGCTGTTTGTGTGCTCATAAATAATTTACACATTACCTCTAAGGCTTTGTGCCAAGCTACCAGAGGGTTAAACTCAGGTTAATTTAGTAACTTTTATCGTTCACCCTGGAAGATATTGTGGCTGTTGCTTAAGTAGGGTTAACGCCTCACCCAGCCAACAACCAAATTTCTCACAAGAGCATTTCATTTCAGAGGATATTGCAATCTGTGACCTGTCAGGTGGGTAGTCTAGTGGAGATTGACTCATCCTCCATGAATAGGTTCTCGAGAACATATACATTTTTGGTTGGTTTTGTTTTTCCCCATAGTGATCACACCAATTATCACTACTTTTGTAGGTTTCTCTGTCCTTTTCTATCAAGTGAATGAAATCAGGAGAGAGATATCTGTTTTTGCTTTAGGATCAGTACTATGTTGATTTGTGTACCCTACATAGTATGGGGTATGGTCATTGTTTTGAGTGGAACAAATTAACTGTAGACTAGTGTGCAATGAAAGCTCTTTTGCAGTACAGCGGGAAAGATTCCTACACAAAAGAAATCCTCTGCAGCATTTTCCTCTTTCTATGTGGGCTGCAGAATCCTCAGGCGGATGTTGTATAACTTCCTGTGCACAGTAAAGAGGTGAAATGTCATCAGCCATGATGAATGAGAGTCCAAACATCAGATAGTTGTGCTGTTGGCTAAAGCAAAATTTGACTGCCAGTTCAAGTAAAGCAGTGATTGAAGAGGGCTGACCAATACCCTCTCTATGTAATACTAGTTAATGTATTAGTTACAGCAGCTCTGAAGAGGCATAGAAGGGTGTCTCTAATTGGCCCAAAACCACTTCAAATATTTTTACATTTTTAAATTCTTTCTGGCTATGACTTACAATCGCATATGAAACGGAAAGGGTAAATCTTTGAGGGGCTTATCTGGTTATGGCATCCTGTGTGAGAAGTAATTCATTATTACTTTAGTTTTGAACTTCAAGAATTCAAAAAAGTTAATGTTTTGATTGCGCATTTTAAAATGTGTAAGACTGACCACATGATTTATTGATATATTTGAAAAAAACTGTGTGGCAATAAATGGTAATGTCTGCAGTGTTGGATGTGGGTTTGTGAAGGAAGTTCTAACGATTCGCCTAATATTGCTCTTCTGAGATTAGTATCACTGCAGATGCGATCTACAGTTAATTAGTTAAATGGTTAATCAGATGAGGCACCATTAATCAGTGTACAGAAGCTAACGTGTCAGTCAGCGCTTTTAGTGGGATCACTGTAGACAGCTGAGTGCATTACCTTGCTAGCTCGAGTGTTTTTTTTTTTAACTAGAAACCGTTATGCTTTTTATGAGATAAAAATGTCATGAATCAAAATGACAATAATTCTAAACAACACTGGTGGTGTGGACTGCATACCTTCTAATCAGCTAATAGAGGAAAAGTCAGAAAAAGAAAGCCCTGGTGGACTTTGTCTTGGCGTAATTATCATGCCAGAGCAGCTTACAGCTCTGGGACGCTCGCACTCTCATATTTAATGACAGACAATAAGGTATAAAGTTATAGCAAGCCTATTCTGCATACAAAAATATTGTGATTTTAAAGACTTTTCACAAGCCATAGGTAAAAAAAACAGGAGAGTGGGAGGTGGATAGATAGGTGCCAAAAGAGGCCAGAATAACAGCTGTGGTCATGGCCCGTTGTGTGCTCTATCTACGGATGTGACCAGGGCAGATTAAGGCTGTGCCCCTTATGAACTAATTATCATATTTGGTAATCCTATAGGTTGTAAACACAATCCGCCTTGTTAGGAAGTGGTGTTCGACTATGCGTTTGCTTCCTTTTCTTTGTTTGATCATCACCTTAATTTAGGTGTCCGAATTAAGAATGAGAGAGACCACTTTTCCAAAGCGCTCACTCTCATCAGCGCAAGTATTTAGGTATAGTGGGTAATTTGTCTGGCAGGATTAAAGGGTGCACCTCCGCTCTACAATAGTGTATTCCTTGGAAGAACAATAAAGGTGAGAAAGAAGCAATGGGCTTGTCATGTAGTCTGAAGGCTCCTGCTGGGATTGCACTGTAATCTGGAACTGATCATTTTCCCTCTTTATAAACACAAGGAATCTGCAATCAGGTCATTAATAACACCTTACTTGTTTACTCCTCAGATGAGAGTACATAAAGAAGCAATACCCACAGAACCGAGAAAGGTCCATAGACAAGCCAATGCGCCATGTGCTCTTGTTGGAATCAGACAAACACGAAAGGAATTTGGGCAACCAAGCCAGAGTATGCTGGAAGGCAATGGTGTACTATATTTGAGATTTGTAAAGCTGGAACTTAGAAGAAGTTTTGGCTTTCTTTAATTGTAGCACTGGTATACCCCACGCTGTAATGTAAACCCTAACGCCTGGTCCATAGACATAGAAATACATTTTATGTTAATGTTTCAGTGAGATGTTCTTTTAAGACCCACATAAAAAGATAAATCACTATGTGCTCACTTTCTCGATTTCAAGGCTGATTATGGAGGCGAGGATAAGGCCTGACTGAGTAAATGGTACATTCTTTCAACCATCCTAAGAGCCATTCAATCCTGCACCGGCACTGTGGTCAGAATTAAGTTGAACTCTGAGGAATTCATGATGAATCAAGGTCTGGAGCAAGCATGTGTCTTTGCTCCCCTGCTGTTCAGCCTTTTGTACTTCAGCACACCTATGATACGGTCCTCTTTCACAGGAGATGCACAGATCAGCTTAATACAGCTTGAGGTAAATATTTTTAAAAATAAGATAATAATTTTGCTGTTAGAAAATGGTTCCACAAAAATAAAGTGGCAGACTGTAACGTCTACAATTCACGGGAATTATTGAATTGGATTTGAAGGGCAATTTGGAGTGTGCAGGTAATATTGTCTACTGACTATAACTGTGCTACCACCAGAAAAAAAACACCACATTATAATTTCCTGAGGAGGTGGTAAATGTTTTCAAGGGACAGGGTTTGAAACAATATCACTTCGCGAATGATATTGCAGAAATGGAGGTTTGCTATCACTCGTAGGCCCCCATCTTTGCTTATGCAGTCGTTTTATTTGGTCCCAATTAGAAGCAAGGCATAGTTCCCAGGCAAGGACTTATCTGCTACAGGCCTTGGGTACTCTTGGCTTAACCAGCGCTTGGGACTTAACACTAAGCCATCTGGAGTTTAAAAAGTTGATTAAATCAAGTACACAGTTGCTGTCATTGCTTGAGATCAAGGATTGTCCATCTCAATGCAAAGGCGACTGGATGACGCTCCACAGTTACACCAGGCTGAAACCCCAGAGCTACCTAACTAAACCCTACAGCGAGTGGCCCAAGATACAGTTCCTGAAACATAGACTGGGGTACTACTGATCTCAAGGCACTATCCCGTATGGATTAGACGGGAAGTACAAGATAACTGCTGACTATGTGACCAGGGTCAGGAAGATATCATTCACATCCTCTGCCTGTGAACCACCTTAGCTGCTTCGGTGCTCGGGACGGCCCCTGGCCGTCCGACGTCACAGTGGGCGTGTGCGGAGGACGGCCGGGGGCCGTCCTAAACACGCCCACTCAATAAATCACCCGCACCGCAGCGGAATTCGTGCCGGGGTCAACGGGTTAATAGAGGACCAGCGTGAGCGCCTACGAAGAACATGGACCAACAGTGGCATAAGGACCTGTAGGGTGGCAGTGATGGCCTGCTTTGAACCATCGGACATTGGGTTGAACTGTGCAATGGTGCAATTCCTCTAGAGAATTAGGAAAAAGATTGAGGATTGGACCATAGCTGCTGCAGGGGAGGGAGGTAACTAGCCATAACAAAGGTAAAAATTAGTTATGAAAATCTTAACGCATGAAATCTTTATTTATTCTCCCAACCCGCACCTCCCAAGTCCAGGGGGCCCAGCGACCAATTAGGCTGATGACATAATTCTTAGTGTGACAAATTCAAAAAGAACAATTGATGGACAGAATGCAGAACAATGTCATACATTCACCCCAGTACAGAGATCTGGGCCTAAACCCATCGTTTTTTTGTTCCCCATGCCATTGCAGTTTGAACCCAGCCATATGCAAATCAGTCTTGACCCCAATCCCTATGGGAATAGTCCAGCCCGAACTGCCAGGCCAGGTCCTCCCTGGACTGAAACCAAGCATCCTGGGACCAGTTTCAGGGTTTCACCCCTTATCAGCTGGGCTAGATTGACTACAGCGGCATGGAGAGCACAGGACCCACGTCTGGGTATACCTGTCCCATTCGGCGTGACATATGCAAACAATTGATGGACAGAATGCAGAACAATGTCATACATTCACCCAAGTACAGACATCTGGGCATAAATCCATTGTTTTTTTGCTGCCCACGCCATTCCAGTTTCAACCCAGCCATATGCAAGTCAGTCTTGACCCTGAACCCTATGGGAACAGTCCATCCCGAACTGCCAGGCCAGGTCCTCCCAAGACTGGAAACAAGCATCCTAGGACCGGTTTCAGGGTTTCACCCCTAATCAGCCAGGCTAGCTTGACTCCAGCAGCATGGAGAGCACAGGACCCACGTCTGGGCATACCCGTCCGACTCGGGGTGACGGATGGAAAAAGAACAATTGATGGACAGAATACAGAACAATGTCATACATTCACCCCAGTACAGAGATCTGGGCCTACATCCATCATTTTATTGCTCCCCATGCCATTCCAGTTTGAACTCAGCCAAATGCAAATCAGTCTTGACCCTGATCCCTATGGGAACAGTCCAGCCCGAACTGCCAGGCCAGGTCCTCCCTTGACTGGAAACAAGCATCCTGGGAACGGTTTCAAGGTTTCACCCCTCATCAGCCAGGCTAGCTTGACTCCAGCGGCATGGAGATCAAGGGACCCACGTCTGGGCATACCCGTCCAAATCAGGATGACAAATGCAAAAGGAATAACTGATGGCCTCCAGTGACTTGCCGGTCCGGCTTTTAAAAATAAATATTTTTTATATATTAGGGAAGGGGGACCTTGTGGTCCCTTTCCCTGGGTTGATTTTGACACCGGGACCCCATCCACCGGGGACAAGCCATTTTGTTTATTTATTTTTTTGATTAAAGGGAGGGGGGCCGAGCGGCCCCCCTCTTGGGCTGATTTTGGCTCTGGGAACCCCATCCCCTGGGGTCCGGCCTTTTTATTTTATTTATTTATTTATTTTTAATTATGCAGGGGCCATGCGGCCCCCCTCCCGGGCCGATTTTGGCCCTGGGGACCCCATCCCATTCTGGGTGCCCCGGTCCCTCCCAGGGCATCCACTCACAACTGTTGGGGATCGCGGGGGGAGCCTCAAGGCCCACGCAGTACCTGCCAGCTCACCACCTTCTGCTGAAGCTGGCATTATTTTCACATATCGGATGCTGCTAACAACGCAGCACCATGCGTGTGAAAGCAATTTTGCTCCGCTTCCAGCAAGCAAGAGCATATTTAATGCTCTTGTTTGCTGGAAGCGGAGCATTTGCTATGGCTCGCCGCGAGCGGTAAAGCTCCTGCCAAGCCACAGCAAACACCTGTGTTCCGGGGGTGGGCACCCTGGGACATAGCAGGAGCCGGCCATGTGGCGTGGCGGTCCCCCTCCTTTCTAGTTTTTAATTTGTAGGGCCTGCCTTGGGGAGGTGGCTGTCCCCTGAACCGAGAACTGCCTGGTTGAGGGACTGCGCTGCACCCCTCCCAATTATTTGTAAAGAAGTGTGCCCCAGGGAGGAGGTGGTCCCGGAGTCCCGGGGGGGGTCCCTGAAGTCTACCCAATATGTGGTGGTCCTCGGGCCAGGGGGGTTCAAGAGGCCCCCCCATAATAATATATTGGCCCTGGGGAGATGGTTGTTCCTGGGGCATTTGGGGGGTCCAAGAGGCCCCCCAATTTCTTTCTGGCATGTGCCCCAGGTAGGTGGTGGTACCCAGGGCCTGGGGGGTCCGAGAGGTCCCCCATTTTAAATGAATATTTCCTGTAGAGGTGGTCCCCGGGGCATTAATAAGCCCCAGGATGGGGGACCCATGCCCTTCCCCTCCCTTATTATCAATATGCCCCCAGGACCTGGCATACCCGGAAGCCGAATGCAGCGCAGGAGCCTGCGCTTTATTTTTTTTTACATTTTTGGCAGGATCGGTGGATCCTGCCGGTTTTTAAAAAAAATGCTTATTGGCCCTGCGAGGTCCCTGTGGCACCCCCCCACCCCCAAGAGGCCTCAGGGTATTTCTACCCTGCCCCCTTTTCTTTTTTTAAATGTTTTTTCTGGGACTCGGCTCACGCCGAATCCCAAGATGGCTGCCAACACACCCTGGTTTAAAGTGTTGGCAGCCAATCAGAATACAGCACCAGAAATGTTGGATCCCCGGAGGATCCATGTCCCTAGATATACAAATTTGTTTTAAGCTCAATTACTCTAAAACTACTGAACAGATTTACACCAAATCACAAAAAGCACGATCTGTGTGTGGGTGTGAGTGTGTCTGAGTGGGTTTGCAAGTGCCTCCATGAGGGTGTGAGTGAGTGTCTGAGTGGGTCTTTGAGTGGGTGCATGAGTCTCTGAGTGGGTCAGTGAGTGGGTGTGTGAGTCTCAGAGTGGGTCTGTGGGTCAGTTCATGAGTCTCTGAGTAGATCTGTGAGTGGCTGTGAGAGAGCATGAGGGGCTCTGTAAGTGGGTGCATGAGTGTCTGAGTGGGTCTGTGAGTGGGTTTACCTGTCTGAGTGGGTGTGTGAGTTGGTCCATGAGTGCCTGAATTGATCTGTGAGTGGCTGTGACAGTGCTGAGTGGTTCTGTGAGTGGGTGCATGAGTGCCTCAGTGGGTTTGTGAGTGGGTGTAGGAGTGTCTGAGTACATCTGTGAGCAGGTGCATGGGTGTTATTGTTGTTATTGTTATCGACACTTATAAAGCGCACTATCACCCCACAGGAACCCTGGCGCTATAATACGTGTGCTCAACTAATCACAGAGGACGTGAAGCGAAGTTGACAGGTGAGGACTAAGAGAATGGTAAGGGTCATGCTCTGGGATAGAGCCATGTCTTTAGCCTTTTTCTGAACTGAAGAAGATTTGAGTGTCTGAGTGGGTCTATGAGTGCATGTGAGAGTGTCTGAGTATGTCTCTGAGTGGGTGGGGATTGGGTCTGAATGGGTCCATGAGTGAGTATATCAATGTCTGAGTGGGTCTGTCAGTGGGTGTGTGCATGCCTGAGTGTGTGAGTGGATGTCTAAGTATCTGTGTGGGTATGCCAGTTGCTGTGTCAGTGACTGGTCCACAGCAGAACTGTACCTGCCCCTTTATCCAAACAGTCCACCGCTTTGCACAAAATATCTACCCAAGTGGAGTACTTTCTACTGGTAAATTACTAAGTGCTACATCCTTGGGAAAATGTCCAGTACATATATTACACAACAGCTGCATAATGGAGCATGAGGAAATGTCACCAGTGACCTTGTGTGCATTTTGGCAATGTGACTGTTCCTCATGCGTCATTTGGGATAGCATGAATCTTCCTAAAGAGAAGACGATGGGAGTACAAAGAGGTAAATCTCCACAATACAAGGGTCCTTCCTCTCAACTATATGATGTAAGTGCGTCTTTGTTTGGTGGAGAGGTCCTCATATTCCTCAACATCAAGAGCGCATCACCAAAATCGGCAGAAAAAGCCTTGGGGGCCTTTTGGCGACTGCCCATCATTCTGGCAAATCGCGGGAAGACAATTGCATACTACTAAAGATGGACGGGGCGGGGTCCAACGTGTGTCGCTTGAGGTGATTTTTCACATTTGTATACTCATAGTCATTTAATGGGAGAACCTCTGCTCTCACCGGGTAAGGACAAGAAAGAACCCACTCATCACAGTCACTACACATTGTGCTCCAATAGATCAATGATGCATTCTCCTCCACAAATCATTTCAGATCATCTTTCAATGTGGAATTGCCGAGAAAACACACTTGCTTTGCCTTTGTCAATCCCAGGAGGTCAGGATCATTTGTCCTATATATGTAAGTGTTTCCTGCTGAGGTTTAATTTCTGTAGAAGATTAAGCAGGTCCTCCTGCCAGTTCCCCCTGCGCCAGTTCTCCTGTTCAGCTTGCCTGCAGTCCACTTCCCTCGCTGCCTGTCCACCTCCTGCCCTCTGGTTGTGCCTCCTCTGCTCATTTCTTGCTCTATTTTGCCTTTTCTGCTTGTTTTTCTGCCCTGTTTTGCCTTTTCTGCCCTCCATTTTTCCTTTCCTGCTTGTTTTTCTGTCCTCTGTTTTGCCTTTTCTGCCCTCCATTTTGCCTTTTCTGCAAATTTTTCTGCCCTCTATTTTGCCTTTTCTACTATTTTTTC
Source organism: Calotriton arnoldi (assembly GCA_963921515.1). Lineage (NCBI taxonomy): Eukaryota > Metazoa > Chordata > Amphibia > Caudata > Salamandridae > Calotriton > Calotriton arnoldi. The sequence goes on along the minus strand of CAWUFW010002393.1, from coordinate 772,246 downwards.
TCCTCTCTATTTTGCTGTTTTCTGCTAATTTTTCTGCCCTATATTTTTTCTCTCCTCTGTTTTGCTTTTCTGCTCATTTTTCTGCCCTATATTTTGCCTTTCCTCTGTTTTTTGTTTTCTGCTCATTTTTCTGCACTCGGTTTAACCTTTTCTGCTAGTTTTCCTGCCATCTGTTTTGCCCTCTTCTGCTCTGTTTTGCCTTTCTGCTCATTTTTCTGCCCTCTGTTTCCCTTTTCTGCAATGGGGGAGGTGGGCCACGCAACCCCCCTCCCTGGCCAATTTTGGCTCCGGGGACCCCATCTCATGGCGCCTGGCCAAAATTCAATGGGGAGGAGGTGCGTGGGCCCCGACCCCAGACCGATTTCGGCCTGTGGACCCCATCCCCTGGGGCCTGGCCACATCTACATGGGTGCCCTGACCCCAACCAGAGCACCCTTTGTGCTTTGATGGGGACCGCGGCGGAGCCTTAATGCCCCAGTGGTCCCAGCCTGCTCCCCGCCTCCTGCAGGAGCCAGCATTGCTCCCACATGCAGGGAGATGCTAAATATGCAGTTCGCTGCATGTGGGAGCAATCTTTCATCTGATTCAACAGACAAAAACTCCACTCCCTGCAAGCGGGAGCAGTTTGACAGCTCCTGCTTGCTGGGAGAGGAGTTAACGTTTGTCCTCACTTGGCGGGAGCTGTATTAGCTCTCGCCAAGTGAAAGCAAACAGTTATTTCCTGAAGGTGAGCACCTCAGGAGATAGTAAGAGCCGGCCCTGGGGGAGGCAGTCCCCAGGGCCATTAATGGCTTCAGAGAGAGTATGCATGGGCACGCCCCAGGGAAGTGGTGGTCCCTGAAGCGTATGTGGCCTGGGAGGGGGGTTGTGCGGCCCCTCCCAGTTTTAAATATGTATTTGGCCCCGTGGAAGTAGTAGTACCCTAGGTCCAGGGGGGTCCACGCAGCCACCCACACCTTCTTTTTATATCCCTGGGGAGGTGGTGGTCCCTGGGGCATATTAAAGCCCCAGGAGTGGGTTCTGCATTGCCCCCCTCCACTGTTGATGAAAAGCCTCAGGGAGGTAGTGGTCCCCAGGGCTCAAAGAGCACAATGGAGGGGAATCCATGCGGCACTCCCTCCCAAATTTATATAAAGCCCCAAAGATGTTGTGGTACCCAGGGATAAAAAGAGCCATATGAGGGGGGCCCTGTGTCCACCCCCATCATTTGACTAAATACCCACATGCCCCCAGGACCTGGCCCACCGGTGGGCTAAATTATAAACAAGTGCAGGAGACTACACTTGTTTTTTTTTCCGATTTCTGCCATGAATTCACGACTCCAATGGTTTTCACTGCAAAAATAAAAATAAAATGCTGTTTGACCCTGGCGGGGTCCCTGGGGGATCCCAGCACCAGACTTAGTGGTTCAAGGTATTTCTACCCTGCCCCTTCTCTATTTTTTTAGGTTTTTGTTTGGAACTCAGATGAGTCCGAGTCCCAAGAAGACAGCTGCCAACACTTCCTGGTTGAAGTGCTGGCAGCCAATCAGATCTCTGCACAAGATCGGTAGGATTCGTGGAGGAGTTGCATTCCTTTATATACAAATTTGTTTTTCATTTAATAACTCTAAAACTACTGAATGGATTTACACCAAATAACAAAAAGGCCGCTTTCTGAACCAAGATCTACCTTTCTGTTAAATTTGGTGTAATTCCGTTCCGTGGTTTTGGTTGTAGTCATGTCTAAAAGCCCTATCGGAATTAACATGGGAAACACACTTTTTTTGGCACCCCTTTTTCTCGGCCCCCGCTTGACGGATCACCTCAAAACACATGCACAACTGGATGGAGAAGGGCATATTTTATGGAACATTTTATGAAACTGTCCGTCAAATGGTTCCAAAGATATAAGCAAGCCAAAAACGCTTTTCCTATGGAAACTAGGTCCTAACTATAACTACCTACCGCCAATAGGCAATATATATGAAACATAAAAAAGTTAACAAATCAACTGCATAACATTAAATAAATTGCCAAATTAATTAAATATAAAGAGCAAAAAAGACATCTTCTAAAAGTATTACTAAAAAAATATAAAAATTAAACAAACAAAACAAAATATATATACCCACACAAATACTATAAAATTAAACAAATAATCAAATAATATTAGATATATTTAAACTAAAAAGTATTGAAGTCTGGGAATAATAGATATACTATTTTCACTCCAGTCTGTGCAAAACAATAGGGAAAGCATTGGACTTCGGAAAGGTAAGATTTACTATCCCACTCCAGTCTGTGCGACAGTAGGGAAAACGCAGGACTTCGGAGGGGTAAGAGTTACTATTTCCACTCCAGTTTATGCAACAGTAGGGAATGCTTTGGACTTCGGAAGGCTAAGATTTACTATTCCCACTCCAGTCTATCCAACAGTAGGTAAAGCGTTGGACTTCAGAGGGGTTGAATTTACTACTCCCACTCCAGTCTGTGCAACAGTAGGGAAAGTTTTGGACTTCGGACGGGTTAAATGTACTATTCCCACTCCAGCCTGTGCAACAGTTGGGAAAGCGTAGGATTTCAGTGGGATTAAATGTACTATTTCCACTCCTGTCTGTGCAACAGTAGGGAAAGCATTGGACTTCGGAGGGGTAAGATTTACTATTCCCACTCCAGTCTGTTTAAAAGTAGAGAAAGCGTTGGACTTCAGAGGGTTAACATTTGCTATTCCCACTCCATTCTGTGCAACAGTACAGAAAGCACTGGTCTTTTGGAGGGATTGAATTTACTATGCCATTTAAATCCCTGATTTGTGCAACAGTAGGAAAAGTGTTGGACTTCGGGGGGGGGGGATTTACTATTCCCACTCTAGTCAATGCAACAGTAGGGAAATCGTTGGACTACGTGGGGGTAAAATTAACCATTCCCACTCCAGTCTGTGCAACAGTAGGGTAAGCATTGGACTTCGGAGGGATTACATTTACCATTCCCACTCTAGTCTGTGCAACAGTAGGGAAAGTGTTGGACTTTGGGGGGAGGGGGGTAAAATGTACTATTCCCACTCTAATCTATGCAACAGTAGGGAAATCATTAGACTACAGAGGGGTAAAATTGACTATTCCCACCTCAGTCTCTGCAACAGTGTGGAAAGCGGTGGACTTTGGAAGGGTAATATTTACTATTCCCACTCCAGTCTGTGCACTAGGGAAAACATTGGACTTCGGAGGGGTTAAATTTACTATTTCCACTCCACTCTTTGCAAAAGTAGGAAATGTACTTCACTTCAAACACATAACTTATTTGTAACATAAACCTATTAATTTGCAACAAATATAAAACTCTTAATATGAACATTATTAATTAACCCAAAAAATATATATAAAAATAAAAAACAATTTAACAATTCACATGTTTGTTAAACAATGTAATAGTTAATTATCAATTCAGCAAATTGTTATTTATTAATTACTTTTTAACTTCCCACACTATACCCCCACAAACCTAGCAGCCTACACTTAAAATATAACTAAAATAAACAAGGACAACACATTTAACATAATTAATAATCAATGAAATATTTATTAATAAACTAATAATATATTGTTAATTAATTATACCATCCTATACCACTACAAATCCAGTACACCTAAATATATAACTTAAGAAATATATTTATTACACAATTTACATAATTAATAATCAATTAAATAACAATAAATTGATAATTAATTTGCTAATTAATTATTACTTGATTAACTTCCCACCCCATAACTTTACAAACCCAACAGCCTGCACCTAATATTTCACAAAAAATAAACATATTACACAATGTATATAATTAATTAAATAATTACTAATAAATTAATAATTAATTGTTGATTAATTAATTATTATTTAACCTCTTACCATATACCGCTACAAACCCAGCAGCCTGCACCTAATATATAACTTAAAAAGTATAACTATAACACAATTTACATAATTAATGATCAGCGAAATAATTATTAATAAATTAATAATTAATTGGAAATTAATTATTACTTAACTTCCCACCCTATACCTGTCCTAAACCCAACAGCCCATCCCTAATATATAACTTACAAAATATAATTATTACACAATTAACATAATTAATAATCAATGAAATAATGAATTAATAGTTAATTGCTAATTAATTATACTTAATTAACTTCCGACCTACATCCCTACAAACCTAGCAACCTGCTACGACACTATGAATTACTATTAGCAATTAAATTAAAAATGATAAATAATTTATAATTACAAACTATTTTTAACCAAATTATTAACAATTATACAAATAATATTAACACAAAATTAATATAGGAACTAAAACACATAGAGATAATTAAAGAACAATAGTTTTTTACAACAATATTATTGAAAACAATATTAACAACAACGATATTCTTGACAACAATATTAATTACCAGAAAAATCGATATTCTTGACAATTATATTTCTGTATCACAATATTTTTGTATCACAATATTTTTTTGGGGATATTTCTGTAACTAAGGACCTCATTAGGATGGCGGACGGATCCATTCGGAATGGGGACCGCCCACCTACAAGACGGTGGTCCTACATGCCGAATTACAACGCGACCGCCCGCAATGTCTATTCATTGTATTCCGGTGGGTGCTGGGGTCTGCAGCACCTGCCGCAGTACAATGAAATGACATGTTACATATCCCTGCACTACGTTGCAGGCACCATTCAGTGCCTGTCACATGGTGCTGGGATATGTAGGGGGGCACCATGGGTGCCCCCCAGGGCCCGTGTCCGAGGCCCAGGGGGGAAGGAGGGCCCGCTATGGTCCCCCAAGTCCATTTACGCCTCCTTTGTCATGGCAGGTTAACCACCGCTGACAGACAGGCGGAAAGGGATATCATTATCCCTACGGCGGTGCCTGGCAGGAGGTCTGATGGGCAGTCAGAATCATTCTGACTATCAGACCCATGGCAGTCGGTCTTTCCGACCGCCACACATCCAAATGTGGTGGGCGGAAAACATGATTGCGATGGCGGTGGGACCGCCACTGACGGGCTGTCATGGGCAGTCCCACCATCATCGTAATCGGGGCCTTAATATTTAAAACTCGATATTTTGGCCGATTACCATTCTCTGGATTCACAGAGAAAGTCAACTTACATGATTATTAAGCTGCAAAAAAGTTTATGGGTTGTTTGCACTGTGCAGGATTAGTATTTAAAACACAACACAAACATGCTATTTGGTCACATTAAAAATGTTGTGCAACCACTAAGCTGACTTGCAACCCCGTCAATTGTACGTGTGGCACACACTCCTTTCCCTAACCAGGTATGAATGATTGGGTGGAGAGTGGATTAAACACTATCCTATACCAAATTATGGTCATGCCTGAAGCAAAGATATTCAGCATTATTTTTGTAACCATGTTCTACTTACAAATTACAACCGGACAAAATATCTATTTCAGGGATTACAAGGGTTTTTCACATAGCTATGTTTACTAAAATAAAAATAGGAAACCAGTGGTCCAATTTTATTATATATAATCCAAAATTACTAGTGTAAAGAAGAGGCATGGCCAATGTTGCGAAATTACAACTGAAAATTACACCACTGCTCACTCTCCTTTTGCCTGTTAGAAAATGTCTGGGCCTTTGCTGTGAATGGCCCTTGGAGGGCCTTGAAACCATAGCGTCTGTTTACAAGAAGCAAGTGCAGCACTAGGATTGCCTGTGTTATATGGTCATATGGATAGGTGTGTAGAAGGTGCATACTGTATTCTTTACATCGTAGAAGTAGATAGAGTGGCACACTCACGTGCTGTCAGTTTGCATAAGTCGTGACAGTAGATTTTATATATATTTTAGACTTTAATAAAACAGTTAAATATGTGTTTTCAAACATTACTATAGCACTCTAAGTTTAGTATCATTCTGATAAAAACAGTTTTAGTAAATACATTTTGTGAGAAATTGTTGGCTGGCTGGGGTGTGAGCCCTGGGTAAGCAACAACCTGCACCCACACCCCTAATGCCCCTAAATCTAGGATTTAAGGGCTACCACTGACACCAGAATCTCAGTTCTGATCAACCTGCATTGAAGAGGACAAAAGAAGAGACCTGTGTCTGCGGCAACAGGACTTGCACCAAGCAAAAGAGGGACACTCTGCACCTGTGGCAACACTCCTGGAACTGCCTGTTCAAGACTTGTCCTAGGCTAACTCTCGGTTCCTCCAGAAGCCTGAAGCATCCTCAGACTCCCCTGACTAGTGGCACAAGTCCCTTGCAAACTTCAGGTAAAACAATGAACTAGATCCAATGAATCGCTGGCCATCGGGCCCTCCCTGGGATTGCCCAAATCCAGATGGTCTAGTGCATTGTGGAAACTGTAGTCCTGCCTTCCAGGAAGTTACAGGAAGCTACCATGTTCCCCGGGACCACCGGACTTTGAAGTACCGTTTTCCAAGGATTGCCACTGCAAAGACTTGTTGGTCACCAGTCTGGCAGCCGGCCTCTTCACTCAACGCTGCACTTAGAGGGAACTTCATTGAATCTATGACTGATGTCAGCAACCACTCCGTTGTTGTGTTGTTGCATCTTCTTCCTTGCAGCACCATGTAAGAGGTATAAGCAGCTCTTCTCAGCTCTCTTTCAGCACCATGGACAGCCAACACAACTCTGCACCCAAGCTCAGTGGGCCAGGTAAAATTAAACTGACTATCATGGTGTTATCCTGGGACCCGCATCACCTTTACCCTGCAAGGGTACCACGCAACTTGACCTGCAAGTGACTGACTGTCACTAGTGTTTTTTCCCCTTGACCGCAATGTTAAATTTTCATGATTTTATATTGCTACTAAAATCTATAACTATAACTACTCCGCTTATTTTGGTGTCTTAATTAAGATAAAAATGCATTCTGCATTTATAATTTGGTGACGGATCGTGTCAATTATGTATCGTCCATGTTGGTATTTTGAAATGCTTAACACATGCTTCTCTAATAAAGCCTGACTGCTCTTTACCACACTACCAGGACTGAGCTAAGGATTTATTAGTGTGAATCCAAGGAGAGAGGATGTGGCCTAACGGCTAGAGCAGTCGACCTCGAAGCTGGGGAACCAGGTTCGAGCCTCAGCAGGAACACTCAAAATCCTGTGATTCTGGACAAATCACTTAATCTCCCCGTGCCTAACAAAAATGGATGTGTCCCTCTTTAACGCAAATGGTGCTCATGTAAAGCACTCTGATACCTTCGGGTCGAGTTCGTGCTATATAAAACTCCCCCCCCCCCAAAAAAAAACAAGGACCAGTTTTGGGGTTTGTGACAGTATTGCATGGTAAAGCCTAACCAGCATCACCACATAGTATTCCACCTTCCTACAATTGCCAATCCAGCCACACATAAGCTCCCCATTGTGTGTGGCTGTCTAGGAGGAATACACAAAGCCTAACTGTCAAATGCGCCCAGTCATGTGACCCAGAGACAGGCTGCAGGCACCAAATGTCTTATGCCAGAAAATGCAAACTTTGTAAAAGTAGCATTTTCAAATTTGTAATTTAAAATCCGACTTCACTATAAGTTAGGATTTTTCATTACAATTCCAAAGACACCAAACATGAGCTGCTTGCCTCATCCCATTTTTAAATTATACTTATTAAATGTAAGACGGTAACTCCAATGTTATCCTATGGAAGAGGCAGATCTTGCTTTAGTGAAAAATGAATTAGAGAATTTTTCACTACCAGGAGATGTAAAGCTTAAACAAACATGTCCAACTTTTTAAATACACTGCACGCAGCCCTCTGGGCTGTCAAGGGCCTACCATAGGAGTATCTTTTATGAATGAAAAAGGAAAGTTTGGGCTTGGCAAAAGGTTTATTTTGGCAGGTCGAAATGGCAGTTTACAACTGCACACAGGCTGTAATGGCAGGACTGAGACATGTTTAAAGTGCTACTTTAGTGGGTGGCACAATCAGTGCTGCATGCCCACTGTTAGCAAATAATTTACAGGTCCTCTGCACAGGTAGTGCCACTTTGCTAGTGACTTACAAGTAAATTAAATATGCCAATTGGTATAAGCGAATCAAACATGTTTTAAGGAGAGAGAGAGCACAAGCACTTTAGCACTGTTTAGCAGTGGTAAGGTTCGAGGAGTCCTAAAAGCCACTAAAAATGGGTTCAGAAAACAGGAGGATGAAGGCAAAAAGTTTGGGGATGACTCTGCAGAAAGGGCCTAGTCCAACACATTTCATTTTTGTTGATGAAAAATCATAAACACTTTAAAAACGTAACAAATAACACTAAACCTATCACAATGTTTTGTATTAGTGGCAGGAATTTCACAGCTAAAGACACTGCTTCACTTTGATCATACTTCGAATGTCAAACGTACAAAGTCACATTCCATGTAGTTTAAAGTAGCATACTATATTTGGTCAGTTTCGGGGAGATCCATTTATAGTTTCCTCATTTAACATACATCAGTATGAATCATTTCTGAACGCTATCCTTGGAAAAGCATGATCTATATGATATATGTATATATATAAATCATGCAAATATATATATATATATATATTTACATTTATATATATGATATAAAAATATAATTGTTTTGCACGTATATCAATTCAAATACATCTTGCTCCTTCGCAAAACGTTACATGAATACATTATATTACCAGCTAGTTTCATACATAGGAAATTCAAAAGAGATGCTGGGAACACGCGCACAACCATGTGTGATTAGTTAGTCCCATTTAATGACATGAACCTTGCGATGCTTTTTTAATTTACATGTGTTTTCATAACCTCAGGCCTCCCAGTTTCAGCGGTAGAAAATGTCTAGAAAAATCACAGATAAGATCTGAAGCTACCTTATTCTATTCAGTCTACATATCCAATTCTCTATCCATTGTGAGCCTTTTTGCGTACTTCTTTCTGCTAATGAAAGGAACTTCAAACAGAACCATATCTTAAGCTATGATTTTAGTTAATTATTTAATGCTGGTGTATAAAGGGTAACAAAGATACATCCAACTTTGTAATATTACCTCCTTACATAATGCCGCTGGAGTGGCATGCATAAAGTTTCTGAATAACATTTTATGAATTGTATTTCTGATTGATGTTGTAAGTGATCAATGTTGTTATTTATGAAATAAACTCATGGGCTCAGCTCCATGTGCCTGATACAAATAGGCACAGTCATGTTAGGTATGGTCGAGCTATGTGTATATACATTTCATGACATGCATTACTTTTTGCAATCAATGCCATCCTTGTGATAATGAAGGTGGTAAATCTCGGACAGAGTACTTTACAGATTCATTAACCCTTTCAGTTTGGAGGTAGAAAGCACAATTCAGCGCGAGGGTTTTTTAAGTATTGCTATGATGTCTCCACAGGAAATATATCCAAAGAAATGCAGAAAATGGAAGCCATTTGTGAATGAAAACTTATTGCAACATTTGAGGAAATTCATTTTGATCGCTAATATTAATCAATCACTGGGACCATTTGGAATCTTTTGAGTGAAGAGATTACAGACATGTATAGTTTCAATCAGTTTGGGGTCTTAAAGGGTGTCAAAACAGACATTGAACATATAAGCAATTTTTGAACAAACTGATACTGGACATTAATTTCCTAACAACCTCTCTTGCTGCCAAGAAAGACAGGGAAATATAGATGAATGACATATATTCATATTGTTGTATCTTAAAGAATCTATCACTGCGTGGCTCAGGACTTCGTTTTCTTTTTTCAGAATTAGCTGTCTGGAATTTGCCAAACTTTGACCATTTTCTTCTGCTTCCTTCACATAAACATCCCATGATTTTGTGTCTGGAGTCAAGGCAGGAGTAGTTTTCAATACTTTGGGGTAGAGTGCTGCATAAATTATGCAAAAAGGATGCAAGGAAATCTGGGTAGTTCCCACGTTTAGATGGAGACCAGCTCGTATACATAGAGCACCCTGCAACACAGGCGACACTCTCAATCTGCTCACCTCAAATTCCTGTTTTTTTAGCTAAATTTCTAGGAATAGGATTAGTGCCATTTACCCAGAGCTAGAAAGCGATAAAGTATTTAACCATTTTTACAGCAAAGTCTTTAAGCATAGGATTATCTAGTCCCATTCATGCCCAGCTGTAAAATGACAAAAGCCTTTTACCATTCCTGGCACAGTATTACAGCTTTGGATCGGTAAAATACCATCCAAGCCAACCTGGAATAAAAGCAACCCCTGACAAGTGTTTCAATCTTGTTATGAGCTCTTCAGAGAGGTACAGCTCTGTCTAGACAGAAGGGAGCAAAACATTTAAGTGAGTTTGAAATATATTTTTTTCTTTTTGACTTACAAAAGCATTTAATTTGTTGTGTACATTGCAACATTAGAAGTGTTTTGGTTTTTCTTTGTTTTTCTGGATAATGTTGCAATTGTAATGTTGCATTTGTATATGCTTGCGCCGCATGAACCATCCTTGAGGTTGTCATCTCGTTCGGATCTCAGAATTCAATAACGACTCTAGTTGTTAGTTAAACCCGAGATGTGTGGACATATGGTGGGGGAGAGCTGGCTCTATACGTTTTGGAATAAAGGAAGCATAAACCACTCTCCTAGCGTGTTGTTCCGTGGAGTACTTACCTTAACAAGCACCCAGTATAAGCCAAAACAATATTCTTTCAGGCTTAGAGTGCCACATAATTTATGCAAAAATGAAGTAAGGAACTCTGGGTAGTTCCAAAGTTTAGGTGGAGAGCAGCTCCTATTTAGATCATCCTGCAACACCAGAGATACTCTGAATCTGCTCACCTCAAATGTCTGTTTTTCTAGCAAAGTTTTTAGGCAGAGGATCTCTAGTAACTATAACTCATGCCCTAAAGTAACTATAACTCCTACCCTCGCCATGCACAGGTAATTACCCCACATATTACATCACTCATTACATGTTCTACACCATCATTGCTAACACCACTGTAACATTTGAACTGACATCATTGATGCCAAGACTGTGCATGGCATGAACATGAGTTATAACTACCTTGGGGAATAGCCAATTAGAGAAAGACTAATAATAAACTGTTTAATGCTCTTATGTGAACCTCGTTTTTTTCCATCTATGTGAATACGAAAGAGCCAAAACTATTCAAGCCATATATTTTCTAATTCTGCACAGCCAATGGGCCAATGAGTGGGTTGCATACCTCCACAAATTAGATTGGCTCTTGACGACCTTTTGGGGGGGAGAAGGGTTCGAAAGAGAAGGAATATAAGGATTTCATGCCTTAATTTGATATAACAGAACATCGCTAACATCACTTCTAAGTGTGCTAACAAAGAATGGTTGAACTACATTAAGAAATATGATGTCATTATGTTGCAAGAAACTTGGGACACCAAGGATATTGTGTGGGGTGGCTTTGAATGGGAAGGCTTGTGTTGTTGCATGGCAGTTATTTGGAAGTTTATTTTGAATTTTGCATGCCCTGTCAAAAATAACAAAGACTGGATAAGCCAAAAGGAATTTCGTTGCCAGCATGCATTTTTGTATTTTTTACAAACATATGTACTATGCAAAACATTTGGCAAAAATATAAAAATTATGGATTCATTGTTTGCCATCTTGTTATTACTGTGACATTTTTGGAACTCTCTGGAGATGGAGCTGCATTACTAATTGGAATTGAGGCAAGTACTATGGCCGTGGCTGGAGGCTGGCACTGGCAACTAGAGTCTGTCCTATGCCTGTGCTCCAGCAGGAGGCAACACCTACAGCTACAAAATATCAGTAAACAACAAAAATAACCCTGAAGCTTGGATGTCACCGCCCACAATCCTGCGGACCTTGTCTGCTGCCTGGAGGCGGTACTCTCTACTGGGTGTTTTAAAAGTCGTCACATCTCCCGCTGCTTTGGATGCACTCCTAGATTGTAGATAGCCACCCTTGGTGCAACATCTCCTTTCACAATCCGTTGCTAACCTATACGCTGAAAAGCATGTCAGTCTCCTGCCTGTAGGCTTCTTTTATAAGCACCTGCAACAACTCTCAGTCACACAAAACATGGCACAACACATAGATCCAGTCATGCAGAATGGACCCTGCATGTTCCGGAAATGGTGTTTTTTTCCACTTTCGGACCTGAATGACATGGACTGACAAAGTGAGTCCATTGCTACCAAGGGGGCTCATTTTCTTTGCTGGCTGTCATCCCTCCTGCCACTCCCCAGATTATATCGGACTCCTGTCACACGATTTCATGCCTTAATTTGATATGCTGGAACATTGCAGACATCACTTCTAAGTGTGCCAACAAAGAATGGTTGAACTATATAAACAAATATGATGTCATTATGTTGCAAGAAACTTGGGACACCAAAGATATTTTATGGGACGACTACCATAGTCACTGTATGCCAGCATTTCCCTCAGGTTCGGGTAGACCAAAGGGAGGATTATCTATCTTCATCTGGGCCTCACAGGTTTTCAAGCCCAGGGTGGTCTTGGTCCCTCACCTGGATATTTTCAGTCAATAGATGAATACTTGCTGATCTACCCAACGGTTAATGCACATGGTCTATATGCGTTTGTCACCCTTGATCAAAACATCAAAAATTCACTTATTATTGATGTAAAGTGGAAAAAGGATATTCAGCGTTGCTGGTTTGAGAAACCCTGCAGGGAAACAAATCAACACCTGAGAGTGACTCTCAATAAAGCCCCCAGAATCAGGGCTGACAATATTAAGCTGAGGTCAGAATACAAACATGCTATCAGGGTGAGGAAATAGGCCATCATAAAAGAAACATGGAACAGTTTAATTGCATAACTAAAGACACTGGGATCTTCAGAAAAATTGTTAATTCAAGCAATCCTTTAACATTGCAGTCTGAAGATTGTGAGGGCTGTCAAGGGGAGCCAATGGAATTCCATCAAGATGACCTTTATGCAGTCATATTTCTTCAAGCCTTGGATGAGGCATGTTGCAGCATGTAGGATGCCCCTAACGGGTGCCAGTGTGGAGTCTGGGAGGCTATGGAGTAGGGCATTTAAACCATCAAGATGCGCGTGTTTGAGGACTTAAACAACAGTTCTGAAAACATTGTCAGGAAGAACTGGTTTGACTTTCTTTAAAAGAGAGAGCTGGTACCACACAGACTATATTTTTTGGGCAATGTGTGCCTTGAGGGTGAGGTTAGTGTCCAGGGAGATTCCAATTGACTTGGCATTCAGTGAACGTTGGGGTTTGACGCCACCAAGGTTCATGTAATTGAGATGGGTTTGTACTGTATCTTGTTTGTTGTTCTAAGCAAATAACAGGAATTCAATCTTGGCTGTGTTTAACCTCAAGTAGACGCTGGACATCTGTGATGTGCAAGCAGTTTTTAAGGTTCTGACTGTCTAAAGCAGAGTAGATTTTCAAAAAGGGAGAAAAAAGGATGAAATAAAGTAGAATGTCTTGCTTGGACCTTGTCATTGATATGTGTCTTTGATGTCAATGCTAGTTTGTTTCTGCTCAGTCATATCCCCATTCTACCATGTGCTAATTGATTTGCTGCCAGCCTGGTTTCAAGTATGGTCATCTTATCCACAGTGGTAGCTATCTTACATAACAGTTTTTTCAGCAAGGCATCTGGGAATTTTTCACTGGTTGTATTGCATGTTACCTTCAACTTTTCAAGATTTATCTTTCTACATTTTTATTGAGCCACATTGAGATGGGATGTAAAGTGTGGCTCCTACGGGTGATTGGATTTTTTTAAAGGGTTGAGGTGAATAAAAATAAAACAATGGGCAGGCCTGGACTGCAGTTGCAGTGACATGTGAAAGGTTTATAATATATCACTCTAGATTGCATGTGAAATTGCCTGTATTCTGGGCTAAGCACTACCTGATTAAACCCAAATGCCAGCTTAGAATCTTGGACGTCTGCTGCTTGTTTAGGTCTCTCAGCCTAATGGGTTGAAATCAACCATAAGCAGGGGTTTTGGAGCAATGGCCAACAGATGGGGTCAATTCAATTATTTCATGTTTAAAGAGCTACCGGTTGCAGGTATGAATTTATTTTTTGTATTTACTCTAAATCTTGCAGGTATACTCTTGAAGGATAGGCACAGCGTGAGGGACATTCTTGCATGTTATTTTGGTATTTGGGACTGGCAAAACAACCCCACAACATCTCTATAAGCCCCTACTCCTACGTATGATTTTTAGTCCAAGCATAAAGATGTCGGGGAAGATGGTGTATGAGTTATCACTAAATCACGTTTCTGTTACTATGTTGGTGTCTGAGTAGGTCACAAGCATTGAGGATATGTTGATAGAGTACATGTATCCGTAGGCTTTCTATGCGTTTGTACCTCCTTGTATTCATAATCTCCTTGACTGGATTTTCTAAATAATTTTGAAAGAAGTGCAATTACCACTATTGCTGAAAGTAAAGGTTTTGATTGCTGTTTTAAGGGTGCATTTTAGAAGATGATTCTTAACTGACTTCCATTTACTTGAGAACACTATTTCTTTAAACTTACTTACAATTTCCTGTCATGCATTGATGTAGTTTGCAAGCTCATCTAACCCATTACATTTCTCAGTTAAAAAAGCCTTGATCTGAAATAGCATTTTTTAAATTTCACACTCCATTTAACATATTCAAAGCCTTCATTTCTTCAGATGGAATTTCCATGCTTTTATTCGATCAAGAAATCTCAATTGTTTCCGTTTCCTAAAAATAGTCAACTTGAAAATTGAAGACATTTTATCAGATCTTTCTGCTCTGAGAGTGTACAGTTGCTCTGCTTCCAGGTTTCTTATTTTAACCTTTGATCTTTGGTTTCCCTCATTTCTTGTTCCCATTTTCTTGTTTTTGCTAGTCGTCTCATCTGTTTCTGTTCCTTGCTGTTCTGTCTCTGTGTTTCTGTTTTTGTCTTGTTTCTAGTTAAGCCTGCACACTTCCTGACCTGTTCTTGTTGTATGCAGACTCCTTGCAGGTGTTCCCTGTGCTTGCTTGTATACTTCTGTCTCAGCCTTCCCAGGGTGAAGATTTCCCAGTCTTCATTCCAGTGTTCTGTGTGCTTACATCTGTTCTTTGATTCCGCTCCTGCTTTTCCCCTGAGCCCAGTTCGATATTCATTGTCTCCTGCTACCAATGGTGCCTGAGATTCTGAGGCTTAGTCAGTGGCGGCCGGCACGGATCGGGGTGGTGAGGCAGGGGGAGGTGGAGTGTGTAAAAAAAGAAGATACCTGACCTCCTCCCCGCATCTCTCCATCATCCCTCGCTCTGGCCGGAACAGGAAGCACACCCAGGCTCGCCTAAGCCAATTACAACACTTCAATCAAGCGTTGCGATTGGTCTGATCACCGTGGTTCGGCGCTCAGACAGGCATTGGGTGCTTGGGCAGGTTCAGTGGAAAACAAACATAGTGCGCATGAACTGTTTCCCAAGACGGTTGGCCAAACATTCATGCGCACATACAGAGTGCCACCACTCCTCCCCCTGTTCCTATGTCATTAGAGCAGCCCCCTACACCCCGCAAAGCTTCCACAGCAGGGCAAACTAAAATGATAATAACATTTATTTCACAGCTGTAAAGCAGTGGAGCAACACTTCTCGTCAGCGGAGGAGCCGCCACTGGGCTTAGTGCCTCTGGCACAGAGACTTACCTAGTGCTCTTTTTCCATAAGTGCTGCTGGGGTATACTAAAACTCGGTGAGATTAACTTCTCCTTGTCTTATTGCAGGATATTTTGCTTGACAGAGAAATCAATTTCCAAGGAGCATGCAAACTATCATTGATGATAGATTGTTCTTCTGCTTTGCACCCTCCTCCTGTTTGTTGCATTGTTTCTTTGCCTTTACCCACTTTCGGAGTGAATTGATCATTCTCACGGCCAGCTGGAGATCTGCTGCTGACGGCGAGGCTGTGCTACCTACAGCTTGACTCCAAGCACAGGCTGGAGCAGGCAGGTAGCAGACAGAGCGGGGGAGAGCAAAAGATGCAGACAAGGATGCTGGCGACTGACACGGGGGACAGGGAGAGGTGAAATGCCGGATAAGAGGGGAAAGTTCTGCAAGGAATAGGCGCTCCTGTTTAGGTAGGATTTTTGCCATGAAATCGAGCGTTTTAATCTAATTGCCATGTTTCTTCTGAATATGCCTGCCCGGTCGCCCCAGCTTTGCGACCATTTCCCATTGTTACCAGACGTGCAGCAGCTGGGTGCTGCGTGATTCTGGAAGAGTGGTGCGCTGCTAACTTGTGCCTGCTCTTACAGGCGATGCATGGGAGGTATTCGTAGGCTAAGACAAAGCAGCTGTAATGAGGAAAGACCGCCTGCAGTCTGCGAACTACTCTGTCACCCTGGACAGATAACAGATGCCACCGCTAGCCCTGCTCACCCACTGGGAGGCGCGGAGTGGTGACACCGAGCCAGGAGAGCCGCTGAAGCCGGGCCGTCGTGGCAGTCTCGGAGCTGTGTTATTCATCACGGCTTCCCGTGATTACAGCGCTGAGCTGGCGGGCTGCCTCCTCAGCACCGATTCGTAAAAGAACTTGCCTCCCCAGAGTTCCGGTGGGAGCAGGAGGGCGGGTGGGCATCAGCTGCTGAGCGGTAGTCCCTGCAGCCCCTGGCACATAGAGAAGTGGACCGAGCAGAGTGCCTTAGAGGCCAGTTCAAGGCTAGGCACTTGGTAAAAATGCCAGGCTGCTGGTCTGCTGCTGCTGGTGCTGACCCCTAAAGAAGGGAGGTCCCAGTCTGTGCGTAAGTGTAAAATAAGCAAGTGCAAGGGAGGGCTGTGCTTGGCTATCTGCAGAAAGTTTGAAAAGGAGGGCAGTTGTTGAAAGAAAGTGTGCAAATGTGCTTGAGGGTAGCCTGCTGCAGACACGCAGGCTTTGTCAGCACAAGAGGCCTGAAATGGCAGCCTCCGATGCCTACGGCCATACCACCCTGAATGCGCCCGATCTCGGAAGCTAAGCAGGGTCGGCCTGGTTAGTACTTGGATGGGAAACCGCCTGGGAATACTGGGTGCTGTAGGCATTTTGCCTCTTGCTGACAACAGTTGGTGCTTGCCCACACCACAATCACACAGAACCTTCCTTGCTAATGGCACATTTAAAAAAATGTATTTATTTTTTATTTATAAAAAAACGGGATCAAGTTTTACAGTGTGCATGGCCCTTAACTTTCCACTCGAAAACTGAAAGAAAATGAAGAACACTTTTGCCCTAAGATAGCACAGAGGACCCCCGGCTAAGGCTTTTCTTCTGCTGGTCGGAGGAAAGGGATGTACGACGGTACATCGCATGCAATTACTTTGCATGCCTTTTACACGCATTTTTTAGCGTGAATGTTTTTACTGCGAAAATGCATTTAAAATGCATGCACGTTTTTATATTGAAAAACAATGTATTTGTGGGGGGAGACCCCCACTCCCTCCCAACTTACCTTAAATGCGTTGTATTGGCATGCATTTTAAATGCATATTTGGGGTAAAATGTCCGCGCTAAAAAATGCGTTGTAAAGGCTTAACAAGGTAAAAACCTCTTTGTAAAGGCTGTTTCCCGGAGGAAAGCTGCTGCAAGCTGCTGCAAGTCATTAATAGTCCTTATTAGCAGTTGGCAAGCACAAACAAAACCAGCCTAGTTGCAGTAATGTGCAATAATTTGCTGCATCCCTAAATACTTATAAGGTCCCAAAGGCGAGACTGATTGCATTGCAAATGCTTGTTGTCAGCTGTATCCTGATCTCAGTAGGATCCTGAAGAATAACCTAGTATTAGTTCAGAGGTGGAGGGAACCAAATGATACAAAATAGACGTTTTCAAATGCTTCCTAAAAGTTAAACAGAATCATTGTTCAGTGTCTGGTACAGCAGATACAGGAGCTGAACAGGATAACCATTCATTGCCGCAGAGACCACAAAACACTAAAAAGGTATATAAGTCACTCACAACTGGCACGGGGCAAGACAGATGGACAAGTTGCTGGAGAGATGCTGAACTTCAGGATTATGATTTCAGTTCTAATTGCATAAAGGTATGCAGGGGGACTTTATATGACTCGGTAAAATATTCTGTTGTAGCTATGCAAATAACTATTGTACAAATCAGCTAATATAATAGCGATAGGGGAATAGATTAATATATTAGGAAAGTGTCCTGAAGTGTGGTTGAGGTATATCCAGTTTTCATCTTTTTTGTATTTTATTCTGAGTTACTGATAAAAAAAAATGAACATTCTTGCTCATGTTATTTATAGACGAATAACACATTACTAGTAATAGTAAACACTAATATTTGTGTGTGCATTGATTTTCGGGTTCGGGCAAGACTCTACTATATCACCTGCACACTAAAGATTTTCTGGCATGTTTGTTTCCAAACACCCTTCTCCACCAGAGCTTTACTCGGCGGGGTGAAAGAGAACTGTCAGATTTCGCTTCCTCTGAAAGAGTTTCGTTTTGAGGATAGGGAAATACAACTGTTGTGACCTTCCAATAATTTGGTGCATGTGACACTTCCACTGCCAAGCGTTTACTAAACATAAGCCAGGTCTGACTTTTAAACTCTTCGGGTGTGCCTTGATCTTTAGTCAACGACCTTCCATTTTAGGTGATGTCCGGCAGACAGGATGGGGAATGGAGAGGCAGAAGGCTTAGCATTCATGAAAGGCTTCAGTTCGCTGAGCTATTTGCAGTTTTCACACCACACACCCAGACTGGAAGAGGTGAAAGAAACCACAAATACCAGTGGCCTGTGGAAAGTCAGCTAGCAGCAGCAGTTATCAGAACAGGGTTAAGACTGATTTTGAGAAAGACAGCAATTTAGCAACACGTTTAAAACTCATTCTTGTGACATAACAGGTATAAATATGTATATGACAAATGTTTATGTTCAGTGGCAGGCAAAGGGCTGTGATACTGGTATCTGAAGATGCTTTCAAAGCATATTTAGAAAATGGTGACTTTTAAAGCTCAGTAGACATATACAGTAGTTACTGTTTCAGGCTCCTGAGAACAGGGCCCCCACAGCATTGCCTTTTAAACATGCAAAAAGACACATAATACATGTTTTAAATTAGGAAGGTATACAGGTGTACCTTGCTGATTCAGGACACACTTGCAACTAACGTATCCAATGCCAGACTTTTTAAATTAATGTCAAAATGTGAGGTCCATATTGACTTTTTGCCTTTTGTGCCACTAACACAGTAAATGCACATTTTACAGTGGACTTACACTAAAGAAAAGTAAGGCTATTAGTTTAGTTCAAAACAGGTACCATGCCTAAGGGAAAAGTACTCCCTCGCTACTCAGAGGACTAAAATGCTAACCATCCAAGTCCATACAAAGAAAACATTCCAGGGACAACACAAGCAAAGGTCAGATTTCCTCCACAAGCACTTCCAAAATGTGGTCCAGTATCTCAATGAAATGGCAGTCTCTAGTATGAAGGGGCTTCATGGCAAATGACCTTAAGAGGATATCGTAGCAAGGGGACTTTCACAAAAAAGACATAACCATATCTACTAAAAGATGTGTTGTTAGCCACATTCTGGAACGGGCATAGTTCAAGTATTCATGGTAACATGTAAAGTGTTTCATGTTGTATGGGTACTTAGTAAACATGGTACTTAACTTCTCAGACTTTTCTGCCAGGACATAATTGCTTCACTTTTTTGTGTGCACTCTTCATGTTTATATTTACAACACCTTAAAAAAACAGACCATTGAAATGTCCTTTTGTTCTTCATTTTAAAGTGTAAACCGAAGCAATATGTTTTCAAAACAATAAGGGTCAGATTTACAAGCCCCATGCGCCACATTTACGCCGCCGTTGCGTCACTTCTGTGACGCAGTGGCGGCGTAAACCATGCGCCACGTTGCGCCTTATTTACAACGTGACGCATCTAGGGAGATGCGTCACGTTGTAAAGCCCTGCGCCACATGAAACCTGCGTTAGGTTTCATGTGGGCGTTCCAGCGCAGGGTGGGCATTCCCTCGCAGGAACGCCTCGTAAAAGTGACGCAGTGAAATCTACAAGATTTCACTGAGTCACTTTTACATCCATGCTACGTCAAAACCCTGCGCCTGCTTGAAGCAGGCGTAAGGAGTGACGCAGCATGTTAGTCATAGGGCGCCCCTGAGCATTGCTGGAGCCGCGTTGCGCTTGCGACACGACTCCAGCAATGCACCGCCCTTACGTCACAGGATGCGACACGCATCACCCTATCCTTGCCCCACGGTGCGCCGCATTGTAAATGCGACGCATTCGTGGTGGCGCAGGGAGGGAATTGCGTGTCGCATCTTTTCTGGCGCATCCCTGCTGATTTGCAGAGATGTGCCAGAACTCGTAGATCTGCCCCTAAATGTGTATGTTGCACATAATAATTAGTTAACCAATCATTCGGGAAAAAAACTTGACAGTTCTACTATCTGGGACGCTGATACTTGTATTCATGTAAGCACTTACTTTTAATTTCCACCAAGGGATACCTATTCAGCCACCTTAATGTAAGTTGTACCAGGATTTTCTTAAAATTCTTAAAAAGGATTACTTGAATGGATACACTGGATCTCTACAGTATAATTACATTCGGAGACTGGTCTTTCTTCCTACCAAAGTAGTTCATTTTTCCCCTGAAGCACATTTGACTTACTCGTGGGAACTCACTCAAAAACGTACACATTAAAATTAATTTCTTATGGGCTACAGTTCATGATGTGTGCAAACCTTTGCAGACAATGGTTATTTGCAGGGCTTTCTTTCTCAAGGCTCTTCGTAATTCTTTTGGACTCAAAATGTCTGGATTTAAATAATCAAAGATAGCGCCCTAGATAAGTCCGTTCAAGCTTCCTTCCCTGTCAGGAAATTGTAGTGTCAGTCTCTGCGGTCCTAGATGACACGCGCATGGTTCCTTCTTGAATGGACATTTTGAGTCCAAGTGAATTACGAAGAGCCTTGAGAAAGCCCTGGCCCCACAGGCATTGTAAGGGGTGAAACACGTGTTGGCTGCAAGTACCCAGTATGAAAAAATGCAGGACAGTCTGCAAATCCTAAGTAAAAAAAAAAAAAAGGATTTAAAAAATAAGCATTTGCATGGAATTGATTTTCTCATCCATCTGAATGTTCATAACCTTATTATTGAGACTGAGTAAATACTGACCAGGAAAACAATACACTCAATTTACTAAATGTTTACCTATAAGGAGGAGTTGGCCCAGCCCCTGAAGAGTGTCTAAATGTTTTCCAAACATTTCCAAACAGAATGCCTAAAAGCTATTTGAGGGTAAGGAGGGAGTAGGTCGGGCCTGCAAGTCTGCACAAATCCAATTTTTTTAATTTATATTATACTTGCTATGAAGTTAATTAATTTAATATTGAAATTAAGTGTATTATTAAATGTTATTAAATGTTATCAAATTATTATTAATCAAGAGTTATACTTAATTTGTCTCACTAAAAATATAAATATATAATTTAAATGTTGAATTAATTCAATCAATTTGACATGAATTCCTATGGGGTGTTAATTTAATATCCTGTCTCCATTGTTTTCTGTGGAAGTGTGTTGGTGGTTGGTCATGTGTGATGCTTGAGGTATTCCAAGGCTGGACAGAAGTATATTTCAGCCAGTGTTGACACTATTAAGACTGTAGTAGCTTTAGAAGTATATTTTTTGAGTTAGAATGGTTTTATTCTTTTGTGGATGTTCTTTTGTGTTAGCATGTTCACCCTTCAACTCTCCTTAACTCTATATTCACTCCTCCCATTTTGTAGTAATTTTCCTCATTTTCACTCCACTTTCCTGGCCCCTCCTACATTTAGTAGAAAAATGTATACCAGAGAGTGCAGAGGTCCCCATACAGAAAAGTTAACAAAGGAAGAGGTGGAGGTGTCCAACCATAGTTTTGTTAATTGCATCTTGTAGTATGTGAAGCAGGCCTGTGAGGAATTTTTAATTCTACCGGTGGAATCGGAGTAATTTAGAAATTCCATGTTACTCTTGTAATGCAGAATTACTGATAAATTCCGCCGCTCAGGGCTGGAAAAGGTGCAGTCTCACTTTGTTTAAAAATCACTGCAAATTTAAGTTAAACATAGAGGTCCTAATTTATGAAATGTGTTGCATTGATGGGGTGAAACAGCAATGCAACACTTTTCAGTGCGCCATCCTTGAGACACCATGGATGCGCCGTATTTACTGTTTGGCGCTCCATGTCGCAAGGGTTTACAGACACGTCCGGAATCCGGATGTATCTGTCGGGGCAAAAATGGCGCATTGCTGGAGTGTGTCTGCAAACAGACGCAACTCCAGCAATGTGTCATTTCACATGGGGCAAGCCCCATGTGAAAAGGCCTGCGTCTCCCCTTATGCCTGCTTCAAGCAGGCGTAAGGATTTGACGCAGTGACACTGTAGAAGTGAAGCAGTGAAATCTCATAGATTTCACAGCGCCACCTCTGCGAGGCTTTTCTGCTTCGGAACGCCCACCCTGCATACATTACACCTGTCGCAGGTATAATGTAGTGCAGGGGTTTAAGGGGTTACAAAGTGGCGCATCTGCCTAGATGCGTCACTTTGTAAATATGACGCATGTTTCACGCCGCCACGGTGTCTCAAAAAGTGAAGCAACAGTGGCGTAAGGGCCTCATAAATGAGGCCTAGAGGGACTGCTCCCACATGCAGCCCTGTATAGAAACCAAACCACTGCAGTGCAATTACATACCCCTTGGAGCCCTTACATACTCTGCAGTAACAACTGCAGAGAATGTAAGGGCGCCGAGGTTCATACTCCTTGGCACCCTCGCATGCTCTGCAGGTTACTGCAGAGTATATAAGGGCGCTGAGGGGTGTCTGCTGCAGTGATCTCTAAACAGGATGGGAAGAGGGAGCAGTCCCTCTATGTTTAAAAACCACTGCAGTGGTTTTACTGCAGAGCATGTAAGGGCGTTGAGGAGTATGCACTGAAGTGATCTCTAAACAGGACAGGAGGAGGAAGCAGTCCTTCTATGTTTACAGATCACTGCACTAAAATTTAGAAACCACTGCACACCACTCTTCAGTGGCGCCTTAAAATACTCTGCAGTATAATCACTGCAAAGTGTATAAGGGCGCCAAGTGGTGTTTGGCTGTGCTATTTTCTCAGCTCAAAATGCATCTGTGCACCATTTCTGAATGCATGGGCGCATTTTTCACTAAGTGTATAGCGTCAAATGCCCACTCTGTCCATCGCAGAATTCCATGGAATCTCGCAGAACTTAATGTAATTCCGTGGAATTACGCAGAATCAAACTCCACCAATTCCGCCCACCCCTAATGTGAAGTTATACTACTGGAGTATTGCTTTAAATGCTCCAAAATACATTTTGTGACTCAGGTCGGGACTGCCTAAATTCAGACTAAATTAAACACTTGTCTTTTGACACACACTCTGTTTCATCTCAAAGTGTGACTGTTTACATGAATTTTACCCTGAAAATGTTCTACTTTCAAAGTCCAAGTATTTGGCTGCTGGATTTGCAGAAGTATCACACTTTGGAACCAAGTTAAGAAATTGCATGCCGAATTGTGACTGGTTTATGAATTCCAAATGATGTGCAATATATGGTGAAACGAAGTAGTCTATACGCATTCGCAAAGAGCCCAAACTTCAGGATTTCACCTTCTTTCTCAGGAGGAATTCAGATCGATGTCAGCCAAGGATCCAGGAGATGGATGGCACCTCTTAGGGAACAGAAACTCATTCCAGCAGATGCCAGAATGGGTTAGGCAGCTCCAGTTGTAGGTCCAGCCAAGCCCAGTTGCAGCGGGTCAGCTGGGCAGTTGCAGGGAAGCCTCTTGAGCTTGTTCTGTCCCTGTATCTCAGACAGGTCAGACAACTGACCCTTGAAGTTACTCAGATTAGCCTGGGATGGAGATAGGTAGGTCCGTTCTTCCTTCTAAGAGAGCTAGGCAGTCCTCAAGCAGCAGGGCAGATCTCTGGTAGCAGTAAGGCAGCCCTCTTGTGGAAGAGTAGTTCTTGTTCTGTAATGTCTACAGGTCCAGGAGTGTACTAAAGAGGTGTTCTTAGGCTCCAACATTTATACTTGGTGCCAAACTTGGTGTGTGTGGGGAGACCCTGCCCTACGCCCACATCTGGTTCTGGAAAGTTCTTCCCTTTACTTGTCACGTCTTCAAAAATCTGGAGTGACAAAAGACTGGTGTCAGGTTCCTTTGTGTGAGCTGGAGGCAAGCCCCTTTGAAGTGCAAGTGGGGCAGGGAACAGCTCTACTCTCAGCCATCCTGACCGGATGGTCCTTCCTGTTCACATCTAATTCCCTTTGTGTCACTGTCTGAGAGGAATACACAAACCCCAACAGCAAAGTCGTTCACAGTCCTGTTCCCCAGTACACTGGCAGAAGGCACAAATGGTCAGGACAAGAAAATGCCAACTTTCTAAAAGCGGCATTTTCATAAGTGTGGCTTAAAATCAGACTTTACCATTAAAGAGGATTTTAAAGAACAATTCATTTGAGTCTAAACATGACATCTCTACCTGCTCCCAATCCAAAGTTAGTACTTATTAAATGTAACGAGTTAACACGCCTTTAGTCAATAGGAGAGATAGGCCTTACAGTAGTGAAAAACGACTAGCAATTTTTCACTACTAGGACATGTAAAACATAAAGCCATATGTCCTACTTTTTAATTACAGTGTGCTCTGCCCTGTGAGCCTTTAGGATCTTCCCTAAGGGTGACTGATATGTATTAAAAAGGAAGGTTTAGGCCTGGCAAAATGTTTGTTTTGCCATGCTCAAAATGAAAGTTTAAGATTGCACTACAGGCTGCAGTGGTACGCCCAAATATGTATCATAAGGCTTCTTTAGTGGGGGTGGGCAGGATCCAATGAGTGCTGCAGGCCCACTAACAGCATTTCATTTACAGGCCCTGGGTACATGTAGTACCATCTACTACGGACTTACAAGTAAATTAAATTTACCGATCATGTAGATGCCAATGGTACCATGGTTTAAGGAGAGAGCACAAGCACTTTAGCACTGGTTAGCAGTGCCAACAACACAGGTTCAGCAACAATCTGGGGGACGCCCTGAAGAAAAGGGCGAGATCCAACACAGCTAAAATTCAGTTAGGTGTTCAAGCACCCGGGAACAATGAGTGAGTGAACACACTGGGACATTTGTGATCAGACAGAGCAGAATTCACAGGAATTCTGCTACACCCGACTCATAATCAGGGCCATAGTGACTGCTCGATGCTTAGTGCCAGCATTTTGTAATTAGAAAGAAAGAACACCTTATTGACCATTTAAATGTAATCAATATTACATGCCAAAGTGAATTAAGGCATGACAATGTCTGACGAATGCTGACAGAATAAAGTCCCTAGGGGCATATTATCAAGGGCTGGCGATATAATTATCGCCGCTTTAGCGTCCGTTTTCGGGCGAAAAGCGGCGATAATTATATCGCAATATCATCAAGGACACGCTAGCGCGTGTTTCCTTGATGTAGAGCCCGTTTTTCACAGCCTCGCCTTGCATCGCTAATGAGATGCAAAGAAGGCGTGGCTGTGAAAACAACACAAGTTAATATCGCGAAGGCAGCTTCGCGATATTAACAAGGAGGTGCAGCGATAAAAGAAATCGCGCTACCTCAGCTTTAACTCAGGAATTTAACGTCTGTTAAATTCCTGACTTAAGCATACTTTTCATGGGAGATGGATTCTGCTGATACGACCACAGGGTCGTATCAGCAAGGTTATCGCCGTTTTCCATGGAACATCGCTGGAAAACCAGCGATGTTCCATGGAAAACAAGCTATCGCAGGAATAATTATCGCCATTGCGCTATGCGTTGTTAATACAGCGCTAGCATGGCGATAATTATCTGCGGTAGCCGGCGATAACTATTCTCACGCTGTGAACGGCCAGCGATAATTATCGCTGGCCGTTGATAATATGCCCCCTAATTGCTAGGGCACATTTTTAGAATAAACTGCTTGGGACACTTTCATTGCACAGGAGGACCAGTAATGTGAGTGTGGTCTAGTAATATTTCTAGATTTTGACTGATGTGTAGAATTTATAACATTTGTGCTTGTTCTTAGTACTGCTTCGGGTTATGACAACATATTTGCATTATTGAGACTTTAAGTGCACCTGCAACACAAAAAGCAAGACCTCTGAAATACAGCGTTTGATTTACATAAATATCTTAGATTTGAAGTGAACAAAACAAGATGACAAAAATTCTTCTTTATTTTGCAAGGATTTCATCTTAATTATACACTGATTGGCCATGTTTTTGTTCTTCTTAGTAGCATTTTAAGTGCATGTGTTCATATTCAGACTCCAATTTTTTTATCTGGAAGTCTGTTTTATTTCTCATTGTCTTTGAAGGTGTTTATGTTTAAAATATCTACAATATGTGTGCATTGCATTGTTCCTATAGGCCCCATTGGATTACTTGATCACTTGTAAACTAGTATCCTTTGAGAGCTGTGCGCTGCAGGGAAATACATTGAAATCAACCATTTAAAAAGAAAGTGGAATTGTCATTAAAGTTCTTTTGTTTCATACTATTGCATGACAGTAATGTTGGATAGAAAGTAGCTTTCAAATAAATAGTAATTATTGTTATTCTCTGGAATTGTTTAGAAGATAAAGGAAGAAATTTGACCCTTGCCACTGCTGACCCATGTTTCAAAATGTTCGCCTAAATTACAATGAACCAGCACAGCTTCTATTTATTTATGGTGAAAGTTTTTCCGAAAGTTTTTCCGCCATCATGACTTGCACTACTTATAATGGCCAAGCTACCATTTCAATGAATGATAAGAACAGACAACACACTTGCAGTGGAAGTCCCGATGGAGGCTCTTTTGAAATTTTGTTCCAGCTGGACTTCAAGGCATCCCGAAACATTCATTAACGTTCATTAACGTGAACCACTGAGTCATTGGGGTATATGATTAACAAGAATGCCCAACCACCTTCCCACAGATGTAGGCAGTGTGAGAGAGGCCTCCACACAACCCAGATCCTTCTCCCAGGCTACAGGGAATAATTAGGCCACCTTTGGCCTTCATTAGACCTTCAAGGACCTCAGGAACAGTAACACAGGAGGTGACCAAATCAGCTCACTTCAGTGTCTGCCCCAAACAGGGATGCATTTTGCCAGGGTTTGGCACACGATATTCTGGCTTTTCCTGGAGTGATGGTTAAGACATGTACATGCCAGCTTGAACTCTATGCGCATGTGGGATGGTGGCCATGGACCTGGACTTCAGCCACGGACGCAATGCATCCCTCCTTATTCAGGCAGTATTTCCTAAACTATGTGAACAGTCCTAGGTGGAAACGCACAATGGTTAAAATATAACTTTTGGCATTAACTCGTGTTATGATGGTCTGATTGCTGCTACTAGTTTCCCCACCAATCACAATCTCCACCAACAGACCATGTGACCTGGACCTTGCCTCCGTTTCTCCCCTCAGCTGTATCCTTGGGCTCTTTCAATCCAAATGTGTCATCTTCAGAATGTTGCTTCATGGATTCCTCAACCACACTCTCCTAAACCCTTATTCTTGGCCAACTTTTCACATTGGTCCTCCCCTCAATCTACTCTCTCCCTTATTTCATCTCACCCACTGATTATATTCCTTCCACAGTATAACCATGCTATCAATGTTACTACTCATATTAGCACCAAATGGCCTCTGTGTTGCCACTACCAGGTTATTAATGCATTGGCTTCTTAGATAAATTACCCTCGCTGACTGTTTCCAGTGAATTCATATGGACTGCTCCTTTTGTGCTCCAGGATGTATTCAAAAGAGCATTTACCATAGAACAGTTACTGTGGCTGTGTGCATTTATACATGCTTGCAGATGCTCCTCTGTCACTTGTCACTAGCAAGTAAACACTGACCTATTTGTCGCCTTTGCTTGCAGGTTGTATAGCTTGAATTGATGGTTCTGCACCCCCAATCATGATTCATAACGACTTGCTCTTAATCTGTCTCAATAAAAGCATGAACTTAGAAGCCACTGATGAAATCCGAGAATCCAGATTCAGCTCACTACTGACAGCACTCCCAAGCTTTTAGCCACTGAGGTGGGGGGGATGGGAAGCGTCTCATTTCTGATGGCCAATAGGAGTGGGTCCAAAGGAGATTTTTGTTGTTAGTTATCAGGACATCTGTCTTTCTATACTTGATTTCATAACTACAAATGATGAGATTTTACAGAAATTGACATCACTTTTATTGGAGCTTATGGGTGTGACCATTCATCACTTAGAGTACGCAATACACATATTCTAGTGGGGGGCAAATAAGCAAAATGAGCGTCCGCATAATTGATTTAACAGAAAAAAATGACTAATGATTCAGTCGTGTTCTCACTTTATTGCTACTGAATTTAATTGAATGTGGTTTACAAACGTTCTTTAAAAAAAGCACGATCTTGGGAAAGGATCAGTGAGAGAGAGAAAAAACACAAAGCATCCAGGCCGACCATTGAATTAGATTCAAACCTATATAAACAAAATCGAATGACAATATCTTATTCCTCTGTAGTTCTTCAGGCATTTTTTCTGAGCGAAATCGTTGATAAAAACGATGTGAATAAGACGATTCAAAGTCGCATTAGAAAGTGAATAGGAGGATACGGCCTTGTGAGCACTGAAGAGTGCTCAGGAAGTAGTGGTAATAAATCCCTCTGAAACTGTGCAAAGAATGAAACTGGAGGCTCGATTCCAAGGAGTACAGAGGTAGTATCAGAGCAAGAGTGGACAAAGCTCTTTCTGACACTTTACCAGTCATGCACTTTTGGTAATGATCCCCTTAATGAACCTACTGATGGCATTATGTAACTGTGCGATCTAGGGTGGTGGATGGGGTTATGCTAAACCAGGCCACAAAAATATATGGCCACAACAAATCTGCCTTTGATCACATGGACTGGGGACCTTGTGAAGGAAGATGTTCTCCTGGAGAGAACCAAGCGCTTTACTTTCTCTGGTAATAGAATTACCTACTAATATATGGACTCAGGTCATGGATGGATAAAATAGGGTTCTGACAGGAAAAACAATAGAGTAAGGGGTCTATCCTAGCATCACTATTATTTTCTGTTACTAAGTTAAACTTTCCAGATGACATCTGTTAATACATGCCTTCCAACGTCTATCAAGAAAATGAATAACCATCATCTCCCGGCCCCCTGGTACTCAGAAAAGCTAAAAGTTGAAAAGACTAAATTTAAAGCCTTGGAAAGACGTTGGAGGAAGGATTATGCGCCTGAATCCAAGCATAGTTATAAACTTTCCAAGAGGTACTATCATTACCTGTGCAAAGCGGCTCGTGCAGAACATGTTAATAATACTATTACATCGGCACGCATTAATTCCAAAGTTCTGTTCAAAATAGTAAAGGAGCTCTCAGGAGCAACATACCAACCAACACCTCCTGTGCTTGATGAAGCACAATGTGAGGACGTCGCAATGTTCTTCATTGACAAAGTAAAGAAGATCTACTCAGAACTAAATACAGAAACAACTAAATTGGAGCAGCAAATAAAGAGCACTCCCCCCACATTAGGTTGTGCCACTCCACAAGGGACTCCTGACTCGGAACCAACCAATACGATAAAAAACTGGCTGCCACTGGACATTTTGTCATTTAATCGCATTTTAAATAGCCTTAAATCGGGTTCACCAATTGATCCACTCCCGATTCCCATTCTCCAAAAACTAGAACTTACGTCATTGAAACTTATTATGGAGTTACTCAATGCATCATTGAGGGAAGCATTCTTACCAGCCGCGTGGAAACACGCTATGGTGCTTCCCCTTCTGAAAAAACCCAATGCCGATCCGGCTGAACCCTCGAATTTTCGCCCGATCTCATTGCTCCCCACTTTTTCAAAAATTTTGGAAAAACACGTTAATCAACAACTTACGCAGTTTGTGGAATCTCATAAAATCTTGCATGCGTCACAATCGGGTTTTAGAGCTGGGTACTCCACAGAGACCACGCTCCTGGGAGTCACTGAAGCACTGCGCCAACATCTTGACAGGGGTGAAACGGTGGCACTTATTTTGCTTGACCTAAGTGCCGCTTTTGACACTGTGTCTCACACTGCTCTATTAGATCCTTAGCCCAGTGCTATTCAATCTGTATGTTAGCCCGCTAGCTACAATTGCGGAAGAAGCTGGGCTGTCTATCTTTTCTTATGCGGATGACACCCAGCTAATCTTCTCCTTGTCCGCCAATGAGCCATCTATGGTGTCATCTCTCCAGGCAGGGCTGCAGAAGATAGCTAGCTGGATGCACACTAATTGGCTAAAGTTTAACGGTGGAAAGACTGAGGTTCTGATCCTAGGGAAAAATAAAGATCTCTGGGGCCCCCGTCACTGGCCTCCCCAAATGGGTGATTTGCCTCAACCAGTGCAAACAGCACGTAATCTAGGCGTAGTCATCGATGATCAGTTATCTATGAGGCAGCAAGCAGTCAAGGTCGCCTCAACTTGCTTCACCATCCTAAAATGGCTCCGCAAAGTACTCTGGATGTTGCCTGGTCCCACACAAAGAACTGTGATTCAGGCCTTGATTATGTCCAGGCTGGACTATGGCAACGTCCTGTACCTAGGAGCAAATAAGGAGGTAGTTCGAAAACTGCAAGTTGTTCAGAACTCGGCGGCTAGACTGCTCTGTCATGTGCCAAAAAAGTCCTCCATCTCAAGCTCCCTCCGTGACCTCCACTGGCTTAGGATAGAGAATCGCACTAAATTTAAGGCCTTATGTTATATGCATAAGATCAAGCTGGGCACAGCACCTCAATATCTGAGCTCCTTAGCCCATTCATATCTTCCGACTCGTCTGCTTCGATCCTCTTCTCAAGCCAAATTTCTAGTTCCTAGGAGCAAACTGTCACGTATGGGTGGTCCTTTTCTTATCTGGCCCCCTCATTGTGGAATACCCGCGCCGATCCGGCATGAAATCAGTTATAAAAACTTCCGTAAGGGCCTAAAAACGTGGCTATTTAATCAATAGATGTTATCTCTTCCTCGCACTGTGTCCGATGGCGCCGGGAAACCTCCAGGTAGCTGTGCGCCTTATATATTTAATTTAATAATTTAATAATAATGCCCTTGCTCCAGTAAGTATATTTCCTCCATCACTTGGCTAATATTGCCGAAAATGGCCAAAATTGTTGCATAAAGATGTCCTTTAACAAGCTCATATATTGGTTTGGAAAGTCCTAACACTGCTTACAAATAAGAATAAGGTATCCTTTGGGAGAAAAGTGTATGAATAAGGGTCTCTGCATTTAAGCCTTAAGGTTTAATTCCTAAATAACATCTCGAGGGACTAAGTGGCGAAGACAATAGGCGCTGAGAGTTCGGTAAATCTCTCATCTATAAGTGTACATTTTGTTTTTACTTGGGGCTCTTTCGAGACTTGGAGAAATAGGTCAAAAGCAAATCAAAATTAAAAGGTATCCATTAATATTTAATTTTAGACTGGGTTTGAACACTGTAAAAAACGGCCAAATGCACTTCCGTTTTTACTTACAATAAAATTCGGAAATTAGATTTGAGAAGCAGTGAGAAACATATTGGTACATTGTGTGATGCTCGGCTACAGAATATTGTGCTCATAGGTTTTTTTTCTCCTCTGCCTCAACAGGCCCAATGGTACTATCTTCAAAATATGCGTTTCGAGATTTTAAAGAAATGACAACCTGGGGGAGAGGATGTGGCTTAGCGGCTAAAGCGGTCGACCTGGACACTGGGGAACAGGGTTCGAGTCTTGGCAGGGACGCTCAACATCCTGCGATTCTGGGCAAATCACTTAATCTCCCCATGCCTAACAAAAAAAACAAAAACATTGAATGTGACCTTGTGTGATGTAACTGGTGCTCATGTAAAGCGCTCTGATACCATATAACTTCGGGTCGAGTTCGCGCTATATAAAACTCTAAATAAAAAAATAACAAAATCTTTTGCCCAGTTACAATCTTAAGTCGTTTCAGGATTTAGGTATTTAAAAGCTATTATTGATGTATAATGTATTGGTATGTTTACAATTGTTTTCTATATGTAACTGAATCAAATTGCATCATAATTTGTTTAGTTGCTTTTGTTTATAGCAAAATTGAATACAATTAAAGTGGGGTCCAATGTATAAAGGTAGGGTTGGTGTACTTTTTGCACAGCTAATGGTTATGCAACATCGTTTTGCAATGAGACAAATGTACCAATCAGTTGCATCACAAAAGGACCATTCACAGTCACAAAAACTCCTTCCTAAAACTCCTTCCTCATTAGCATCTGTGAGAGAGGAAACCTTTTGTACTTGCCGCTAATGGCTTCAGATACAGGGGGTGTGAGCAACTGGGTTCTTGTTGCAATACCCCCAACCTTTTGCCTGGTTTTTGATGCAAATTTTACTGAGGTGTACTGGGTCCCTGCTAACCAGGTGCCCAGTACCAGTGCTCTTTCCCTAAAACTGTCCCATAATTGGCACAACTTCAGCTACCCATAATAGTCCCTTGTAAATGGTACCCCTGGTACCTAGGGCATTGGTAATGAAGAGGGTCCACTGGGGCTGCAGCACAAATTGTGCCACCCCAGAGACCCCTCACTAAGGCCATGTTCCCTGCCATTGCAGGCTGCATGTCTTGGTGCAGAGAAAACTGAAGAGTCAAAATGGCACACAGCCCTGTGTGCCATGCCCTCATACACTGCATGAGGTATAGGTAAGTCACCCATACTGAAGGCCTTACAGCCCTATGGCAGGGTGCACTGTACCCCATGTGTGGATATATCTGCATGTGCAGCTTTGACCCTACAATAACAAGCCCATTCTTGGATATTGTATGTGCACAGGGGAGCCATAGAGAGTACATGGGGTGGATACTTGTCATTACAAGTTTCCTAGCTCCATGATGGCTTGACTGTGCCCTAAGATGTTTGGTACCACACATCTCAACTTAATAAATTATCACTGATGCCAGTGCTGGATTTACTAATAAAGGCACACAGGATACCCTTCAGAGGGTCCCATGAAAAGCTACCAAGCACTGGTGTGGACTCTGACTAGTTTTAGTCAGCTTGCCACCACCAGGACATGTTTCTGACCTCCTGGGGTGAGGGCCAGTGCCCTCAGAGGCCAGAAACAAAGTCTGCTCCTGGCAAAGTTGTTTCACACCTCCCTCAGGACAGGATGGCCTTCCAAGGCGAGAAGCTTCAAAGGCAAAGCTGCCTTTGAAATGCAACCCAGGCTTCTCCATATAGCGGAGAATGCCAACCCCCTTTCCTGTTCCACCTTTGGCAGGAGGAAAGGCGGCAAAATTAGTTAGATGAGGAGGTGTGCCCACATTCATCCAGCACCACTCCTAAGATGTAGCAGGCGATGAGGACCCCACTTTTGAAAATCCTGCATCTTGAGATGGTAGAAAGACAACCTATCAGGGCTATGGTAGAGCCGCTTTCCACAGGAAGTGGTTACTTAGAGGGTGTAGACACCCTAAAGGTAAGTAGCCCATTGGCTGCTACCTGTCTCCCCCTTTAACACCCCTACATTTAGTATTTTAGTGGCATCCCTAGACCCTGAACTTTAGATTCGATGGACACAGAGAAGAAAAGGACAAAGAAGAGCTGCTGACCAAAGTACTGAAGCCCTGCTGCAAAAAAATTACTCTAAACCCTGCCTGCTGCCTGAAGGACTCGACAATTGTGGTGTGGTGTCTTGTTCTGCATCTGTGAGGAATCCAAGAACCCGCTGAGCTCCCCCAGCCTTCCAGCCTTCCACAAATCACCAGAGGACTCCCTTGGAGTGAAGGTATCACTGCCCTGCAGACCGTAGGCATCAAACCAGCGAAGTCCAGTTTGTCGATTTGCTGCTCCCCGGCTATTCTGATACAGGATCCAAAGCATTCCAGACTACAACTGCCCAGGAAGAATGCAACCATTGAGGGATACCAAGACCCCTGAGACCCACTTTGTGACTTCGTGAGTGGCTCACCAGTCCCAGAATCGCCTCTCCAAGCTGCCTGCTCCTGACCACAAGCACATCTTGAAGCGAGCAGCCCGGCTGATCTCTCTACTCTGCACCCAGCCCGCCCGGCATGGGTACCGATGAACCAGCTGTGCTCCCATGGTCCTGTGGCCCTTGCGACCTGCTCCCTCTAGTGAGACCCCTCGGACATACCTTTAAGTCCCCTTGTGCAGTGTGCCTTCAGGTGGACCCCTCCTTCGTAGTGCACCAGCTACCAGGGACCTCAGCAACCTGCTCCCAGCTGAATCCAGGACGTTCCTGAGGAAAAAGCTGGTGGAACATTGGACCTGGCTGTGCTAACTAGTGAAAACCAAGAGATGAACCTTGAAAGTCGACTGTACGATTTTACACGCATTTTTGTCTTTTCCCCCATTGACTTCAATGGTGCATAATTGAGCACAAAAGTTATTTATTTTGCAAACTCTAAAAATGTATAACTTTAAAAGTAGTTACTGTAGAACAAAGGTCTTGGTCTGAAAAATTATATAAAAATCAATATTATTTTTGCAAATTGGTCTTAGATTTATACTTGACTGTCTGTCTCATTTATTGCCTCTGTGAATACAAATGCTTAGCACTACCCTCTGATAAGCCTGACTGCTCACCCACACCACCACAAATAGCGCATTAATATTATCTAATTTTGCCTTTGTATACCAATCTGGGTCTCACTGGACTCTCTGCACAGTGTACCTCATTTTATTACACTATTTAGAGATCCTCCATCCTATAAGGGGTAAAGTCATGAAAGGGACAGTGGGACTCTGTCCCTTCTTTTAAATTCACAAAATGTGTGCTTTTAATCAGTGTTATCCTTTAGAGTGTGAGGGTCTGCCTTAAATCACAATGACACTGGGGGGACCATGCAATGGTCTTTTGTTCTACTGTCAGCTACAGGTTTCTCCACATCCCCTCCACCCCCCCTGCCTCCAAACGCACATATTCACCTGTTGAAACCAGTCTCACAAAGACAGCTTCCACTTTGCGAATAGGATAGCATCCCCTTCATGCAGTCGGAATCAGATCAATGGTGTTCAGTGCCGACTCGCCGAGGGAGTGGTGCGGGCGGTGGGGCGGGCGGGGGAGGGGCAGGGTGTGGAGGTAGTGAACTCGGACATACGACGGACAGAACTCAGATGGAGTTCTGTCCGTCGTAAGTCCAAATCCACTACCCCCCACTCTGCCCCTCCCCCGCCTCACCGCCCCGCACCACTCCCTAGGCGAGCCGCCACTGATGGTGTTTAACCTCATTGATGCATTCCGTTACTATTTGGTTAGACCAGAGGGACGCTGCATTCACGCCTTCCTACTTTTAAACTGCAATCAGCAGCAAATGGCATTTTGCGAGTTGTAAAGACAATTTCTACAAACAATGTGTCATTGCACACTGCTACTTGCCATTTACTGTGGCAAATCATGTGATTTTGCTAATTGCATGCTTTATGCCTGCAAAAGGCCTTACAACATTGCTCCCTTGATATGTGTTCATCCATCTTAATTTTGTTGTAAATCAATGCAAACATGTTCTTGTTTCAATACACCTATTACACAATGCGGAATAGTGGGTCACTAAATACATAAATGCATGCTGGTGTTTGCATCCATACGGTTCTATGATCAGGTCTGTATAACCACGAGGCTATGACCGGAAAGAGACCCGCTCATCGAATCCACAAACTGCAAAGTTAGTCTTTCTGGTATAACAGGCTCTTAACTCACCTTCCACAAGACGGCCTTGATAATGTGTTGTCTTCTTGTTAACATGATTTGTTTACTGCTTACTCACTTTTGTAAAACATGCTAGCTTTATTTAGAACTCCCATAGGACTGCTTTATGAGGAAAAATTGCTTTAAAACTAAATATACATGCAAAGATTTAGCAGATTAGTGTGTTCTGCAAGCTTAATGGGAGGCAGCTGTAAGAAAAGCTCTGCCAAAATTTCATACAACCAGAGATGGTTTGGGCCATCTGAAATGCATACTTGGAACATTCCATGTTTCATTTGTGGTATTAAATGCAGCATAAAACATACATCCCGATTACTGCATCCTGTCAAAACAGAGAAGAATTAAAGCATGCACATTTCTTTATGGATAAGTGGCCCACAGTCTAGGAAATGCCTGGCAAATAAATGGTCTCTCTCACCTGCCTGGGGAAATTAAACAGAAATGTAAGATAAATCTGCAGTTGGCGAGGAATTCCTCCACCGTTTGCAAGAGAAACAGGAGCTCCTGTTATATATGGGAAGGGTTGTATCTGGCTTCTCATGAGCCTTTTGGCACCAAAAGATATAACCAAAAACCAGAGCATGGCAATGCCCAACTCTTAGCAGAGTAGGAAGTAGTTGGAAGTGAAATGGTTTCAGATGGTGGGACCTAACTCCATAAACTGAGAAACTGTCTTTGTTGGACATGGCCTTCTCGGCAAGGTCACCCCAGATTTTTGCCTCCCTTTGCTGAACTCGTTTTTGTTGGCGGGAGGGCTCTGTGAACGAATGTATGACAGAATATCAACGGACAGAAAATCGACCTGCAAAAATATCGACACAGAAATATAGAAGTCAAAAATATCGAAGTCCAATCTACATAAAGGTAAGTACAAAAATATCGGAAAAAATATATAGTTGTCAAAGATATCGAAGTTAAAAATATCGTTTTTTTAAATGTTTTAATAATAATGTAAAATTAAGTAAATAATACATATAATTAAAATAAATATAGTTAAAAATATTAAAAGATATTTAAAAATAATAACTTAGGGGGTCATTACGATGGCGGGCGGAAGCACAACCGCCGTGCTGGCGGATGCAAAAACCACCAGTTACCGCCGGCACGCAGCAGTCCACACGCCCGCCCAATTACGATGCGAAAAGTAGGCCAAACACCGCCGGCAAGCCAGCAACACCGTCCGCCATCAAAGTGCGTCGGTACACGTAGCGGCGCAGCACAATTGACACACACCGCCCGACGAAATCACGTCCCGCCCGGCGTATAAATTACGATGCCGCAAACAAACGGCTCCCACGGCTAAGAGATACCGTACGACAAACCGAAGCGGTAACACGGACGCCGAGCACGGACAACGAAGAAGCGGCTCCCCGAGCATGAATCCAGCACTGCAGGCCCTCCCCATGCTCTTGCTGATGCACCACCAAGGACGCAACGTACCGCGGAGACGCAGGTAGGCACACACACAACAAGTGCACGCAAACAGCGCACACAGTGCAAGGGCGGAAAAAGCGGACAACCCCCACCAGCGCGTGTACACTACACATCCACCATTGCATCCACATATGACACACAGGCCAAATCGTAACATCGCGTAACACATGTGTACACACCACCTGGGACTAGAAACCAACGACCCCGTCACGGCCCCAAAGCGGCGATGACGCCGCCACACATGCGCACAACGCAGAGGCCAACCGCAGCGCCATGCATGCGTCGCACACAGACACAGGGACACAACCAAGCAGCACACACATCAGCCCCACCCCGAACGCACATGACACGTGACAGGCCTGCCACAGACATGTCCCCAACGCCCAATTCACGGACAACACCCAACGCCACACAACCGACGCACACATGTCAGTGAAGTCACGCAACAGCAGGACACACCCCAGTGTAACAAACATGGCGTAGCACACAGCGGCGGCAACACCAACTAGGAGAAGCAGGGCCCCTTCGGGAAGAGGAACGCCAGTACCACACTGAAACACCCATACCACCCTGCACATATGAACAAGACATATAAAACGGAACACCAAAGAGCCCGGGGACCGACAACAGGTGGCCCAAGAATAACATTCACACACAAGGCCCAACGCAGAGCGGAAAGGCAGCCTGCCGCCCACACAAGGGAGAGCAGACAGCACTGAATGACCTTCCATTCCAACTCCGAAACCACAGCCCTACGAAAGAAGCCGGTGAATACAGCCATTGTCCAAGAAAAGACCAACACAGGCATGCCGAGGAGACCGACCACAGGGCAGATAGCGCATATCACAGAAGCACACAACGGACGGGGAAGAAAAAAGAATACACTCCCCCATGTCGGCCACATGCAAGTTAATTGGAAGGAGTCACACATCACTGACCTTGAACTGTCTGAGAAGCATGTGGGATGAGGGCCCGTGTCCTCCGCACAAGCCAACAGAACACAAGTCCTGTCTCCCTACGACTACACAGAGCTCACAGCAACCTCGGAGCGTGCACATTGCAGACTGCACACACAGCCGGAGCACGCCACCACAACGCACCGCTGCGAAATGGCAACCGCAACACACCTACCCAACTACGCCGGACAGCTCAAGCTGTACAAAACCAACCTGATACATACATTGGGATGCGATCTCCTGTCCCTGCTGAACGTAAGTTACCGACTGACTTACCGCATCACATTGTTCAGCTGCGTCATGCCCGTCTTCTACTGTCGGAGGTGTCCCTACCAGCATCCCGTGGAGATGTGCCTCTCCAACCCGGCATGTCTAAAGGCGGACCTGCTACCACTACTCCTCCCTCTGGACGCACACGACAGGGCCTGCTCTGCCTATGGGGGCATGGCGTATGTGGCCAACATCGCACCCGCACTGAAATGGGACCACTGTGCCTCCACACGACGGATCATCGAGAACAGCTACATCGAATGTCACCCAGCATGCCCCATCATGGTCCTCCAAGGGACAACTTACGAACAACACCTTGACAGCCACCATCCGCTACATTGGCTGGCAAACATGTACACCACCAATGACATGGAAGCCCTGCTGGACGGCATCGCATACCTGACAACCTGTAAATTCGTCGGACCACAACGCAGGTTCCCCGATTGACCTATGATGTCCAACCCCGCACCCATGCTTAGCTTCCGCACGGACTGGCCAGTCACCACCACAACAGCCATACCAAACGACCGGCAACTGTAACCACACCATCAACGACATCGCCATGACATCGGATATGACCGGGACATGCACACTGTTCCCCATCACATCCAGGAACACCGCATGCATCGTGGGAGGCAGTGGCATGGGGTCTGTGTATCGCACCCACATGGACGGAACTGCACGAACAACCAGGACACGACATGGATCCAGCGCCCATGGACACACACACCGCTCAGTGGACATGAATAGGTCGCCTGGAGTCTGTGGGTGCTGCACCCCTCCCACCCCCGCCCCGGGAATCCCATACCAGGACCTTTGCATGGACGACAAGTGCATACAACTACAACACGACCCCAGTGACTGTGACATGTCCAGTAACCACCACATTGCAACAACAAGTGGCACGCCGCTGCATGCACGCAAGCACATGCCCTGATGTCATCTCACATGCACGCGTGCATGAGGAACAACCGCAGCAAACCTGTCACATGGAACTGAGATGGACTGTGCCCATGATGCCAAGCGGTCTGGTAGGCTACATGTATACCGTCTGTGTCAAAGTCCGCAGCTCCGCAGCTATACGTAAATGTACATTAGCACAGCCTTGGCCAAGCAGATGTAACTCTGAAGCCCACATCCCACATGCAACAGCCAATCACATGTAACCCCACACCCTATCCCATTTGCAATCATGCTCAGTATATCCTCAACATGTATTCCGCTGCCAGTAGTGTCCACTATACTGCATCACAGAGGACAGAAGACTCAATATAATGTTTGAAACCAAAACTGTCTCCGCTGACTCATTTCACAAGTACGAATGAGAGAGGATGAGAGTATGTGAAGTACACGGCAGTCGTGACATGACCATGTAGTCCACTGGTATTGGATGTCAACGCAAATGAGTAGCACAACTGTGGAAGACACACATGTGTCGTGTGAAGTCGTATGGACGCAGTGCTCAGGTGGGTGGGTGTGACGGGTAGATGCGCACATGCCAAGTTGGAGCACGCCGTGTTGGGAGGGGTCATGAACAGTACACCACCGCTTCCCTGGGCATTGTGAGAGGACACCTGTCGGGGGGAGTGAACACGTGTGTGCACAGCAGCCGGGCACACGTACAAAGCGGTACCAGGCGCACCTCAGCCCACCCTCTGTGGACAAGCTGGATCCTGTTATGCGCCCGCCATGCCCCTTGACAAGGCACACACAGCCCCAGTCGACCAGGTGTAACCCCAACATAGTCAATCCGCACAGGCGATACAGGGCACGGGATGGCAGTGGAGCATGGTGTGTGAGAGGTCTCCTCGCGCTCCTCCTGGTCATATCACGCAGGCAATAGAACCTCAACGTCTAGCATGGCACAAGTCAGATGGAAGTGTAGGGGGACGCACCACAGCACGAGCAGCACTGACGTCACGGGAGGTGGCTCGCACCATCCCATCCATTGCCCATCATACCAACCACGACACATGCCATTGCGACTAAGTGCAAGCGCGTGCGCCACCACCCCCGAGCCCTCCCCAGAGAGGCCAAAGAGTGAATGTGTGGGCCATCAGTCACAGACGGACGCGGCCTGGCCGCAAGGGCAGCCACAGCCACTGGGTGTCGCAGGTGGCGGATCCGGAAGGCGAAGACTGTGATGCATAGTCCATGCAGGCCGGGTCTCCATTTGGGGCACCACGCAGGTGGACGGCGTCCCGTAACACATCATACCCTGAGACAGCCCACTTGTGCAACTGGACCCACACATACACTCCTTGCCCTCTCTGGTGCGAGCTTGGGGCTGCCTGTGCAAGCGCTAGCCTCGCAGGTGCACATGCATATTGGGGGAGCGAGGGGAGGACATGAGGGCTGGGGCGAAGATGACTGTATCACTGTCAGTGAGTACAAGGGATGACCCAGATGTGGAAAGGAAGAGACGTGTCCCGTGTGTACTGCAACTAGTCGCCAATCCAACTACCCCCCATGTCCGGAATGTAAGCCCGCACCTAGGCCCGCCCATCCGCCACATCGAATATACCACCAGCACGACAACCTTCCCATTCGAAACACTGACTGGGGGTGGCGACCAGTGAACAATCATGTGTAGCCTACCCACGCGTACATGTGGGCCCTCCATGATCCATGTCACCTGCGGCAAAGTCATGACATGCGCAATGTGGGAAGTGAGGAGAGCTGTCCGCCCCACGCACAGA
Source organism: Calotriton arnoldi (assembly GCA_963921515.1). NCBI lineage: Eukaryota > Metazoa > Chordata > Amphibia > Caudata > Salamandridae > Calotriton > Calotriton arnoldi. The sequence goes on along the minus strand of CAWUFW010002393.1, from coordinate 731,094 downwards.
AGGTGCATCAGCTCCACAGACCCAGCAGCGAGTCCAGCAGGGGTCACATGTGCAGGGGCAGCTGTGCCTGGTGTGAAGGCACATGCATATAGACAGCACATCGACCAATGTGTAGTCTGCCCACATCTACAGTCCATCATCATGCGGACATAGGAATTGAACACAGGGCAACACATCTTAGTGGGTGCACCCACCGTGACCAACAATGCGCAATCATCGACGTACCCGCCCTGTGCATGGCCCCCCACCCAACGGAGGCACATCCAGTGCCACCATCCCACACACACAAGCCTTCCACGGAACATGCTGTGTCCAATGCTCAGTACAGAGTCAGCGCCCATCTGGTGGATCCTGAACAGGAGACACATGCACACACATGCCAGCTCCCACTATGTACGTCTGCCACCTGGCACGTGCAATGTAACCTCTCACCTGTGACGTGTGACTGCAAGCACACAGCCGTCTTGGCATGGGGCTGTCAATGTGGACACCTGTCAATGTTTCGGGAGGTGTGATCCGTACAGTGCTGTACATAGGGTGCAGTGCTGACACCTACTACTGTCTCATATCCCCTCGTGCCACAGGTCCCACTTGTTTTGGCCGCTCAGCCTGTGCCCACATCGTCGTCGTCGTGTGCCATACTCATCCAGCCTCGGAAGCAGTTCCATGCTCAGCAGACATTCATGTTGCCGTGGCGTTGCCGCTTGACGAATATGCAGTCAGTCCCCATCAGCACGCCCCGCAAGTCATTGGGGCCTAGATCCCCATGTGCATGCACATGGCAGTGGTTTGTATCACTAGCCATTGCCATTGTTGGGAGACCTGTGTAAGTGTATTGTGGCCGTGCCGTCCCAGCTTGACAGCTGGGCTGTGGCTCATGTGCCTGCTCAGTCATGTCAGTGATGTGTATGCGAAATTGCTATGTGTTGTGTTGCTTTGACATGTGTCCACTGCCATTTTCCCTAGGCGGAGACCGAACATTGACCGCCCATACCAATTGCTGGCGGACATGGACGATACAGAGGTCATTAGGAAGTTTCGGCTGGACAGGCCAACCCTGCATCGACTGTGTGCCATGTTGGAACCCCATCTCCGTCCCCGCAGGGTGTATCCGACAGCTGTCACCCCCACGGCTAAGGTGATGGCCGCCATGCATTTCTTCGCCACTGGGTCATTCCAGCACACAGTGGGCAGTGGAGGAGGGATGTCCCAGCCCATGTTCAGCAAGGTGCTGAGGGATGTACTGGCAGCCATGATGCTGTACCGAAACAGGTACATCCGCTTCCCCAGGGCTCGTGAATTGGCGGCAGTGAAGGGTGCATTCTATGCCCTTGGCAGAATCCCACACGTCGTTGGAGCCATTGACTGCACACATGTTGGCCTTGTTCCACCACAGGCCACTGAGCACCTGTACCGCAACAGGAAGCACACGCACTCCCTGAATGTGCAAGTGGTGTGCCTTGCGGACATGGTGATCACCCACGTGTGTGCAAAGTTCCCAGGCTCGGCCCATGACGCACACATAATGCGCAACAGCATCTTGCCACGACTGATGTCCAATCTGCAACAGGATCGTGGCTGTATTGTCGGTGAGTATGTGGAGTGGTGTAGCGTGCTGGTTGTGCGATGCTGTCCCCTGTCCAGTTGGAATAGCAACGGTTCTCTGTGTCCCTCACACCCAGGTGACTCTGCGTACCCGAATGGGGCATGGCTGCTCAGTCCATTGAGGAATCCTCGCACCCCAGCAGACGATCGCTACAATGAGGCACATGGGAGGACCAGACGTGTGGTCGAGCGTACCTTTGGCCTCCTCAAGTCCAGGTTCAGGTGCCTGGACCGCACCGGGGTGCGCTGGCGTACTCCCCACAGAAGGTGTGCCAGATAGTGGTGGCGTGCTGCATGCTGCACAATCTGGCCATTCGGAAGCAGATCCCCCTCATCGTGGATGACGGAGATCAACCAGGGCCCCAGCCCGCAGACCAGGACAGCTCGAGTGAGGAGGACAGCGGAGAGGAGGAAGCTGGTAATGTGCGGCAGCAGCTCATCGCCCACTACTTCACTTGACGGTGAGTGTCCATGTACGACGGCTGATGTGGCTGTATCTGTGCAGGTGTGTGTGTGCTGTGTCAGGGTGGCCGTTTGTTCACTGCGTGCTGTGTGTCAACGCTCCATGGCCAGGGTAGTATGCCACTGTTGGTGGCTGTGGCATTGTGCCCTATTGCTCTGTGCGATGTGTGTACATTGCTTGTAGTTGTTGACATGTACTGTGTGATGGGTGTGTGACACACTCATTGAATGTGCTCCTGTTCTGTCTCCCACCCCTAGGTCCCTACAGGCCCTCCGGTTCCATTGCCATGCCACGCATCAGGTGCCTTTCCGCCCAAGGTGGCCGTTGTATTCCGTACAAATAAAACACAGGGCACAAACAGCAGTTTGTGTAAGAGGTGCATTTATTTCAAACTGTGACATGTGATTGTGTGTAAGGTGATGACAAAAGTGGTGCGTGCAGTGACAATGAGCTGTCGGTCATGGCTGCGTGATGCTCAGGGTGTACCCACTGGTTCTATGTCCATGGTCCAACAGACACATGCCATCCAGATGGCTGTGTGGAGTGGGATCGTAGTCCAAGTCAATGCAGTGGGTGGTCAAGGAGGGCTGGCTGGCTGCCTCACTTGCGTCTGGAGCGTGCGAAGTCCTCCCGTGAGATCTGTTTCCACTTCGGACGGCCCCTTCCACGTTTGCGAGGGGGGTGCCTGCTTGCGACCTGCTGGTGGTTGAGGTGTGCTCACTGGCTGTGGACGCAGGGGAACTGGACACAGCTGCACGACCCTGCGCCCCGGCAGGTGGTGGCGGTGGTGGAGCTGCTGTCCCTGGCTGTGACCTCACCACCAGCTGGCCCATGAGGTCCACGAGTTGGCCCATACGGGCGTCCATGGACCTCAGCACCCCCAGCACCTCCCGCGTGTCTGAAGCAGACCTGGCCCATTGTCCTTGGGCCTCTTCATAGGCCCCAAGGACTCTGGCCATTTGAGGCAGGGCATGGCTCCCAGGGGAGACTTGCGTTTGCCTGACCCTGCTCCTCCTACCGGTACTGCTGCCACCGGCCTGCCCACTAGCCACATTGCTCACCACGGTCCTCGCTGTGGCTCCCAGGGTGGATCCAGTCGGCCGGGCCACCACCTGCGCTGGGGCTGGTGCCAGCGAAGACGTGGTGGTGGTGGCGGCGGTGGTGGTCGGTGCGGCGATGGTGGCGGTTGCGGCAGTGGTAGTGGCCGCAATGACCGTGGGTGTGGCCGCAATGACCGTGGGTGTGGCCGCAATGTCCGTGGGTGTGGCCGCAACGACAGTGGCAGCAGGGGGCTGGGAATGTTCAGCAGCCCTGGATGATGGGTTGGTGGGTAGGAGGGGTCCTGGGGAGCGGCTGGGCCCTGCCACACCAGATGGGCCTGCTTGGTGGTCCGTGTCCGAAGAGGAGGACAGATCCTCCACATCCGTGTGTCCTCGTTGGGGGCTTGTAGGCTGGCTGTGCTGGCTGCTGTCTCCATCCCCAGCATCCAGCAGTTCGTCACCTGTGGAGAGAATGAGATTTGTTATTGTGTTGCACCTTGCGAAGTATGTATTTGTCGTCTGACATTAACAGTTCGTGCAATCTCGTACATGGGTTTCCCGGAGGCGTGTGTGTGGCTGTACCATTTGTAGTTGTGTGTGCTTGGCAATGGGACTGTGTGCTGTGCACATGTGGCATGGGACGGATTGGCCATGCCGATGGGTGTGTTGCTGTGCCCCTACTTATTGTGACTCTGGTGTATGCGGGCTCCTGGCCCATCCTGGGTCTGGTTTGTACTTTGCTTTTGGTGTTCAAATGGGACGCTTAGGAACGCATATGGCAACATGGGGGCCATGCCCCAGATTCGCATTTGGGATGGAATATGCTTTTGGGGTTCAAATGGAACGCTTAGGAACGCATATGGCAACATGGGGGCCATGCCCCAGATTCGCATTTGGGAGGGAATATGCTTTTGGGGTTCAAATGGAACGCTTAGGAACGCATATGGCAACATGGGGGCCATGCCCCAGATTCGCATTTGGGAGGGAATATGCTTTTGGGGTACATGCTGTGAGCCATGGGTGCCGAACGTGACATGTGTTGTGGCAGCATGACAGTGCATGGTCTGAGGTGTGTGCATGCCTGACATGGCCTGCATATTTGCTGTCTGTTGTGATTACTGGACATGGCATTGGACGCATCGTTATGAGTGAGTGTTGGTTGTGTGCCAGCCAACGTATTGCAGTTGTCCCATCTCCTTGGTGTGCGTGCTGCCCTGTGCCATGTGCATCACTGCAGTGCTCGGGGGGGTGTGGCCCATGTTGTGTGTTGTTGCTCACAGTGTGGCGTGCGCTTCATTGACTTCTGGCACATGGTTGGTCATGGGCATGTATCTTAGCGTGACTGCTGTATGTGTGGCAGCTGTGCGGATGACATGCCTTTCATGAGACTGGGGCTGACGGATGGGATGGATGGTATGTTGTATGTGCATGGTGTGTCTGTGTGTTTGATGGGTTCAGTGGTGTTCGTGTGCATTTATGTTGTTCCGCTCTGTTGCGTCTAGTGTTGTTTGTCTTACATAGGCGTAGTTGTGGGGTGTGTGGTTGACAGGCAGTAGGGGCTACATGGACAGGACTTCAATGGTGTTTCGGTTGTGTGTGATGAGTTGCACAGTGGCTGCCGTGTGGTACTATATTCAGTGTGGCTTGTGCATGCAGACGTGGCTCCTTGGGTGTTGCTGTGTCTGTGATGGGTCATGTGAGGTGTGAGTCTGTGGTTCATGTCCGTGTGCACATTGTTCACTTGTTCGTGACGGTGGGCGGTGCTGCGTGTTCGTCTGCTACGTGACATGTCCCATGTGTTGGTCGTGTTACGGTCCTCATGCCTCCAGTAATCCAGCCCTGTCCAGTTTCCCACCTGCAGGTTGTTCGGGCGTGCACTGTACTGGATGCCACATGGTTCTAAGCGGGGGGTGCTCCATGTTGCAGGTCTGTGGGGGTGGGGGGTGTTGTGGGTCGTGGTGGTGGCTGGACACCCACTGACACCGATTGTTGTGGACCGTGATGTCTACCTTTCGGCTGTCGGTGTGCACTGCGGTGGCTGACACGTGGCTGTGGGGTGTGGGGGATGCTCCTCCTTGCTGTGCTGTGGGACTAGGGGCCTGGTGTGTGTTGTACTTGGGCTGTCCACCCTCCCACCCACTGCACTTTGTGTTCCTGCCACTTACCTGTTACTTGTCGGTTAGTGCAGCTATGGCGGACACATGGGTGTGGTGGGTGCTCGTTGTGGCGCTTCTGGCATACTTGGGGACCTGTTGGTGGTTACGTGGCTGGCTGAGTGTACACATGTCCCCACGTATCTTACAGTTGTTCGGTTTGGGCTGTGTGTGGTGGTGTCTGTTGCATGTGTGTGTGATGTGTTGTGTATTGTGTGCTGGACATGGGGGTGTTTGTCCCTGGGAGCTGTGGCATGGTGGTAGTGCATGTGAGTACATAGCGGTGTGCTGGTATACATTAGTTTGTACTTACCAGCCTCCACTCCCCCTGCTAATCCGGCGAGGATCTCCGGATGTATAATGACTCGCACCTTCTCCTCCCACGCTTTGAAGGTCTTGAAGAGCGCGGGATTCCCTCCGCCAGTGACGGCTGCCAGCTCTCTGTTCTTGCTCTCCTTCTTCTTGACCAGGCTCTTGACGTCATTCCACCGTTTGTTGATTTCAACTCTGTTCCTGGGCAGGGTCCCGACTGCATTGACCTGGTCTACGATCCGGTTCCACATTCTCTTTCTGGTGGCTAGTGGTGTGTGCTGGACCAGGTTCCCATAGATTTGTGGGTGCACCTTGATGATCTCGTCGACCATGACCGTCAGCTCAATGGGCGTGAACTTGGGCATTCTTTGTGGTGCCATGGTGTTTGTGGTGCTGGTGCGGTGTGTGTTGTGTAATGTGCAGGGGTTTGTGGTGCCGGTGTTTGGTGGTGGTGGTGGTGGTGGTGGTTGTGATGTGTGCGTTTCTGTGGTGTGCTGCTGTCCTTGCTGTGTCACTGTGTCCTCTCCTCTCCTCTCTAGTTTGCAATGTTGCAAGGGGTTGTGGTCTGTGGGAGTGCTGCTTTTGTACTTACCTATGTGGGTGTGTCCTCATGGTCTGTTGTTTTCAGGTGTGTTGTGTCTGGTGTTCTGGCCTTTGTAGTTTTTGTTTGTCCAGGGGGTGTTTTCGGGATGTGTACTGTGCTTGTGTATTTGTGCGTGCCTTGCTGTGTGGACTTGTTGGCCATGTTGTGTGCGATTGTTTTTGTCAGCGGATGGTTTCTGTGCAGGGACGTGGGCGCCATGGCTTCTGCCGTGTCGATTCTCATCGGCGTTGTTTGCGCTGGCGGGCGGTATATTTGTAGTTTCCCGCGCTCATGGCGGTGCGATCGTAATCTCACGTGCGGTGTGTCGGCCGTGAGGGCGGGCGGTTTTGTGTTGTCGTGCGTGTTTCCGTCCGTGGCGGGCGGTTTGACTCCGACTCGGACGATGGCGGGCGGTATCTTGTGTGATTTTTCGCCGATGGCGGTTTTCGGTTTGTGTAATCGTAATGGCGTGGTCGGTGTTCAGACGGTGTGTGCGGGCGGATTTTTGCCGCTTCCATGCCTGGCGGATTTTTTTACGCCGGGTATCGTAATGGACCCCTAAATGTTAAAATAAATTAAACATATACATATAAATTAATATATATGCTTACTCCACATAGTGCAACAGTAGAGAAAGCGCTGGATAGCGTAGGGGTAAAAATTACTATTCCCACTCCAGTGAGTGCAACAGTAGGGAAAGCGCTGGATAGCGTAGGGGTAAAAATTACTATTCCCACTCCAGAGAGTGCAACAGTAGGGAAAGCGCTGGATAGCGTAGGGGTAAAAATTACTATTCCCACTACAGTTAGTGCAACAGTAGGGAAAGGGTTGGATAGCGTAGGGGTAAAAATTACTATTCCCACTCCGGAGGGTTCAACAGTAGGGAAAGCGTTGGATAGCGTAGGGGTAAAAATTACTATTCCCATTCCAATGAGTGCAACTGTAGGGAAATCGTTGGATAGCGTAGGGGTAAAAATGACTATTCCCACTCCAGAGAGTGCAACAGTAGAGAAAGCGCTGGATAGCGTAGGGGTAAAAATTACTATTCCCACTCCAGTGAGTGCAACAGTAGGGAAAGCCCTGGATAGCGTAGGGGTAAAAATTACTATTCCCACTGCAGAGAGTGCAACAGTAGGGAAAGCGCTGGATAGCGTAGGGGTAAAAATTACTATTCCCACTCCAGAGAGTGCAACAGTAGGGAAAGCGCTGGATAGCGGAGGGGTAAAAATTACTATTCCCACTCCAGTGAGTGCAACAGTAGGGAAAGCGTTGGACAACGTAGATGTTAAAAATAACATACATATAAATGAAATAAATATTGTAATTAAATAATGATTTATTAATAAATTTAGAAGAAAAAAAACTACAAATATATCAATAATAATAATTACTTTAATAATATTAAATACTTCCCACCCTATTCCCCAATAAACACACAACACACTCCACATAAATTTTCACAGAATTAAATTCATTTTCAATTAATCAATTAATAAAAATTAATTTGCAATTGATAATTACATTAAAAAAATGCCAATAACAATAAATATGTAATAAAAATTAATAACCAATTATTAATTAATTAACAAATAAAGTAATTATCAATACCAATAAATAATATTTAATAAAAATTAAGACCCAATTAATAATTAATTAACAAAAAAAATAATTATCAATACAATTCAATTCTTTCTTTATTCGTCCTTCCAAAGACAGGACATAAAAGATACACATGGATAAAAACATCATATAAAATCAAACTGATCTCAGCAAATACAAACTCATTTTCTGTTCAAAAAGAATACATCAGCAAACAAAATACAGGACTATTTTCTCGGGACTAAAGTGGCAATGCAAAGCATTTGGGTTCATAGGTAGCAGCAGGTATTATCCAATAGTGCAAAAAGATCGACTGTAACCATCAATAGCAGCAAATGTTATCCAAAAATACTTGAATAATAAAATCAGTCCTATAGAGGAGTTAGCAGCAGGGGTAAGCAATTTAGCAGGAATACTAATACAATCCATACAAAAAATGGTAAAATACACTAAAATTAAAACAACATGCTCCTTCTCTTTGCTAGAATACACTTCAAAAAACTCCCAACGGCAAAACAGACATCACGATCATTGAGTTGCTGCAAAAAGTACAACGCCGCTTTGCACTTTGAAAATGTGTGTCTGCGTAGAAGAGGTATTAAAAATTTCCTGGTAAATGGAAGATAAAATTGACAAAAAAATACAAAATGTAAAATGGTTTGACTCGAGTGTTCATCACAAGGGCAAATAGTAATAGATTCGAAGAATACTGACCCAGGGGGAAACATATCAACCAACGAAAAGACCCCAGCCTGAATCTAGACAACAAATTCCTTTCATGCACATTATTTACATATAAAAGATACGGGGCAATGTAGGGAGGAACTTGTATAAGACAATAATCCCTGACAGTGGGTTTGGCTACTTCAAACAATTCCATAGACGATTCTTTATGTTTTCGGAAGCTCGCTCAAAACCCTCTGTCGGTCCCCTTTACCAATTAGTTCTGGGTGTTCAAACAAAGAAGAACACCCAAGTTCCGTAAGACAAGTTTTAATGTATTGGAGCCAGGGATTAAGACCCAATTAATAATCAATTAACAAAAAAAATAATTATCAATACCAATAAATAATGTTTAATAAAAATTAATAACCAATTAATAATTAATTAACCAAACAAATATCAATACAAATAAATAATATTTAATAAAGATTAATAACCAATTAAAAATTAATTAACAGAAAAATTAATTATCAATACTCAATTTTTCTTAATTAATTACTTAATTACAAATAATTTACTTAGGGGCACATTACGATACCCGGCGTAAATAATTCCGCCAGGCATGGAAGCGGCAAAAATCCGCCCGCACACACCGCCTGAACACCGACCACGCCATTACGATTACACAAACCGAATACCGCCATCGGCGGAAAAAGCACACAAAATACCGCCCGCCAACGTCCGAGTCGGAGACAAACCGCCCGCCACGGACGGAAACACGCACGACAACACAAAACCGCCCGCCCTCACGGCCGACACACCGCACGTGAAATTACGATCGCACCGACATGAGCGCGGAAAAACCACAAATATACCGCCCGCCAGCGCAAACAACGCCGATGAGAATCGACACGGCAGAAGCCATGGCGCCCACGTACCTGCACAGAAACCATCCGCACACAAAACCAATAGCACACAACATGGCCAACAAGTCCACACAGCAAGGCACGCACAAATACACAAGCACAGTACATATCCCGAAAACACCCCCCCGGACAAACAAAAAATACAAAGGCCAGAACCCCAGATACAACACACCTGAAAACAACAGACCATGAGGACACACTCACATAGGTGAGTACAAAAGCAGCACTCCCACAGACCACAACCCCTTGCTACATTGCAAACCAGAGAGGAGAGGAGAGGACACAGTGACACAGCAAGGACAGCAGCACACCACAGAAACGCACACATCACAACCACCACCACCACCACCACCACCACCAAACACCACCACCACCACCACCAAACACCATCACCACAAACCCCCTGCACATTACACAACACACACCGCACCAGCACCACAAACACCATGGCACCACAAAGGATGCCCAAGTTCACGCCCATGGAGCTGACGGTCATGGTCGACGAGATCATCAAGGTGTACCCACAAATCTATGGGAACATGGTCCAGCACACACCACTAGCCACCAGAAACAGAATGTGGAACCGGATCGTAGACCAGGTCAATGCAGTCGGGACCCTGCCCAGGAACAGAGTCGAGATTAACAAACGTTGGAATGACGTCAAGAGCCTGGTCAAGAAGAAGGAGGGCAAAAACAGAGAGCTGGCTGCCGTCACTGGCGGAGGGAATCCCGCGCTCTTTAAGACCTTCAAAGCGTGGGAGGAGAAGGTGCGAGTCGTAATCCATCCGGAGATCCTCGCCGGATTAGCAGGGGGAGTGGAGGCTGGTAAGTACAAACTAATGTATACCAGCACACCGCTATGTACTCACATGCACTACCACCATGCCACAGCTCCCAGGGACAAACACCCCCATGTCCAGCACACAATACACAACACATCACACACACATGCAACAGACACCACCACACACAGCCCAAACCGAACAACTGCAAGATGCGTGGGGACATGTGTACACTAAGCCAGCCACGTAACCACCAACAGGTCCCCAAATATGCCAGAAGCGCCACAACGAGCACCCACCACACCCATGTGTCCGCCACAGCTGCACCAACCGACAAGTAACAGGTAAGTGGCAGGAACACAAAGTGCAGTGGGTGGGACGGTGGACAGCCCAAGTACAACACACACCAGGCCCCAGTCCCACAGCACAGCAAGGAGGAGCATCCCCCACACCCCACACCCACGTGTCAGCCACCGCAGTGCACAACGACAGCCGAAAGGCAGACATCACGGTCCACAGCAATCGGTGTCAGTGGGTATCCAGCCACCCCCACGACCCACAACACCCTCCCACCCCCACAGACCTGCAACATGGAGCACCCCCCGCTTAGAGCCATGTGGCATCCAGTACAGTGCACGCACGAACAACTTGCAGGTGGGAAACTGGATAGGGCCGGATTACTGGAGGCATGAGGACCGTAACACGACCAACACATGGGACATGTCACGTAGCAGACGAACACGCAGCACCGCCCACCGTCACGAACAAGTGAACAATGTGCACACGGACATGAACAACAGACTCACACCCCACATGACCCATCACAGACATAGCAACACCCAAGGAGCCACGTCTGCATGCACAAGCCACACTGAATATAGTACCACACGGCAGCCACTGTGCAACTCATCACACACAACCGAAACACCATTGAAGTCCTGTCCATGTAGCCCCAACTGCCTGTCAACCACACACCCCACAACTACGCCTATGTAAGACAAACAACACTAGACGCAACAGAGCGGAACAACATAAATGCACACGAACACCACTGAACCCATCAAACACACAGACACACCATGCACAAACAACATACCATCCATCCCATCCGTCAGCCCCAGTCTCATGAAAGGCATGTCATCCGCACAGCTGCCACACATACAGCAGTCACGCTAAGATACATGCCCATTACCAACCATGTGCCAGAAGTCAATGAAGTGCACGACACACTGTGAGCAACAACACACAACATGGGCCACACCCCCCGAGCACTGCAGTGATGCACATGGCACAGGGCAGCATGCACACCAAGGAGATGGGACAACTGCAATACGTTGGCTGGCACACAACCATCACTCACTCATAACGATGCGTCCAATGCCATGTCCAGTAATCACAACAGACAGCAAATATGCAGGCCATGTCAAGCATGCACACACCTCAAACCATGCACTGTCATGCTGCCACAACACATGTCACGTTCGGCACCCATGGCTCACAGCATGTACCCCAAAAGCATATTCCCTCCCAAATGCGAATCCGGGGCATGGCCCCCATGTTGCCATATGCGTTCCTAAGCGTTCCATTTGAACCCCAAAAGCATATTCCCTCCCAAATGCGAATCTGGGGCATGGCCCCCATGTTGCCATATGCGTTCCTAAGCGTTCCATTTGAACCCCAAAAGCATATTCCCTCCCAAATGCGAATCTGGGGCATGGCCCCCATGTTGCCATATGCGTTCCTAAGCGTTCCATTTGAACCCCAAAAGCAAAGTACAAACCAGACCCAGGATGGGCCAGGAGCCCGCATACACCAGAGTCACAATAAGTAGGGGCACAGCAACACACCCATCGGCATGGCCAATCCGTCCCATGCCACATGTGCACAGCACACAGTCCCATTGCCAAGCACACACAACTACAGATGCTACAGCCACACACACGCCTCCGGGAAACCCATGTACGAGATTGCACGAACTGTCAATGTCAGACGACAAATACATACTTCGCCAGGTGCAACACAATAACTAATCTCATTCTCTCCACAGGTGACGAACTGCTGGATGCTGGGGATGGAGCCAGCAGCCAGCACAGCCAGCCTACAAGCCCCCAACGAGGACACACGGATCTGGAGGATCTGTCCTCCTCTTCGGACACGGACAACCAAGCAGGCCCATCTGGTGTGGCAGGGCCCAGCCGCTCCCCAGGACCCCTCCTACCCACCAACCCATCATCCAGGGCTGCTGAACATTCACAGCCCCCTGCTGCCACTGTCGTTGCGGCCACACCCACGGTCATTGTGGCCACTACCACTGCCGCAACCGCCACCATCGCCGCACCGACCACCACCGCCGCCACCACCGCCACGTCTCCGCTGGCACCAGCCCCAGCGCAGGTGGTGGCCCGGACGACTGGATCCACCCTGGGAGCCACAGCGAGGACCGTGGTGAGCAATGTGGCTAGTGGGCAGGCCGGTGGCAGCAGGACTGGTAGGAGGAGCAGGGTCAGGGAAACGCCAGCCTCCCCTGGGAGCCATGCCCTGCCTCACATGGCCAGAGTCCTTGGGGCCTATGAAGAGGCCCAAGGACAATGGGTCCGGTCTGCCTCCATCACGCGTGAGGTGCTGGGGGTGTTGAGGTCCATGGACGCCCGTATGGGCCAAATCGTGGACCTCATGGGACAGCTGGTGGTGGCGGTGAGGTCACAGCCAGGGACAGCAGCTCCCCCTCCGCCACCACCTGCCGGGGCGCAGGGTGGAGCAGCAGTGTCCAGTTCCCCTGCGTCCACAGCCAGTGATCACACCTCAACCACCAGCATGTCGCAAGCAGGCACCCCCCCTCGCAAACGTGGAAGGGGCCGTCCGAAGAGGAAACAGATCTCCCGGGAGGACTTCGCACGCTCCAGTCGCAAGTGAGGCAGCCAGCCAGCCTTCCGCCAGCCTTCCTTGACCAGCCACTGCATTGACTTGGACTACGATCCCACTCCACACAGCCATCTGGATGGCATGTGTGTGTTGGACTATGGACATAGAACCAGTGGGTACACCCTGATCATCACGCAGCCATGACCGACAGCTCATTGTCACTGCACGCACCACTTTTGTCATCATCTTACACACAATCACATGTCACAGTTTGTAATAAATGCACCTTTTCACTAACTGCTGTTTGTGCCCTGTGTCTTATTTGTACGGAATACAACGGCCACCTTGGGCGGAAAGGCACCTGATGCGTGGCATGGCATTTGAATCCGGAGGGCCTGTAGGGACCTAGGGGTGGGAGACAGAACAGGAGCACATTCAATGAGTGTGTCACACACCCATCACACAGTACATGTCAACAACTACAAGCAATGTACACACATCGCACAGAGCTATAGGGCACAATGCCACAGCCACCAACAGTGGCATACTACCCTGGCCATGGAGCGTTGACACACAGCACGCAGTGAACAAACGGCCACCCTGACACAGCACACACACACCTGCACAGATACAGCCACATCAGCCGTCGTACATGGACACTCACCGTCAAGTGAAGTAGCGGGCGATGAGCTGCTGCCGCACATTACCAGCTTCCTCCTCTCCGCTGTCCTCCTCACTCGAGCTGTCCTGGTCTGCGGGCTGGGGCCCTGGTTGGTCTCCGTCATCCACGATGAGGGGGATCTGCTTCCGAATGGCCAGATTGTGCAGCATGCAGCACGCCACCACTATCCGGCACACCTTCTGTGGGGAGTACGCCAGCGCACCCCGGTGCGGTCCAGGCACCTGAACCTGGACTTGAGGAAGCCAAAGGTACACTCGACCACACGTCTGGTCCTCCCATGTGCCTCATTGTAGCGATCGTCTGCTGGGGTGCGAGGATTCCTCAATGGACTGAGCAGCCATGCCCCATTCGGATACGCAGAGTCACCTGGGTGTGAGGGACACAGAGAACCGTTGCTAATCCAACTGGACAGGGGACAGCATCGCACAGCCAGCACGCTACACCACTCCACATACTCACCGACAATACAGGCACGATCCTGTTGCATATTGGACATCAGTCGTGGCAAGATGCTGTTGCGCATTATGTGTGCGTCATGGGCCGAGCCTGGGAACTTTGCACACACGTGGGTGATCACCATGTCCGCAAGGCACACCTCTTGCACATTCAGGGAGTGCGTGTGCTTCCTGTTGCGGTACAGGTGCTCAGTGGCCTGTGGTGGAACAAGGCCAACATGTGTGCAGTCAATGGCTCCAACGACGTGTGGGATTCTGCCAAGGGCATAGAATGCACCCTTCACTGCCGCCAATTCACGAGCCCTGGGGAAGCGGATGTACCTATTCCGGTACAGCATCATGGCTGCCAGTACATCCCTCAGCACCTTGCTGAACATGGGCTGGGACATCCCTCCTCCACTGCCCACTGTGTGCTGGAATGACCCAGTGGCGAAGAAATGCATGGCGGCCATCACCTTAGCCGTGGGGGTGACAGCAGTCGGATACACCCTGCGGGGACGGAGATGGGGTTCTAACATGGCACACAGTCGATGCAGGGTTGGCCTGTCCAGCCGAAACTTCCTAATGACCTCCGTATCCTCCATGTCTGCCAGCAATTGGTATGGGCGGTCAATGTTCGGTCTCCGCCTAGGGACAATGGCAGAGGACACATGTCAAAGCAACACGACACATAGCAATTTCGCATACACATCACTGACATGACTGAGCAAGCACATGAGCCACAGCCCAGCTGTCAAGCTGGGACGGCACGGCCACAATACACTTACACAGGTCTCCCACCAATGGCAATGGCTAGTGATACAAACCACTGCCATGTGCATGCACATGGGGATCTAGGCCCCAATGACTTGCGGGGCGTGCTGATGGGGACTGACTGCATATCCGTCAAGCGGCAACGCCACGGCAACATGAATGTCTGCTGAGCATGGAACTGCTTCCGCGGCTGGATGAGTATGGCACACGACGACGACGATGTGGGCACAGGCTGAGCGGACAAAAAAAGTGGGACCTGTGGCACGAGGGGATATGAGACAGTAGTAGGTGTCAGCACTGCACCCTATGTACAGCACTGTACGGATCACACCTCCCGAAACATTGACAGGTGTCCACATTGACAGCCCCATGCCAAGACGGCTGTGTGCTTGCAGTCACACGTCACAGGTGAGAGGTTACATTGTACGTGCCAGGTGGCAGACGTACACAGTGGGAGCTGGCATGTGTGTGCATGTGTCTCCTGTTCAGGATCCACCACATGGGCGCTGACTCTGTACTGACCATTGGACACAGCATGTTCCGTGGAAGGCTTGTGTGTGTGGGATGGTGGCACTGGATGTGCCTCCGTTGGGTGGGGGGCCATGCACAGGGCGGGTACGTCGATGATTGCGCATTGTTGGTCACGGTGGGTGCACCAACTAAGATGTGTTGCCCTGTGTTCAATTCCTATGTCCGCATGATGATGGACTGTAGATGTGGGCAGACTACACATTGGTCGATGTGCTGTCTATATGCATGTGCCTTCACACCAGGCACAGCTGCCCCTGCACATGTGACCCCTGCTGGACTCGCTGCTGGGTCTGTGGAGCTGATGCACCTTCTGCGCGTGGGGCGGACAGCTCTCCTCACTTCCCTCATTGCGCATGTCATGACTTTGCCGCAGGTGACATGGATCATGGAGGGCCCACATGTACGCGTGGGTAGGCTACACATGATTGTACACTGGTCGCCACCCCCAGTCAGTGTTTCGAATGGGAAGGTTGTCGTGCTGGTGGTATGTTCGATGTGGCGGATGGGCGGGCCTAGGTGCGGGCTTACATTCCGGACATGGGGGTAGTTGGATTGGCGACTAGTTGCAGTACACACGGGACACGTCTCTTCCTTTCCACATCTGGGTCATCCCTTGTACTAACTGACAGTGATACAGTCATCTTCGCCCCAGCCCTCATGTCCTCCCCTCGCTCCCCCAATATGCATGCTCACCTGCGAGGCTAGCGCTTGCACAGGCAGCCCCAAGCTCGCACCAGAGAGGGCAAGGAGTGTATGTGTGGGTCCAGTTGCACGAGTGGGCTGTCTCAGGGTATGATGTGTCGCGGTACGCCGTCCACCTGCGTGGTGCCCCAAATGGAGACCCGGCCTGCATGGACTATGCATCACAGTCTTCGCCTTCCGGATCCGCCACCTGCGACACCCAGTGGCTGTGGCTGCCCTTGCGGCCAGGCCGCGTCCGTCTGTGGCTGATGGCCCACACATTCACTCTTTGGCCTCTCTGGGGAGGGCTCGGGGGTGGTGGCGCACGCGCTTGCACTTAGTCGCAATGGCATGTGGCGTGGTTGGTATGATGGGCAATGGATGGGATGGTGCGAGCCACCTCCCGTGACGTCAGTGCTGCTCGTGCTGTGGTGCGTCCCCCTACACTTCCATCTGACTTGTGCCATGCTAGACGTTGAGGTTCTATTGCCTGCGTGATATGACCAGGAGGAGCGCGAGGAGACCTCTCACACACCATGCTCCACTGCCATCCCGTGCCCTGTATCGCCTGTGCGGATTGACTATGTTGGGGTTACACCTGGTCGACTGGGGCTGTGTGTGCCTTGTCAAGGGGCATGGCGGGCGCACAACAGGATCCAGCTTGTCCACAGAGGGTGGGCTGAGGTGCGCCTGGTACCGCTTTGTACGTGTGCCCGGCTGCTATGCACACACGTGTTCACTCCCCCCGACAGGTGTCCTCTCACAATGCCCAGGGAAGCGGTGGTGTACTGTTCATGACCCCTCCCAACACGGCGTGCTCCAACTTGGCATGTGCGCATCTACCCGTCGCACCCACCCACCTGAGCACTGCGTCCATACGACTTCACACGACACATGTGTGTCTTCCACAGTAGTGCTACTCATTTGCGTTGACATCCAATACCAGTGGACTACATGGTCATGTCACGACTGCCGTGTACTTCACATACTCTCATCCTCTCTCATTCGTACTTGTGAAATGAGTCAGCGGAGACAGTTTTGGTTTCAAACATTATATTGAGTCTTCTGTCCTCTGTGATGCAGTATAGTGGACACTACTGGCAGCGGAATACATGTTGAGGATATACTGAGCATGATTGCAAATGGGATAGGGAGTGGGGTTACATGTGATTGGCTGTTGCATGTGGGATGTGGGCTTCAGAGTGACATCTGCTTGGCCAAGGCTGTGCTAATGTACATTTACGTATAGCTGCGGAGCTGCGGACTTTGACACAGACGGTATACATGTAGCCTACCAGACCGCTTGGCATCATGGGCACAGTCCATCTCAGTTCCATGTGACAGGTTTGCTGCGGTTGTTCCTCATGCACGCGTGCATGTGAGATGACATCAGGGCATGTGCTTGCGTGCATGCAGCGGCGTGCCACTTGTTGTTGCACTGTGGTGGTTACTGGACATGTCACAGTCACTGGGGTCGTGTTGTTGTTGTATGCACTTGTCGTCCATGCAAAGGTCCTGGTATGGGATTCCCGGGGCGGGGGTGGGAGGGGTGCAGCACCCACAGACTCCAGGCGACCTATTCATGTCCACTGAGCGGTGTGTGTGTCCATGGGCGCTGGATCCATGTCGTGTCCTGGTTGTTCGTGCAGTTCCGTCCATGTGGGTGCGATACACAGAGCCCATGCCACTGCCTCCCACGATGCATGTGGTGTTCCTGGATGTGATGGGGAACAGTGTGCATGTCCCGGTCATATCCGATGTCATGGCGATGTCGTTGATGGTGTGGTTACAGTTGCCGGTCGTTTGGTATGGCTGTTGTGGTGGTGACTGGCCAGATCCGTGCGGAAGCTAAGCATGGGTGCGGGGTTGGACATCATAGGTCACTCGGGGAACCTGCGTTGTGGTCCGACGTATTTACAGGTTGTCAGGTATGCGATGCCGTCCAGCAGGGCTTCCATGTCATTGGTGGTGTACATGTTTGCCAGCCAATGAAGCGGATGGTGGCTGTCAAGGTGTTGTTCGTAGGTTGTCCCTTGGAGGACCATGATGGGGCATGCTGGGTGACATTCGATGTAGCTGTTATCGATGATCCGTCGTGTGGAGGCACAGTGGTCCCATTTCAGTGCGGGTGCGATGTTGGCCACATACGCCATGCCCCCATAGGCAGAGCAGGCCCTGTCGTGTGCGTCCAGAGGGAGGAGTAGTGGTAGCAGGTCCGCCTTCAGACATGCCGGGTTGGAGAGGCATATCTCGACGGGATGCTGGTAGGGACACCTCCGACAGTAGAAGACGGGCATGACGCAGCTGAACAATGTGATGCGGTAAGTCAGTCGGTAACTTACGTTCAGCAGGGACAGGAGATCGCATCCCAATGTATGGCACAGGTTGGTTTTGTACAGCTTGAGCTGTTCGGCGTAGTTGGGTAGGTGTGTTGCGGTTGCCATTTCGCAGCGGTTCGTTGAGGTGGCGTGCTCCGGCTGTGTGTGCAGTCTGCAATGTGCACGCTCCGGGGTTGCTGTGAGCTCTGTGTAGTCGTAGGGAGACAGGACTTGTGTTCTGTTGGCTTGTTTGGAGGACACGGGCCCTCTTCCCACATGCTTCTCAGACAGTTCAAGGTCAGTGCTGTGTGACTCCTTCCAATTAACTTTCATGTGGCCGACATGGGGAGTGTTTTCTTCTTTCTTCCCCGTCCGTTGTGTGCTTCTGTGATATGCGCTATCTGCCGTGTGGTCGGTCTCCTCGGCATGCCTGTGTTGGTCTATTCTTGGACAATGGCTGTATTCACCGGCTTCTGTCGTAGGGCTGTGGTTTCGGAGTTGGAATGGAAGGTCATTCAGTGCTGTCTGCTCTCCCTTGTGTGGGCGGCAGGCTTCCTTTCCGCTCTGCGTTGGGCCTTGTGTGTGGATGTTATTCTTGGGCCACCTGTTGTCGGTCCCCGGGCTCTTTGGTGTTCCGTTTTATATGTCTTGTTCATATGTGCAGGGTGGTATGGGTGTTTCTGTGTGGTACTGGCGTTCCTCTTCCCGAAGGGAGCCCTGCTTCTCCTAGTTGGTGTTGCCGCCGCTGTGTGCTACGCCATGTTTGTTACACTGGGGTGTGTCCTGCTGTTGCGTGTCTTCACTGACATGTGTGCGTCGGTTGTGTGGCGTTGGGTGTTGTCCGTGAATTGGGCGTTGGGGACATGTCTGTGGCCGGCCTGTCACGTGTCATGTGCATTCGGGGTGGGGCTGATGTGTGTGCTGCTTGGTTGTGTCCCTGTGTCTGTGTGCGACGCATGCATGGCGCTGCGGTTGGCCTCTGCGTTGTGCGCATGTGTGGCGGCGTCATCGGCGCTTTGGGGCCGTGACGGGGTGGTTGGTTCCTAGTCCCAGGTGGTGTGTACACATGTGTTCTGCGATGTTACGATTTGGCCTGTGTGTCATATGTGGATGCGATGGTGGATGTGTTGTGTACACGCGCTGGTGGGGGGTTGTCCGCTTTTCCGCCCTTGCACTGTGTGCGCTGTTTGCGTGCACTTGTTGTGTGTGTGCCTACCTGCGTCTCCGCGGTACGTTGCGTCCTTGGTGGTGCATCAGCAGGAGCATGGGGACGGCCTGCAGTGCTGGATTCATGCTCGGGGGAGCCGCTTTTTCGTTGTCCGTGCTCGGCGTCCGTGTTACCGCTTCGGTTTGTCGTACGGTATCTCTTGGCCGTGGGAGCCGTTTGTTTGCGGCATCGTAATTTATGCGCTGGGCGGGACGTGTTTCGTCGGACGGTGTGTGTCAGTTGGGCTGCGCCGCTACGTGTACGGGCGCACTTTGATGGCGGACGGTGTTGCTGGCTTGCCGGCGGTGTTTGGCCTGCTTTTCGCATCGTAATTGGGCGGGCGTGTGGACTGCTGCGTGCCGGCGGTAACTGGTGCTTTTTGCATCCGCCAGCACGGCGGTTGTGCTTCCGCCCGCCATCGTAATGGGCCCCTTACCACCCTATTCCCCTAAAAACTCACAACCCACTCCAATAATAAATTAATACAAATAAAATAATTATCAATTAATAATAATTAATTACCAATTAATAATTAATTAACAATAAATCAATTATTAATAACAATAATTAAAAAATTATAATTACTTAATTAAAATTAAAGTACTTCCCACGCTATTCCCCTATAAACCCACAACCCTCTACAGAAATAAAACACAAAATTTAATTAAAATAAATTAATAATTCCTAAAAATTATTATTTCATTTACTATAATTAAATTACTTCCCACCCTATTCCCCTATAAATCCACAACCCACTACGGTACTAAAAAGCAAAATTTACTTTTATAAAAAATTACTAATTTCTAAAAATATTTATACTTATATTTAGAAAAACAGTACAGTACAATACTTAACAAAAAATATAGAACACATACATATTAAATACAAACTAAAATATATAACACTCATATAAATATCGATATTATTAACATCGATAATTTAACTATCGATATTACTAACATCGATATTTGCAACATCGATATTTCTTACCTTAACTTCGATATTCTGGTTGTAGATTTTCTTGACTTCGATATTTTGTCCCTACGATATTTAAAACTCGATATAACTGTGCTTCGATATTTAAAAATCGATATTTTGACTGTCCACCAACTGAGATAGATCCAAACGGAGGTACATCATTGTGTGCTATCAGAAAGATGGATTGTTAGTGTTAGTCAAGATAGTCAATGTGTATGGGCCCAACTATGATGACCCTCACTTTTATCATAGTCTTGGTGTTGTCCTGCTGCACAACAGGTATATCCCATTAATAATAGGCAGGGATTTTAATTGTACCCTAGATCCACTCAGTGATTGTTCCAAGGGGCCTGCCCGCCACCGCTCAGCTGCGGCTGGAGCTATCCTAGAGCTCATCGAGAGCTTAGATCTGGTGGATGTGTGAAGGCAATGCTTCTTCCATATTGCTGGGTTCATGCACTACTCCGCCCCCCACAACACACACACACAAATTGATTATTGGCTTGCATCTAAGAGGCTATACGCGCAGGTGGAGATGTGCACCCTACACCCTCACACCTATTCAGATCACGCTCCTGTACAATTGGACTTAAAGTGCCCCATCAAACAAGCCCTGTCGTTTCTTTGGAGGTTCCCCCCATATTCGCTAATGGATCCTGCATTCACTGCAGAAATTGCATCAGTGATAGAGGTATACTTCAAAAAACAATTGGGATCTGTAGACAGTTTTGCCACTATCTGGGAGGCCTTCAAAGTCTATATCTGCGATATTGTCATATCTAAGCACGCTGGAGAGCTCCGGTCACTAAGGGACCGACTGACACACTTGGAGAAGGATATTCTAGTGCTTAAACAAACCTTCCAAAGGACAGGAGATGCTAGTATATTGGGGGATATAAAAGTTACGCTTGAGAAATTTCAGGACACAGCTGACAGGGAAGTCAAACATCTTGGTAAATATGCCGCGGCTAGGGTCTATGGAGAGGGAGACCGACTGGGAGCCACCTTAGCAGCTTTATTTCGCCCTCAATGCAAATAGGATACTGTCACAGAGATACCAGATGAAGACGGCCTCCCGCTACACGATCAAAAAGACATAACAGATAGATTCCACAGGTACTATTCCCAACTATACACCTCCCAATCACCTCCTGAAGATAATGCTATACAGGACTATCTGGAGCACATACAGATCACATGGCTATCAAACACTCATAGAGAATACCTTATGTCACAGCTTACACCGGGTGAGGTCAAAGCAGCCATTAAGTCTATGCGCACTGGTAGCGCTCCGGGCATAGACGGGCTTACAATTGCATTTTACAGGGCCTTTCAGGACCAACTGGTTCCTCACCTCATGGCATTATTCAAACACATGGCACAGGCAGAAACAATGCCCCTCTCTATGAGAGAGGCACTGATAATTATGATACTGAAAACAGGGAAGCCACCTGAAGCCGTTCATCCTACAGACCCCTTTCCTTGTTAAAAGTAGACACCAAGATAAATGTTAAAATATTGGCTAACCGCCTAGCCCCATTGGATCCACTTGTGGTGCGACCAGAGCAAGCGTAACCTAACCTCAAATCTATGAACCATTTTCGGTACAAATCAAAGACTAGACCCAGAAGTCAAGGCTGCTGCAGTCTTTTTGGACGCTGAGAAGGCATTTGATTCTGTAGAGTGGGCATTTATGAGGGGAGTAGTGAGGAGAATAGGAGTGGGAGATATTTTTATCCAATTAGTTACGATGCTTTACTCCCTTCCCAAGGCTAGGAACAGACTGGGCAAGGAGGTCACTGCTCCTATAGCTATTTCCAGAGGGACTCTTCAGGTTTGCCCGCTGTCCCCTCTCCTCTATGCATTGGTAGCTGAGCCACTGGCTTGTGCACTGCGTGAATATCACAAACACAGAGGGCTATGGTTCCCAGGATATCAACTAATAATCTCAGCATATGCGGACGATACCTTGTTGTATGTCTGTGACCCCGGGACCAATCTTAACCCAGTTTTGTCACAGGTGGTGCAGTTTGGGAGGCTATCCAGACTTAAGATCAACCGGACGAAATCGTTAATCTTCCCGCTAACTCCGGTGACAACCTCTACTCAGATAGATTTTCCTATCCAATGGACTTCAGACCCGATTCATTATCTGGGAATACAGATCCACACTGATCCGGCTGTGGTGATTGCAGAGAATTATGGGAGGGATATTTCAAGACTAGAGGATGATATTAACAAGTGGATTAGGCTTCCACTTTCGCTAATAGGGCATATCTCTCTGATGAATATGGTGATCCTGCCCCGCTTCTTATTCCTGTTTGTTCATTCCCATCCTGCTGCCACGTGCTGTGTTTGCAATTTGGCAAACTTTTGATTTAACTCGCTTGGGCCAGGAAAGCAACCGAGGGTTCGGTGGGACTCTTCTGGACGTTGCTGGAGGACTATGCGCGCCAGACTTAGAATTATACTACAGGGTGGCTCAGTCCTCTCACGCAAACACCTGGATTCACGGCCCCCTAGACTTGCCCCCTTTGTTCATTGAGCGAGACGCTGCAGACTCCCACACACTACCGCAGATCCTACTTAAATCCCCAATCCGACGACATGGAGTACTGGACTCCCTCAAATCCACTGCGCATGCATGGCACAGACTACTAGACATCCAGGCAGGTCCACTCATGTACTCCCTGCTAATACCGCTCGATTGGTGCACCTGGTTTCCAACAGGCATAGAACGGACTGTGCTCCACACAATGAAGCGCTTGGGTATACACACGTTGGGAGACTTCTTTCAAGAAGGGGTGGTACATAGCTGGGAGGACTTGGCCGAAGGTACACAAGATCTCACACTGTTGGATAGTTTTCAATACTTTAGGGCCAGGCATGCATGGCAGGAACTACTTGGAGAGGATATGCAGGAACCTAGTGCACTTCCTGCACTTTCCCATATTACCACAGCAAATTCCCCAGCGAAACTAATCACAGTGTTATATTCCCTAGTTCAGGAACCCAGGTAAACACAGCTACACAGAGCCAGACAGGAATGGCAGAGGGACCTGTACATGTCACTAGATGACAAATGCTGGTCATATTGCTGCAAAGTCACGAGGCGCATATCCCTGAATGGCAGGTATCGCCTGATTCACTTTAAGTATATCAATAGGGTGTACTACACTCCCAGCAGATTGTTTTGCTGCGGACTGCGGGTCTCGGCAAAATTCGACAGGTGCGGGACAGGAGGGTGGGTTCCTTCATGTGGCATGGCACTGCCCCAGTATTTTAGCATTCTGGGGAAAAGTATTCTCGATATTGAGTGAGGTTGTGCAACAGCAATTGGTGCCTAGCCCCCTAGTCGCGTTGTTGGGGTATGACAACGAGATAGCAGCCAGCAGCAGGAAACTGGTAGCAATGGGACTGTTACTCACCAAATGCAGAGTACCCATGGGCTGGGCAAAGGGCCCCATTCCACTAATCTCTGAATGGAATGCTGATATGCTTTATTGCAACACTCAAACTGATGCATACAATGAGCTCCTTCCACCTCAGAGTCGTCCCAAGGGTTACTGGGGGTTATACCAGCAATATCTGATTGGGAAAGAGACGGGAGAGCCAGAAGGTGGTGAGGAAAGAATCAATCATTCCTAAGTTTACATACCCCGGCTGATAATGTGAAGAATGTTAACTATTATGATTTGAACACTTTGACCTCTGAATACCCCATCGACATGCTCCGTGAATTGTTCACACAAGTTACATAGGATTTGCCCTGTACTTGTCAGATAAGCTGTTGGTTACGCTGAAGTGTAGCGACACGTCCAATACGGAGAAGGGCTTGTCTCGCCCAGTGGGTTGTGCTTATTGTGCATGCAAAAAGGTTTGTTTTGTTTTATTTTGTGCATTTATGAAACTTACTGTGATACAGCGAGCTATGCAAATTGTAATAAACAAATAATAAAAAAAGAAAAACTATAGAGCATATCAGCAAAAAATGTATGAAAAAAGTCAGCAAATAGGTATATTTCTTGCCTAGTCAACTAGGATTAAGAAGAATAAACATTGTATTAGTGAGATCATTTGTTAATATATTCATATATTAACAGCTGAGAAGGATGAGATTGCTGCGGTCTTTCTGCAACATTATATGAATTTGTATTAGAGACCAGATTTTGTTCCTATATCTAGGCTCGGTAAATATTTTATCTCACTCCACTTACCCCAAGTGATGAGGTTGCAAACAGATATTTCTCTTGATAAAATAGCGGTTTCTGTGGAAGAAAAGCACTCAAGAATATGGCTCAAGTAAATGTTTGTCGAAACAATAGCATTCCAACCGTTGTAAGTAAGATGTTTGCAAAGGAGCTGCTCCCCTTCTCAACTGACTTATTTAATCAAATCAGGGAGGGAGCGGACATTCCGAAGTCTTTTAATAAGTCTATTATAGTTAGTTTCCTTAAAAAGGATAAATCAACTATGAATGTTAGTTCTTATAGACCAATGAGTATTTTAAATTCTGACTAAAAATTTGTCACTAAAATATGGGCATCCAGAATCACCCCAATTGTTAAAACTATGATACACAAGGATCAGAATGTTCTTTAGCCAGATAGGCCTATAGCTGCAAATAGGAATTTCCTGAGACAAGCTATTGACTAGTTCTCTAGCAATCAAGAGAAAATGGTTATACTGATGATGGATGCTGAAAATGATTTTGATTTATTAAATTGGGATGCACTATGTTTTCTATTGGACAAATTTGGATTCCCCACACAATTACTAAAAATGCTTAAGAATCTATACCAAAACATAGAAGCTAGAATTATCATTAATTTAGAAGAAGTAGGTCCTGTGAAAATTAACGAAGGCATCCGTCAGGGCTGCCCAATGTCATTAATTCTTTTTACTTTTTTTATTGAGCCTCTGGTGCGAGAATTCATAATAAAGATTCAATTTGCCGATGACATTGTATTGTATCTAAAAGTCGATAGGCCAACATTCAAGGGGCAATTAATTTAGACTACACTAGTATAAGGGGTTACACAGTAAATCAAGCAAAAACGGAGTTCCTGTTGTTCAATATGACACCTAGTGATCTCCCTCGAGATTTCCAGCATCAGGTCGCTTCCCAGCATCCAATTTGTTATTTGGGAATATTATTCATGAATAACTACTTGAAATTGTTTCAACTCAATCACAACATCTTGCTTACCAAATTTAAAACCTTATTGGAAAGATGGATTTTATTCCCTTTATCAATGATCAGCAGGGTGTTTTTAATTAAAAGGACTAACTTGCCATTATTTCTATTTTTTTATTCTAATCTTCCTATTAAGATTAGTCATTCGTACCTTAAAGAATTAGATTTACTTATTAAAACATTCATATGGAATAGCGAACATTCTAGTGTAAAGCTCTCGGTATTGCAAATAGATAAAACTCAGGGAGGACTTGCATTACCTCATTTTCAGACCTATTATCAGGATGCACTATTGGATAATGTGGTTAGACTTTCTTTGGAGACAGAAGTATTCAATATCCTTTTATTAATCCACATGATGAAAGAGACTGCAATTGCTCTACCAGCATTTTAAAAACAGCAAATCTTCCAAAAAAGATCAAGTGTAAGGTGCTTCATGCAATGGAATGTTATATTAAAGCATTTTTAATTCCTGGCAAGTGCTAGCAGACCATGTGCTTACTTTACTGCAGGATTGAACATTTTTAGGACTTACTTTGTCTAAGTCTACTTTGGAATCCTGGAAGGCTAGGGGTTTATTAAGATGGGCGTTCTTTTATAGTTCAAAAACAGAGAACATGAGAGGAAATAATTTTACATCATGGGACAGAGATCTGCTCATTAGTGTTAAGTTGTATACAGATATCAGGCTTTTTAAGAGCAAATTATCAGGTGACAGGTGAAGAGAGGTGCGGTAATCCATTTCATTAGCTAAGAATAAACTGGCAGTAGTGGTAATTTATCTATTATGCATGATTGATTAAAACCTTTACATACACATAACAATAAAAGTTTCTTGTACATAATTCAATAGATAAAACAATACTAAAAGCCATCATTATACATTATATTAAAATTTCTCATTTGAGCATTATGCTCTTCAACGGGTCTAAGGTGCTTGTGAGTCAGGGAAAACTGAGCTGGCATGCGCTTTCCGAGCTAAACAGCCGTCGTTATACATCCTATTAAAGTTTACGTTTTGCGCATACAACCTTCATTGGATCTAAAGAGCCTGTGGTGGGTAATTGGTATTGGGTGTTGCGCAATCTACTAGTTTGGAATTGATTCCTGCATTTTTGGATGCATTTTATGGAACAACTAATTGCAAGATAGCAATAGGAACATGGCAATACATTTCCGAGATGGGTTATACATTTTTCTGGGCTGCACATTTTATAAGAATGTATTTTTTGTCTATATGGTTAGCATTCTATACCCCTCATACTCTTATGCTTTCTGTGCCAACTAAACGACACAGGGGATTGGTTGCATATTTTCTTTACATGTCCTGTAATTTATCAATTCTGGAATAAGTTATTACAAGTACTAAGTAAATGTGCTCAATTGGCGATTGTGCCTAAAGCAATTATAGTATTATTTGTCTCATCATATGCTATTAGTAGGGTCAATAAATATAACTATTGCTATATCGGTTGCTCGCTCCTTTTTATTGCAATATTGGAGAGCCAAAAATATTCCAACCCTTGATCATTGGTATGCTAAAATGATGAGGACTTAAGCTTTTGAAGAGGCATATGCACGACGAGTTGAGAGTCTGTCAAAGGTTTTAGCAATTTGGAAAGCATCTGAGTTTTGCAAGCACAATCCATCTTCATGAAGAGGTTTTAATCTTGAATTTAAATATTATTTGAATCCTCTTATGAATTCCAAGTTTTTATATCTCGGTTTATAGCACATTGGCACTTTGTTTTTAGTTTTTCTCCATCAGGATAGGGGCAATACTCTTGATTTCGGACAAGTTTGCAATCAGCATTAAAATGACGTGAATTAGGCACCTAAGCACTTAATTAACGAGTTGGAAAATCTTTGCATTTTCACCCAATTCTATAGCACCCCAGCACTTTATTATTTATTGTTCTATGTTTAACAGGAAAGGGTTTAGAGCTAGTTTTACTAGGGAATATGGTTTAGAATCAAAGCCCACAGGAGACGAGTTATCCCATGTTTGCACTCGATCAAGGTTTTGCAAATTGTGAATACTCATAGGGGGATATTCTCAAGAACGTGTGATAATTATCGCAAAATTAGCTTAACGTAACTTTGCACATCGCAGTCTATCGCGGGAAAATAACGCTGTGTTAACATTGTATTCTCAACACTGCGGTACCATGTGATAGTCTCACGCTAACGCGTCAAATGACCGCAATAAAATTACCGTGACGGCAAAAAAATGCGAAACGCGAAAAAAGTTGCGATGTGGCCAACCGCGATAAAAAAATCAGCGATAACCAGCGACAGGCCTGCAATTCCCACGCGTCATGTGGGAAAATGCACTATAAAAGCACCGAAAAACACAAACAAAATAATTCAAACTGCGTAGCACCATGGAGGAAGGCGGAGCAAGTACAGAGGACGACCAGAACCTCACAAGCCCCCAGGAGGACCAGCCCGGGACCTCGGGGTCACGGAAGGGCAAGGAGAAGAAGACGAGGAAGACGAGGTTCAGTCCGCAGGAAAACAGGATCATCATCACGGAGGTGATAGAACACCACCAACAACTGTTCGTCATCTCCAACGTGTCATTGGCAAATAAAAATGCAATATGGCAGTCCATCCTGGACAAGGTGAATGCAGTCAGAGTGAGGAGGAGGACAATTGGAGAGGTCAAGAGGCGCTGGAATGATGCAAAGCGCAAAACCAAGAAGAAACTCGCTGACAACCATCAGGCAGCAATGCAGACTGGAGGTGGCAGTCCAGCGGAACACCAGGAGCTGGATGAGATGGAGGAAATGATGGCCACAGTCATCAGTGGGGAGACAGTGGCTGGAGTTGGGGGTCCGGACACTGCTCGACATGACCTGACACAACAGCACCAGGGTGAGTACCGAACAGGGACTGGTGGGACGGGGGGAGATGGGCACAATGGCACACATGCACAATTAAGTAGAGCACACTGCACACCCACAATGACTCTGGATCATGACCATGATCCCCGTGCAACACAGCAGCACACATACAAACAGCAAGTAGGCCCCCGTCCACTATGGGCACAAAGGGGTCCCTCCCCACACAGCACCAATCTCACAACCAACCCATGCACACGTGTCAAAACCAGCAAAGCTGCGTGTCTGTGAGCCACACTAACAATGCAAGTGACACTGCATGACGAACAGCATGGCTGCAGTCCAATTATCATGACATGGTGCACGCCACAACACTGAGGTGGCTGAGTGTGGAACACATCCGTAAAGGAGCAGGTCACACTCTGACACATCCACCTGCACAAACAACCCCTGACGTCAACAACACATCTGTGGATAAACCATGCCCAAGAGTCCAAAATCCGAACTAGAGCCAAAATTAGCCAAGTCTGCAACATCTCAGCACTGTAGAAGCACAGAAGTCAAAGGCACACCGCCTCAAAGGGATAAGGGGCAGCAAAATCACAGCTGCAGGGGCGACTCTCCCTTAATGCAGCACACACACATAGCAATAACAGCACATCATCATTGACAACAATGTGGTACAAAGTGCAACACTCTCACTACAGAACAGAGGACACAACTGGTTCCGCTTGTGCATAGAAACTGGCCAATCACATCTGGCATAGCAAGAAACTGTGAGATGATAATGTACGTGTACAACCTCACATCCGTGATGTAGTTCATATGTCCACTGTCCCGCATCAAATAGTCAGCTCCTCCCAAACAGTCACAATGTACATTGTCATGCAGTCTGTATGTAAACTTGAACAATGCGTCAACATACATGTCAACACAATGTTAAAATGCATCTCCCCTTCACATTGCAGAGGGACAATCAACACCTCCTGCAGAGCAGACCAGACAACTCACCAGTGATGATGAAGAGGACCTCCACACCTTCGACACCGACGCCCTACAACAGCTTATGGACAGCTACGGCAACCCACCTCCAGGAGCAGGGCAGCCCAGCTGCATCAAGGAGACCCCACCTCCTGCACAGACCACACAGCAGGAAGCACCTACCACCACGGCAGGCTCCCAGCACCTCACCGAAGAACACATCGCATTCCAAGGCCATGTGTTAGACTGCCAGAAGGAGGTGGCTGAACAGGTGCGGGTGGGGTTTGACCTCATGGCAGCCAAACTAGATGACATACGTGGGTGCACAGAGTTGGTGGCACCTGAAACACTGCAGCCGGCACGGGCCTACCGCCACAGGACGGTGACTTTCGGTGCACTGAAGTAGGGGCACCTTAGGTGCTGAGCGGGTGTGCAGCCTGCGATGATGCGCCGTCCTGGCAAGGATTTGTGTGAGCCCTGCTGGACCGCAGTGTAGGCCTGAGCCAGCGGGCAGCGCAGGCCTACCGCCACGTGGCTTTGCCTCGCGGTTCACAGAGTTAGTGGCACCGATAGAGCTGAGCGGGTGTGCGCCTGCGATGATGCCGTGTGCACTGATATGATCTCTGCCATTGCGAAGTCAAGACCCAGAATCACGTGTGTGACCTGGTGGCCCGCGGGGCGGGGCTGCATGATGTGGAGGCTGCAAAGGTCGCGGGCCCTGGGCCCCGGGCCCCGGGTTTGGAGTTTGCACCGGCACGTGGATGGCCCTCTTGGAGACAAGCTGGTGGCAGAAGGTGAGCAGTGAGGCCTGGGTGCACAGGAGCGGGCAAACACCGCTCGACGGCAGGAGGGGCTGGGGTGCAGCAGCCTGTGTGCGCAGGGGCAGCCAAGCGATGATGGCGTGCGCAATTATATGAACTCTGCCATTCATAAATCTGGACTCTGTTTCAGATAAGGGACCTGGTGGACTGCAGTGTATACCGGCATGTGGTTGGAGACACACCGGTGGCAGCAAGTGAGCAGTGAGGCCTGGGTCCGCAGTGTCGGCACTCTCTCTCCCTCTCCCTCTCTTCCTTTCACTGTCTCTCTCTCTTCCTCTGTTACTCTCTCTCTCCTTCTCCCTCTCTTCCTTTCACTGTCTCTCTCTCTCTTCCTCTGTTTCTCTCTCTCTCCTTCTCCCTCTCTCCCCCTTTCTCTCTCTTTCTCTCTCTCCCTCTCTTTCACTCTCTCTCTCGCTCTCTCTCCCTTTCTTTCTTTCTCTCTCTCTTTCTCTCTCTCTCTGTCCTTTGATGAGCGCATGACACAACTTCTTATCTTGAATTTTGTCTTGCAGGCTGTGTCTTACAGATTGTCCAGAGAAGACCCGCCATGACTCTTCCGAATAGTTGTTTTGAGTTAAATTTGAATAAAATAATGTGTTTGGAAATTTAAAGATGAATGAATGATTCTCCTTTTTCTGACCACACATGAATGTTAATTGTTGGACTTGTGTGACATCAGGCGAATTGTTTTGTTCATGATTTTGTAAAGTTGATGTAAAATATCTTTGTCCGGGGTAGGTCCCGGGGGATCCTGGGGGGTGGCGGTGGGTGGCGGTGGGTGTTGTGGCCCTCTTGGGTGTCCGGCTGCATGATCAGTAGCTCCATGGTATCTGTTGTTCTTCTGGTGTGGCTGTGGGCTGGGCTCCCATTTCTGGTGCAGGTTATCGTCCGACTTAATACCAGGAAAGAGCAGGTGTTAATTCCCTGCTGCTAACGCGCCTTATCGCATGTTTTGTGATCTTATCGCCGATCTGGCTGGTCGTTGAGAATGTTGCGAAGTGGTGTTGTCACGAATTTTTGCACGGGGACGCCTACTCTGCATCTCATTAGCATTAGTTGCCAGTGTCATCCGTGGCGATGTTTTTTGCGGCTGCTATCGCAGGAAAACTGGCGATATCGGCTGTTAGCACCAGCTTGTGAATAGGGCAATAAATCTATCGCCACTTTGGCTGCGATAAAGTGCCGCTAACTCGGCGATAAGTCCTTGAGAATATGCCCCATAATGTCTTTAATGGCAAGTACTATTGCACTTTATTAACGTGTAGCATTTTAAATATTAGGACGGGGTATGTACAAGCTATTGTTAGTACCAATTGCATTTGTTAAAATTGTGTTAACTATTATGTGATGAAATTGTATTACATATGGTTGTTTATTTTATGTTGTCTATGTCTTCTCATATTCTGCTCAATTAAAAATAAAATAGTAATAAGGTCAAGAAATTTATCAATTAGAGCACTTTTAGACCAAATATCAGAAGAACCGCAGAGAAAAATGTGAAGGTTATGAAATGGTATAGTAGTGGAACGTATTTCAGTAATCATATTCCATATTTTTTTCCAAAACCAACTTGGGGACATTGAAAAAACATATGCAAGGGATCCCCGTTATTGGAATGACAGTTCCCACCATCCACTGTCTTCAGATATTTTCATCTTGTATAGTGAACAAGACGTAAGAAATAATCTTTTGTCACTAAAAAAAGTCTCAGTGGTGCTTAAAGATCGACAAGTTGAGCACATTTTATAACAATCTTTATTTCATGAAGTGGTGTAAAAGTCATAGTAAGATCTTTCTCCTATAATAGTTCTGATTCAACCTGGTTGGAAAATAAAAATGAATTCTCTAAAGAAAAAAGGTGAGATTAATGAAAGCTCAGTTGTGTGCCAAACATTAGCACAGGTCATTTATTCCAGAGGATCTTGGTCAATTGATTGGATACATTTTTATTGTATTTTATCAGAAAGCATGGATAAGCAGAAATTAATGATTGGTAATGTTAGAACTGGAATTCCTGTTTGGCATAAATCACCACTCTAGTGAGGGTAAGCTAAGTGCACACTAAAAGATAGCCTGCGCTCACCCTCTGGTAGTTTGGCACAGAGCAGTCAGGCTTATCTAAACAGGCAATGTGTAAGGTATTTGTGCAACAGACACACAGTAACACAATGAATACACCTCAAAAAAACTGCACATAAGTTTAGAAAAATTGATTTTTATATTATGAACAAAACAAGACCAAAACAACAAAACTCCAATGTATAGAAGTTGAGATATTGAATTTAAAAAAAAAGTGAAAAATAGTATTTAGAAGCAAATAGCATTTTAGGGGTTACTTGAGACTGCGCTTGACCGGGACAATGTCAAAGTTCAGGCCGATCGTGATGGAGCGCTGGTTGGTTACAGGACCCACGCAGGCCTCGGTGAACAAAATCCCTTTCCTGGTAGCAACAGCGAAATGCTTCATGAATGCATCAATGCGGGTCCTGCATGCCAAGGACGCGTCGATTTTCTCCATGCGCTGATGGCAATGTGTCAGTTCCGTAGATGGGTGCCGGCGTCGACAGCCGGAGAGTGATGCGCAGGGTTAATCCACACATTCAAGGTAATGCGTCAATCTCTCCAAGCTGCAGCGGCAGTGATACACTGTCCAATGCATGAATCTCGGGAGGCAAAGCGCTAGTTCCGATGCGATGCGCTGATTTTAGTCCCACAACCGCATTGATGCGCCGGATCTGATACACGCAGACAGGAAAAATGTATTGAAGTCTGTGTTGCAAGTTGCAGGGCCACTTCCAGTAACCCAGGCACAGGAGTAGGGGAGAGACTTTGATATCCCTGAGACTCAAGCACCAGGAGGCAAGCCAACAAGCCCTTAGAGCATACTGGGAGGAAAGGCAGAGTCCAGCTCTCCTTCAGCAAAGTTAAAGACCAGCAGGCTGCAGAGCAGCAAGCAGAACAGCAGGCCTTCCAGATCAGCAGTCCAGTTGAGTCCTTTAAGCAGCACAGCAGTTTCTCTGGCAGAGCTTCAGTTGCAGTTCAGTAGTGTCTGATTTTAGGGTATCAGAGACCCAGTACTTATACCTAAAAGTGCCTTTGATGTGAGAGTTACTTCAAAGCAGCTCCTTGAATTGCACAGATCCTCCTTTGAATCCAGCCCTGTCTGCCAGTCTATCTACGGGGGGTAAAAAAAACCTTTGTGTGGGCACAAAACACTACCTATTTAGTGACGTGTTTGCCCCTCCCTTCCATCCTACCAAGGTAGGGCCATCAGAATGCAGATGTATGCTAATGGGTACTTCGACACACCTATCCTTCTTGTGTTTACGGCTGTCTAGAGAAAATGAACAAAGTATAGCTGTCACCCAACCCAGATGTTTATTGGAGACAGGCTGGAAGGCACACAGAGCACTAAGCATAGAGAAATGTCTACTTTCCAAAAGTGGTAGATTGCTGACAACCAGCTGAGGTTGTGCTCTGAAGCTGACTATAGCGGCATTCCATTTACTTTTAGACCTGTTTTTGAGCTTTCTGGCTATTTGGGGTATTGTCAGCCTTTTCATTCATGTTCTTTGGTTTATTTATTCAACACTGAGTCCTGATGATAGTCTTACGGACCTGTTGGCCTTTTTGAGACCAAAACATCGACGGTTCAGCCTCTTTAACTGTATTAGTGCCATTTATCATGATGTGGCCATTATATTTTGAAACAATGGGTTTATAATTTGATTTGGGGAGTCAAGAACCTGTTCAAGTTAAGAGGAGTCTACGTCTCTCGAAGATCCCTGGATTCAACCATGTAAAATATGTTCATGGTTGATCTTGTTTGTGAGGGGCGTCAGTATTGATATTTCTAAATTGATTGCTATATTTAGTTCTTTGCAATATACCAATATATTTTTTTATAAAAGTACGCTTCTTACATTTGTTGTGTCCTCATTCCTTTACAATATAATTTGCTCTATTGATTTAAACAGAATAATTCACTAAGAACTCCTCCAGGAATTTTGTGTCATTTGCATTGTATTTACCCAGTTCCCTGTTGGAATATTGAGTTGCCCTGCATATATTTAGCACTTTCTAAAATGTTACATCCAACTTCACCAGTAAGGCGGCTTCATCATTACCATTCCAAAGATATAAAACATGAAGTAGCTACTCCTTTCTTATAAGGAATTACCACTTAAAAGTGTATATGGGCATTCCCAATGCTAACCTATAAGAGGAGTAGGCTCACAGTAATGAAAAACTAATGTAGCTGTTTGTCACTACCAGCACTTGCAAAACATAAAAGTACATGTCCTACCTTTTACTTACATAGCACCCTGCCCTAAGGGCTACCTAGGGCCTACCTTATATGTAGTAAAAGGGGAATTTAAGGCTTGGCAAGTAGTTTTAAATGCAATTCGAAGTGGCAGTAAACTGCACACACAGGCCTTGCAATGTCAGGCCTGAGACAGGTTTGAAAGGCTACTTGTGTGGGTGGCACAATCAGTGTTGCAGGCCCACTAGTAGCATTTAATTTACAGGCCGTGGCTATATGGTATATCACTTTAGAAGGGACTCATAGGTAAATTAAATATGCCAATCATCTATACACCAATTACACACATGTTTATGGAAGAAGCACTTGCACTTTAGTACAGTAGAAATGGGACTGAGTTGCCCTATTACCAGAAAAAACTTCATCAGAAAGTTTAGATAAAGGTTTTAAAGCATTAATCCCAACACTTTACATAAGTACCTCATATTCAGGGCCGGATTGGCAGCAACGGGCACCAGGCATTTTCCCGGTGGGCTGGGAGGGTGGGGCTGGTTTTCGAGCCATGGGGGCCAGTTTTGTTACTGGGGGCCAGTTTTGCTGCAATATCGGCCCCCTGTAACAAAACCGGCAGCAGTGCTTCACACTAGCACCCCTCCTCCCCCGGGGCCGGTTGAGTGGAGTTGCCAGGGCTGGTTTCTGTTCCCAGTCCGGCCATGCTCGTATTTGTTTGTGAAAGAGTTAGGTATTTTAAACGAATAATGTATTTCATCAAAAGACAAGAACTGGTTTTCAGTGATTAATTGAGCGTTAGTTATATTACCTTTATCAATCCAACTCCACCAGTTCAAAACTGTCATCAATTTTATATTTAGGATTATACCATATGGGGAATAGTGTCCGTAATTGTGAGTCTGGATGTGTGTGTGATCAAAATTACAAAGACACATGTCTGGAGTGATTTAATAAATGTGAAAAGAGCAATTTGGGTCTTTGGGAAATAAAAATTAATTCTCTTGGGGAAAAATGTGAAATTAAGTGTGCGCCAAACATGAGCTCCAGAAGGGGCGTTATCAAAAATGGAAGTCTACGACTGTTTTAGAACAAAACCTTAATGATAGTGAATAAAAATGAGAAAATTAAAACCTTGATTTTTTTAAGTTTAAAAGGAGACATATAAACAGGTTGTTTATTCCAGAGAAACTTGGTCAAAATACTGTCAACTGATTTGATACATTTTTGGGGAGTTTAACTGGATGCTTGGATAAGTAGATATTAAGGATTTGTAACATCATCATTTCAACAGTGTCTAATTTCCCCCACAAAGATACAAATAGAGAATTCAGAGAATGATAATCTTATATTTTAGTGCTTCCAGATTCACTTGAATACTACTTTTATTTTTGTTGGTATTGAGAAAACCTAACATTTGATTTTGGCATGATTCCAAAGGAATCTGAAATCCCTGAACTTTAAGACAAAATCGATTGAGAGGGATCACTTCAGATTTGTCAATATTAAATGTATATCATGAGGTTGTAGAATAAGGGTACAAGCTTTGAAGAAAGGCAGGAATAGATATTTGTGGGTTAGATCTAATAATATGTCATCTGCATAAGTAGTACAATTATTTTCAACATTTATATATTTTAAACCAGTGAACTTTTTATTTCTCTGAATGATCTCTAAAAATGACTGCAAGGCTGGTATAAAAAGTCAGGGGGATAAAGTACAGCCCTGTTCTGTACCGTGCTTAAAGGGAAAATACTGAGATCATAGTTAATTTACAAAAACAGATGTTTTCAGGGAATCATAGAGGAGACTAATACAATATAAGTACTTAGGGCCAAGCCCATGCCATCTCAAGGCCTTGAACATAAAATCAAATGCCTTTTCTGCATTATGAGAAGCCATGGCTAATAGAGTGAATGTCTGGGGGCCCCATGAAAAACATTGTGGGGTGTCCTAAAACTATCCGTCATAATTTGACCTTTGACAAAACCTAATTATTCAATACTCACCAACCCAGGAATAAAATTATTTACAGAGAGACCCAAAATCAGCAATTGTGCAATTGGTATTAATAACGGAACCTGGTCTATATTTTGTGCATTCAGAGAGATTATTACCTTTTGTAGGATTAAACACAGCATGGCTTCTGGAAATGTGCTTCATCAGCTATTATTTCAAAGAATGTTTTGAAAAGTAACAAAACTTTTAGAAAATATCTTTATTATCAATGTCCACTTCTAGTGAGGACAAATCCAATGATTTGTCCAAGATTTTTGGTGCTGAATTAAAGAATTCGTCCAAGGCGGCAGTGTTTGAGCCTCACTGGAGTGTAAAAGTTAGAATAATAATCTACAAAATATTTTAAAATGTCAAGATCCTTATAATGTAGGTTTCCACATGGACCTTTTTTATCTTCTATTTTGGACTTTTGGTTTTTTATTTCTAACTAATTAACTAATAGCTTGCCAGCTCTATTAGATCCTCCATACCACAAGCCTTTCAGTAGATTTTCTATTAAACTATATTTGAGCTTGCTTAAGATGGGCCAAAGAATCCTTATGATTGATAGAATAAAAGTCATGGTTTAAATAAGTTGCAGTAAAGAAGAGTGTTTTTTTAAGGGCATCTTTTTTTTCCTTGCGACATAATCAATAATGTGACCTCCCGCTGTTGTCTAAATTAAGACCAAATAAAATTACATTTAGAATAATGAATTGTATTAATATCGAAAAATTCTGTAATATATTGCACAAACCTGTGTAAGCAATCCTCACCTCTAAATCTACTAGAACAGGTGCATGATCGGAAATAAGAAAGGCACCAATCTCCAATTTAGTCAGTGACTGTGAAAGATGCTTATCAAGAAATATATAATCAAATGAGAACCCATCATGCTCCGTAGTTGAGCCAGTTCTGGAGAAGAGCTAGCAAGAGGACCGTTGGATAGCG
Organism: Calotriton arnoldi; assembly: GCA_963921515.1. Classification (NCBI taxonomy): domain Eukaryota; kingdom Metazoa; phylum Chordata; class Amphibia; order Caudata; family Salamandridae; genus Calotriton; species Calotriton arnoldi. The sequence goes on along the minus strand of CAWUFW010002393.1, from coordinate 693,437 downwards.
GTGCATGCCTTGCCGCCCGGGAGAAACTGCTGAAACTGCAGAAAATGCACCTGGATATTTGGGGTGAGCTAGGGCAAGAAGTTCCCCGGCTTCTGTACCTGCACGTGGATGCCGTTCAACCCACCTCCACTCCACCTGACGAGCTGACAAGCTGAGGAGTTTTTGTATCTGCCCGTGGACACCCCTGGATGTCCCTGGATACGCCGAAGCCGCTAAAGCCGCCTAAGACACAGGAGCCGCCAAAGCCTCTGCTTCAAACTGAGGCTGAGGCGGACGTTCTCCACCTGACAAGATGAGCTCATTTATGTTACCTGGGAGGGAAAAAAACATATTTCTCTTCTGTAAACACCAGAAATGGCAAAACGGTAAGCTGCAGCAGTGCAATGGTATAAGTGGATCGTTTACTTGTGAGCTTGCTGCTTTGAGGCCGCCCACTTGCAGGGCCCCAGGGCCCAGGGTTTAAAAGGCATATGTTTTGCCAAACAGGAGATTTTATAGCTGTTCCTTCAAGGCAAACTAAGCTTGCAGTGGCCCGGGCATGAGATCAGCTAAAGGACAATTTTTGGTCTAGACTAGAGAGATTCTGAATCATAACACAATTTTCCAACAGATGTGAAGAAAATGAACACATTGGGAAATACTTGGCCTGGGAGGTCAAGTGTAAGTCAAATATTAATTATATTAATTGTATTAAAAAGATAAAAAATGCCAATTGGGATAGAATCATAACCCAATCACAAGGGATAGCAGAGGTTTTTCTTCATCACTCTGAAAATATATATTCTGGTTTGTATGATACACCCCCCAAGCAGTCAGTAATTGGTTAGAAGAGTTCAATATAACAATTTTAGCATGGGAGCAGAGAGAAGTACTTCTTAATCCAATTACCCCAGAAAAGGTTTCACAGGCAGTCAATCATGCTCAGAACGTGAAAGCCTGTGGTAATGACAGGATTCCTGTTGAAAGTTATAAATTATTTGCTCCCCAGCTTGATAAATTTTTAGTCAGATTATTTAACAGTATCATGAAAGGAGCAGCCATCCCAACCTCCTTTAATGAAGCGGTTATTGTTAGCTTTATTAACAAGCATTTGCAATGCAATCGGTCTCGCCATTGGGACCTTAAATGTATTTAGCTATGCAGCACATTAGCCTTGGTGCTGAAACATCTACTGTTTTTAGCATGGAGGAAAAGTAAGCACCAAACTGCGTAACACGCCAGGTATGGGAACACATGGAGAGAAATATTGCCTTTCAACGGGAAATGGTATAGTCCAAAGCTCTGTTTTTAATTTTAAAATCAGGGCCTTCGGTGGTCATATCACTGAAAATTCAAGACTTAAAAAAAATATTAATGTCTACGGGTGCTCGTGGAAGACAATTTCTATGGACTGGAATCTAGAGAATGCTAAAGTGATTCTGGTATTTTACTGACCTCTGCTGGACGTTTTCTATCAAGAAAGTTAAATAGAGGCAGTTGCCAGAAAGATTTAAAAAAAGAAAGTCCCTCACCAGAAAGCAATTCTGGTATTTTACTGACCTCTACTGGTTGTTTTCTATCAAGACAGTTAAATAGAGGCAGTTGAACAAGCAGAAAGCAATTCTGGTATTTTACTGACCTCTGCTGGACGTTTTCAATCAAGACAGTTAAATAGAGGCAGTTGAACAGAAAAAAATGTCCCTAAGCGGAAGCAGACAAGTCCCAGGGTTGATCTCCAGAGCCCACAAAGTACATACACATATAAGTATATACTAAAGTATATACAAGAGGGCTTGAATGCTCAACCTAAATATATACAAGAGGTCTCAAATGCTCTATTTAAAAAGGGAAAGTCGGAGCAAGATGTAAAATCATATCACCCAATTACCCTCCTAAATCATGACTACACATTATTTACAAAGATCTTGGCAAATCGTTTAGCTCTGGTTGCACCCACAATTATTCATAGGGACCAAAATTAATGTGTTTTTGGTAGACAGACGGCAGATAATACACATTATTTAATTCAGGCAATAGATTATTTCTCTAAACAAGATATTAAAGCGGCCGTGATAATGCTGGATGTGGAGAAAGCATTTGACTGCGTTCAGTGGAATGTCCTGTTTACAATTTTGGATAGATTTGTTTTCCCATCTGCATTTATTTTGATTTTGAAAAATCTATACACAAGCGCAAAAGCGAGTATAATTTTAAATGGCAGAGCAGCAGGAAGTAGCTCTATAAGGTGTGGGACTCGCCCGGGCTGGGTTCTTTCACCAATTCTTTTTTCTTTGTTTATTGAACTACTTGCCTTTGCCATACATCAGGATCCTGCTAATAAAGTTCCTTTACCTGAGGCTACGAAATTAAAGTTGTTCTCAGATGATGGTATTGTATCTAAAGGCGGACAAAATTAATGCTTCGAAAACAATTGAAAAAATCTGTGAATTTTCTAAATTGGGAGGGTATAAGATAGATCATGCAAAATCTGAAGCTCTTATTTTTAAATGTACGGTAGATGTATTACTTCTCACTGTGCAATTGCACTATTCTCCTGTTATGCCCATAAGGTAGTTAGGGATATTTGTTACTACCAATATAGGGGATCTGTTTGAGTTAAACTTTAAATCTACCTTAGACAAGATCCATAGGTTATTGAGTAAATGGCAGAATGCTTCAACGACAATTATGGGCCGAGTGGCCTTGGTGAAAATGAGTATTCTACCGTTGTTATTATTTGTGTTTGCTAACATTGTGCTCAAAGTTCCCCAGTCATTTTTTAGGTCAATGAATTAGGCCATTCGATATTTTATTTGCCAGTTTAAAAAACCCAGATTAAAACTGGAGGCTTTGCAGTTGGATTATGAGGATGGAGGGTTGCCATTCCCTAATGTAAATTGTTATTATCAGGCACCATTTTTGAATTGGCTGGTGAGGTCTTCTTCCAATGTCTCTAGTGATGGTAATTTTTATTTAGAACAAATGGTGAGACCATATGAAATTGGTCTTCCTTCTTTTCTACAAGTTCCAGGGCTTCTGAAGAAGTCAAGGTATAAGACAGCATGCATTATTGTAAAGAGATTTAATACAATATGAGAAAGTTGGGAAATCCCTAGGCTCCATCCGCAGTTGAAAATAGTTGATTGCAGAGTAATGGGATTGCAGTTATCCACCTGTACGTGTAGTAAGTGGAGTAGGATGAGGTTTCAAAGGATTCAAGATTTTTTCTATAATAATGAGTTTTTAGTCTGGCAGCGATTGGTTAATTTGAACCCTGACATTAGTCCCTGGCTTTTTTTCTGTTTCCATTTAATCAAGACGTTTTGTGATGGTTTTGTGATGGTTTAACAACTGGGGTGGGGATCTCTATAGAACCCCTTAGTTCTGCGTATTTTGTCTCGAAAGTAATGGGCATAGAAAATTGGTATAGACTGCTGAATTCTAAAGGCAAGGAGACTATGTTATTAGAGACTCAACAATGAATTGAGTCTTCTTCAGGGTGTAAATTTGATATTCCACAATGGAAGTTTTTTGACCGTATTAGCTCCAAGGCAGTGCGAGTCGCCAATTTAAGAAGAATTTCTTTTTATAGTAAATGGATGTTGTATTACACACCTGCTAAACTGCACAAATTACATTCTGTGGTTGAGTCAAAACTTTTAGATGCAACAATAGGAATGGGGACTGGCTCCAAATTATATTTACTTGCAGTCATTTAAGGTAGTTTTGGCAAGATATATTTGCAGACATTTGTATGAAACTTGGGTTTAATATCTCACCAGATGCACATGGAGCCCTTTTTGGGTTATTGGTCCATGTAGGAGATATACCTATTAGACAGCAACAGCTAATTTTTATTTCTATGTGGGTGGCCAGATCACTGATCTTGGCTAACTGGAAATCTGATAAGGTTGGCACTTTTTCCCAGTGGATGAAAAAGATGCATAAAGTGCATGCATATGAATTATTATATGGAAAACGAATAGGGTTCCTACAAAAATAGTTACAATGTGGAAAAGCTGGGAGGAGCCGATATGAATTTTGCAATGACAACTACATGGTTATAGGGGAAAGGGGAGATGTAAGAATGTAATTAGTTTTGTGTCATGTGTATATGTGAGGTGCTTTGTTTTTAGCTTTGTAAATTATTAATGAATATTTATATATTTTCGATCATGTTGCATCAATATAAATAAACATTTAAAAAAGAAATGTATAATCAATTCTAGGTCTAGAGTAATGTGTTGGAAAATAAAAGGAATATTGCAATACATCTGGGTTATAAATGTACAACGTGTGAGCTAGTCCCTAGAAGAAATAGTTTTTAAAATACTTTTTGCATTTTGTTGGAAGCATACTTAAGGCTGGAACTTCTGTCAAATATGTGATCCATCACTTGATTACAATCTCTCTCCATTACAGGATTAGTATCTGCCCAGCATAACAATTTGAGAGAATATAGGGCTGTATTACAATGACGGTGGAACCGCCACTGACAGCCCATCGGTGGCGGTCCCACCGCCATCGTAGCCATGTTTTCTGCCTGCAGAATGGTGGGCAGATGGTTGGTGGTCAGAAAAGCTGACCGCCACGCATTCGACGGGCTCCTTGAGCCTGCCAGTGCGTCAGAGGGAATTGTATTCCCTATAATGGTGGCGGTGCCTGCCAGACACCACCGTAGGGAGTACAATGTCCCTTTCCGCCCGCAGTTTCATGATGGTTAAACTGCAATAAAAAGGCAGATGGAAAGGGACTTTGGGGGCCCGTAGCAGGCCTCTCTTACCCCCTGGACCTCAGACATGGGACCTGGGGGGCACCTATGGTGCCCCCTACATATCCCTGCATCATGTGGCAGGCACGTAGTGCAGGAATATGTGCAGTGTCCCGTTTTGTACTGCAGCGTGTGCTGCAGCTGGCAGAACCCGCCACAATTCAATATATAGGCATTGCGACCGCCGTGGTGGTGATCACATCCTAATGCCTATGGTGGGACCGCCAACATCCTGTCAGTCAGTCCTACCTCCGATAGGATGGCGGTCAGACAAAAGTCCGATGGACATCCTAATCAGCCCCATAGATATTACAAAATAAATATAAAATCAATTTATTTTCATATCGAGGAATAGCCATCTACCCGTTTCATTTCCGTTTAATTTGCTGTTTAAGTACACCAACTGATAGAGCCTTTTGAAAAAGAATAGTAACCCCATGTTTATTCTGAAGAACAGACAAACAAAAATCATTACCAACCCAACCTTCTTTAACATAATTAATAGCTTTCTCAGAGAAGTGAGTTTCTTGCTACATGGCAATATTACATTTTTATTTGAATAAATGAGTGAGTAATCTTTGCCCACCTTTTAATGGGATTTTTTAGACCTTTGACATTCCATGAAAAAATGCACAAATAATTAATTGAAAGAAATCCCCCAAAATTATAGCACAAAACAATTTCTTAGATATGATTAATTCCGCAAATTAGGATATTATTAAAATAAGAACATCATGACAGAATGGGAATAGGATATTAAAAACATACAGCAGGAAAATGAACAAATAACAAAAGAATGAGATACGAAAGGTGATATCAGGAGAACAAGTACAAAATGTTTGGTAAAAATCCAGGATGACTTCAACCATAACTTGAAAGTTAGGGTAAGAGAGCACATTGACAATGGGGTGCCGAAAAGCACCTAAATCAATTTCCAACCATAACTCCTGAAACCTTAAATATTTGTCTGAGAAACTAGACAAAGACCTATGAAAAGGATAATTAACAAATAAAACAACATTGCACATTGACATATAGAAGCATGACAAACTTACACTCATTAGGAAGAAATGAAGGAAAATAAACTCAGGAAAAACAATGAACAGAAAAGTACTAAACAACAATAAGTGATGAAGAGCACATCCATGAAAATTATAACAGAACAGTAATTCTGTATGAAGACAAAGGAAAAAAATAGGTTAACTACTACTAGCAATAGGTATAATATTACAATTATAGTGAAAAACTGTTGGAATGTCCAAATTGAAGGAGGAGAGACATGAATGAGAAGGCAAATATTAATAAATAAAAAATCAGACGTTGCCAACTTCAATGTCCTCTCATTTGTGGAGTTAAATAGACTTTTAAAGTTGAGCAGGAGAATCAAACATAGTAGTCTTGTCTTTATAAGTGACTTTAAAGAGACAAGGATGAATTAAGCCAAATCTCACATTCATAGATTTAAGGAAGGATGCATGTTCAGAAATTCCCTTTGTCTATTTGCAGTAACTCTTGTGACTTTTTTTCTAGACCATAACATTGTTTCCTTTGCTTGGGTACAGAGAGTACCTTCATGAGCTCTTTAAACTGCAACAAAGAACAGTAATACCACTAGGTTTAGAATGGTATTCAGAGGAGAGATTTTTGGACCAAGGTGATGGCACACTGGATACTGAGAGTCTGATAAACCAACAATCTTAGGTATACTAGAATTCAAACATGAGATCATATCAGATTCTTAGATTATTATGTCTCTTACAGTTTTCTAAGTCATTGGTTTGCTTTTTAGGAGCAGTGATCTCTTTGGCCATAGCATCAACTTTTGTAACTATATCATGAGTGTCACTGATTCATTGTTCAACCACTGTGACTCTGGTTTGAATGGCAGACTATCTTTCTTCAAGTCTTTGGAGAGTGGTATTTGTCTCTACAATAAAATTCTTCACATTTTTTTATCTTATCCATCAGATCCTCTAAGGTTCAGAGGTGGAGACTTAGTAAAAGAAATAGGATTTTTTTACAGATCTGTTATTGCTACCTAGGGAATCTCTTTACGAGAGTTAACAGCAATGGATGACTGCAACATGGGTTTTGGGATGGAGGAAATTCAACTATTTTAGTGTATTGGTATCTACCATGGATAAGCAAGAACTACAGACAAGTGATAAATGGGAGGCAGCAGAAGAGAGAATTTTCATTTGACTGCACCTGACTCTTTCCATCAAAAACACACCAAAATTCATTTGTAGGGTTGTAGTTATATTAAAAACGATTTGGCAGACAATTCTGAAAAAATATGTGAAATTTTACTGCAGATATACAGTGAAATTGCTGGCAATAGGCAACAACCAATTGAACCAAGTGGAGAGTTGTATAATCAGAAAAGAATAACACAAGGAGAGACACAAACAAAACCTTTCCAAAAATATGGAGATATATTATGCAGCTCACTCCCCTGATGATGCTCCCAGATATGGTCTTCGGAAAAGCACTCATACTGAACTTTTAATTTGATGATTCAATTAGAAAAGTGCTGGTACCACTTTATATTGTGCCAATGCTTTTACCCACCCATGTCATCAAAAAAGTGAAGAAACAGGATAATGTTATCGTATTCATCAAAAATGAAATACTTTAGAGAGCATTTGCACAGTTGTAGTTAAAAATTTTAAAAAACATCTTTGGAGATGATGCTGGGAGAAATATTCTCCATGTCTAACAAAGAAGGGAGAGAGCATGAAACTTAACTCCTGTCAGGAACATGGAGTGTGACTGGCAGGCCTGGAGATGTGCATAAGGGAAACTTGCATTGCAAAAAGTAACACTTCTGAGCTTGCAGCAGGTTAGAAAACTCATCAGGCTACTCCCAAGCCATTGAGACATCCGCACCTGCACTTTAAGTCAGGTTGTGCTACAGTGGCGGCTGCCTCGGAACGGGGGTGGTGGGCGGGTGGAATGGATAAAAAAAAAAAAAATTATCTTCTCCATCATGCTGCCTCCCTCACTGCCGCACGTCTCTCCTCTGTCCTGGAAGGAAGGTCTGCTGGAAGCACCGGAAGCACCCAGGCTTCTGGACTCTCCCAACCAATCACGACGCTGCCGGAGCAGCATCGTGATTGGTCTGATCATCCTGTTTGGACGCTCAGGCAGTGCCTGGGAGCCTGGGCATGTTCTCCACGTGGCTGTGCTACACAGCCCACTGGAGAACATGCCAAGTGGGCATGATGGCTTGGCCGGCCCTAAAGGGCTGGCAAAACCGTCATGTGAACTTAGAGGAGTGCATTCAACTCCTCCCCTGCTCTGGCGTCAGAAGCCAGCCCCACCCCGACTCCCGCATAGAAAAATAAAATGATAATAACCTCCTGTTATTAACATTTTATTTTTATTTTTTGCACTGCTAAATAGCAGTGGGGCGATGATCCTCCGCCTTAGCGGAGGAGCCGCCACAGTTGTGCAAGCCATTGACTGCCGATATAGATAAAACAAACTGGTTCTGGGATACAGGAGCCGAGTCACCTAGTGGCCATCTTGCGGGCACCCAAACCACGCCCCGAATGTGTGGATTTTAACCTCATTTGCATTGCACTTTTTAACAATTCTGTTGACACTTGCCAGGATACTCCAATGGCTTCTCTTCTCCTTACCACTGATGAATGCAGAAAATCTGCAGGTGTAGAGACATTGCTGAATGCTCAAATGATAGTATTTTGTTAATTATGTATTGTTTCACACCACATTTTTTCACGTATAAGCACTGTAAACAACAGTGGTAACTATTACTCAATTCAATGGTACTCAAATTACCGATTTCAGAGGATGAAATACTGAGTTGGCCTCTCTGGGAAATCAAACTGGTGGCAAGATGTCAAACAAAATGTCAGCAGCGAGTGTCAAATACCTCTCAGTTTTGAATTTCAGAATTTGAGATATCTTTCGATTTACACATGGAAAATGTTTTGGGACGTATACCCTGCATGCCTGGGTAGAAACCATTGCTGTGCTGTCCCCGATTAGAATGATATGTTTCGGATGATTACTCTTAGGTTAATAAAGTACATGATGTGATGTAAAATTATATGATGTATCTTGCAACATCCGGCTTTTCTGTTTTTCAAAGGGCAATCCTTCCAGAGCTTTTGTTCTTGTCAAATTTCCCATGAAGAAGAATAACAGATGCTCTAGTGTAATATTTAATGATGCCTCCAAGCATGGAGTCCAGGAATACATCATATTAAATATTGGCTATACTAACTGACATTTTTCTTCCATTTTGCGCCTTGCAATTCCCCCAGAAACAATTATGAAGCAGTCTGTCTGTATGCTGCAGTACACAGGAGCTTTCAATGTATTTCCCTTTCCAGCTTGTACACAATGTTTTATAATAACCCTTTGACAACTTAATAGATTGTTACAATTGGGAAATATTAAAAGAAAGTGTGTTTTCATTTGAGCCTTAGTTCACCTCCTTACACGCCCATGGCAGGAAAAGAATACCAGGCAAGTAAATATTGCTGCACTGGGAATCAGCTTGGATTCTCTTTGACAAAATATTGCATGTGTTTCTTCAGAGTCTATCTTTATGCTTCAGAATCATTCAACCAGAGGAGAAAAATACAAAAGGAAGATGGTGCCAGTCAGTAATAGATTAATAAAATAAAAGCCCCCCTGTTGTAAAATACTACAGAAACAATAACATTATCTGAAATAAATATGTTAACGATTTGCCAGTTCCTAATTATTAATATTATGAATTAATAAAGTAAAACTAAACAAATATAGGTATGCTCATCAATACCGCAGTGCATATTTTGTCATGCCCGATTGACGTACAGGGAGTGGAAGAGAAAGGGGTTAGGGCATCTTATACATCCTGTATAGGTGATATCCGTTCCAAATGCAACTGTAAAGGAAGTAATTAAATTAGAATCGAGTACAGAACAGGACTAGGCACCAATACGACCATGTCCTTAACACATAATCATACGAATACAGTCATTCTTTTTAACATGGTCGATTCTTCTTTGATGTAGGGGATAACAACTGGATATTGATTTTAAGGAACCTTGACAAAGCTCTTGGCATACTTTTTTGAGTGAAACACAAGTCGGCTGAAACTTACAGACTGGAACAGATAATGTATTTTATCACATCAAAATAAAAGACTATTACTAAATATGTAATCAACAAGCTTTTAATTACTTTGTTTAAAATGACACGTGGACTATGGATTCCACTTAAACAATACTCAGTGTGCCTGGGTATGAAGGCAATATCCGAACGTAATTCAGTTAGCACACACCCTATCTCGCAACTTGCGTAACGCTTCAAGTGGGAGTGCCTACCTGCTGACTTAAAGCCAAGAGCCCTATTCAGATTGCATTTTATATGTTATGTATTCAAACTGTTCCTACTCAAAACTCAAGAAAAAGCTAAAGGTGCAATTACTTATGAGAACTGTTCAAGCTGTCTTTGGCTTTCTTCAGGCAGTGCTCAATTTGTAACATTGGTTGTAGACGGTGAGAAGCAGCACTCACTTTAAGGGATCAGGCCTTATTTTTCATCTGCAGACTGTTACCAAGAGCAGGAGAAAGAGGGTTCTATTTACTAAGATTTAACGCCGTGTTTGCGTCACAAAAGTGACACAAAACAATGCTAAATCTTTTCCACCTATTTACTTTCTAGCGTAAAACCTGTTTTATGCTGGAAAATCACTTGAAAGTAATGCAAAGCAGCGCATAGCGCATACCATGGGTGGTGCATGGGTGTTCCCATGCAACCACCCAAGGTTTCTGACTCGAAGCCCCATAGTCCCCAAAGTTAACAGGGTTTAACTTTAGAAAATAGCACCCATTTCAAATATGTGCTATGAAGGAGAAATGCTTTCATTTCTACTTTCTTTTCCGACTTTGTATGTGTGCTGCATTGTACAGCACACATACAAAGTGGGAAAAGGTTTCACATTTGTCTAAGCATGGTATTTTGTACTGGAAGGATTCCCTTCCAGTACAAAACCTATGCTAGACCACGGAGATACCCTTGTACTATGGTGCAAAGGTGTGTTCGTGGTGCACAGCAGCATATTTTTGTGCCGGTGCTAGGGAGTGGGGGCAGATTGTCATAACTCTGTAAATATGGCACTCTGCTGCTCTTTCCTTCTCACACAGTGCAGTGCAGCATTTGCGGTGCTGTGCTGCACACCGTGAGAATCTAGCAAATCTGCCCCAAAAAGTCAGAATTGCAAGAAAGAACTAGGACGTGAAAGATAAGAAAACTGTGACAAAGGGAGAAATCAGGGATGAATAAGAACCTACAAGAGTGACATAGAGACAAGTGTTGGGTGGTGGAAGAAAGAGGCATGCGATAGAATCAAAATTTGCCATCCCATATTTTTTTTTATTTTTTTTTACAAATAAAGAACTGTGTTCTGGAACTTTGCAGTTACTATACATAATTTAAACAGAGTTGCTGTGAACAAACTTACCAAGGAAATGCACCAACCCAGAAAGAGAAGACACACTCCGACCTTGAAGTTCTGTACCGTAATGTTACTGAGATAGGTGCAGAAAGAAACACGTTAAAGTGTGAACACGCTTCAGACACATTCCTACTAATCATTAACACAAGATTAACGACCTGTTAAATTAAGTAACAGATCAGGGCACTATCACAGGCATTTTACATGACAGCCATGGTCGAGGTAGCAGAGAAATAAAACTCGATCAGAATGGCCACTTTTCCATCATCAATCTAATAGAGAGTGTCGCTCTAGGGAAAGGGTGGCTTTGGGAGCCAATAGGGTGGTTGCGCTGTGCTAGAGCTACCACAGACTTTCTAACAAATCCAAAAATATTCTGCCATCAGTTGTCTGTTCACCAAGGCTTCTGCAGTGCCTTACCTGGTGATGTTTCAGAGGCTGTTCTTTGCAGGAGCAGAACATCGGGCTCTGCTTCACACCTGAGGGGCCAATGGCCTCCCAGTTTGATTATTTAAATAGTTTGCCTCCAAATTAGCCACTTACCTTCACAGTATCCAGATGTTTGGAAGATGGAGCATTCCCATGCGATGTGTTCGTGGCCATTATAACGGTCCAACTGGAACTTAAGAAGCTTACCGACCAATGTCCCTCATGCACAACCATCTTCTTAGTGAACACTAAGATGAAGAGACTAACAAACGTTCTGGCCTACTACTTAGGGTGGGTTATAGTCTCCCTGGTTCATGTACACTGAGGTAGCTTTATGCAGGAGCTGTGTACCTACCACAATACCAAGTGCCTCCACAACGTCTTAGCTCTTGCTCACTGACTAGATGGCTCCCATGCAATTCTATCTGTTGACTTTGAACATCATTTGATTCAGTATGTTTGGAGTATCTCTCTGAGGTTTGTGCTAGGCCGACACCTTTTACTCCTGTCTCCCGCTCTGTGTGGGCCTTCCTTAAAACTTGGGGTTGGTTCAGAGAGGCAGTCTCAAGCCAAAATAGTACTATTATAGAATATATATTTTCGGCCCCCAATACTGAGCAACTAAAGTCCTCTGGCAAGCAAGGCTTACCAGGGAGTTCTCAGAGAAGAATTGGATGGCTGCATTGAGCTATCATGGGCATGGTCTGAGATAGGTGTATTTAAAATTCACCTTTTTCAAAGTGATCGATGACTGGCATTGGACTCTACAGCATTGGCACCACTTTAATCTGTCTCCTAAATTGAATTACTAGAGATGTGAGCTAGCAGGTGGTGATATATATTACACATTTTGTAGTCCTGCCTGGCTAGCTCCCAATATTGGAAGCCATGAAGACTTTGTTTGGGTATACGTTCAGTTAAGAATGTCTATCGTAATAATACATGAAGTCACAATTTTAACTGCATGACACCTCATTGGGAGAGGTAGTCAGAGCTGAATTGGGAATCCAAAGCCGCCCTGGCAAATTTTGTCAGACCAGCCCCTGTACGTTGCGTAGCAAGTAAGACTGACCACTACAATACAAGTTTGGGGAATTTGAGGAAAAATGGCAAACATAGCGCATTTTACAACTAATTTTTCAGTATATATTGAATAGTATTAGCTTTTAAAGCATAGTAAATGATGACCTTACCGCGCACTAGGATACAACAATCATTGTTGTGGCCCTTCAATGATTCCCTCACTATCACCCTCTAACAGTGCCACTATTCGCTCCATAGCCACTCTCTCACATGTATTTCATTTGTTTTATAGCACCTCTCATACCAGTGTAGGGTGTCGGAGCTCTTTACATCACACAGACATAGAGACAATGACTAATACGTCAGTGTGTAGAAAATGTTACCTAAGACAAAGGGGATTACTAGGTGTAGGCATTTTTTAAGAGTGCGTGATCTGGAGATGCACAAATTCAGTGGTTAGAGTTGACTTTACTAATAAGAATTTATTTCTACCCAAACTAACCCTTTTTAGCAACATTAGGATAATGAAAGAGTGGGAATAACATAACTTTCTAACCTGTCATGCACTTTACATGCAGCTTTTTGATGGTGCACTGTGCTATAATATGATTGTAACATATGAACTGCATAGTAACAAAAGAATCCCTATGATAAAAGCAGTAACCCACTGAGCTATGCACATAAAATGCAGTTCTGTGATATGCGTGGTACACGTTCTTTGCAGGAGGCATATTAACCCTCTGCACTACCTTAGATGAGTCAAAAATGCCACTAGACAAAACATTGATCCCTCAACAGCAGGAAGATTAATCACCAGAAATATCTTGACACTTTTGTTGTTGCTGAAAAACGCTGTATATACAGGGAACTCTGCAGCAGGTGAGGTATTTTTAAATCATAACATATTTCAAAACACAGGGAGGCTGGAAACGAAAGTGAGTGCTGATTGGATTATGTTGGCCTGTTGATTTTGGTACTGGGGGCCGATATTGCAGTACGGCTGCAAGACCGGCACCTTGGTAACACAATCGACCCCCCACCTTTCCAGTCCCCAGAGAAACACCTGATGCCCTGTACAGCCAGTCCGGCCTTGTTGGTGGTTCAATACACTTGCTGTGGTAAAGTTGTGTTTAATGAGAAAATGGAATGCTACATTTTCCTCTTCTAGGGATGACACGTTTACTGAAAAGGGTAATCCTGGTGGACCATGAAAGGAAAATATACAAGATTAATACCCAATTGACTTGTTTCATCAACATCTGGGACAATTCCCTGATGCCTGATGCTATAAGAGAATGCTTGACTCAGTGAGGAATCTTGGGAGGTGTCCACTCAAATGGCTCCATATTGATGCTGCCTAAACCTATTGGCTCTAGGTCCTCTGTATATAAGGGGTGGTACAAGAGGGACATAAACCCCTCTGGGCTGGGTGTTGCTTAGCAGGACATAGTTGTGAAGGACAGCTTTCCTGAGTTCAGTGGATCTTTCTCCGGGATGTGATTGCTGCAGCCCTGAAGGAACTTGGGAAAGGGTATATTCAAGATGGATGCTAAAGGTTCAGTTAAAAAATGTGGTGGATGGTGAAGGGAGGTTTAGTACTGTTTATGTCTGTGCAAAAGTGTGGAAGTGTGGAAGTGGACTAAGTTGTGTGAGGATGATGATTGGTTTACTTCTTTTTTTCTATTTTGGGATGGGGTCTTTGGTTTAAAAAGTGTGGGGCATTACAGGTCTCCGGGGTCTGGGGTAATTCAGTTTATATCTTGGTTCCAGTCCTGTTCTGAGTGTATGTTGGGGTGGGTGACTTCATTTGTTGGTATTCAGCGCTCTTCATTGTAATGTTCATGAACCCAAAACCCAATATGTGTACAGTGCACTATTTGTAATTCTTCAGGAATCATGTTTTTGTGATTTGAGGTGGGCGGAACTCGCAAATTGTTACAAAAAAACTCCACGAGATTCCGCGGAGTTCCATGAGCAGGCGGAATTCAGCATGTTGCGCTGCTCGCACTGATTTTTAGTGACCGTACTTCTTCCGTGCTGTAAAATCAGCACAAATGGCACCAAGCAGCATGCCTGAGGGTGCTGCTTCTTTCTGCCACTCGAGTAGACTTTCTACTTAAGCAGCAGCTTTCTCAACTTGAACGGTCGCGACCTGCCATGACCACATGCATTGAGAAATCTTGCTAGGAGGCGTTCTAGCTCCCAAAAGTCACTCAAGGGGATGCAAATTCTCGCTTGCGCTCAGCAACTTAACATCAGCCAGCTGCGCTTGAGAATAAATTACACCATGCCGCAGTTGGCAGAGTCTTGCCCTAAATCAGCGTTCCAAGAGGAACGCGGCGTGGGCAAAATTCTGCAAACTCTGCCAAAAAAGTGGAATTTTTCACCCACACCCGCTTGGGATGTGTCGAAGAGTTGGTGCCCTGTTATATATAAAGATTTTTTAATTAAAGAAAAGTGCATTGGCAAAGCAAATAGTAGTGGAAATCAAGGGTCATTGTAAGGGAGGAAGGAGAGCAAGGGAGCGAGAGAGACACCAAGATGCAACAATGCTCAGTAGAGGAACTGGTCAGAGGAATTGTGAGGTATACATAGCAGCAGTGTGGGAGGGAAACTGAGGGTGATGAGGGTGGAGTGAGGGAGATCGGGTGTACTGAGGGAAAGAGCATGAGCGAAAAGAGCAGGACATGCACTACTGCAGAGTTCTAAGTCAAAAGTGTTTTAAAAAAAGAAAAAGTAGTTCCCTGGCATGAGAGTTGAAGAATACTTGAAACAAATCAAAAACGATGGTATTCATAAATACTCCAGGGGCAGGACAAACACAAGAAGAGGGAGGAAATACATTGAATCACAAGCAGAGACTTGAAATAGACTAGAAAGTCATCCAATCATGAGTAAGTGCTAAAATTAGAGCCCACAAGTAAGCTTTGATTACGATTCAGATGGAGTAAAATCAAAGCCCACAATTAAGCCTTGATTATGAATCAGGTGAATCTGAATTACCATTTTGAATTCCACTCTACCCACTGATGACTGGACTTCCCAGAAGCAAGAACACCAGACCTGATTCTACAAGTCAGAAATTCTGGTCAATAAAATTGCTTGAGGCTTTGGCTGCAACAGAAGCTATGTTTTTGAGCACAGCCTGACCATTCTCTGGCAATGGGGAAGCATGCCCTCCTGCCAGGACAAATCATCCCTTCCTCCCCTTGCCTCCTTATCCTCTTTCCTCCACCCCACCCCACCCCACACAGAAGCCTCAAACAAATTGACCACCAGCTTAGGGGAGGTGGTAAATGTGTGTGATAAACCCCATGAAACAAGGAATGCCATGAAACCTACCACACTGTATTCGGTCTACACAGTTATTCCCCATTTCAAGTGGTTTAACTTGTTATTGCATGGTACTGGCAGGGTGTTACTAAGGGGTAAAGGTAATTGCTTGTGCAGAGTTTACACCCACCCAGTACCATGCAACCGATAATCAGGGTCTAAGAATATGTTGAATCTGTTGGAGTAATGGTTATAATACTGTTTTTAACAGACATAGAAACAAATATTAATAGAAGCACATAATCTCTAGCACACATTGCAAAACACAGGGGTGTAGTTAGATGTGTCTCGAATATGACATCTGTGACTTTGACACCTACAGAGACAGAAATAAGTAAATTCTATAAGAGAAGACATTACACATAGGATGGAGAACTGCCACAGAGCAATACAGTAGTACATATTGCCCCAATAAGCCCCTATACTCCCTTCTCAAATGGGAGTCATAACCTTACCGTGGGGGCAAGATTTATATTTATTTATTTATTTTGAAGGTTTTATATAGCGCGAACAAGACCCTTGCGAGTATCAGAGCGCTTTACAAGTCATATGTAGAAAACAAGATATAGCACACAAAGATATAGGTGAAACAGCTATAAGCAGCTTATACACGTACCAATAAGCTAGCGTAAAAACAAAAGGACAACTATGGAGCATAAAAACAGAACTAGTAATAATATACAGTAAAAGGACAGAGAGTTCACGTGAATTTAGCCATGAGGATCGCTTTCACTTCTTTTTGAAGGAGGCAGTGGACGGGTTCATTCTTGTTTCAATGGGCAAAGCGTTCCAGATCCTAGGAGCCATACCAGAGAAGGATCGGTTATAGGTTTTTTTCTTGGCGAATCCTTGTGGTTTTAGAAGAAGAGTCTTGGCACTCCTGGGTGCTCTGATGCCTGCAGAGAGCACCAATTTCTGAGCTAGGTAGTGCGGGGAGTTGTGGTGTAAGGCCTTGTGCGTCATACAAGCGATTTTCAGATGAATTCTAGCTTCAAACGGTAGCCAGTTGAGGGCTCTCAGGTCAGGGGATATGTGAGAGTTTCTCTTTGAGCCCGTGATGAGTCTCGCAGCTGAGTTGATAGTGGCTCTTAGTGGGGCTGTCGATGACCCTGGGAGGCCGCATAAGGTTACCGCCCCATATTCCACTCTAGGGATTACTAGGGCTTGAACTGCTTGTTTGAAATCGTAGGCTGGCAGAAAGGGTTTCAGTTTTCGCAGGGTCTTCAAGTGGAAGTTAGCTCCTTTTGTGGAGGCGCTGATATGCTACTGCATCTTTAGATTGCTGTCAAGCGTTACACATAGCGATTTCGCTGAGTCGACGATGAGAGGTTGTCCTTTGAGAGCTGTTAAGTGTTTCAGCCAATCCAGGATAGTGGGAGTTTTGTTAGGGGGAGCGATTATGAGGAATTCCGTTTTGAGGGAGTTTAGTTTCAGATGGTTTTTGGCCAGCCATGTTTGGGTTTTTTGTAGTGTGGTGTTGAGCGATTTGATGTCATCAAGTGAGTTGATCTTGATGTAGATTTGGGTGTTGTCTGCATACATATGGAAGTGAATCTTGGCGAGGCTGAGAAGATCAGTAAGAGGTTCCGTAAAAAGGTTTAAAAGGGTGGGTGAGAGGGAGGAGCCTTGTGGAACTCCTAATGTGACAGGCATGGGGTTGGACAGGGATTGGTTGACTTTGAATCTTTGGGATCTATTTTGGAGGAAAGAGGCGAACCAGTTAAATACAGTTCCATACATTCCCATTCTGTGTTTCAAGCAGGTTGCCGTGTTTTACGGTGTCAAATGCTGATGACAGGTCGAGTAGGATAAGTAAACAAGCTTCGTTTTGGTCCAGGATTTTTAGAGCGTCGTCAATTACATGTGTCATGGCTGATTCGGTACTGTGACCTGCTTGGAAGCCTGATTGACATTGGTTAAGCAGGTTGAATTGATCAATGTGGCTGTTCAGCTGCATGTTAATGCATTTTTCCAGGAGTTTGGCTAGCATAGGTATGTTAGAAATTGGACTATAGTTATTTGGGTCAGAGGGGTCAGCTGTTGTTTTCTTTAGGATAGGCGACACCTGACCTGTTTTCAGGATGTCTCTAATGGATCCTTGAAGGAGGGACGTATTTATGATCTTGGTCCAGAGAGGTAGTAACAGAGGAATTAAGTCTTTTAAGTAATTAGCCGGGAGCGGGTCTGTGAAATGATTGGAGGGTTTCAGAGCAGTTAGCGTCTTTAATATGGAATCTTCACTGTAAGTGTTGAAGTGGGACCAAGTTGCGTTGTTTTTGGGTTTGAATTTTGGGAGGTCGTTAGCTTGTGCACCAGCAGGAGGCAGTGATGAATTCTTTATCATGTCTGAGAGGGATAAGAGGTCCTTGAGTAGATCTGATTTTATGGATTCTGTTTTAGAAGCGAAGAAGGAGGCAAATTCATCACAGTTGGGTAGAGTAAGTGGGATAGCGTTAGGGAGACTGGGTACGCTCTTGGTTTGGGTTTTAATAAGATCGAATAGCTTTTTGGGGCGGTTCGTGGCTTGGTCTAGTTGAGTCCTGAAGAAGTCGGTTTTAGATTTTCTGATCTTTCTAAAATAGGAGTTTTTGGCGATTCTTAGAAGCTTGAGGTGGTCAGCTGAGGGTGCGGCTCTCCAACATCGCTCAAGTACTCTGAGAGAGCGTCTGTCTGCATTAAGCCTCCCATCATGCCAAGATTTTGAGTCTTTTGTGGAAGTTCTTTTCAGTTGAAGCGGGGCTATTTTGTCGAGTAGGTTGTTCATGGAGTGAAAGTAGTGATTGGTCAGCCCCTGGAGATCGGCTAGGTCTTCCGGGGGACATAGAAGGTTTGAATTAGCTGATGCTGTAAGGTCAGAGCCGACGTTTTTCAGGTTTCTCTTCCAGATCTTAGTTCTCAGGGGTTGTGTTGGGAGTCGTTTAACCATTTCCACGACTTGGATGTAATGATGTGATGGTCAGACCAGTCACAGGGGAGGATCGAGTCGAGCTGTGTAGAGTCCACTTTAGAGATTACTAGGTCGAGAATTGCGCCTTTGTCGTGTGTAGGGCTGTTACATATTTGGGCAAGATTAAGGTCGGCGAGGAAAGCTTTGAGGCTGTTTACCCCAGGGTCGTTCTGGTCATCCCAATGAAGGTTGAAGTCCCCCAGGAATATTTGCTTATTTTGTTGGCTGTCATTTGACGCTAGAATATCCATGAGGTGTTCTATGAATGTGAGGTTATCACCAGGAGGGTGGTAGAAAGTGTGTAAAGAACATATTTGTTTGTTATTACTGGCGATGTTTAAGCAGAGGTATTCACATGAGGATAAAGCGGGGGCATTGGAGTTGGTCACTGTTAGGCTGATCTGATGTATGCAGGCTAGCCCACCTCCTGGCCTGTCCGTTCTGTCTAGTCTGGTGATGTCATAGTTAGGGGGTAGCAAGATGTCCATGATGGGAGTAGATGCTTCATTTAACCAAGTTTCCGTCAGGATCAGAATGTCTAGTTCGGTAGTGAGTAGTAGGTCAGCTATCTCGGCTGCATGTCTAGATGCGGATCTGCAGTTTAGGAGATTACAATTTAGTCGCGTCTTGTTGGATATTGTGGGGGGTTCGATTGTGAGGTTATTTTCAACTATGCCTCTGGAGTTGTGTCTGGTGGCTCTGTATGTGTTGTGTTGATAGGGATAGATTGTATTCAGGAGTCTGTATGTGAGATAACTGGAAGCCCAGCATTATGTGGAGGGTGAGGTAGCTCGTATGAGCGAAGGAGGGCCCCTAATTCTATAGCAGATAGAGGGTTTATCATCCTGATAGGGCGGGATAAGGCATTAGGGTGCGGAACTGTGCTGCAACGTGGAGACCCCTGCGTCTGGGAGCTTGCAAGTATATGTTGGGTGCGACTGGAGTTCTTGGAGTGTGGGAAAGATCTGTATTCCTGTTTAGTGCTAGTGAGTTTGGGTTGTTGTATGATAAGGTCGTGTAGGGTTCGGATGTCAGTTTTGACTTGCTGAAGGGCTGATAATATCTGGTAAAGTCTGGGGTCAGGCATGAGAGTGTCCTTATTGGAAGGATGGACTGAGGAGTAGGCGGAATAGTAGCATCTTTAGTGTCGTTTGAGGGGAGTCGTGGTCGGGGACATTGCAAAGTGTTCTTTCTGTGTGTAAGTCCATGGAGGGGGGAAGTGAGGAAGTCAGAGGGGGAGGGGACTGAGAGACAGCTATGCCAGGATCAGTGGGGGTATAGGTGGGGCTGACGGGCTGATGGGAGGTGCTGGGAGTAATGGTGAGGGGGAGGGTGGGGGAAGAAGTGCAGGGTGAGGGGACGAGAGGCGGCTATGCCAGGAACTGTGGGGGTATAGGTGGGGCTGACGGGCTGAAGGGAGGTGCTGGGAGTGATGGTGGGGGGAGGGTGGGGGAGGTAGTGCAGGGAGAGGGGACTGAGAGACGGCTATGCCAGGGTCAGTGGGGGTGTAGGTGGGGCTGACGGGTTGATGGGAGGTGCTGGGAGTAAAGGTGAGGGGGGAGAGTGGAGGAGGTAGTGCAGGGAGAGGGGACTGAGAGACGGCTATGCCAGGATCAGCGGGGGTGTAGGTGGGGCTGACGGGTTGATGGGAGGTGCTGGGAGTACTGGTGAAGGGGGAGGGTGGGGGAGGTAGTGCAGGGTGAGGAGGGATAGTGAGTGTATTGGTAGTGTTAAGGAGTGAGGCGGTTATAAGGTGGAATGAGTTGTTAGGTGGGGTGTCGATGAGGTCTAGCGTTTGTCTCGGAGCAGATGGGGACAGCTGGGAATCCTGAATTACAATGGGATCAGGATGGGAGTTGAAGATTTCGGAACGATTGGATGGAGAGGAGGGGTGTGTTAGAGTGACTCTCTCCTTGATGAGCGGAAAAATGTGATCTATCATATTATGGTTGCGGTCGGTTGATTGGATGAGGATGATTCCGTTATGATAGATGTTGACGGTGGCTGCTGCATTGAAGAATAGGGAGGGTAGGATAGATAGTGTGAATCCGTGCGCTGTTTTCTTCATGAGAGAGACCTTAAAGAGAGCAAGAAAGGCTTTTCTCCATTGAGCTCTTCTTTTAGTATAGAAGATGATGTCATTCTTGATGAGCCCTTTGTTCATTGAGAAGTATGGGTCAGAGATTGGGGTTTCAGGATGAGATTTTAATAAGTTGTGTTTGAAGCCTTTAGCTGCTTTTTTGAGAGGTTTGGGGGTAAGTGATGGAGTAAGTGAAGTTGAGAGATTATAGAGATTATAGAGATTAGAATAGAGATTCGAGTGAAGGATAAAGTTACTAAGGGATGCCCAGAAGGTAAAATAAAACAAGCTGCAAAAAGTTAGAGGAGGAGAAAACAATCAGTACACTTCTATATGAGATAGCACTGATTCAGTGGAGTCAGGTAAAGGAGGACTGTTAAATGCAAATACAAATTTTACATTGAAACATAAACAGAAAGTCTCCAATAACTGTCAAGGAGCAATAGGACCTCTCCAATTGCTTCAGTCGGGAAACATGACAGAATCAATTGAGTTGATAGCTGGCAGAGATAACATTGAGCACCCATTAATCGTGGACAAACTTGTTGACAATTAGTCCCAGAAAAAATTAAAATTACAATGGCGTAATGAAAATACTTTCAGCATTTTCGTGTTACGCCTGTTACTCAAAATTACTGGAAATTACGCCATTACATCATGTCATGTCAAGAATTCCATTCTATCCGCAGCAAAGTTTTATCACAAGCCCGTCGGAATACAGCGAACGGCCAGAGCGCGAGCTGCTGTTACTCATGCCATTTCTGTTTTTCACTAAGGGGCAGATTTACAAGCCCCATGCGTCACTTTTACGCTGTAGTTGTGTCACTTTTGTGACGCAACAGCGGCGTAAAAAATTCGGCAAATTTACAACGTGACGCATCTAGGGAGATGCGTCACGTTGTAAAGCCCTGCGTGACATTATACCTGCGTCAGGTATAATGTATGCAGGGTGGGCGTTCCCACGGAGGAAGGCCTCGTAAAAGTGACGCAGTGAAATCTACAAGATTTCACTGCGCCACTTTTAGGACGCCTACACGCATTGCTGGAGTTGCGTCGTGCTTGCGACACGACTCCAGCAATGCGTGACTTTTCTGCCAACAGATGCGTCAGAATTTCTGACGCATCTGTCAATCCTTGCGCCACAGTGCGCCGTATTGTAAATACAAAAGAAACAATTGATGGACGGAATGCTGGACAATGCAAACATTCACCCCCAGTCACAAGGATCTGGGTTAAATCCATCATTCTTTTGCTCACCACACCACCCCAGTTTGGACCCAGCCATATGCAAATCAGTCTTGACCCTGTTCCTTGTGGGAACAGTCCAGCCCGAACTGCCAAGCCAGGTCCTCCCTGGACCGGAAACAAGCATCCTGGGACCGGTTTCAGGGCATCACCCTTCTTCAGCCAGGCTAGCTTGAATCCAGTGGTGTAGTGAGCACGGGACCCACGTCTGGGCATACCCTTCCCACTTAGGGCGACAAATGCAAAAGAAACAATTGATGGACGGAATGCTGGACAATGCAAACATTCACCCCCAGTCACAAGGATCTGGGTTAAATCCATCATTCTTTTGCTCACCACACCACCGCAGTTTGGACCCAGCCATATGCAAATCAGTCTTGACCCTGTTCCTTGTGGGAACAGTCCAGCCCGAACTGCCAAGCCAGGTCCTCCCTGGACCGGAAACAAGCATCCTGGGACCGGTTTCAGGGCATCACCCTTCTTCAGCCAGGCTAGCTTGAATCCAGTGGTGTAGTGAGCACGGGACCCACGTCTGGGCATACCCTTCCCACTTAGGGCGACAAATGCAAAAGAAACAATTGATGGACGGAACGCTGGACAATGCAAACATTCACCCCCAGTCACAAGGATCTGGGTTAAATCCATCATTCTTTTGCTCACCACACCACCCCAGTTTGGACCCAGCCATATGCAAATCAGTCTTGACCCTGTTCCTTGTGGGAACAGTCCAGCCCGAACTGCCAAGCCCGGTCCTCCCTGGACTGGAAACAAGCATCCTGGGACCGGTTTCAGGGCATCACCCTTCTTCAGCCAGGCTAGCTTGAATCCAGTGGTGTAGTGAGCACGGGACCCACGTCTGGGCATACCCTTCCCACTTAGGGCGACAAATGCAAAAGAAACAATTAATGGACGGAATGCTGGACAATGCAAACATTCACCCCCAGTCACAAGGATCTGGGTTAAATCCATCATTCTTTTGCTCACCACACCACCCCAGTTTGGACCCAGCCATATGCAAATCAGTCTTGACCCTGTTCCTTGTGGGAACAGTCCAGCCCGAACTGCCAAGCCAGGTCCTCCTGGACCGGAAACAAGCATCCTGGGACCGGTTTCAGGGCATCACCCTTCTTCAGCCAGGCTAGCTTGAATCCAGTGGTGTAGTGAGCACGGGACCCACGTCTGGGCATACCCTTCCCACTTAGGGCGACAAATGCAAAGAAACAATTGATGGACGGAATGCTGGACAATGCAAACATTCACCCCCAGTCACAAGGATCTGGGTTAAATCCATCATTCTTTTGCTCACCACACCACCCCAGTTTGGACCCAGCCATATGCAAATCAGTCTTGACCCTGTTCCTTGTGGGAACAGTCCAGCCCGAACTGCCAAGCCAGGTCCTCCCTGGACCGGAAACAAGCATCCTGGGACCGGTTTCAGGGCATCACCCTTCTTCAGCCAGGCTAGCTTGAATCCAGTGGTGTAGTGAGCACGGGACCCACGTCTGGGCATACCCTTCCCACTTAGGGCGACAAATGCAAAAGAAACAATTGATGGACGGAATGCTGGACAATGCAAACATTCACCCCCAGTCACAAGGATCTGGGTTAAATCCATCATTCTTTTACTCACCACACCACCCCAGTTTGGACCCAGCCATATGCAAATCAGTCTTGACCCTGTTCCTTGTGGGAACAGTCCAGCCCGAACTGCCAAGCCAGGTCCTCCCTGGACCGGAAACAAGCATCCTGGGACCGGTTTCAGGGCATCACCCTTCTTCAGCCAGGCTAGCTTGAATCCAGTGGTGTAGTGAGCACGGGACCCACGTCTGGGCATACCCTTCCCACTTAGGGCGACAAATGCAAAAGAAACAATTGATGGACGGAATGCTGGACAATGCAAACATTCACCCCCAGTCACAAGGATCTGGGTTAAATCCATCATTCTTTTGCTCACCACACCACCCCAGTTTGGACCCAGCCATATGCAAATCAGTCTTGACCCTGTTCCTTGTGGGAACAGTCCAGCCCGAACTGCTAAGCCAGGTCCTCCCTGGACCGGAAACAAGCATCCTGGGACCGGTTTCAGGGCATCACCCTTCTTCAGCCAGGCTAGCTTGAATCCAGTGGTGTAGTGAGCACGGGACCCACGTCTGGGCATACCCTTCCCACTTAGGGCGACAAATGCAAAAGAAACAATTGATGGACGGAATGCTGGACAATGCAAACATTCACCCCCAGTCACAAGGATCTGGGTTAAATCCATCATTCTTTTGCTCACCACACCACCCCAGTTTGGACCCAGCCATATGCAAATCAGTCTTGACCCTGTTCCTAGTGGGAACAGTCCAGCCCGAACTGCCAAGCCAGGTCCTCCCTGGACCGGAAACAAGCATCCTGGGACCGGTTTCAGGGCATCACCCTTCTTCAGCCAGGCTAGCTTGAATCCAGTGGTGTAGTGAGCACGGGACCCACGTCTGGGCATACTTTGGTATCGCTTTGTTCGCCCTAAGTTGGCAGGGTATGCCCAGACGTGGGTCCCTTGCTCACTTTGCCACTGGATTCAAGCTAGCCTGGCTGATGGCGACTGAAATGCCAGAAGCCGGTCCCAGGATGCTTGTTTCGGTCCAGGAAGACATGGCTGGCAGTTCAGGCTGGACTGTTCCCATGAGGCACAGGGTCAGACTGATTTGCATATGACCATGTCTGAACTGGGGTGGTGGAGTGAGCTAAAGAATGATGATGGATTAAACCCAGATCAGTTGACTGGGGGTGAGTGTTTGATTAGCTCAAACGCTCCGTCCATCGTCCCCTTTGGTATCGCTTTGTTGCGCCCTAAGTTGGCAGGGTATGCCCAGACGTGGGTCCCTTGCTCACTTTGCCACTGGATTCAAGCTAGCCTGGCTGATGACGGCTGAAATGCCAGAAACCGGTCCCAGGATGCTTGATTCTCGGTCCAGGAAGACATGGCTTGGCAGTTCGAGGCTGGACTGTTCCCATGAGGCACAGGGTCAGACTGATTTGCATATGGCCATGTCTGAACTGGGGTGGTGGAGTGAGCTAAAGAATGATGATGGATTAAACCCAGATCAGTTGACTGGGGGTGAGTGTTTGATTAGCTCAAACGCTCCGTCCATCGTCCCTTTGGTATCGGCTTGTTCGCCCTAAGTTGGCAGGGTATGCCCAGGCGTGAGTCCCTGCTCACTTTGCCACTGGATTCAAGCTAGCCTGGCTGATGACGGCTGAAATGCCAGAAACCGGTCCCAGGATGCTTGTTTCCGGTCCAGGAAGACATAGGCTTGGCAGGTCGAGACTGGACTGTTCCCATGAGCACAGGGTCAGACTGATTTGCATATGGCCATGTCTGAACTGGGGTGGTGGAGTGAGCTAAAGAATGATGATGGATTAAACCCAGATCAGTTGACTGGGGTGAGTGTTTGATTAGCTCAAACGCTCCGTCCATCGTCCCTTTGGTATCGCTTTGTTCGCCCTAAGTTGGCAGGGTATGCCCAGGCGTGGGTCCCTTGCTCACTTTGCCACTGGATTCAAGCTAGCCTGGCTGATGACGGCTGAAATGCCAGAGACCGGTCCCAGGATGCTTGTTTCCGGTCCAGGAAGACATGGCTTGGCGGTTCGGGCTGGACTGTTCCCATGAGGCACAGGGTCAGACTGATTGCATATGGCCATGTCTGAACTGGGGTGGTGGAGTGAGCTAAAGAATGATGATGGATTAAACCCAGATCAGTTGACTGGGGGTGAGTGTTTGATTAGCTCAAACGCTCCGTCCATCGTCCCCTTTGGTATCGCTTTGTTCGGCCTAAGTTGGCAGGGTATGCCCAGGCGTGGGTCCCTTGCTCACTTTGCCACTGGATTCAAGCTAGCCTGGCTGATGACGGCTGAAATGCCAGAAACCGGTCCCAGGATGCTTGTTTCCGGTCCAGGAAGACATGGCTTGGCAGTTCGGGCTGGACTGTTCCCATGAGGCACAGGGTCAGACTGATTTGCATATGGCCATGTCTGAACTGGGGTGGTGGAGTGAGCTAAAGAATGATGATGGATTAAACCCAGATCAGTTGACTGGGGGTGAGTGTTTGATTAGCTCAAACGCTCCGTCCATCGTCCCCTTTGGTATCGTATTGTAAATACGGCGCATCTATGGTGGCGCAAGGGTTTCTGTGGGTGGCGCAGGGAAAGTGACGCATCTATACAGATGCGTCACTTTCTTGTAAATCTGCCCCTAGATCTTTTATTTGCGCCAAAAATTGTCACAAGAATTTATTTTGCGCTAAAATATAGCTAAATGACAGATTTGCATTTCGAGTAATTATGAGTAGTTTTACAAATTATGCAATTTTTGCACACCCTTACTAACAATGAGATGAGGACAGGAATGGAGCTAGCCTGAGCAGGCAATATGCACTTAGGGCTGGCAAAGCTACCCACCAAATCAAGCTGCCTGCTCATGAACTATTCTGGGGAATTCTTCTGACTTTCACACTAAGGAAAAAATATATCAAATGCCACCCAGGCCATGTTACTCAAAGTGGATATTTAATACGTCCTCCGTGTTTTCTCTCTGATATAACTGTTGAGACAAAAAAAGGCATTGGGAGCTCAAGCGCAGGATTCTGCAATTTTGTTCAGCAGGTGTTCAGGCGGCTATTGACCAGGAGGGTAAACTCAAGGTTCTGGTGGGAAGGTGACTCTATTCACAAGCATTGATAAAGTTCAAAGATCTCTCATTAATTTATGCAAGAAAAAAATTACTGCAATCAATTAAATATAGAAATGCCAGAGATTAATTTTAGTTGATTTGCGGATAAAGCATTTCTGTTACTTTTTTCCTTAAGTTTGTATGCGAATAATGGATGAATAAATGAAAGTCTATGCTATATAATCACAACCTCTCGGCTAAATCGTCTGCCATTTGTTTATTACAGTAGAGGTTCAGGCTTGTGGTCTTTTTCCACAACAGTAGATGGACAATAGGGTCTTCGAAACATTGACATTGCACCATAGCGGGAATCTGGAGGCAGACAGAACTCCTTGGCCCAAAAGTGGGGGCTGTGGGTGGGAAGAGAGGAAAGAGAAGTTGCAATCACGGAGGTCATATGGGTTAATGGCTGCATTGACTATGTTAAGTGGGATAAACTCAAAGATTGCTTAATAAGAATTTTCAGACAATAAAAAATACGAAAGTAAGAATGTGCAAAAATGTGTCATTTGAAATGTTCTCTTCGAAAGTGGCATTTTAAAAATGTTAAGGAACTAATTATTATGCAGAAACCTAAAGATGTGATGTGCTGGTTGTACAATCCAAATCCATTAATAGTTCAATTACAATAAAATAATTTAAGAAGAGCAAAGCTGCCAAAATCTTTGTGCAACTGGTTAGGTCAAACATATTTGGTATCAGCAGAACTGGCTCTCATAGGAGTCACTGTTCTTTTTATAAAGTTCTAGACTTCCAAAATATGGATTCAGCTCAGGATGTTAATTGGTGCTGGAGCTGGGTTGCTTTTTTATATTGAGGTCGGGACCTCAATAATTTTGACTTATTATGGCCCAGTAGAGGATGAGTCACTGGTACAGAATGATCTCTCAGTCTCCATGAAGTCCACAAAACTAAAGCTAATAATATTAGGAGATTATAATTGTGTTCCGTCCATAAAGCTTCATATGAACCACATGAGCAGAAAGACAAATAATGCAAGAACATACAAGGGTATTTATTAGGCACATGAAGTTCGACCATAGCATTCTAAGTGGATGGGGAGGAAATAACCAGCATATTAAAATGTACATTTGTGTCTCTGCCAGATTTAAAACTGTTCCAGCATAGATTTCTTTCTTATTTTATTATGTTCAATGACACAAAATACATGTAATAAAAATACTTACAAATATCCTCAACCATACTGCCATTCAGATTAGTCCTGAGCTGGTAAATTCCTTATGTAGGAAATTTGGATAGATGTTTGACAGATTATTACTGTAAGACGATGTGAGGGTAACGAAATAAGGCAATTTATTTCTGCGTTTTCTCATTAAACCTTGATTTGACTGATTTTTCTTATTGTTTTGGATGCATTCAGGCTGTAGCGTGGGGCCAAATCGCTTCCTATTATATAGTACACTGTAGCTGAAAGCATGGAATAATGCTGACCCTTGAATCTAACACTGCATGGGAAAGAAAGCATTCTTATTAGTAAGTACATTTAATTATCACAAAAATGAAAACAATGATAGAGTTTCATCATGAGGCAGAAATTGTCAAATCAGTGGCAGTGGATCAGAAGTGGTAAGAAGAATCTGAACTCACAGAGAAACTCCTAGCCAGATCTGCTAAACAATAAAATAACAGGAACTGTAAAGGATCCTGAGATAGGCCCGAAAACTGATAATCCATTAAAAAAAGCCTAGAGATTTCTGTGATGTCTGTGACTCCTTATTAGAGGTTATATCAATCAGTTCATAGTTTCGACAGATTTGTTCATAACAATTATTTTACCAGTTACCTTTGAAGTGACTCTCACTTGAAAGTGCAGTGTATTTATTTACTCCATTTACAGAAGACAACACTTTGACTTTGTTGTCAAGATTCCCGAAGGGTAAGGCCTGTAGTGAAGATAAAATACCTTCAGAGTATTGTTAAATATTTATTACAAAAAACGAAACCCCGCTGCTTAATATATTACGTCATCCTACCATTCTGGGACTGTCTGGAGTTTCCCGAAACCAGGCAAAATCAGCAGCAGGCTGATAACTCTACTCAAATCAAATGATAAGTTATTGGCTAATTCCTTCACACTAGGGATTTCCGAGCTGACTGTAGACTACTTTATAAAGACCAGAATAGCCTTAATCATTGGTAACAGCGTGATGCGAATATGCACTAATGTGTGGATGCTATTTGTGTACTCCCTAAACAGATCCCAGCAGCTAGCATAATGTTAAGCATGAAAAACCATGCAACCCTGTATGCTGAGGATAAATACATACCCCCAGTTTATGAGGTTAGAGGATTAGTTGTATCAGGATTTTCATTGAAACCATTATAGTAATTCAAACAGCCCAGATATAGTAAGAGTGACTAGTGGCGCCAATCAAGGAGCTCACTAATCTTGTCTTTGTTCTTTATTGAGCCCTTATAGGTATTATATTGGATTTTTTTATCTTTATGAATTGTTGTTTTGTTAAATGATTTGACCATATATTGTATATGTGCTATCAATAGGTCCCGTGGTAGCAATTTTGGCTAAGTGTGTGAGACTGGATGCAAGAAGGTGTTTTTAAGGTCTTGTAAGGGCAATCCTTAGGTAATTTGTGATTCTTTTGTTTCTGAACACTGGTAAAATAATTATTGAACTATCATTATACTGTATGATGCTAATATTGGGCTTATTACAATATTCACCCCCTACAAACAGAGGATAATCACTTATGTAGGCAACTCCTCTCTCTTCCCCCACCACCTCTCATTTTGTTATACATTCAGAGTTAAATTTGCCATACATTTCTGAAAACGCAAAGCTGATCAGCGTCTGGGCCAGTTTAGAAGTCAGTTCACCAAGGCACATTATTTCAGATTGTCTTAACCTACATAGAGGTTTTTGTATTCCGTGGGTGGGGTATGTGTCCCAGGGTCTTAACGAATTAGGCCTGCCTGATCATTTTTCTGCCCCTGCCACTTTTTGTAAGACGGAAAAGCTAGAAATTGAAGCTGGCCAACAAGAATATAGTTATTCTCAAAGATTGGACTCTGAATTTAGGAAAAGCTCAATTCGAGATTATATTATGCTCTTTTCCTATCCGGAGCCTGCTGGCTATTTATCACTTGAGCTCACACCTGGGGGAAATCTCTTTTTTCACGCTTTAGGGCCAGCTCGGTGTGGCGCCTCCAGTGTTGCCCGGAGTCCCAGAGCTTTTTGGGCGCCTCCGCATCGGCCTGCCCATGTGTTGGGTCGTCTGCCCAAGTATTGTTGCATTTTTGTTTTTTTGTGTGGATTTTAAAGACCCTTATCTTTACTCTATTTCAAGCCAACTGTAAAGAAGTCGGATCTTCGGAGAAGTACAGATGCACTTCTTTATCTTCAGCTCCTATGCAGCTCTGACGTCTGCCACAGAGTTTGCTCCTTCCTCAAAGTGGCAGGAAGATGTAGAAAATCGATGGAGGGCTGAGCACTGGATCAATTGGTATTTTTATGAAAATATTGAGTGTGATTGTTATCCTATACATGCCTTATAGCACATGCATGAATTTCGGTCGGTACCTCTTTTACTCTAGATGCAGATTTTGAATCTATGGCGGAGCACCTAGGCCCATATTACAAAAAGAGCATTTGCACCCGCTTTGCGCACCCCGGGGCACTTTGGTATTACAGAAGCGGCTGGAGACACTTGTGCGACCCCTTCTGTAATACCGATAGTGCTGGCACACATAAAAAACCAGCGCTATCTGCAGGGGGCGTTCCCTCATGTGCATGGTGGTGTGCCCCATGCAAATGAGGGAATCTCTTTGCCTGTGAGCCCGCACCATATTACAGACTTGGGTGCAGGGGCAACGAAGCTGTCGGGGGTGCACTGACAGTGTGCCACCTAGAAAGTGGCGCACTGCCAGTGCGCCCCCTGATAGCAGACCTCTGGTATGGACCCCCAGACATCCCCTTGCAGACGAGTGCAGTCACTGACTGTACCCGCCTGCAAGGGGATCTCTAATCTCCCTTTAAAGTGCAGGCGGGTTGCCACCTGCGCTGTGAAAACACAGAGTGGCTGTAAAGCAGCCGTTCTGTTTTTCACCTGAATGCACTGCCCCCAGGGCAGCACGAGTTTGCGACTGCCCTGGGGGCAGCGCATTCGTCATAATAGGACGCATTTTCATTGTTTACGCCGAGCGCACCTTATTAAAGGTACGCCTGGAGCAAGCAATGAAAATGTGCTTAATGTGTAATGTGGCCCCAAATAGTGTTTTAGCTTTGTATTATAATGGGATTTGAAATTGGACTCGCGGGAGGTAGTGCCCTTTCTCAGGGTCTCGGAATGCTGTATTATTGTACCTTTTAGCTATTTTTATGATGCTGTGGAATATGTTTTTATGTTGTTGATGATTGTGTTTTGTAATACTTTTATGTTTTTTCTCAAAGCCAAATAAAGTTGATTTGACTTGACTTGAATATTGTACTACAGTCAAGTGAGTCAATAACCTCTGTGCATCCTCTGACACTGCACCAGGATCTATGCTAAGTGACTGTCATTAAGTGGAGCCCTATTTCAGGATGAAGGCCATTTTTAATTGATGAAAAACTACAAGTAATGAAGTAGAAGTTCTGCAGCACTTCATATTGCTCAACAGTTAGACCAGAGCAAGGATAATTCATTAGACTCAGAATGAAACCTCATTGGGCATTGAAGAGGAGATAGAAAGGCCCTCACACAATTGGATCTAGACTTCTGTTGCTTGGTAGAGGCTGTAAGAGGAGGGATCATCAAAAAGGGTGATAGGAGTGAACCAAATCAACAAATGTGATACCACAAAGTCTATGGCAATTAGTTCTACCTCTGCTTTCCACCCTCACCACCTCTCTTCACATTAAAGGTAGGTAAAATAGGTGGAATGATAGGAGCGAAAGTGGGGCTGTTACAGTGAGCTAAGTTGTGGGTGAAAATGAGTTGCTATGAATACAGTCTCTCGGATCCTGAAGGGGCAGAGCAGCAACCGATTACAGTGCAAAAGGCTCACACTGTGTCAAATACCGCTATGGGCGTGGTGAAGAGCCATAAGTGGAAAACGGTGGAGATGTCAATGGTGCCCTTTCAATGTAGCTGAATTTCAGTGTTGGTTAGGTAATTTAGTAACAATTTGTTCCTCTGTATCTAGCGCATTACAATAAAGTACTTTGCCCTACATATGTTAATGAGGCTGCGATCGCTACTATGGTGTGATATACGCTGTTGAACTGGCTAAAAAATTATATTTTCCTTTATTTTTCATTTTTCCATAGCCTCGCTCTATCCAGGGGTATCAACGCGCTTTAGAGTGCTCAAAAAACACAACGAGAAGAAGTCTTAATTTATATTAAAATATTGGTGGGAACAGAAACTGATTGCTAATGCTAGATTTTGAGGTTGGAGCATTAATACGGTATGTACAATTTCTGGTAATTTACCAGGATGTTTAGTGCAAAGAACATATTTCACTCTACCTAAATTTTGGTTAAGTATTGACGAAACACCTTTATATATATACGTTATTTGGGTCTAATTCTTCAGCTAACTGTCCTTATTTGAAGCAGTGAAATGCAAGAATAGATGCATGACCTTGAAATCTTACATGAAAACATCACAATGAAATCAATGGTATAAATGCATCAACTTCAATTAATCAAGCTGACTGCTTTTTAAAAGTCATGAAATAGATTGTGTTAGTACTTTTCAATAAGTAGATTTGTACGTGTTAACGAGGACCATCGAGAAGAGCACATGAAATATCTTTAACATGCATTGCAGTCTCACGCAGAAGGGTTATAGCCTCACAAGAAATATTGTTATTTTTTAGATGCACATTAATTAGGATATAGTTACAATAAAGAAAATAGAAAGAGTAAAATTCCAAGAGGACATTGAGAGAGCGTGTCAGACTGACAATTTCTCCCGGGGCCTCAAGGACAGAAAGCAAAGAGAGAGCTGCAAAGCACCGTCTCCTGAGAAAAAAACACACAGTCTACCACGACCTGTGCATACCTCATCTGGAAGGAACCCAAAAATCAAACTTATCTTTCATCTTCAAACTTGTACCCAAGGCTAACCAGGCAGAACAGAGAAAAAATGAGGAAAGGAATGACAGGAAAAGAGTAAGAAAGGGCGACGTCAGGGATGAAAAATAAGATGTAAGAGTGAAATAAAGAAACAGGAAGATATGATGCTGCACGCAGAAGTCAGCCTTGAAATTCAGCAACCCCAGCACTCGGCAGTGCCGGTGTCGGCTCCTATGAACAAGCATTTGCAATGCAACAGGTCTCGCATTTACGCGAGTTTGAGCTATTGGCATTGCAAATGACAATGCCTTTTATTTATGTCTTCGTTTTTGAAACATAAATAAAACGCATTGTCATTTACAATGCCAATAGCTTAAAGTCGCGTAAAGGCGAGACCCGTTGCATTGCAAATGCTTGTTATACAGGTTAACGCCATCTGGCCAAAGGGTTCTACTCATTAGTACCAGTTTAACATCGGAATACAGCTATAAGCTACAGAAAGGGGGCCCACTCAACCATTGCAAATTGGCTTCCAATGCGCGGCATCACGTTGCCGTGTTTTTTTACTAACTTTGAGCTAGAAACACTTTATTTTTCTTAAAATCTGAAGTTTATGCGCATATTGTCGAGTATTGTGGCAAATTCGGAAAATCCATAATTATTCGGGAAACGCCACACCCGCAACATCGCATAATTCCAGTGGCACTGATTTTTGTATGTATTGGCAATTTCTAACACGCTCATTCCGTCCAGGAACAACTGCTTCAAATCAATTAAATAAAACAGCTGAAAAGTGTTACTACGTGTTTTTTCGTTTTCCTTTACGATCCACGTGGCCCACTGAGACAATAACAAAAACAGCAACAACAGTTATATGGTTGACACCTCTGAAGTGACTGAAGGGTGGTTGCCAGCAAGTGACTGTTAAATCCTGATTAAAGGCTATAAAAACGAGTGTTTACTGTAAAGGACGTGACCACACGTACATTTGTTTTATAAACGGACGAGCATCACCCATCTTCTTTTTAGCCAGACTACTGCAACAATTTAGAGCCATTTTGGTGAACTAGACATATTAAAATTAATTAAATTAATTAAAAAAGCCCGTATAGATTCGTTGAACATGATTTCAAATTTTAGCAAACACTGCACAATCCGCACAGAGACCCCAACAATGGATGCATGCAACTACTTGACAAAAATAAAGATGAAAAACATACTAACTTTATCAACAGGATATGTATGATAAGACAATGAAGATAACATTTTGCGCCCCGTGGCCCCTACCCTGGTGCCAAGAGCACGCCCCTCAGCCTCGGAAACAGGAAGCGCTGGGAGGGAGTTTTTGTACGCTCAGTTGCTTTGCGACTAGGTTTGGCGCCACTACCTGACAGCAGTTTCTCCTTTTATGAAGTATTTGAGAGAAACACGCCGGTCTCTGGGAAACGACTCAGCACACGGGTTTCCCAGCAAGAAAGGCACGCTGAAGTGGATGCCTGCTTGTGCCCCGGGGGCACATAGGAACAATGGTCCCAGTAAACAATAAATAAATAAACACACCAAGTATATCAATCAAAAGCAAATATTCAAAAATATTTTTAGACGCAGTGTTATTTAATCACACTGGGCGTATACACATTAATAGTATTATTCAATTGCTTTTCAGAAGTGCCCCTAGAGCAGAAAGGGGAGGCAGGGGAGTGGCGTGTTTGAAGTGAGGATAGAAAGGTGAGTAGGAAGAGTAAATCACACACATATATTATTTACAAAAACACTGGCTTATATCAAAAGCCCAACAAATTCGCAATAAAACAAAAACTTTAAATAGCCATGATTTTTGACATTAACACAGTGATGGATCGCTGTTGTGCAGGCCAAAACTAAGAGATGTCGACGTTTCGACCCCTGGTCGGTAGGTTAGTATATCCCTTACAACGGGGTCTTCATCAGGACAGGGTCAAGGGGGAAGGGGCTGGTCCCTAGGGATAAAACATACAATGGCTTGAGTGTTGAATATTCCATTACAATCATTAGAAAGACGGGGGGCAAAAGCCTCAAAATTTGCCATTGGAAAAACACTCCACAATTGTTGGAGGGATGGGTGTGGGCGCGTGGGCTCCAAAACTAGGCGGGAGCGAGAGCACCTGCAGAAATAAGGTGCAACATCAGAA
Source organism: Calotriton arnoldi (assembly GCA_963921515.1). NCBI lineage: Eukaryota > Metazoa > Chordata > Amphibia > Caudata > Salamandridae > Calotriton > Calotriton arnoldi. The sequence continues at coordinate 658,233 of CAWUFW010002393.1, read as the reverse complement.
GAGGCCCAATGGAAATGCACAAAGTCGGGGATAAAATAAGCAGTGTGACATCACTCACTTGTTTGGGAAAATCTGCCCGGCGCCTCCGCTGGGTCTTGGATTGAATCCGATTCTGAATGGGAAAAGAGATTACGGAGTGTTTAACGGGGTCTAGAAGCCACCACCACTGTGGCTTCACTTCATAGTTCGGTTGGACAATTCAATTAAATAAAAATTCCACTCGGGAAAACGAAGGAAGTAACATTGTGGCCCTAGTGAAAGGGTGGAATATATCTGTTAAACAAACGGCAAAGTACCTGGAGATTTCTAGGGCTCAAGGAAAGCAGCTCGACTTGCTTCTGATCTGGAGGAATGGAAACAAAGTTACGATTAGTAAACCGAACTATAGAGCCCCGGGATAGTACGCGTACTATGACAGCATACCCTCAGGATTCTCACCGTATTCAAAAATGTCATAGTCCATCTATTAAAGCGAAGCGTGGAAAACGTCTTCCTCCGTGTTGGAAAGGGGAAGAGGCTCTGAGCCGGATGGTTTAAATACGCTGACTCAGGGAAAGTCAGACCACGAGCGTGACGTCACTGTGCAGGCGCTCGATGCCTGTCAGAAATGACAAAGGAGTGAAAAAAGACTTTGCAGGCTGCTACTTCACTCGAAAGTAATCGAGGGAGAGAAAGTCTGTATCTTAATTACGGAAAACGCCACTCACTGTGGGAAGAGAAACTCAAAGTACCTAAAATGACATAAAGATAATCTGATTAGGGACGCAATCCCACGTATTAAAACCGGAGTGCGTGCAATTATATAAGGTGATTCTGCACTAACTAACGCCAAGGATGCTTTGGAACATCTGGAAAAAACATTGAAGGACTTTGAAACTACTACTCAGAACAAGAAACTGGAGAAACTAGCCAAGGACATCAGGTACTACGAGAAGAAGAACACATACCCCTACCTACAAGAAGACTACTACAAGCAGGATCCCCAAGGACGTTTCAACAACAGAGGGAGAGGAGGATACCGTGGACGTAGAAATTACACCACTTTCTCGGATTCATAATATAGCACAGATAATGATAACGAACAACCAGGACCAAGTGGACAATACACCTACCAAGAAAACTGGCAACAACCACAAGGAGCCTATCCGCCTTTTTTAGGAGAAGACCAATGGAGACCACCCAGGGGCCGAGGTGACAACTGGCCCAGAGGACTTCAACGAGGACAGCAAGCACCCAGCAACAACTGGGACCTAGGACGTGGGAGAACCCAGAAGCAGGTACGCTTCCAACCGGAGAACCACGGGAAAATACAAACCCGACGCAAGGTCTACAGGTGGTGAAAAGCAAACAACACCCTGTAATCAACATCTCCTCATATGCTCTGAAAGATGAAGAAACCAGTGTGCTGAGTAAGGGTTTATCATTTGTACCAACAGCCCGCCCGAATGAATTCACATTAAGAACTGAACTCCATCGCTTTTTCAGAAAAATCCGGCTCAGATACTTCTTCAAACATGCCCCTTCATCCCCGGCGACCTCACACACTGGACTGAGGATCCCTTCCACCTTTGTACCACCAGCCTCCCGCATGACGAACAAAATACTGGCTTATGAAAGCGTTGTCCTGAGGGATGTGTCTAAACTATTAAAAGAACACAAGCACACGAAATACAACATTACGATGAAGGAGAGGGAAGCACTAGCATCTCTAAAGAACAACAAGGCCATCGTGATCAAGCCCGCTGATAAGGGCGGAGCAATTGTTGTACAAAATGTCATCGACTACAAAACAGAAATTAACCACCAGCTACAAGACGGAGTTAGCTACCTACGGATAAGATCAGACCCGTCCAAGGATCTCGCTCAAGAGATACTTCGCATTACCACTCATGGCCTAGAACAAGGATTCCTGAGCAATCTGGAATTTGCATACTTGAATCAGAAGCAACCCCGGCTGCCCACTCTGTACACACTGCCGAAGGTTCACAAGAACCTACAGAATCCACCAGGACGTCCGATCGTCTCGGGTAGTGGATCAATGCTAGAACCACTATGTAAATACATAGATCATTTCCTAAAACCTATAGCTGAGACAACGACGGCCTACCTGAGGGACACGATGCAAACTATTAATCTTGTCGACAAACGTCCTTTTGACCCTTGGTCACCTGTGACATCGTCTCCCTCTATACCAGTATACCACAACAAGCTGCATTGGAGGTTATGGCTAGAGTGCTGAATCAACGACCAGCACCCACAGCAGTCCCAACTGATTGAGCGCCTGCACAGTGACGTCACGCTCGTGGTCTGACTTTCCCTGAGTCAGCGTATTTAAACCATCCGGCTCAGAGCCTCTTCCCCTTTCCAACATGGAGGAAGACGTTTTCCACGCTTCGCTTTAATAGACGGACTACGACGTTTTTGAATACGGTGAGAATCCTGAGGGTATGCTGTCATAGTACGCGTACTATCCCGGGGCTCTATAGTTCGGTTTACTAACCGTAACTTTGTTTCCATTCCTCCAGATCAGAAGCAAGTCGAGCTGATTTCTTTGAGCCCTAGAAATCTCCAGGTACTTTGCTGTTTGTTTAACAGATATATTCCACCCTTTCACTAGGGCCACAATGTTATGTTATGTTATGTTATGACGATTTCTAAAGCGCGCGATTACCCGGAGGTGTCCTGGCGCTAGTCACTATTCCAATTGCTGAGACCTGAAAGACAGAAGTTATTCATCAAAAAGCCAGGTCTTCAGCCCCCTCCTAAAAGCCAGAAGATTATCGGCATTTCTCAAGTGAAAAGGCAAACCATTCCAGGCCTTAGCTGCACAAAGGGAGAAACTTCTGCCACCCCACTGGGCTCTTTTTACGGGAGGAATTACCACCAGTTTAGCTCCCAGTGATCTCAATGTTCTTGCCGGTCTGTACCAATGAAACTGGTGTTGCAAATGTTCTGGTCCCGAACCCTGCAATGCCTTAAAGACCATACAAAGCGCTTTAAAACGCACGCGGCTCTTCACCCGGAGCCAATGCAATTTTCTTATCTCATTAGAGATTGGGGAGAATTTGGATGAGCCCGTGAGAAGTCTGGCCGCAGCATTCTGGAGCAACTGCAGTTTGTTCAGAAACTTTTGCTGCATGTTAAGATATAAGCTATTACAGTAGTCCAGCCTTGACAGAACCAAGGCTGTGACCACTGTTTTCCGGCTCCCCAAAGGGAGAAGCCGCACAATTTTCTTGATAGTTCTCAGGACATATACTGTTTTAGACACTACTGCATTAACCTGGGCACCCAAAGACAATTTCTCATCCAACATAACTCCCAAATTTTTCACCTTTTTAGAGGGGGATGGAAGAGTTCCCAAGGAAACGGGCCACCAATTAGGGGTCCAAAAGTTAGTGTCATTCCCGAACAACATCACTTCGGTTTTACCCGAGTTTAGCTTAAGGCAGTTGTCTGCCATCCAATTCCCTACTGCTTCCATACAAGTCTGAAATTTATTATCTATCCCTAGCTCTTGGCCGGGTAGAAGAGACACCACAATCTGTGTGTCATCCGCATAAGACGTAATTCCAAATCCAAAGGCACTGATGACAGGAGCTAGCGATGAAACATAAACATTAAAAAGTGTTGGGCTCAAAGAGGACCCCTGCGGTACTCCGCATGGCAGTGTGAAGAGAGTAGACTGAAATTTCCCCAGGGATACAATCTGTCCTCTGTCTGATAAAAAGACCTGAGCAAATCCCAGGCTTTACCCTGTACCCCACATTCCCTGAGACGGTCCATCAAAATATCGTGATGGACCGTATCAAATGCGGCAGATAAGTCCAGTAGGATCAAAGCAGCCCTACCTCCTCGATCCACTGCCACTCTAATCTCCTCTGTAGCCTTAATGAGGGCCGACTCAGTGCTGTGTCCTTCTCTGAAACCATGTTGGGAGGGATCCAATGCTTGGACCTCCCTCAGAAAGGCACTTTCTTCGTTTTCCCGAGTGGAATTTTAATTTAATTGAATTGTCCAACCGAACTATGAAGCCATAGTGGTGGTGGCTTCTAGACCCCGTTAAACACTCCGTAATCTCTTTTCCCATTCAGAATCGGATTCAATCCAAGACCCAGCGGAGGCGCCGGGCAGATTTTCCCAAACAAGTGAGTGATGTCACACTGCTTATTTTATCCCCGACTTTGTGCATTTCCATTGGGCCTCTTCTGATGTTGCACCTTATTTCTGCAGGTGCTCTCGCTCCCGCCTAGTTTTGGAGCCCACGCGCCCACACCCATCCCTCCAACAATTGTGGAGTGTTTTTCCAATGGTAAATTTTGAGGCTTTGCCCCCGTCTTTCTAATGATTGTAATGGAATATTCAACACTCAAGCCATTGTATGTTTTATCCCTAGGGACCAGCACCTTCCCCCTTGACCTTGTCCTGATGATGACCCCGTTGTAAGGGATATACTAACCTACCGACCAGGGGTCGAAACGTCGACATCTCTTAGTTTTGGCCAGTTTGCACAACAGCGATCCATCACTGTGTTAATGTCAAAAATCATGGCTATTTAAAGTTTTTGTTTTATTGCGAATTTGTTGGGTTTTTGATATAAGCCAGTGTTTTTATAAATAATATATGTGTGTGATTTACACTTCCTACTCACCTTTCTATCCTCACTGCAAACACACCACTCCGCTGACTCCCCTTTCTGCTCTAGGGGCACTTCTGAAAAGCAATTGAATAATACTATTAATGTGTATACGCCCAGTGTGATTAAATAACACTGCGTCTAAAAATGTTTTTGAATATTTGCTTTTGATTGATATACTTGGTGTGTTTATTTATTTATTGTTTACTGGGACCATTGTTCCTATGTACTGCCATATACCCAGGTCCCAGTGACGCATTTTGGGTTTACCCTTTTAGGTAACTGTGCCCCGGGGGGACCGCAGAGTGCGTTCTGATAGAGAAGCACTCTAGTCAGTCCCTGCTTGTGCCCCAGGGGGACTGTAAAGTGCATGCAATGCCGAAACAGCATGTGGCCCAAAACGAAACTGAAGCGTGGCAACGGTGACTCGAGTGCCATGCTAAGTGGGAAGTGCTCGCTCGGTGTCAGTGTAAAAACCAGCAGTGTCTCCAGGCAGATTTGAACAGCAGGGGTCCTTGCGCTGCCTGAGGCCGCGAGCCAGAAAGAACAAGCCCAATCCTACTTAAAAAAGCCTAAATTACGATCGCCATCAAAAATTGCTAAAAGCCTAAAAAAATATAAGCAACGAAGAAGGAGGCATGGCAAAAGACGTACACCAATACAACTGTGTAATTAGGAGGAGGTGGGAGGGAGGAAAACGATATTTAAATGTAATCAGCTATGGTACCGAAACTACACAAAGGCAAACAGAAACAGAGCAGGAAACTAGGAAAAAAATGAGTCCCCCAGAGAACAGACAAAGAACTGTAGTGTGATGAGACAGTACTTAGTCCCTGCTGCATGGGAAGAACGGAAGAGGGAAAGGAGGGACAAAGAGGCAGGACTGACCACTGGCAAGCAAGGATTTTTGAAGGACACTGACACAAACAAATCAAAAGCTGGGGGATGGCTTTAACCCAACATAAGAAATTACAATAGGTCTCAAATGCTCGACCTAAAAACGAGGGTCCTCTGCCATATTGCTCTGTACAAATGCATGTGTATTGGAGAGGCAAGGAAGCAGAATTATGGACACATTACCACAGTGTTTCGAGAGTGACGTTTTGGGCATGATTGTGAATTAAAAAATGTACACCCATATAGAAGTGCATCTATTATGGTGTGTGCACTTCAGAATAAACAATACTCATAATGAACAAGTCTGGAATTATTTTTTTACACAGACATATAACGATTCACTCCGATAGGCATATTCAAATCAGGGGAAAGATGTACTCATGAAATTCTGTACAGAATGCTACTACACGTAATATTGTGTGCGTGCACACATACGCACACACACCACACACACACATAAAATCACCTAAATACAATTAGTTCCCTCATCTTTGTTCCATTCATATTTTGCCATGCGAAGGTTTGTAGCCATAATACCAGTGCTTAATTTATAAAAGAATGGGCATCGTGCCCAAAGCTCTGCTCAGAAGCCAATAACCGGTGCTATAAATATTGGAGCACCAAAAGCATAGTATGGAATGCACCTCATACCTCTTTAATCCATTACCAGATACACCCTGCCCATTTATCTCTTTCTTCCAGATTACTGCTTTATCCCTTTAGAATGTTTTTTTCTCCTTTATGTTCCTCCTTCTTTTCCCTGTGTTTGTTTTTCCCAACCTTGCTCTCCGTCAATGTCTGAGGTGGAAAACCTCACCCCAAAATGTGAGTGCTGGTGGACCTCACCAGCAACCATCAGCTCAGATTAAGTGCTGCATAGCAGTGCTGGAGGTGCGGAGGACACCTCTAAAGAGGAAAAAGAACTTCACTGGTGATTATGCACACATTGTAAACAACTTTGTTGATGGACAATAAGGAAATTTAAAAGGTCAGCCTTCACAGACCCTCAATGGAGCAGAGAAGTAGACCCCAGTGCAGGATTCCCCTGACATTGGTGTTTATATAACTCTTTTCATACCCCTTGAGGTTTACTGCACATTTCTGGGTTGACTGGCTGTATCATTTATGTATTCATTTATTTTGTCAGTTATAACACATCAGAGTTATCATAAAACTGCTGATAGTCGGGAGCCCAATCAATAGTTTGATATAAACATTTCAGTATATGCCTCTAATAGTGAAAAATGACAAATATTTTTCGAGCCTGCATTATATAGTCTAAATCCTCCATGGAGAAACCATCCCATTTCTGGGTATATTATTATGTGCTGATGTCATGGTCAGACATCTTTGATAACAGGTATTGGTGTAGCGGGACCCCAAATATCGTTAAGGTGTAGTGCTCTGGGCAACATCTCCAATGGTTCATTTCAATATGTCAAATGCAGTATCCAGGACCTGTGCTCGGGCACTTGACATCTATCATACTGATTTGTAACTTGTCAGTTATTTAACAATAAAGCTAGGGCAGTGAATTCCCTTTTTGGACTTTGTTAAGAATTGAGTAGCTTGTTGACTGGGTGTGACCCGTGGTCAAGCAGCAACTACAATCCTAGTCAGGATAAGGCACAAGCAAACCCCAAATTAACCTGTGCTCAACCCCCTGGTAGCTTGTCACAGAGCAGTCAGGCTTAACTGAGAGACAATGTGTAAAGTATTTGTGCAACACTTCAAACAGCAAAACAGTGAGAACAACGCACAAAAAGATCCCACACCATATTTAGAAAATAGAGTAATTTGAAATAAATAAAACAAGCCCAACATGACAAAAAACCAATTAGTAAAACTGGAGATATTCAATTTTAACGTTTTAGGTCAAAATACCACCAAGAAGCACAAAGCAACAACTGGGGATATCTGGTCGCGCAGGACCAGGGCAAAGTCACAATTTCAGGCTGACCGCAATGGAGCACGGGCTGGCTAAAGGGGCCCAGTTAGGCCCGCTGAGCAAAGTACCTTAAATCCTGGTTGCAGAGCATTGCGTGGATCAGCGTCGAAGATGCGCCGTGCAGTTGAAGTGGTGCATCGGTTCCGAGGACAGCGGGGGTGGTGCAAGTCTTTGACACAGGTCCAATTTACACAGCAGCGCCGATACGTCGGTTCTGCTTGAGGATGCGCGGCTCAGCTGAAGAAATGTGTCGGTTCTGCACACGGATGTGCCACTCAGCAGAGAAGATTCATCGTTTTCGCTGGCAAACATCGTAAGCCCACTTCCAAGGGTCTAGGACTGGGGTGGCACCACTTGGCAGAGTAGACTCACAGATGGCAGGGTCCAGGTGCTGGTGTAAGGTTTTTGGAAGCCTGGTATGTCCCCGACGCTTCAGAAAAGGATGCGAGCCAACTAACCCTTGGAGTCACTCTGGCTTCTGTTTTCAATAGATGCACATCCAGTCCTTCTCACCCAGGCAAGAGGGCATGAGGGAGCAGGTCAGCAGGACAGCAGTTGTTTCAGAGCAGCAGTGCAGCAGGATGGCAGTCCTTTAGCAACACAGCAGTCCTTCCTGGCAGAGTATCTGCATGTCCATAAGTGTACTGAACTGGTGTTGTCTGAGGTCCTTCTTTTATACACAGCTGTGCCTTTGAAGTGGGGAGAAGTTTCTAGAGGCATGCCTTTGAAGTTCACAGATGTCGTGCCTTCCCTACCCTGTCCTCAGACTAACTACAGGAGGTATTCAGCCCTTTGTGTGGAGACACGACACCGCCTATTTAGGTATAAGTGAGGCTGGCCCCATCTATTCACTGCCAATGATTGCTCATTCAGCCGCACCTAAGCACCCATTGTGTGTGATTGTCTAGGAGAAATACACAAAGCCCAACTGCCAACGACAGCCCATCATGTGACTAGAGATAAGCTTCAGGCACCAAATGGCTAAGGCGAGAGAGTGCCACCTTACTAAAAGTGGCATTTTCAGAATTGCAATTAAAAATCCGACTTCACCATGTTACGATTTTAAATTGTGATTCCAGAGACACCAAACTTGAAAAGTTTATATCCTCCCATTTGGAAATTACATTTATAAAATGTAATAAGGAGACTCCAATGTTGCCCTGTGGGAGAGAAAGGCCTTGCAGAAGTGAAAAATGAATTTAAGAGTTTTCACTACCAGGCCATGTAAAACCTAAATGTATATGTCCAACTTTTTAAATACACTGCACCCTGCCCTTGGGTCTGTTTAGGGCCTACCTTAGGGGTGACTTATATGTATTAAAAAGGAATGTTTGGGCCTGGCAAAAAGCTTGTTTTGCCAGGTCAAAATGGCAGGTTAAACTGCAAACACAGGCTTTCCAATGGCAGGGAAGAGACGTGTTTGGAGGGCTAGTTATGTGGGTGGCATAACCAGTGCTGCAGGCCCACTAGTAGCATTTAATTTACAGGCCCTGGCCACAGGTAGTGCTACTTTACAAAGGACTTATAAGTACATTAAATATGGCAATTGGATATAAGCCAATGTTACCATGTTTTAGGGAATGAGCACAACCACTTTAGCACTGGATAGCAGTGGTAAAGTGTACAGAATCCTAAGGCCAACAATAAAAAAGTCAGCAAAAAAAGGAGGTCTGAAGGCAAAATATTAGGGGGGGAAAGGGGCGCTAGGTGGCGCACATGCAAGATGGCCGCACAAGAGTGAGGCTCCTGCAGCCTGGTGCATAAATCCGACAATTATCCTGCTCGGCGGCCTGGCTGAAGCGATATTGATACAGCCTGAGGCTACTCCTGTCTTGCTGGTGACTCAGTGAGAAAATCAACCGAATCGGGTCGACCCTGCTCCCGCTGCGACACCGTGAGCTCTGTGCCGGAGCTGCGGCGCTGAGTGACGTGGAGCCCCGAGGCGGCATCGGAAGTCACGCAAGCCCGCTGCCCACCACGAGGTGACTGGGCCCTACACTGCGACCTGGGCTGTGGCGCCGGAGACGGAGAACCGGCTCCCTGAGTTGGCGCCGAGGTGACTTGCACCGGAGGAGAGCAGATCCCCGCGGCTTGCTGTTGGTGCGGAGCAGACGCAGATCTGAGTGCTGCTGTTGGCGGTGAGTGCGGTGCAACGCGCGCCCCGAGCTACTGCCGCACTGGGCCCCACGGCGGCTGGTGAAGACAGTTCCTCAACAACTCGGAATGCGCTACTGTGCCCCGGGTGCCATCTGATGCTCTAGACTTAAAAACAAAAAACAAAAAGAAGGCAGTAAGGGATACTTCAAAGCCGCACCACCTCGCTATACACAAATTATATATATACTTATGAGTTGACGTTGCCCACCTCCTTAGTCCACTGCCAAAGGACCCTACAATTATGGTACAATAGAAAAAACACTGAGAGGCAACATAGATATTTCAAAGCACAAATGCACAAAACACGAATCAATCCGGACTCTTCAGTGATATCAAATGTGATCTTTTAATGGATTCTTGGACCACTCGTGGCGTGAGATGATGGAACAATACAGCCAACGCGTTTCGCCCTAAATGGGGCTTCCTCAGGGCAATTATCAGAACGCTCCAATCCTATAATGGTCACTGAAGTCCCAGGATCATTATATCATAGTTCTCCAAATTCTTATGACATCATTCCATTAATACAAATATCCTCAAGGAAACACTTTCAGTTAGTCTCCCACCTTAATAGAAATTCCACAGTCACTTAAATCACGGCAAAAAATGTTCAATATGCACAGTGCATTCCAAATTCCAAAATTCTTCTGTTCACTATGATAGGTGACAATCCTAAGAATGAAAAAGGTAATCCGCAAACGTTACTGCATTTCAGCCTCCCGTTAACTGTCGATTCCTTGGCCTGCCGTAAACCTTGAAACGCAGATGCTCTAGACTTACCCTACACACTGGCATCCGAGCACCGGATCACATACAAGCAGTCCCTGCAATCCCCCCGTGGGGCCCTGGGCGCGCGAACGCTGCCGTGAATGTTTGCGACTGGGCCTACTACTGGGACAGCGGCGCAGGGAGAGAGGATTGCTGCTAGAGGGACGTGACCTGGGGACTCTGCGACAACAATACTGCCCCCCTGACACGGACGTGGTGCTGGGGAGAGGCGCGCTGTGATTCCTGTTGCTGTTCGCTGCCTTCGCACTGGTGTATGGCGGATGCCTGAGACCCCTGGGACGGCGCTGGGATACGACCGGAGACTTCTACCCGCCAATTTGTGAGCGGAGCGGGGTTAGTTCAGCAACCTATACAAACTGTCCGCTGCCTTGGGACATTGCTACCCCTACAAGTAGAGCTCTGCTGCTCTCCCTGCCACTGATTACTTCACCTGAGATCCCAGGCCTGGCGATAGCCTGCGAGCGCGTCTGTGCTCGGACTCTGTGGTGGGGTGACACTGTACTCCGCTGCCCACTGTGCAAATACCATGACGCACCACTCACTCTAAAGCGGATATACGCCCGTAGAAGCGGGAGGGTATAATTAAGAGATCTGGACTGTGGCCGGCACCTTAGGGAAACCGCGGCCTACTGGGTGAAAGTCACTGTGTCGTCTTGCACCGGTGCTTCCTCTACAGTTGCTGGTTGAGGGAGCCTTCTAGCCTCCCCGCTGGTGGTCAGAGAGTACACGGGCATCGGGGAAACGCAAACCCGCTGCGCTCCTGCGTCGTCATGGGCAAACCAGATACCAGGCAGCCGAAGTTGACCTTTGAGGCAGCGAAGCGGAGTGCCCGGAACTTGCAGGATGACCAGGACCTCGACAGGAGAGATGAGGCCCAGGGGACTGCGACTCCACAGACTGCGGATGTGCAGAGTATCCTCCAGGAGGTCAGACAGGGGTTTGCCACCGTCGTGGATAAAGTGGACAGAATGTCGTCACGTATGGATGCCATCGCGCATAAGTTGGAGGGACATGAGGACCGTATAAAGGAGGCGGAGCGGCGCATCTCGGACACCGAGGACACGACGTCCAGAGCCGCAACGCAACTTGCTCACATGGATAAGCTCCTGAAGCTGATTGCTGCAAAGAATGAGGATTTAGAAGCGCGCAGTAGGCGCAATAATATTCGCATAGTAGGAATTCCTGAGTCGACCAACACAGGCAAAATGGAAGAATACGTCGAAAAACTATTGTTGTCCGCGATTGGAACAGAGTCCTTCTCCAGCCAGTTCATAATAGAGCGGGCCCACCGAACCCTGGGGCCGCGCCCACCGCCCGGCAGCACCCCACGTCCCATAATAGCGAGACTTTTGAATTACAGGGATCGTGACGTGGCTCTATGAATTGCGAGAAGTACACAGAACCTATCCCATGACGGGATCACGTTCTCCATATATCCGGACTTTACACCTACAGTCCAGGAAGAGCGGCGCAAATTCATGGATGTCAAAAATAAGCTGCAGAAGGCCCAAATTGACTATGCGCTACTATATCCGGCACGGCTCAGGGTCACTCACCAGGGCAAGCAACGTTTTTTCACCAAACCACAGCAGGTGGAGGAATTCCTGAAACATGTGAGGCGCACAACTCGCAATGACGGAAACATGGCAGCATCGCAACAATCTTCGTCGGCGGGAGCAGAAGATGATTCACAATGACCTATACCCTGTTGCGCACAGACACTCTAATTGTGGTTCGAGATATGACGACCGACTGACAACTGGGACTGCTTAAGGAGACACGTAATGTATTCAGCTGGTAGGCCATGCTGAGCTATCTCTACTATGTACCGGGCACCCTCTGCCCTCAAGAGCCCATCTGTAACATCTGAAGTGGACTCTATGGGCGAGGGGTATCTGTGTTGTCGCCTAGAACAGACCCCCATTGGGTATTCCCCCGAGGTTGTCCGCTGCATACTACTTGCAGGGACAGTTGGGTTATTCTTGTTTAATTTGGGGATAGGGGAGGGTGGGGGGCATGCATTTCTGGCAAGTTGGGGCTGCTTCAGTGGGTGGGGGCGGGAACGCGGGGGGTATGTTGTGTTTTCTATATGACCTTCACACACCAGGATGCCTTCTTCGACAGATTAGTGTGGGCAGCTGGCGCGTTAATAAAGTTTGAGCATCCCAAGCGAAATAAGGCATTGTATTATGTTCAAGCATGTAGATTGAACTGCATTCTTTGGGTGCAGAGCAAGTTGATAGCAGATATCCAGATGCATGGCTGATACAGACTCCGAGAAACTGAATATTCTCACGTGGAACATTAGGGGCTTGGGGTACCCGAGGAAGAAGAGACACATATTAGCTTATTTAGACAAGCATAGAGTGCACATAGCTATGTTACAGGAAACACATTTCATGCCTCAGAAACCAAACAACTTCGCAAGCAAATGGGCGGAACACAGAATCTTTTCCTCTTATTCCTCCTATGCGAGGGGAACGGCCATACTCATAAAAAAACGGATACCCTTCCACCTGGTGGGAGCCACCTTGGACGCACAGGGACGATACTGTCTGGCATGGGGGCGGCTGGGGACTGTCTCGGTGACTTTGGCCTGTTGCTATGGACCGAATGTGGATGCCCCGGAGTTTTACACCTCATTATGGGCTAAGATATTTGATATAGGCTCCAGTCACATTATTTGGGGTGGGGACTTCAATGTTACATACAACCCGCACTTGGATAGGTCACACCCCGCTCCTCCCCACTACACCAAAACACGTGCAATTATACAAGACACTCTGACCACCTATCAATTGATAGATGCATGGAGATATACCCATCCCCACACGCAAGAGGGAACGCATTACACAGCACAGGCAGCGTCGTGGGCACGACTAGACTACTGGTTTCTGTCTCGAGGGCTAGGCCCAGCTATATCTCAGGTACAGCATTTGGCCAGAACTTACTCGGATCACGCCCCGGTAAAACTCACGTTATCCTCCTCAGAATTCGGCTCACCGCGCAGTAGTTGGCGACTACATGCTCCTATTTTGCTAGACACGGTCTTCCAGGAAGAGCTGCGGGAGGAGATACAGTTTTTTTTTGCGAGAAACAAAGGGTCGGTGGACAGTGTAGAAACCATTTGGGAGGCATTTAAGGTTACACTCCGAGGGTTCTGCATATCCAAGGGATCGGGGGTGCTTAAAGATATAACTAATACATTACGCAAATTAGAAACAGAACTTAAGACACTGGAGGCGAGGTTGGCCGCAGGCCCGGACAGTCCCGCCCAACTCAAGTTCAGGGAGACACTCACGGACTATATGGCCACAGCGCAGAGGGAAACAAGATTTCGGGGCAGATACTGGGTGGCTCGCGCCTACGGAGAGGGAGAACGGCCTGGTAAAGCACTGGCGAATACGATTAGGAAACCCCGCTACTCTAACTATGTATTAGAACTCGAAGATTCCGACGGGATGGTCTATCGGGACACTGTCAACATCCTCAATGCCTTTACACGTCATTACACTGACCTGTATACCACCAAAAGGAAGGATAGCCTAGACCTAGAGAGCTATTTGGGAGATGTGGCACTAGGCTGGTTGAGTGACACACAACGAGAATTCTTGTGTGCCCCATTCGAGTTGGATGAGGTCAGGGAGGCTATTATGAGCATGCAATCAGGGAAAGCCACAGGCACGGACGGCATTCCTATAGAGTTCTACAAGACATACATAGATCTGATGGCCCCCATCTTACGCGAGGTGTATGAAGAATCGCTGGATGTTGGCTGCCTACCGTCATCCATGAGGGAGGCCCTCATCATCTAGCTATTGAAGCCAGGGAAGTCGCCCCTGCAATGCGACTCCTATAGGCCGCTGTCCCTCCTTAATTGTGATGCCAAAATACTGGCCAAACTCAACGCTAATCGTTTGAGCCTATTGCTGGAAAATCTGATTCTCCCTGATCAGTCGGGCTTTGTGCCCGGGAGAGCTACCTCCCATAATCTGAGAACCCTTTTCGCTATACTTAATAAAGTCTCACCTGACTTACCACTAGCTGCTATATTTTTCGATGCCACTAAGGCTTTTGATTCCATTGAATGGGACTATATCTTTGGGGTAATGCTGCGGATGGGTTTCCCACCCCTCTTCCTTTCCTGGATTAAATTATTATACCAATTGCCGGTTGCTAAGGTGCTCATTAATGGACACACGTCCCAGACATTCCAGATCACCAGGGGCACCCGGAAGGGATGCCCGTTGTCTCCCTTGATTTTTGCTCTTGCAGTGGAGCCATTGGCGGCGAAACTACGGCAACACCACAATGATAAGGCTCTACGGTGTAATATGCGGCAGATACTTATATCCCTATACGCCGATGATATCACCTTATACATTCGCGACCCGCAACAAAATCTGAATCCAATACTCCGAGAATTTATTGTTTTTGGGAAACTATCGGGGATCCAAATCAACTGGGGGAAGTCCTGTGTTTTCCCCTTGACGACAGCAACAGTTCGCTTTCCGTTGGACTATCCCTTAGAGTGGTGTGATGAGGAATTGTGGTATTTGGGAATACGTGTCACTAGGGATAGAGACGAATTGATGCGCCTAAACTATGGCAATGCAATGACTCGCATAACGGACTATGTGACCCGCTGGATTACACTACCCCTCTCCATGGCGGGACGAGCATCCTTAATTAAAATGGTGATACTTCCCCAATTGCTCTATCTGTTTTTAAATATACCATATTATCCAGGGGCTTTTTTTTTTAAGACACTCAGATCAGAACTGACGCGACTGGTATGGGGGGGTAAGCAACCGAGATTGCAGTGGAATGTACTTATTAGGCCATACTCCCAAGGTGGGTTTGGCATACCAAATTTCGAAGAATATTATATCAGTGCACAAGCTCACTATGCGTGGTTCTGGGTGAAACAGCCACGGTATATGCCACAGGTGGCGGCGGAACACTGGCTTGCACACCCCATTCCAATAGACGGAGCACTGTATGACACGGCTAATACTAGGGGTAAGACGCCGACCACCCTCACCTGTACAACTGCAGCATGGCAACGCACAGGGCACATATTGAAAGTCCCCATGCTTTATTCCCCATTATTACCTCTCACTTATCATCCAAGTATGCCCCTCCTCCAAGAAACAATTTTTCACAATTTTAGGGAACGCATGCACATCAACACCTGGGGAGATTTATATCATAATGGCCACTTCCGCACAGCTGAACAGGTATTTCAGGGCATGTAACAAACCCCACTTGAAGTTTTTTTTATATATTCGCCTTAGACAGGGAGTCCGGTCTCTAACCCCGGAATTCCCTGCGGAGCCTCAGGTTCTAGCTCCACTACAGCTGGTGCTTAAAAATACAACGACTAAACGCCTTGTCTCCCTGATATATCGAGCAGTGCATACACAGAGGGAATTGCCAACTGCGCTATCCCGCACACGATGGAGTGAGGAGCTGGGGTTTGCCCTGACAGATGACCATTGGGAACACTGCTGCCTGCAGACTTCGCGGGTCTCGGCCAGCAGCAGACTTCGCATTATACACTATAAGTTTCTTCATAGACTGTACTATACCCCAGCCAAAATGCACAGACATCATTTGCGAGACTCGGACAGATGTGATAGATGCCAAGCTCCTGGAGCAGATTTTCTGCATCTGGCTTGGGAATGCCCGGGTGTGAATGAATTCTGGGGGCAGGTCTTTGGCGCTCTGGATCTCATGACGAATACACACATTGAACCTACACCATTGACGGCCCTGCTCGACTACGTCAAGCCAGTACAGGCGGCGCATCGTAGATATGTGGCCCTTGCGCTATTCATGGCCAAGAGGCGGGTGGCCTGCCGGTGGGGCAGGGGGCGGGCACCCAAATTCAAGGCCTGGCTTGATGACTTGGTGTTTTGCCAGGAACAACTCACTATTTACGCTGAATTGCTGCCTAGTGCCTCTCGACCCAGAGATATCTGGAGCCCCTTAACATGTTACCTGCTGAAATACCCAAGCGAGACTCCAATGTCCGGCACAGAAGTAACCACCCCCTAGGGAGCACTGAGTATGCACCAATAATTGAAGGGCCCTCCCCTACGAGTGATAGAGATACTATCTGTGTGCTAAACGAATTGCATACTGGTATAAATTATTTTAAACACCTGTACAGGCACTTGCACGCTACTGATGACAGGGAAATATTGCTTATTTTTTAGACATGTTGTGTACTGCCCTGATGCAATGTCCTCTGCCTTTATGACGTTCTGTAGATATTATACTATGCCTTGCTGTGCCATGTGACCTGGACTAATATTATGACTGCCTGAAGTGCTGACACACTGATAATGTATCAACTACTGTATGTATCGATGCTTCTGATATAATGTTTGTTTGAAAAACAATAAAAAAACAGAAATTAAAAAAATATATATATATTAGGGGGAAACCACACCAAGGATGCCAGGTCTAACAGACTTGGTATAAATTTAATCCACCTCAGAAATGCTCTTTGAGGATAAGGTTAATATTGTGGTCTACCATTCTAGATATAGTGTGGACTACTTCCTGCCAATATTCATAAATCTGTGGGGAAGGCCAGGCACAAAATCCAGCTTCCAACACCCCATATCTTTCTCATCTGGAGTCCTGCCTTAGATGCCCTCTGCAGAAACACTGTAAGCTATGAAGGTAGCAAAATGAATTAGTCATAATCTGCTGTTAGGCTGTTAAGTGAGCATCAGTTTGTGAACAGTAGTATATCCAAATCACTTTAGATGCTGAATTTTATAACTCAGCATTCCACATAGTCTGGGAATCTTGACAATTGGGCTTACATTTTCAACAGAATCATACAGAAACATTATCAGTTGCTTAGGTGACATGGAAGTAATTAGGAGTTCCAGTTGCTGAAAGAAGGGAGGTTTCTGCAGACAAGCATGGTGTAGCTTGCTTACTAGTCTCTCTTAACCAATAATACAGAACAATGTCTAATGGATTGTGCACCTCACAATAGGGTCAAGAGGTATAAACATGCCTAGCTTATAAAGTTCCCCCCATTTAGTAATATGTATTTTTTGCCAATTTCGATATCACTTCTCCTCACCAGTTAAAGTTAAACTGTGATGGCGTAACAGCGGAAGTTTGATGTATCTAGACCTGCTCTAGTTTTCAATTTATCAAAAGGCAGCACTGTACAATCCAATGTAGTTATTTGTGAGACATCTGGAACATTTCTTTCATACAAATGTTTACAGTGGGGCTGGTTTTGCTTGCCCTTTTCAGCTGTCAAGTGGGGCATACAGCATATAGGGTGGAACCAGTAGTATGTGAAGTGTGCTTGCACACCGAAGTGATATCATTTCATATCAGGGTTGGAAAAGCCACCCTGCTGGTATAGCAGTGTCAGTGCCTCACAACCCTAGTCTTTATTGTTTCGAACCTCAGTAATAAAATCAATAGCGATTTTAATGTTTGTAAAAGGGATTTAGTGAGTTGTATAGGAATGTTAACAAAATTCTAAAGGGATTTCAGTGGTAGTAGTAGTAGCACGGTTTTCGTTAATTTGATACAACCCACCATTGTTAGAGGCAGAACAATCCATGTGATCTTCTATTTTGGAAATAGCAAATACGTAACTTTTGCTGATCACAACATCAGTATCATGACTGAGCAATATTCTGAAATAATTTTCTGGTCCATCACATAAACCTAAAGAGAAATCGGGTGTAAATTTCTTAGCATTAGGAGTGAGGTAAAATATGAGTGACTTGCTCCAGTTTATCATTAATCCAGATGAAAATTAATATATTATATACTCTCTGAGGCTTGGACGCAGGCTTGTCTGAAGGTCCTTCATATAAAGGGTCTTATTGTATGCATATCCAAAATTAGGATGTGTCTAGTTTTAAATCTTAGGGCATAATCTAATGCTGATTTGGCCAACAGCGGTTCGTGGTCAAGAGAAAACAAAATCAAAGAGAGTGGGCATCCCTGACCGGTGCCTCTAGAGACTGCTATTGGAGTAGAGATATACCCGATGATACAGAGCCTTGTCGAAGGTTCGGCATAAAGCATTCAGATCCAATTCACAAACGCCTGAGGCAATTCCAGCATTATAGGACAGTGAATACGTATATACATTTCCAGGAAGTCAATGCTTTACTGCTGTCTAATAAGACCACCATAGCAGCCAATTGCAGGTCTAGCGGGTGGAATAGAGGAAAGAGCATACATAAGTTAAGAAACTTTAAACAACCTAGAATAAATCCTCTCTGGTCTGGCAGAACCAAGTCAGGAATTAGGGGAAGCAGCCGGTTTGCAAAGATCATAGTGAGGATTTTAGTCCCACAGTTCATGAGCGACAGAGACCTGTATGATTCACAACTGTCTGGTGTGTTTCTTGGATGTAAAAGGGTAATTATGAGTGCTTCTCTCATTGTGGGTGGGAGCATATTTTTGGAATCAGATTATTCAAACCCTGCCAGGAGGTGTGGAGCTATTAAATCTGCATATTCTTTGTAGAACTCAAATGGAAGCCCATACAGGCCTGTGACTTTGATAGAATACATCCCATTTATAACATCCTTCCTCCCCAAGGGTATTTAGCTGTTCTAGAAACAGTCTTTGTCAACCCTAACCAGTGTATCAATACATTTCAGGGTACTGTTACGTTTGGAGGAATATGGATCAATATCAGCAGTGGCCCATCCTTAAGGGAAGAGGGGCCTACCCCTCCACCTTTTGGCAGACATAAAGAGTGTCTGTCAGGCTGAGCAAATGTCAGCCTGACAGACACTCTTAATGTTCAGGTCAGACAGCCAGGCACTGTACATGCGCTTGATGGAGCAGGGGAAACGAAATAATTTTGTACCCCCTTGGAAGTTAATGACCTCCTAATGATTAATGATGCTAACCATTTGAAATGCATGAACTAACCAACAAATGCAAACCCTTTATTAAACAGTACACGTGGGCAACATGCTGATTTGTGCAAAATCTAATTTATTTATAAATGTGAAGTTAATTAACGTAAGTAAGGTAATTTGCGTAGTAATTAGAATGAATTGCATGATTTGTGTTGCGTAATAGAATTGTATTGTGGCAAAGAATGCAGATGGTAAGTAAAATGGCTTTAAATGTCGCTTCTGCTAGGTAATATCTAACACGGGTCTTTAGAATGGCGGTTGGTAAACAGAAAGGCTTATTTTCCATATTTTAATTTCTTTTGTGTTTGTTTTATATTAGTTTCGTTTGGGCCTGCTAGGCCATGCTTCTAAAATGGCCCCTGGAAAGGACGAGATCGCATGCATTGAATAAAATGGCCCCTGCGCAGACGCGGAATGAACGCTCCAGTCACGTGTATGCGGTCTGTGCCCGGAGTGAGAGATTTCAAGGCCAATCTGACCTGCAACGAAGAGCGTGCCAAGTGTTCAGCATATATTCCTGGGAACGGATGGGAAAGAGCCGAGTGACAATGGATGAACTAATGTGTGACCATCAAAGATCGTTACAAAATGGATTAGCAAATTGGACTACTTTTGACATTGCGATCATGAAACTTATTGTGTGCTTTATTGTCCCCAAACCGGTTCGAACAAGGAGGGCGATGAGGTGACCATCACCACCCCTCCAATGGCCAATTAGCGTGATTCTTGCCCCTAAAGATTGCAACTTTTATGTGTAGTGAGCCAGAGAATAGGGTATAAGAGAGTCTGCTCTTACGTTGTGAAGGAGAGGCTTGTTTTTCATTTTCCACCTTGATGCTGCGAGAGACTCTGTCATTTTGGACTTTGAACTTTGACTGGGGAAGGAACGAGACCGTTGCGGGAATTTACCCGGGAGGTGCATCCGAGGAGGTTAGCGGGACAGTCAGTCAGTTTGGGAGTCCTATCCTGTGATCTGCGGTTCATCTTCCTTTGGTGAACCATTCTTGTTATCGCCCCATGGCCGAGGGTAATGCATAATTTCTCACTTTCCTAAAAGCTTTCTTGAAATGTTTATTGATATTTCTAAATGTTTTGCATAATAAAGAATTTCACTTATTTGCCTGAAGAATTTTAGATAAAATTATATTCTAACTCTAAAATGAGTCTGTGGTTCTTTAATAGATTTATGATTAATAAATGTTAAAGGTTTTAATTGTGATTGAGCTGGTCTTAATCACCATCAACTAATTTTACTAGTTAGTCCATCGACCGAATAGCGGAGTACCTTGATGTTTAGAACCGACAGGATCCAAAGATAATGTATATAATGTATAGATTATTATTCTGTCAAATTTAACAAGGTATCCCATTCGTCCAGCAGTTCATGCTCCTTGGTGTTTAATCCAGAAATTGAATGAAGGTATGTATGCAGTGTCATGGGCCCCACCGACATAAGTTTTAAATGACAAAGGTTGTGTAGGTGTTTTTCTGGATTGGTTGTCCTAAGGAGCAAGTTATATTACCCGCGCTGGATCAGATTTCTTGGTAGCAGAGTTATGGTTTCTATAGATTATTTTGGTGACTATTGATTTTTGATTTATTCATGTCTAACACTTTATGTTGAGTCTATATTACGTTATGTGTAAGTCGGAATTTTGAAGCTTCCGGGAAGTAGGAAGTGGACACGTGTGGCAAGAGAAGTCACACGGAATTGTGCATTGTCAGAATTTCAAATTGGTGATAACACAGGACTGTGTTATGTTATGGAAATTTCACGTATGAATTGCATTTGAGTGAAATAGCAACAGGTTTTCTTGTGAAACTTTGGCCTTAATTCTCAGTAGAAGTATAGTCTCCACATGTGTTTTAACCCCAGAGAAACAGGTTTATCTCTTGCTTGAGAGAAGGGTAAGGTAGAGGGAAGTGCTACACTTATCGAACGAAACAGTATTCTTGTAAGTTAGAACAAACTATCTCTTTTGTTTAGAGAAAACAGACAATGGTAATGTGTTTTACGTTGTAACTAATCGATTTAGTCAAAAAGAAAAAGTTAAGAAAAGTGCCGATAATTTTTGTAAAGGAGGGGTCAGCAGAAACAGGAGTAGAGTGGACGTCAACAAAAACCGCGCTGGTATTGGCCAGTTGTGGAAAAACGAAGAGCTTTCTGATTGGTGCGTTAGTGTGAGACGCGCTGGTATTGGTTAGTGTGAGAGTGACGTAAAGCTTTCGGATTGGTGCGTTGGTGTGAGACGCGCTGGGATAGGTCCGAATAGCCGAGCAGTAGAAAGAACAGAGTGGTGAAGAATTGCGTGTATTTGTTTTAGGAAAAAGAACAGTGAAATATGGCTTATTATGAGTATGGTAGAGAGAAACCGTCATGGTTTGCGAAGATTAAAAACTTTTTCAAGAAAGACTAGAAGGTTGTGACTAGGGAAGGAGAAGTACTTCCTCCGCCGAAAACGCCAGTGTTAGACCTGTCAGCCCTAGGGTGGTCTTACCCCGTTGTTTTTCTCTTTGCGCCTCATTTTTGCCACCATCTTTTTGTTGGACCTAGGTCTCTGGGCGCCTTACCACTGCCAAACAGTGCTGAGGTGCAGGTGCTCTCTTCTAATAAGATGGCTGCCACAGGCCCCTGCTACTGCGGAGTGGCCATTGCGCACGCACATACTAGTAGTCGGGATCAGGCTGGGACATAATGATACAGTATCCATGCCGTCCCCGCCTCTGGGCCTCATAGTCAGACATGAGGGAAGCTTCTAGAACCTTCCAGCCCAGGGAGGAGTTATGTTTTGCCACCTTTCAGGAGGGTCACCTGACCTAGGGGTATAAGAGGTTTGGAGGGAAACCTAGTTAGTCAGTTGGGGCACCACTGGACCTGGGGGAACCTCTGTCGGAGTAAAGGCTGTGGGGCCTAGGGGGGAGACCTACACTACTGGCACTGACTGGGCCTAGGCACTGCTGTACCAAGATAGATGAGGACCACCTTCCACCTGCTGACCATGCCCAACGTGAGGGGACCCAGGGAACCACCTCCAGTGTGCCTGCAGGGAACCATCCTGCCTTTATGCCCACCAACTCAACCCCCTATCCCCCCAAGTTACTGCAACCAAGCAACCACAAGCCAACTGCTGAAACGACCAAGAAACTGCAACCAAGCAAACCAACGTCGAAACGCTACTGCTGGGGATCACCAGGTAAAGCGCTGTATGCTGTGCCCTGAAGAAGCGCTGGGACTGGAGAGCGCTGTGCTTCCAAGCGCTGGGCCCCCATGGCTTGTGTCCTGCCACCAGTCCTGTGCGCTCCCCCAGCGCTGTGCTTTGATGGCCTGCTGTCCCCGAGGCTACTTATCTGAAGAAGGGGACTGCTCCCCTGAGTGCTGTGCAGCGCGCTCCCACGCGTGCCTGCTGGGTCTGGGAATAACCGCCGCAGCCCCTGTGCTCACTGCCCAAGAAGCGCTGGGATTAAAACTCACCGCCGCGGCCCCCGCGCTGTCCGGAGAAGAAGCGCTGGGCCCAGGATCACCGCCGCCGCCCGGGCGCTGTGTAGAAGCGAAGACCGCGCTGGGCCTACAGGAGGGCGGGAGGCATTTCCAAGCAACCGGGGCGCTGCCGCGTCAGAGGCCGCGCCCCCAAAAAGCTGCACACCGATTGGCTCCCTGACCGGAGCTGGGAACGGAGCCGGAGACCTGCAGTCGAGCGCAGCCACTCGCATCGGGGGCCGGAGAGGAGCCTTGCCGGCCCCCGTCTTTCCACCAACTAAGGCCTACCTTTGTGGGGACTTCACTGATTTGCCTCCCCCGTCCGGTCCCCGCAGTAGAAAGGAGCGGACCGGCCGGGGAGGAGGTTCCTGGCGCTGCGCACGCCCCACGAGACTGAACGGAACCCAGGTGAGCTACCACACGGGGGCCTCGCATAAGCGGCGCCTCCCCCGCCTGACATCCCGAGTGGATGGGGAGGGGCGGCACCCCTCCTCCCTCCGTGGAGACTGCTTCCTCTACGCCTAATGTTGGGCCCTGAAGTAGAGACTGGGCCGGGCCTGCCAACCCCTTGCGTCCCCCTGCCCCATTGAGCCATAATACACGGGTGTGGGGATCGCTGGGCCCAGAGGAGCCATTATTCTTCTCTGCTGTTACCGGCCTGCTGTAAGGTCGCCTGTGCCTTGAAATGTACCGTGATGGGGGACATATTTAGCCATGGTTATATGCTGAAGTACCTGCATTAAGTCCCTTAGTGAGGGAAATGTTTCCAACGTTGTGTGCTTTATCTACCTTACGGCCTTCAATGAATTGAATGTAACTAGATGTATTGAGCCTCTGTGTTCACCTGCCAAGAGTTGAAATGTTCCTATGTTGTAGGCCTACCTGCATTGAGGCACCCACTGTACTGAATGTGGTTGCGCCTAGGTTGATACAGGTTCCTCCTCATCTATAGTGTTAAGTGCATACCTGCATAATTCCTTGCTAATTGAATGTACTTGAATGTATTTGAACACATTGAAATCTATGGTTTGACCTGCAACCGATTACCTACAGTGTTACCTGCTCTTCCAGGAGGTTATTGCTACTGCCTTTTTAATGGCGTAAAGTTTCACTGTTATGATGTGCTTAAATGAATTACGCACTGGTTTTAGAAAGCTAAATGAATTGAAATGTTGTCCTGAGATTATCTGCCTCATCTACTGCTGATTTAAAATTAGATAAAGAATCTTGTTTTTACCTACCAGCCTGGTGTGGTGTCTCCTTATTGTGTGCGCATTACTGAGTCAGTGTGAGTGTGTGCTGCACAACTGCTTAACACATTGCCTTCGGGTGCCTTCCGGCCTCGCGCCAAGCTACCGTGTCGGAATCGGTGACCCCGGTTCTAACATTGGTGTTCAGCGGTGGGATAAGGACTTGTGCTTGTGCAGCACCCTACAGGGATTCAGTGTGAGCCGCAATTGGACACCTATTTATAAGCAAGCCTAACAATTCGTCCTTCACTGCCTGACTGTACAGACGCCTACGTCCTAGTAGTTTTTCCCTTAAGTTGTCTGGGGTCCCACCTGTCAGGATGGAGTTCGAGCTGGCCAACCTTGAAATGTATACGGTGGCGCAGCTGAGGAAGTTCTGTCTGGGGATGGGGGTGCCCATCAAGCGAGGCGCCAAGAGAGAGGAGCTTCAGAAAGTCTTGAGGGCATGGGTATTGGCCCACCCGGAAGGGAGAGTGGTCGAGGAACAGGGGGAGCTGGATGCTCCAGGAGAGCTAGACCTACTGCACATAGACATCAGTGAGAATGTGTTGCCAGGGAGACGTTCCAGGGCAGGCAGTAGTGTGTCAGCGAGCAGTGTGTCTGTGGAGGAGTACGAGGACAGGAGGGAGGAGAGGCAATTGAGGCTAGAACTTGCTAAAATGGACAAGGAGCGAGAAGAGTCAAGGCTAGCCATGGAAGAGAGGAAGCTTTTGCATGAGCTTAGCCTGAAAGAATTAGAGCTCCGTGCATTGCAGATAGGGGCGCAGGGCAACTTGAATGGTGGCAGCGTACCCGCTGAAGCTCCACGAGAGCCTAAGATTTACCTACCTAAGGAGGTGATGGCCAGTTTCAGTGTAGGGGATGACATTGATAAGTGGTTGGCGGCGTATGAGGTGTCTTTGGTAGCCCATGGGGTGCCTGAGAAGTACTGGGGGGGAGGCCTGCATAGGTACATACCTCCGTTGGCAAGGGACACACTCTTGACTTTAGACAAAGGTGATCAGACAAATTACCCTGTCATGAAAGAGGCACTGCTTAAAAAGTTTGGCCTCACTCCAGAAAAGTATCGCCAGAAATTCTGCAACAGCCACAAGCTTCCCACACAGAACTGGGTGGATTTTTTTGATTATGCCCGTAAGGCATTGGAGGGTTGGGTGCGTGGCAGCGAAGTGAGTGACTATGAAGGGCTGTACCATCTGTTTTTAAAGGAGCACCTTCTTGATAAGAGTTTTCCAGAGCTGCGCCAACACCTGGTGGACCGCAAGCTGACCGATCCTCGGGAACTTGCGGAGGAGGCGGATACCTGGGTTAGCACTCGGGTGTCCCACAAGGGATCCGGGGGAGACCCCCCGAAAGGTGGACAGGGTTTTCCCCAGAAGAGAGAGGGGGGAGATAAAAAGAAGGAGTTCTTTAAAGGCCCCAAAATAGACCGCATGGGAGAGGGGTAGGTTCCCCACCCCAATCTGGATTCCAGAAACCCACTTACCCTGACAAGAGTCAGCAGCCCAGAACTGTCCGGTGCCTCTGAGTGCGGGGAGGTTGGACACTACAAGGGGGATCCCCAGTGTCACAAGAGGACCCCAGCCCCCACAGGAGGTAAGAGCCCCGGGGTGGCCAGTGTAGCGCTTGGGGAGGAGTTGTCCCTAGGTAGGGGAGGTGAGTGGACAGGCTTGACCTTAGTTTCCCTGGGGGATAGAGAGATGATCCCACGGGTTCAGGTACCCTCAAACACTGCCAAGTACCGGCAGAGGGTCCTGGTGAATGGGGAGGAGGTGGAGGCTCTGAGGGACACGGGTGCCAGCATGACGATGGTAAGACGTCAGCTGGTGTCCCCAGAGCAGGTGATGCCTGAAGTATTCCACCCGGTTGTCATGGCTGATAATAGCCTGGGTCATTACCCCGTGGCCCAAGTTCCCTTTGAGTGGGGAGGAGTCTCAGGCCTGTTGAGAGTTGCGGTGAGCCCTGCCATGCCAGTTGACTGTGTACTCGGAAATGATTTGGAACATACTGCCTGGAAGGAGGTGGAGTTCAACGCCCACGCTGAGATGCTGGGATTACCAGGGTGGACTTGCGCGGTCACGCGGTCCAAGGCTGTCCGGCAAGGAACTCAACCCGGGTTGGAGCCTGAAACAATGGCCCAGCCCACTCCTGGACAAGAGGACATCTCTGAAGATGCACCCGGCGAGATGGATGGGGATCCCGCGGAGGTGACCCCGGAGTCCGCTGAGGTGGATGTTGTTCCCGTGGGGGACTTGCCGACCCCTGCAGAGTGGCAGGTGGAAGGAGGGCCTACCCGGGAGGAATTCTGTCGGGCGCAGAGAGAGTGCCCAACGCTTGAAGGCATGCGGCAGCAGGCCGAAGCCCAAGCAACTGGTAAAGAGACCGGTAATTACCATGTCTACTGGGAGGATGGTCTCCTCTACAGTGAGCCTAAGGCTCCGGTGCATGGGTCATCAAGGGCCTTAGTTGTCCCCCAATGCTACTGAGCCTTCCTGCTGGAATTGGCACATGAGATACCACTGGCAGGACACCTGGGCCAGGATAAGACATTTGCTTGATTGGTCCCACATTTTTATTGGCCCAGGATGAGAGTTACCTCAGACACCTTTTGTAAGACCTGTGTGACTTGTCAGGCGAGTGGCAAGACGGGGACTAAGTTGAAGGTCCCTCTGGAACCGCTCCCGGTTGTCGGTACCCCTTTGAGCGGGTAGGAATTGACATTGTCGGGCCAATGGACCCGCCGACTTCTTCGGGACATAGGTTCATCTTGGTGTTGGTGGACCACGCCACCCGGTACCCGGAGGCAATCCCTCTGAGGACCATCACTGCACCTGCGGTGGCGCGGGCGTTGATGGGGATTTTTACCCGTGTGGGATTCCCCAAGGTCGTGGTGTCAGATAGGGGCACGAATTTCATGTCGGCCTACATGCAGGCCATGTGGAAGGAGTGCGGAGTGACCTACAGGTTCTCCACTCCTTACCACCCCCAGACTAACGGGGTCGTGGAGCGCTTCAATAAGACCCTGAAAGGGGATGATCCGGAGCCTACCCGAGGACTTGAGAAGGAAGTGGGACGTCCTCTTACCCTGTCTGCTCTTCTCCTACCGAGAGGTGCCGCAGAAGGGGGGCGGTTTCAGCCCCTTTGAGCTGCTCTATGGCCACCCCGTTAGGGGGCCCCTCAGTCTCGTGAAGGAGGGGTGGGAGAAGTCTTCTAAGAAGCTCCCCCGTGATGTGGTCAGCTACATGCTGGCATTCCGCAGCCAGACAGCCAAGCTGTGGAAGGAAGCCTCAGACAATCTGGAGGCTAGTCAAGCCGTCATGAAGGAGTGGTATGACCGGAATGCTCGGACGGTGGAGTTGGACGCTGGACAGAAGGTGTGGGTCATGGAGCCCGGAGAGCTTAACGCCCTCCAGGACCGGTGGACTGGACCGTATGAAATTTTGGAGAGAAGAGGCCAGACCACTTATGTAGTAGACCTCAAGACCCCCCGACAACCCCACAGGGTGTTCCACATCAACCGCCTTAAGCCACACCAGGAGCGGTCAGAACTTACTCTCCTGATGGTGACGGATGGGAGTGAAGAGGAGGAGAGCAAGCCTCTTCCGGACCTTCTGGCGGCCAAAGAGAACGATGGATCAGTGGAGGGAGTGGTCCTCTCCCCATCCTTGACCCTTGAGCCACAGAGGGACTGCCGCCAGGTATTGGAGCGGTACTCCTCGTTGTTCTCCCTCACGCCTGGGATCACGCACCTGTGTACCCATGATGTGGACACAGGGGACAGCCTGCCAGTAAAAACCAAGTCTTACCGGCTGTCCGACAAAGTCAGAACCAGCATCCAGAGTGAGGTGACCAAAATGTTGGAGCTGGGAGTGATTGAGCCTTCCAGCAGCCCTTGGGCTAGTCCGGTGGTGTTGGTGCCGAAAGCGGCCCCACCGGGCACCACACCAGAACTTCGGTTCTGTGTGGACTACCGTGGTCTGAATTCCGTGACCAAGACTGATGCTCACCCGATCCCTCGGGCGGATGAGCTCATTGACCGACTGAGAGCAGCTCGGTACTTAAGCACAATCGACCTGACGTCAGGATATTGGCAGATTGCCTTGCCGGACGGAGCAAAGGAGAAGACTGCGTTCTCCACCCCCGAGGGCCACTTTCAATTTCGGGTGATGCCCTCAGGGCTGAAAAATGCTCTGGCCACTTTCCAGCGGTTGGTTAACCAGGTACTCTCTGGCCTAGAGGCCTTCTCTGCTGCCCACCTGGATGACATAGCTGTCTTCAGCAGCAGCTGGGAGGACCATCTGGAGCATCTCCAGGAGGTGCTGCAGGCCCTACAGCGGGCTGGCCTAACCATTAAGGCCAGCAAGTGCCAGATTGGTCAGGGATCTGTCGTCTACCTGGGACACCTGGTGGGCGGGGGTAAGGTGCAACCCCTCCAGGCCAAAATTGAGACCATCTTGGAGGTCCGGGCCTTCCTCGGCCTCACGGGTTACTACCGCCGGTTTGTCAAGGGCTATGGGACCATCGTAGCCCCCCTGACTGAGTTGACCTCCAAGAAGCAGCCACGTAAAGTCATCTGGACGGCTGCCTGTCAAGAAGCGTTTGACACTCTGAAGCACGCGATGTGCACCGCTCCGGTGCTTAGGACTCCAGACTTTGGAAGAGAATTCATCGTGCAGACAGACGCCTCTGAGCATGGCATTGGAGCTGTGCTCTCCCAACTGAATGATAACGGCCAAGACCAGCCAGTGGCCTTTATTTCTCGAAGGCTACTCCCCGGGAACAGCGGTGGAGTACGATAGAGCGAGAAGCCTTCGCAGTGGTTTGGGCTTTGAAGAAGCTGAGGCCATACCTCTTTGGCTCTCACTTCCTTATTCAAACCGACCACCGACCCCTTCGCTGGCTCATGCAGATGAGAGGTGAAAACCCCAAATTGTTGAGGTGGTCCATTTCCCTCCAGGGGATGGACTTTCGGGTGGAACATCGACCCGGAGTAGACCACGCCAACGCTGACGGTCTCTCCCGGTTTTTCTGCCTTAGCGATGAGAACGCCCTAGAGGTTGGGAAGCTCTTCCCACTTTCGGCTGGGGGGGACGCGTGTTAGACCTGTCAGCCCTAGGGTGGTCTTACCCCATTTTTTTTCTCTTTGCGCCTCATTTTTGCCACCATCTTTTTGTTGGACCTAGGTCTCTGGGC
This sequence comes from Calotriton arnoldi, assembly GCA_963921515.1. NCBI lineage: Eukaryota > Metazoa > Chordata > Amphibia > Caudata > Salamandridae > Calotriton > Calotriton arnoldi. Next base: position 628,955 of record CAWUFW010002393.1, on the reverse strand, counting down.
GCCTTACCACTGCCAAACAGTGCTGAGGTGCAGGTGCTCTCTCCTAATAAGATGGCTGCCACAGGCCCCTGCTACTGCGGAGTGGCCATTGCGCACGCACATACTAGTAGTCAGGATCAGGCTGGGACATAATGATACAGTATCCATGCCGTCCCCGCCTCTGGGCCTCATAGTCAGACATGAGGGAAGCTTCTAGAACCTTCCAGCCCAGGGAGGAGTTATGTTTTGCCGCCTTTCAGGAGGGTCACCTGACCTAGGGGTATAAGAGGTTTGGAGGGAAACCTAGTTAGTCAGTTGGGGCACCACTGGACCTGGGGAACCTCTGTCGGAGTAAAGGCTGTGGGGCCTAGGGGGGAGACCTACACTACTGGCACTGACTGGGCCTAGGCACTGCTGTTCCAAGATAGATGAGGACCACCTTCCACCTGCTGACCTTGCCCAACGTGAGGGGACCCAGGGAACCACCTCCAGTGTGCCTGCAGGGAACCATCCTGCCTTTATGCCCACCAACTCAACCCCCTTTCCCTCCAAGATACTGCAACCAAGCAACCACAAGCCAACTGCTGAAATGACCAAGAAACTGCAACCAAGCAAACCAACGTCAAAACGCTACTGCTGGGGATCACCAGGTAAAGCGCTGTATGCTGTGCCCTGAAGGAGCGCTGGGACTGGAGAGCGCTGCGCTTCCAATCGCTGGGCCCCCATAGCTTGCGTCCTGCCACCAGTCCTGTGCGCTCCCCCAGCGCTGTGCTTTGATAGCCTGCTGCCCCCGAGGCTACTTATCCGAAGAAAGGGACTGCTCCCTTGAGCGCTGTGCAGCGCGCTCCCACGCGCGCCTGCTGGGTCTGGGAATCACCGCCGCAGCCCCTGTGCTCACTGCCCAAGAAGCACTGGGATTAAAACTCACCGCCGTGGCCCCCGCGCTGTCCGGAGAAGAAGCGCTGGGCCCAGGATCACCGCCACCGCCCAAGCGCTGTGTAGAAGCGAAGGCCGCGCTGGGGCTAGAGGAGGGCGGGAGGCGTTGCCAAGCAACCGGGGCGCTGCCGCGTCAGAGGCCGCGCCCCCGAAAAGCCGCACACAGATTGGCTCCCTAACCGGAGCTGGGAACGGAGCCGGAGACCTGCAGTCGAGCGCAGCCACTCGCATCGGGGGCCAGAGAGGAGCCTTGCCGGCCCCCGTCTTTCCACCAACTAAGGCCTACCTTTGTGGGGACTTCACTGATTTGCCTCCCCCGTCCGGTCCCCGCAGTAGAAAGGAGCGGACCGGCCGGGGAGGAGGTTCCTGGCACTGCGCACGCCCCACGAGACTGAACGGAACCCAGGTGAGCTACCACACGGGGGCCTCGCATAAGCGGCCCCTCCCCCGCCTGACATCCCGAGTGGATGGGGAGGGGCGGCACCCCTCCTCCCTCCGTGGAGACTGCTTCCTCTACGCCTAATGCTGGGCCCTGAAGTAGAGACTGGGCCGGGCCTGCCAACCCCTTGCGTCCCCCTGCCCCATTGACCATAATACACGGGTGTGGGGATCGCTGGGCCCAGAGGAGCCATTATTCTTCTCTGCTGTTACCGGCCTGCTGTAAGGTCGCCTGTGCCTTGAAATGTACCGTGATGGGGGACATATTTAGCCATGGTTATATGCTGAAGTACCTGCATTAAGTCCCTAACACTGTGTCTGATCCTGTGCTGGTTTTGTGGTTTGCCAGACGCTGTGCAGTGAGCGAGTGTGAACAATGCGCCAGGAGGTGGAGGACGCCGGACCGCTCCACTTCCATTTGCTTCCATTTGCTTTGCTCGACCTCTACCGCTTTACCGCTCAGCCTTGTCCTTCAAGGAGCTGCTGGGCACTGCTTGAATTCTGCTAAGGCTTCTCGCGACCCCTGCGGCACCCGCGGCTCCCGCGGCTTCTACGGCATCCGAGGTTCTCGCCGCTGCAGCTGCCAGCTCTTGGTCAGGCAGAGAGAGCGGAGCTGGTGGACAAGCAAGGAGAGCAGAGAGAGCGGAGCGGTGGCGGCTAGCAGAAGCGAGCCTGTACAAAGATATCGTCAAGGGGGTGATACGAGGAGCTGAGCCTGAGCCTGCGCCTGATTACTGGATTACCGGCTCCTTTGGTCCATGGAGTCGTGGACAGTGAGTGCCGTGCCGGGCTTTTGAGTAGCAGCAGCCTGCTCCACGTGAATCTGCTGCGAATCTGCTGTGAATCTGCTGTGAATCAGCTGGCAACTAGCTGGAAAACTCGCGCTGTAACAGCGCTGTAACAGCGGTAAGTGCGATTGATAGCTGCCGTCTGCAACGAGACAGAAGTGAGTCAAACACAGTTGTCGAGTTTTCAGGTTTGCTGAAACAGCTGTAAATCTAGATTGCTAGACTGCCTGAAAAACTTTATTGAAAGCCTGTATTGCATCAGTACAGTGGTACGTTTGTGGAACGGATGATCGGACGGATGATCTGGTGGGACTGGTAATACTTTTGGAAGAAAGTTTCACATATTTGATCAAGTGTAGGTTCTACAGAACATTGCGGGGGAGGCACCAGTATTGCACCAGGCTGGTCTGATCATCGGTGCAGCGGCGCAGGGGAAACCGGCGGCAATTGGAGAGGTCACCGGTGGTGGGAGGCTGCTGTGCTGTGACAGCGCTGCGGAGGACCTTGAATATCCCGGCATCCAGGAAGCACCTGCGATAGGGATGCTGCTGGCTGGTTGAGGAGGTGTCCTCTACGCAAGGCCACCGTCCTGGTCAGGAAGAAGGGATCATTCGCGGCGAGGTGAGGCAAGGTGAAGCAGGAAGAGACATTTCAACATCAGCGATACCCACATCGGAATCACAGAACTGCTGCAAGTAATCGTCTATAGAGTCCGCTCAGAATCCCGAGGAACAGGAGCGTCTGGAGTATCGAAGACCAGCTGCCGAGGCCCTGCTGAGCTTTTGCTGGAAAGGCTGAACTTTCCCCGGACGGTCCCAGGTGACCTAGGTGACCCAATGAGGTCGGGAAGATCGAGAGAGGTCATGCCGCCTAAATCAAAGGGAAAAAAAGGAAAGAAACAAAACCCCAGCACTCAGGATAACGCCGATCAAAAACTCATTACAACTGAGCAGGACCAGGACCAGAATGAGACAATAGCAAGGATGCAATCTACCAGCGTCACATGTTCCTACCAACCAAAAATTTATACAAAGTTCAATTTTCTAAGGGATGCAGGGTCAGTTGTCTTTTCTAGCAATGCAACCCTTAAAGGCCTCCAACTGCCATTGCTACCCCTGCTTGTACAATCGCAAGCGCCCGACCTAAGCCTGCAGCCCCTCGATAAAAACAGAGCATTACAGCAACCAGGCCAGCAATCCGGGCTCAAACAGCAATCACCAACACACCCGGTGGAGGTGAAAGAGGCAGGTAGTACACCCCCGGCGGGTTTTACAGGTACGTTTGGCAGCTCAGGTCACTCTCCAACAAAACCCAGTTGTCAGAGCAACACTCAGAAGAGTCCGACTATAGAACATAAGCCCCAAAAAACAGTTGATTTTGCCCGAGTCGAAGTCTGTGCTTTAAGGAAATTAAGGGCATGAGTAAAGTTAGAACAGACCCAAGGAGAGAAGATGGGGTACAATCAAGTGATATTAACTCCAGCCCCTCAATCAATATGTCAATAAGAAGTTATAGTACTCCTATCAAAGCAATAGATCGAGTAAACAAAAAATGATCACCAATTCCACAATCCCCACAACCCCTTGCACAAGGAAGCATGCCAACCCAACACGGAGGATTAGGCGCAGGGATATCGGACCTAAGCCAGAAAGAGGAGGGAAGGGCGACCATATCCTGTGGAGAAGTGTGGCTCAATGGTTAGAGCGGCAGACCCTGATGCAGAGATCTGGCCCGGGACCAGGGTTCAATTCCTGCCTCGGCGGGTCTTGGGCTCAATTTCCTCGGACCTGATAATTCTCGCCTCGGTGCCTATTCTAATCATGGGTCCCACTCTGCAACTCTGGGCAATAGCTTGCTTAATCTCCACAACGGCCCCAACAGCGCTGGGATGCCTGGCTTCACCTTGGGGGTGCCCAGGAGTGGACATTTCACAGGGAAAAGCCAGGAAGGGTTCCACAGCGGTATGCGTACAGCGCCGGGACACCCCTTTGGGGGTATAAGTGCGCTTTACAAGTACAAATTTCATTTCACTTAAACACACAAGAATGGGAGGATATGCTCGCCACTTACACTTCAGATCAGGAACAAAGAGCGCACTCTCCTCGAGACTCTCCTCGGGACTCTTTCCTAGCAGAACCAAACAGTAAAAGCGCAAAGGAGAACGAGCACAGAAAGGCTCAAAATACTGGTATTTGGACCTCACTTCTAAACACAATTCAACTAGCTGTCGAAGCACTACAATATCAGTCCGAAAAGATGGAGATCCAATTAACACTACTGAACACACTGGCAGTCTTCACTGCCGGCATCGATGAAAAACTGGGAAACCTAAATGGCCTGATAACAAGAGCTCAATCAAATACTTACCTCAGCTGCAACTGCGACCAGGTTGTTGATAAATTATCCACCTTGCCAACAATGTTAAGTGGTCTGATAGAGGATATCAAAGGTGCGACAGTAGAAAACTCAATAAACGATCAGGGTATCTCCAATAGCACGGAGGGATCAATCAATAGCAAAACAACTGGTAATATGCATAAAGTCATTCCAGAGGTGGTCATCGAGAAGACAGAAAGGCTCGATGACGGAGGGTTTCCAAAATTCAATGCCAAACAACGCCGTAAACAGAAAAGGAAAGGGCATAATCAAAAGCTTCAAGCAAATGTGATGAAATACTTCCCGATCTTCTCAGGTGCACAGAATAAACAGGCCATCAACAACAGAGACGCAAGTTTAACAAACCAGGCACAATCGCCGCCTGTCACTCCCAAACATTTTCTGGTACAAGGAACAGTCATAAAACAGCCAACTGAAATTAAGGCAAATATGGAAACCGAGGAAGAAGTTGGACAAGGAATCGCACCAAGGGATAACATAGAACAAAAAGAAGCAAAAAAACAAGAAACTATAATCACTATGCCAACAATAAAATCTGACAAAGGTCATAACCAACAACCTGTACATAGAGCTAAACTGAGGGGAGAAAAAAGGGACCCATCCAAGGAACCTGCATCGCCACAGCAGATACATGGAGAGGCATGCAATTCAGGGGCCCCAAAGTTGAGCGAAACAAAGCAAAAAGCCGCAATCACGAGTGCAACCATAGGGCCCAGAAGAAACGCTTGTGGATCTATAGACAGGCCAAATCAGGTCTTACCGCTCAGAGAGACTAAAAGGCTCATTACATCAACCAAAGCCAGCCCCAGCAGGAAGTCACTAGAAACAAAGACACAGAATGGGAGCCAAGTCCCAAAGCAAACAACCCTCATGTTTACAACACCCAAACCAACCAAAGCGAATTTTTGGGCAGAAGGACCAAGCAATCAACTGGAAATACAATCCGAAAAAACATCCAGCTTTACACCTCCAACTGAAATAATGGTCACATCAAACTTACAGCTATCGACATCACAAATTCCAAGAACCAGACAGCAAGAAACAGAGGTCTTGGTCTTTCATCCTCTATATACCTCAAAGGGACACCAGGATTCATTAAACCGAGGAAACATTTTAAGACTAATGAAGTCCATTCCAAAACTGGCCGATATAAGTTCAAAGGATCTACTTTCTGTAGAGTTCATACCTATTATTAATGCTCAAAGCTCAGAGGTAACAAAGACAACGTGGTCCACAAGTAAAATTGCAGACACTATTTTATCTGAACTGGGGATATTCCAAAATTGGGGCATTGATATCACCCCTTTTCAAAAACCAGCATACCCATTGCCACTATTGAGTATTGCAAGCTCTTTAACAAAAAAATATCAAGCATACTCAAATAGCGTACTTAGAAGCGCGCGGGGAGATCACGTCAGCGAAGTACCAGCAGCCAGCGGGACCGATCAGATGTATGGTCGAGGACAGTCGCCTACTCAAATCAAGGTCTCACCAGAGAAACACTAACCCGCACAATAACAACACGCACAGAGGAGGATTGACGCAACCCACGAGATAGAGTCTACAGCAGGTCAAAGAATCCTCCCCTTAGTCTATGCTCGTGGAATATTAATGGCCTAGCAACAAAAATAGAGGATCCTGAATTTTTGAACTATCTTACTACCTTTGACATAATTATGCTGCAAGAAACCTGGCTCACGGTCCCACAGCATATTGAGGGTTATACATGTTTCGCTACACCAGCAACCAGGACCGGTAGGTATGGCCATTGCTCAGGAGGACTGACCACCTATGTTTCTATAACTAAAATAGCCTCAGCAACCCTTATGTACTCGACATCAAGCGCAATACTAGCAGTCACAATTACAATCGCTCTCGACGAAATAGAAATGGAGGTTTGCATAATTAACTCGTACGTGCATCCGAAACGGAAAGCAAAGGATTCGATCAAAATTATCAACCAATTGTCTGAATACGCTGCAGAGATGGAAAACCCGATGTTCATTTTGACAGGGGATCTAAACCAATATCTCATTGGTTCGGCAGCAGGGGAGGAGGTATCGGATCTAACTAGAACTTACAATATTCCGACACAATGCGCTTCATTGCAGGGGAAGAAGAAAAGCCGTAACAGTCGCTTCCTTGAAGATTTAGAACATCAAAATCTTCGAGCACTGAACGGAAGATTTCCGGAAGACTCTCCCCCAGTTGAATCCTTTTACTCCACGACAACAAGCTCTATACTGGATTACACATTTGCAAGCCTCGCACTGTCCCCATACATCCTCGGGTTCAGAATGGGGGACAAGGGGGATAGCGACCATCGTCCCCAGGAAATACAATTAACAGCTACTGCACCTAGTTTAATTAGGCCAGACACATCCCTGGGGCCTATTCACTCCTTAAATCTAAAAAGGATTAAATGCACAACATACAACTCAAACATGAAAGCTGAAGCTGCAATACAATTATTCAATTCGCAAGCTCCCAGCACAGATGATCAAATCACTCACTGGGGAAATTTCACAGTTATACTGCTAGATAAGCTTGCAGATACTTTCCCTACGAATGATAATTATCAGAAAAAACGTAGAAAAAACAAAATTCAGAAAGAGCAGAGAGCTCAGCTCAAGTCGCTCAAAAGAGCAACAAACTCGTTTTTGTGTACGCTGAGAAGATCTCCCGGAAATATCAATGCACGAGCTTCCCTTAATCATCAAAGGGCAATGTTAAAAAGACTGAAATGGAACATCAAGAGAGATCGCGAGAACGAAACCTGGGCAAAACTCCTATACGATACGAATGGTAACAACAGTGCCCGCTTTTGGAAAACTGTGAACGGGATTATGCGCCCACAATTTATTGGCATAGGGTCTCATATCTCGGAAGCAAATTGGATAAAATACCTCACCAGTCACTTTAACAATCATACAGAAATTGCAGGAGCACAAATGGTTAGCAGCTGGATTTCAGAGGGACAAGCCAAACCAAGCATATCTGAGATAGGGGAACAAGAGATTCGAACCACAGAAATCAAAGCATTAGGCGAAGTGAGCTGCCCGTTGTCACTCTTAATTCAAAAGCAGATTGCTAAAGGGAGGAAAGAAGGAGCCCCGGGACCAAATGGCATGCCACCTGCCCTGTTTAAAGCGAAGGGAAAACATTGGGCGGATATCCTACAACCCCTCTTTCTGGAAATTAGGCAGTTAAATAGAATACCAGAATCTTGGAGGGGCTCTACAATAGTCCCAATACATAAAAAGGGGACAAGGACGAGCCTAACAACTACCGCCTAGTAGCTTTAATTGATAATGAAGCAAAATATTTTGCAGGCACCATACTAGAGGAGCTTACACTCTGGGCTGAGATGAAGCAGATAATACCGATGAATCAGACCGGTTTTCGCAAAATGACTAGCACATCTACAAATATCCTTGCAATCTCACTAATAATTGACGCAGCAAAGGCTTCCAAGTCCCCTTTGCATCTATGTTACATTGATTTCAGTGCTGCCTTTGACAACGTCGAGAGAGGCAGACTGTGGGGGAAACTGGCGCGATGGGGCATTCCACAGTCTATTTTAAACATGTTGATTCTTCTACACACAGACACTTGGGTGCAGGTGAAACTAGGTGGTGGCACCCATCTCTCCTCAAAAGTACCAACAACAAAAGGATTGAAACAGGGTTGCGTGCTTGCACCAACCCTGTTCAACTTATTCATGGCTGACCTACCAAAGGTGCTTGACGCCTGTAACTCCCACTCTCCGAGGGTAGGAGGGAGAACTCTGACCAATCTCATGTATGCAGACGACGTAGTCCTGCTTAGCCACACTTACGTCGGTCTTCAACATTTACTGACGGAAATGCAGAAATACGCAACAGAAAATAACTTAAAAATAAACCTGAGTAAGACAAGGACAATGTCAATAAATAACAAAAAGAACATACAGAAGAGCTGGTTCCTTGGTGGCACTAGAATTGACTCTGCTTCTGAGTATAAGTACCTAGGAGTCATATTCGATAAGGAAGGGTCGTTCTGGTGCCAAAAAGAGGAAATAAGAAGGAAAGGTTTGTTGATTGCCCTAACATTGAAAAATTTGGCTAACCAATTGACGGGACCGACTTTGACCCCGCTTCTGAAGGTAGTTCAGGCCAAACTTCTCCCCTCGATCACCTATGGTAGTGAGGCGATGCGGGAAGAGACGCTAAGGAGTTGGACAGTACGCTGGTCAAAGCTTACAGAACCATGTTCTGTCTTCCGCCCTATACATCACCTGCTCAAATAAGGCTGGAGTTTGGCCTTCAACAACAAGTTTTAGCCAGGTATGGTGCATACATCATTTGCTGGCATAAGATAAGAAGCGCCACTACAAACACGCTTAACTATCTGCTGTGGTATGATATACAACACAGGGAGTTCTCCCAGGCAAGAAACTTTCTTCAGTTAGCCTTGGATTCGACCAAACTCTCCGGACTCTGGGACGCGCAACTCGGCTATCTCAATTTTAAAAAATTAGTCTGGAAAAACATAAAACTAATCTCCATAGTGGAGGACAAGGCAAGCTTTGCAAAAAGATCTCATGCCTGGATGACCCTTAACTCTTACAAATCACTCGCCCCACAACAATACTTCAATCAGGGCTATCCGAGGGCCATAAAAATGAACTTCCTAAGGTACAGAATGGGGATCCTTCCATGTACCCAGCATCTACCACCATGGCTGAGGATAAAAGGACAAAATACTTGCAGGCTGTGCAACACCAAGAATGGCGATATTCTTCACTTAATTTGCCTATGCGAAGAACTGGACGAAGCGCGGCAACAGCTTCTAAAAGAACCTTTTAAACAGAAAGGGATCCGTTCTAGAAGGCAAGCAGTGTTGGCCTGCTTCAACCCAGAAAACATTCAATTAAACTGCAGATTGGCAAAATTTCTGTTGATGGCTGAACAAAAAATGCCAAAAATAACAAACAATGCTTTACAAAATTAATTGCCGCAAAGCTGACAAGTAGACGAAAAAAAAAAAAAAGGGTCTTAGCAGGACCTCATCAAAGACGCTTATTAGTAGCAGAGAGACAAATCCTGCAATAAATATAGACAATGAGATCGGAAAAATGGGCAAGTGGTGCAGGAATACAGACAATGTGAAACAAGCTCATGACAGCATCCAGCGACCTATTGTCTTTATCTTAAATTTAGCATAATCTAAATGTGATTTTAAACTGCAATGAATGTTTGATTTTGAATTTTAATAGTTTTAATAACGTTTTTAGAATTTTGTAGTGTCACTATTGCAATGGTTTTAATTAACTATGCTAAAAAATAAACTTGACTTGACCTTAGTGAGGGAAATGTTTCCAACGTTGTGTGCTTTATCTACCTTACGGCCTTCAATGAATTGAATGTAACTAGATGTATTGTGCCTCTGTGTTCACCTGCCAAGAGTTGAAATGTTCCTATGTTGTAGGCCTACCTGCATTGAGGCACCCACTGTACTGAATGTGGTTGCGCCTAGGTTGATACAGGTTCCTCCTCATCTATAGTGTTAAGTGCATACCTGCATAATTCCTTGCTAATTGATTGTACTTGAATGTATTTGAACACATTGAAATCTATGGTTTGACCTGCAAACGATTACCTACAGTGTTACCTGCTCTTCCAGGAGGTTATTGCTACTGCCTTTTTAATGGCGTAAAGTTTCACTGTTATGATGTGCTTAAATGAATTACGCACTGGTTTTAGAAAGCTAAATGAATTGAAATGTTGTCCTGAGATTATCTGCCTCATCTACTGCTGATTTAAAATTAGATAAAGAATCTTGTTTTTACCTACCAGCCTGGTGTGGTGTCTCCTTATTGTGTGCGCATTACTGAGTCAGTGTGAGTGTGTGCTGCACAACTGCTTAACACATTGCCTTCGGGTGCCTTCCTGCCTCGCGCCAAGCTACCGTGTCGGAATCGGTGACCCCGGTTCTAACAGCCAGCATCTCATATGATGTTGAAATATGGCTATCACACTTGCATTTGGTTGAAAAATTGGGCGAAATATACCCAAGGCGATGGAGTATTGGCATTTCCAGAAAATGGTTCGTTTAGCACAGCGGTACTTCGAAATTTGAGAGAAAAGATGATGAAACTTGAACCGAGACCTAGACTGACACAGTTCGAAGCCTTAGGTGAATGGGAAGATGAGATGTATGAAAGGGAAAGACACAGAGGTGCAAAGAGTTATAGTTTAGTTCATGGAAGAGTATGGGGTTTGAATCATGAAGACAGGATGAGATGATGGCGGTATGCTAATCTGACGGATGGTTTGTTTCCTGTCAGAACAGTTGAAGAACTTGCAGGGAAAAAGTGTACGGAGAAAAAGAAGCATGCAGTAACAGAGAGGTATGGGTATGGAGTTAGCGACACGGAGGATGAGTTGCTGGAGGACATTTTAAATAGAAGACCTCATCCATATCAACAGAATTCTGCGGTGGTGACACCAAATGCACCGCCAATGAGAACTGTAATAAATCAAAGTCCCGAACAAATGTTTGAAATAAATAGTCCATTTAATAAACTAGAAACACCACAGACTGTGAAACATGATAATGGTAATACAGCTGAATTAGCCAGAGCCACAAGAGAGTTGACTGAAAAGATAAGAGAACTGACAAAGAATATGGAAGCCGTGACTTTGCCAGTAACTATAGGGCCAGTAATCCCAGTATTTGAAAATCAAAGGATAGATGAACACTCCTTAACAATCCCGTTAAATTCCAGTATGCAAAGAGTAAGAGAAGAGATGATTCCAGAAAATAGAGAGAAAGAAGATTCTGTTGGTCCTTTTAGGTCAAGTCCACCTGTAAATTTGACAATTAATGAGAGTCAGATAAATAGAATTCCTATGGGAGCCGAGTCAGCAACTGAAACCCAAGAGAGAAGTGCAAGTTGAGCAGAAATAAATAAAACCTCTGTGGGTCCGACTGCAGAGGAATTAAATGATTGGGTGAGGAGCTTGCAGAAAAAGGATGCTGAACCACAACTGTTGGATGTGGTCAGATTGAAGATAGATATGGAAGAATTGATTTTAGGAACTATTGGTACAGATCGATTGAAATCCTATCAAGATGATGAATTAATGTTTATGTGTAAAAGCGTCACTTGGAGAGCTAGGAACTTGCATGAAAAATTGGAAGAAACAGTGAATGAACTAGGAGTGGAATTTGGAAAAATTAGAGGATTGCAGAAACCGTACAGGGTAGATTTTAGTGAAAAGGACATAGAAAATCTGAACACTTCATTACGATTAACACAGATAAAAGAATTGATTGTGTTATTGAGAAAATGGGGAGATGTAGACAAGTGGAGAAGCAGGTGGATAAGAAGAAAAGAGGGAACAACGGATAAAGCATCATTGGCTTTTCCGGTAAAAGAGAAAGAACCGATAGTAATGGAGTGTCCAATGAGAGAAACTCCAGGAGGAAGTTATGTACATGTCCCATGGTCCAGACAAGATATATTGTCATTTACTAATGATTTTCCAAGATTGAGAGAAAAACCTGTAGAATGGTATAGACAGGTAGAAAGCTTTGTAAAAGTCTCAAAAGTGCTGTGGGAAGATTTGGATGGACTGTTTGAGATTGTTGTTCCAGCACATTTATGGACAGAGTGTAAAATTACAATTGACTGGCCGAAGGAAGAATATCCTAGAGATGCAAAAACAGGAGCCCCAGGTTCAGAAGTAATGAGAAAATATGAACAGGCAATCACGTTTCTGAAAAATAAAGTCCCACCAAAAGAAACGGACTGGGTAAAGATTGATAGAACAACTCAGGAGAGTAAGGAATCTGTACATGCCTACTACGAGAGATTATTGTTGGTCTTTAAACAATATAGTGGTTATGAGAACTTGAGTGAAAAAGACATGAGTCATTTTGTGTATAGATTTGTGTATGGCTTGAGACCTGAGATAAGTGAAATGATTAAGCAGCATATGTTGTGTTGGCAGAATAGCACAGTAGATAAGGTATTACGGTATGCGAAATATTGTAGTGACGATATTGAGTGTAGACAGCGTAAACTCAACGAAAAGGCAATGTGGGCACAAGTAAAGGTTGCAGAAAACCAAGAAGCTCAGATGAATAATCAGTCTAGTGATGCAGGACAGACCAAGTCCAAACCAAAAATTGGTAAGGGAAAAGGTCAAATGAGTATAGAAGAGGCTAAAAAGAAATGGCCATGTCATAATTGCGGAAAATTAGGGCACTGGAGAAACAAGTGTAAATTTCCTCCGAAAGTTAATGCAGAAAATCAATCATTGAATCCACAGGTGCAGAATGAGGTGAGTTACCAACAGCTGCAACAGCCGCAGGTAGTTACTCAACAGTGTCAGGTGCCGCAACCACCTCTTCCAAAGAGTGTAAATCCTCAGAGATACAGTGCAGTGGAGAGCAGGTAACAAAATTGCCGCGCGCAGCTGCAGTTTCGCAGTATTGGTTACGGCAGGATGGAGATGAATCGGATGAAAGCTTATGACGGTGCCTAGGAGAGGAAGAGGAGTGCGTGCTTGGCGCAACTCTAGAGGTAGATCAGTCAGGTCCATTTGTGGATGGAAAAGTGAATGGTGTAAATGTTACATTCCTTGTGGACACTGGTGCTACCCATTCTACTGTTAGATCAATGGAAATTCCCAACCTTCCTCTCTCAGGAGAAAATATCCAAGTTGTAGGTGTTTCGAACAGGCAGATTAAAACCCCTCTTACAAAACCAATAGAGGTGGAAATCGGACCATTCAAAGAGATGCATCGCTTTGTGGTGTGTGATTGCAGTCCTGTAAATTTATTAGGACGCGATCTGCTTTGCAAAATGAATTGTACCATCTATTGTACCCCAGATGGTATTGCTTTCCAGACACCAGATGAGGATGTTCTGTGTAAAATGACAATGGCAGGACTAGAACCAGGAGTGAATGACATGTTTCCTGTGTTTGATGCGGAGAAAATCCCTATTGAATTGAAAGGAATAGTCAGGTCTGATGTATGGGATTTCACAGGCGAAGATATTGGACTAATGAGAGGAGTTGATCCTGTAAAAATTACTGTAAGAGAAGGAACAAATTACCCAAATACCCCGCAGTACAAATTAACGCCAGAAATTATAGAAGGTATAACACCTGTAATTAATAAGATGATTGAACAAGGAGTTTTGAGAGAAATAATGAGCAGCCCATGTAATTCTCCTATAATGGGATTGAAAAAGCCAAATGGAACATATAGGATAGTACAAGATTTGAAGAAGGTAAACAAAATTGTTATTCCTTGCTGCCCAATTGTGCCAAACCCTGCTGTAATACTGTATCAAATTCCACATGATGCAGAATGGTACACAGTTATAGATTTGTGCCATGCATTCTTTTCTATTCCATTACACCCTGACAGCCAGCCATTATTTGCGTTCCGGTTCGGAGAGCGTATTTTGGCATGGTGCCGAATTCCTCAAGGGTATACAGAAAGTCCTTCAATTTGTAATCAGATTCTAAAAAAATCCTTAGAAGATTTAAAAATGCCTGAAAAATCTGTGATGGTCCAATATATTGATGACCTATTAGTGGCATCAAAGACCAGAGAAGCATGTGTTACGGACACAATTGCTTTATTGAATCATTTGGCAGAAGGAGGACATAAGGTGTCCCCATCAAAACTGCAATTTTGTCAACAAGAAGTACAGTACCTAGGTCATAAGATTGAGAAAGGGATGCGAAAAGTGACAACAGAAAGGATAAGGATTATCAAAGGAATGAGAGCCCCAATGACACAGAGAGAAGTGCGAATGTTCCTTGGAATGGTTGGTTATTGCCGATAGTGGATAAGTGGATTTTCATTGATTGCAAAACCTTTACAGCGATTGACAAAGAGGGATGTTAGAGATCCGATTGAGTTGGATGAGGAGGAAATTAAGGCTTTTGAGGAACTGAAAACAAGTTTGTGTGAGGCACCAGCATTGGGAATGCCTGATTATGAAAAAGAATTTGAGCTGTATTGTAGCGAGAGAGGCGGATGTGCACTTTCAGTATTAGTGCAAAGGCATGGAAAAATGAAACGACCAATCGCCTATTTTTCAGCTGTTTTAGACCTGGTAGCAAAGGCGTTGCCTGGATGTCTGAAAGCAGTAGCTGCTACTTGAGTGAGTCTGGAACAGAGTGAAGGCATTGTGATGGGATATCCTTTGAGAGTATATGTCCCACACTCCGTTGAAATCCTTCTGACCCGAACAAAAACTCAATTCATGACACATAGTCGGCTGACTAGGTATGAAAAAGTGATCTTGGGTGCAGACAATGTAACCATTGTAAGATGTACGAGTGTGAATCCTTCCACTTCACTGCCAGATGAATTAAATGCAGATGTCAAAGATGATGTTGATCATAAGTGTTTGGATGTGCTTGAATTTTGCACAAAACCTCGCCTTGATATCAGGGATGAACCTCTAAAAGAGTCAGATTATGTGATGTTTGTGGACGGGTCATGCCTGAGAACAAGTGAAGGCATTTTAAGTGCTGCGTATGCTGTATGTACGGTGGCAACCATAATGGAAGCATCCTGTTTGAGAGGAATACGTTCAGCCCAAGTTGCTGAACTAATTGCTCTGATTCGAGCGTGCAAACCGGGAAAGCCATTCCGAATTACAGTGATCACAGATAGCCAGTATGGCTTCGGAGTGGTCCACGATTTCGGACAGATCTGGTCCCAGAGGGGATTCCTAACTTCTGCAGGATCTCCTATTAGGAATGGTGAGTTTGTGAAGAAGTTGCTTGAGGCGATACAGCTGTCTAAACAGATTGCAGTGATAAAATGCGCTGCTCACAAAAACGGAACCGATTACATTGCAGTGGATAACAAGTTCGCTGACGAATTAGCTCAATATTGTGCCAGAAATATGACCTCAATGAATCGGAGAAGGGAAAAAGAGAATGTTTTATGTCCCTTGCTGTTTACTAACACAGTTGAAACCTGGGATGAGGTAAAACAATTGCAGGATGAAGCAGATGATGAGGAAAAAGATGGTTGGATAAAAGCAGGTTGCAGAGAAAGAGAGGAAGATGAAGTCTGGGTTTACAGGGATGAAAGACCAGTTATGCCTGATAGCATGATCTCTAACATGGCACGGATGTACCATGGATAGGCACACATTGGTAGGGATGCCATGATCAGACTTTTCAGACAGACCTGGTACAACCCAAAATTTAGGGCTATAGCTGAAAGCCTTTGTCAAAGATGTCTTATATGCCAACAAATAAATCCTGGGAGGAAGACAGTAGTGAGTTTGGAAACAATAGGACGCGAAGGAGGTCCTTTTACCAGAATGCAACTAGATTTTATTGAAATACCCCCAAGTAACAGATTGAGGTATGTCCTGGTGGTCGTCTGTTTGTTTTCTCGTTGGGTGGAGGCCTATCCGACAAGCAGGAATGATGGAGTTACTGTGGCTAAGCTCCTACTGAGAGAATTCATTCCTAGATATGGCTTTCCAGTAACGATCGAAACAGATAGAGGAACACATTTCCAGAATGAAATCATCCAACTGATATGTGAAGCACTAGACATTCAACAAAAACTGCACTGTGCTTACAGACCAGAGGCTTCTGGAGTGGTAGAGCAAGTAAATGGTACAATAAAGAATAGGTTAGGAAAAATGTGTCAAGCCACAGGACTGAAATGGCCCGATGCCTTACCATTGGTGCTGATGAGCATCAGAAGCATACCTGACAGAAAAACAGGTCTGAGTCCTCATGAAATAATCATGGCACGAGCAATGAGACAAGCACACGTACCTGTCAACAAACTGCTGACTATAACTGATGATCTCGTATTGGACTATTGCAAAGGATTGGCTGATGTGGTGCATTCTGTGTTTCATCAGGTTGGACCGGATGCAACCACTCTTGAAAGAAAACCAGCTCATGATTTGAGTCCAGGAGACTGGGTCCGCATTAAAGTCCACAGAAGAAGAAACTGCTTGGTTCCACGATGGGATAAGCCACTTCAAGTGATCCTGGTGACAACAACTGCTGTAAAGTGTGCAGGTTTGAAAAATTGGGTTCATGCCAGTCATACCATCAGAGTTCCAGATCCTGAAGCTCGACCTGTAAGTCGACATCTGGAAATATCAGATACCAGTTCAGCATCTGAAGCAGAGACTGAAACAATCAGAGTTCCAGATCTTGAAGCTCGACCTGTAAGTCGACATCTGGAAGAATCAGGTACCAGTTTGACAACTGAAGAAGGAACTGAGACAATCAGAGTTCAAGATCTTGAAGCTCGACCTGTAAGTCGACATCTGGAAATATCAGATACCAGTTCGGCATCTGAAACAGACCAACCTGAACCCAGTGAAATACAAAAAGAAGAACCCGAAAGCAAAAGAACTGATATTGAAACAGGAGAAACCGAACTAATAAACAGTGACAATGAACAGCCAAGTACAAGCTTTCGGGAAATTCCTCCGGAAATTATAGAGGTAACTCAAGAAAATTTAGATTTAGATAGAGAGATTGGGGAAGTTGCGGAAGAAACATGAGGAGGCTTAGACTCAAAATTGCAAACAGAAGAAACACAGGGAAATTTAGATTCAGAAAGAGAGATTGGGGAAATTGCGGAAGAAACACGAGGAGGATTAGACTCAGAATTACAAGCAGAAGAAACACCAGAAGATTCGGATTCAGACAAAGATACTGAGATCATAAAGTTCAAAGTTAGAGGAAGTGAAGTAAGGTCTGAGACAGAATCTGAAGAAAGTGAAGAAGAAAGAAAGCAAAGAATAGGACCAAGAAAGAGAACTTGGAGAGCAGACCGAGAAGAAAAAGAAAGTGAACTGAAAAGGCCAAGAAAATGAGACAATTGGCCCAACGAAATTAAAAGACTGAGATATAAAATAATAAATTTGAACAAAGACAATGCAGAACAAGTAAATGAAATAACAAGTCAGAAAGGACAAAGAAAAACAAGCGAAAGACAGTTACAGAGACCAAAAAGAGTGAAAAGACCTAATTTGAAATACAAGTCACCTGAATGGTTATACATAGCACTGACTGATATTAAAGAAGTGGATAGCAGTCACGAGAACCCAGACAAAGACTGTGAACAAGAGGGTGAGAGTGAACTGTGCAAATCCTGAAAGGCAAAGAAAGAAAAACCGGAATAGACACACAAACTGATGAAGTCAAAGAAAAATTTCTGAGAAACCAAAAGGTGCGCTGAAAGCAGTTGATCCTAGTCAACACTAAGGGGCCGATTCCGATCTCGGCCGGTAGGGCTCCGAATCGGATTCGGCTTAACCGGATCCGATTCAGAGCCCTATTTCCCGACCGATTCGTACGCGCGCCCGGGCGAGCGAGTACAATGCGAAATCGCCAACCGACTCGTCCGGGCATCCCGACCGCTCCGACCGACTCGATCCCGGGTCTAACCGCACCGACCGACTCGCTCGGACTCGCACCGCGCAATGGAGACGTTCCCCGGCCAGGTAAGTACGATGCGCACCGCGAGCAGTCCGACCGAGCCGCGCACTCCGGCTCCAAAGAGCAGTCGGAGCCGTACTTTGGGGGTCCGTGTCGGACCCCCCTGTACGCGTAGCTACGCGAGTCGCACACAGGGGGGACCCATGGGTCCCCCCTACCTGTGCGTGTACGGCGCAAGTCGCTTCGCCGCGTATACGCTGTAGGGGGCGCCCTTGTCCGCCTCGCACCCATTGAGTCAATGGGAGCCCGCGTACGCGTTGTACGACAGGCTCCCATTGACTTCAATGGGAGTCCGACCGAATCGAGTCCGATGGCATACGTGCGCATCGTACTCGTTCGGTCGGGCTGCACGGACCCGATTCGGTCGGAAATCTCTCCGGGTCCGGCTCGGTCGGAGAGATTTCCGGCCCGAATCGGAATCGGCCCCTAAGTCATTTGAGGTGTGGAAACACATTTCTGTACATATAATTAGATAAATATTTCAACATGGTAGACACTGAGAATAGAAGATCTAGATGTGAGTTTTTACGTAGATGGTGTAGGATGTGTTTCTATTGTACAGGTTTACTAATGCTTATTTGGCTTATTTTAGCAATTATAATTCCACTTAGATTAGTTGTAGAAAATACATCTGCAATCATAAATGACACAAGTAGTGACAAGAAATCTAACATAAAGAACACTGCAACACTAATAGATAGTACTGATTTTCATAGGGATAAGTCAATAACTGATTTCTCCAAGAATGTCTTCACGAAACTTTTGTACGAATATGTGGAGACAATGGATGTGAGAGATTGCTATGTCTGTATGCAGTTACCTGCGTCTGTAACAGAAGGTGTAACGTATCATTACCTTCCTTTGACGTATGGAATAACTTGTAGTGTTTTAGCTAGCTTATTTTATAAAACAGGTAAACTAGAGTATTACTGCACTGACACAGATGCTGTTTTTGCTAAAGTTCCCGTAATCCCTGAACTAAATAAGGTGAAAGTTGCAGAGGTTTTTGGAGAATTTTTCTTAGAAACAAAAGAATTAACATTAGAATATGCATTTAGACATAATCTTACTTGTGGGTTAAGAAAAGAAGAAAAGGTTTCCTTAGACATGGTAGAAGACAGAAGGGTTAAGTTTCAAAGAAAGGCAGCAGGAGAAAAGACAAAAACCCCACCTTGGGCATTTGAAGAGGGAAGTTATGACAAAGGTGAAACAAATGCAGCTATGGTTCTAGATTGGCCCCAACAGGGAAACTTGTGTATTAGCAGAGATAACACTATGTACGATAACTATTTCGTGGGTTCTAGCGAGTGCCGAGATACATACAAAATTCTAGGGGGATGGGGATTTAAAGGAGGAAAAGATCCAGTATTTCCAGGGATCTATTATATTTGCGGAAATAGAGCTTATTATAGGTTGCCGGACCATTGGTACGGAACATGCTATCTAGGCCTGGTCTTTCCAAAGATCTTTCACGTGGAAAGAGGAACGAAAGGAATTCACGAGATAGGTGAACCATTAACCCGTAGGAGAAAGAAAAGCTTCTCAGAGATAATAGGTGACATTTTTGGAGCATTGATACCAGCAGTGGGTATATCTTTGAATGCATACAAGATTCGGAAATTGTCTACAGTAGTAGATCGTTTATCAACGAATACTGCTGGAGGGTTTTTGATGGTAAATACCGAAATGGTTGCCATGAGAGCTATGGTAATTCAAAATCGACTTGCCCTTGACATTCTTTTGGCAAAAGAGGGTGGAGTCTGTGGAATGCTGAAGGTACAACATTGTTGCACTCACATTCCAGACAAAAGTGAGAATATACAGAAGTATATAAAGAACATTACTGATTTGCATAAAGAAATTGCCCCACTGGAGGTTGAAGGTGCTTGGGAGAGACTTGGTAAGAGTTTTTCCTCAATGAAGAAATGGTTCACCGAAATAGGTAGTTCTCTTATGGGGAAAATACTAATTCCAGTGACTATAGTAATAGTAATAATGCTATTATTGAGATTAGCATATGTGTGTATTAAAAGAAGAAAAAGACAAAATAAAGAGAAAATGAGAAAAATAAAGAAAGAGAACGGGAGATGGGAGAGATCGAATTGGAAGAGTTTAAAGAGAACATGTACAAAAGGTCTAAAAGACAAGATGAAAAGAACACGATTGTCTAAATTAACAAATGCAAGTGGACAAGAAACATTTATCTGATAAATTTGTAGGGATAGGTTTTTGTGGTGATGTTAAAAATCACCAAAGGGGGGAATTGATGGAGCAGGGGAAACTAAATAATTGTGTACCCCCTTGGAAGTTAATGATACTAACCGTTTGAAATGCATGAACTAACCAACAAATGCAAACCCTTTATTAAACAGTACACGTGGACAACATGCTGATTTGTGCAAAATCTAATTTATTTATAAATGTGAAGTTAATTAACGTAAGTATTATAATTTGCGTAGTAATTAGAATGAATTGCATGATTTGTGTTGCGTAATAGAATTGTATTGTGGCAAAGAATGCAGATGGTAAGTAAAATGGCTTTAAATGTCGCTTCTGCTAGGTAATATCTAACACGGGTCTTTAGAATGACGGGTGGTAAACAGAAAGGCTTATTTTCCATATTTTAATTTCTTTTGTGTTCGTTTTATATTAGTTTCGTTCGGGCCTGCTAGGCCATGCTTCTAAAATGGCAGCTGGAAAGGACGAGATCGCATGCATTGAATAAAATGGCCCCTGCGCAGATGCGGAATGAACGCTCCAGTCACGTGTATGCGGCCTGTGCCCGGAGTGAGAGATGTCAAGGCCAATCTGACTTGCAACGAAGAGCGTGCCAAGTGTTCAGCATATATTCCTGGGAATGGATGGGAAAGAGCCGAGTGACAATGGACGAACTAATGTGTGACCATCAAAGATCGTTACAAAATGGATTAGCAAATTGGACTACTTTTGACATTGCGATCATGAAACTTATTGTGTGCTTTATTGTCCCCAAACCGGTTCGAACAAGGAGGGCGATGAGGTGACCATCAGCACCCCTCCAATGGACCAATTAGCGTGATTCTTGCCCCTAAAGATTGCAACTTTTATGTGTAGCGAGCCAGAGAATAGGGTATAAGAGAGTCTGCTCTTACGTTGTGAAGGAGAGGCTTGTTTTTCATTTTCCACCTTGATGCTGCGAGAGACTCTGTCATTTTGGACTTTGAACTTTGACTGGGGAAGGAACGAGACCGTTGCGGGAATTTACCCGGGAGGTGCGTCCGAGGAGGTTAGCGGGACAGTCAGTCAGTTTGGGAGTCCTATCCTGTGATCTGCGGTTCATCTTCCTTTGGTGAACCATTCTTGTCATCGCCCCATGGCCGAGGGTAATGCATAATTTCTCACTTTCCTAAAAAGCTTTCTTGAAATGTTTATTGATATTTCTAAATGTTTTGCATAATAAAGAATTTCACTTATTTGCCTGAAGAATTTTAGATAAAATTATATTCTAACTCTAAAATGAGTCTGTGGTTCTTTAATAGATTTATGATTAATAAATGTTAAAGGTTTTAATTGTGATTGAGCTGGTCTTAATCACCATCAACTAATTCTACTAGTTGGTCCATCGACCGAATAGCGGAGTACATTGATGTTTAGAACCGACAGGATCCAAAGATAATGTATATAATGTATAGATTATTATTCTGTCAAATTTAACAAGGTATCCCGTTCGTCCAGCAGTTCATGCTCCTTGGTGTTTAATCCAGAAATTGAATGAATGTATGTATGCGGTGTCATGGGCCCCACCGACATAAGTTTTAAATGACAAAGGTTGTATAGGTGTTTTTCTGGATTGGTGTCCTAAGGAGCAAGTTATATTACCCGCGCTGGTTCACGCTAAATGCTCAGGCGCCTGGCTGCCTGAGCTGAACTTTGCCAGGCTGGAGATGTCACAGCTATGTGAGTGTGACTTCTGCAGCCCAGCAAAGAGTTGCAAAGTTCTCCCTGTCATGGCAAGGGGGAGCGTCATTGATAGCTAGTTTTAAACCCTGAAGTGCCCAGAGCCGAGTGTCAATCAGTGACACCTCATCACAGAGTGGGGTGTGGTCAGCAACTCCCACTGACCCCATTCTACTCTATGACGTGGTAAGGACTGAATGTATGTGTGTATGTTTGGGAATGGTGGGTGTATGCGTGCATGTTTGTTAATGCATGGGATATAAGAGAGTCCACCCTTCCCCCTTCCTGCTCATGTTGTCGGCCTCCCCTGATCAATATAGTAAACCTTGAACTCCTTTAAGTTTTAACCAGCTTCAGAAGTCGCAGGTACCAGCATCATTGAAGATTAACATGCTGTTGCTGGTCCACAAAGGCTGCTTGATTAAATTAGCAAACGATTTGCTTGGGCGCCCATCCTTTCTGAACCTGTGTGCTGTCACCTGCCTGCCAAATTATTTGAGTTCCCTTTCTGCTATTTCATTATATTCAGAGATTCTTTCTTTAATTTCCACTAATGATGCAGACACATTGTCATCTACCAACTTATTTTCTAATGGTTTGTTTTCCCGTCCTTATCTTAAAATTTGTTATTTCAGTGTTTTAAGCAGTGTACTTGTTTCTGCTCTACATTGTCCATGAATGACTAATTTAAAATCCTTCCAAACCATTGCCATTTGTGGCAAGGAGCCAATTGTATTGGAAAAATACTCTTTAATATTGTGTCTGCGCTCATCCCTGAACAATCTGTCCAATAATGTGCCTTCTGGTAGCCTTCAATGGGGAGCATCCCTCCTGATATGTGCAAAATTCAGTTTTAACAAAACTTGGACATCATGTGAAAGAGTCCAAGCAAGATGTTGTATTAGACTTACCCAGGAACTAACAACCCAAGTGGTTAGCGAGCAATCTAGCCTGGACCACATGCCATGTGCTTAGAATGAAATATACCTTCCCTCTGTGCCAGATATCTCTTCCATAAGGTTGTATCATTTATATAGTGCTTCATACCCCTGCTGGGGTCATCAAGTTCTCTGACTTGCACTGGGATCCTGGGTGCCTTTTGATTTGAAGTAAATAGGTGAATGAGTGTGAAAATTGACAATGCCACACATGCATGTCTTCAGTCTGTGTACAACAGTGGTATTGATTGTGTTATATGGAATTCAGCCACTTGTATTTGAGGAGCCCATTGGGAGGCATTAGTCAACTACTAAGGAGTATTAAATGGAGTCTACCCAGGAGCAAAAGCATAGCAGTAGTAGAAAAATCCAATGGAGGCAGTGTTAACCCACCAGAGAGAGTTATATGGATTCTGCCCAGAGGAAAAGCCCCTTGAAGACACGTTTAGGCCACCAAAGAGTATTGTATGGAATCCACCCATGAGCGACAGTGTAGTGATCCATTGAGTTCACAATTATGCCAACAAGGAGGCCACCCAAGAGTGATAGGGAGGCACTGATGGGGCAAGTCACTTCATACACTGTTAAGCCATCAAGGAATGTTATATAGAATCTACGCTGGATCAAAAATAGGAGTGATACATTGGAGGTGCTGCTACCTCATCACAGAGATTTATAAGGTTTCTACCCATTAGTGACTGATGAGCAAACCAGTGAATGCACTTTCATACCACAACTGTGCATTAAATGAAGTCCACCCATGAGCTACAGGGGAGCAATTCATAGGAGACTAATTAAACCACCAATGTGTTATATATAGAGTCACCCAGGAGAAAAAGAGGAGGAAAAGGAACACAACCTATTTGAGGTACTGTTAAACCATCAGGGAATATTAGAAGTAGTCAACCCAGGAGCAACAGAGAAGCAACTCATTGACAGCATGTTAAGCCACCAAAGAGTATTACATTGAATCTGCCCAGGAGCAACAGAGGAGGGGGCTATTAAACCACCAAAGCAAATATGCATTTAGTTCACCTAGGATTGCACCGGAATGGTTTCTGGGAGGGCCAGGAGAGAGGAAGAGATAGGGTCTATGGTCTTAGACACCATTCAACCTGCACAGGTCCAAATAGGGAAGACACAGCAGGAATACATTGTCAACCTTCCAATCTACATTGGTGCCCCCTCTAAACACCCCATAAGAGATGATCAAACAAGTGAAGGTAAGGTGGGACTGGAAAAGATGAGGACGGGCTAGAAAGGAAAGTCTTTGTAGCTGAGGCAGGGGATGGGGAGAGTGAGGGAAGAAATGAAAGGAGAAGACTAGAAGGAAAAATAAGGCAAAAAAGAGAAAGAACAAGGGAATGGGGAGACCAAAAAATGGAGAGATAGAAATAAAGAGGAAGAAACAAAAGAAACAAGGTTATTTAATGTTTTTGACACATTTCCAGGGAGCAGCAGTGGTCTGTCACCTATTAGATTCAAAATGGTACATCTTAAGTTTTTTTCAGGGAGAGGTGTGGCTTGTTATTTGAAGAGCTGGGATTCTGGCCAGGTGCCCTTCCAGACCCTAACAGGGCCAAACAGGGGAGTGACCACAGGAAGTTACTCTTCACAGTCGGATGCAGGGACAGTTGGATTCCCCAGAGAAACAGGAATAGGCACCATAGGGGAGAGGACAAGAAAGTGGCAGAATAAAAGAAGACGTATGAAGAATTAGTTTGCCAGGATATACATGGTAACTGTACTTAGTTGTGGCAGACATGGAGCATGCCTCTGACTCATTCCCTGGAGCAGCACATCCTCAATACTATGCACCCACACCAGCTGCATGGCCTGCTATTCCTAAGCTCACTATTATCAGTGCAGGTGAGGTGAATATATGAGTACAAGTGCCCACAAACGTCATACATGACAAACGCATATGCAGGTCCAAGCCCAAAATATACAACACAACACACAGTGAAACAATATTAGCAACACAACTAACTTTAAATCTAAGGGCCTGATTGCGAGTTTGATGCAGCAGAGCCGGCACAACGCCACCTCCACTGCGCCAAACCCGTGCAAGACCACCCAAGGACCGCCGACTGTATTACAAGCTGGAAATGCACAACTCATAGTACGGTCGGTGGTTCTTTTCTATTCCCATGATGGTGCCTGGAAAATAGGCACCGCAATGGAAACAGCAAAAAAGTTCCAGTACGGCATGGACGTGGATGTCCATGCCATGCTGGAACTTTGTGGGGGTACAAACAGGGGGCACATGTTGTGCCCCCCTGAATGTATCCCCATGGCGGGGGGGCTATGAGGACCCTATAGGACCCCCTTTGTTCCTGCACCGCCAGCATTTTCATGGCTGGGCTCCACCATGAAAAGGCTGGCGGTCCAGGAACTCGTAATATGCTGAGCGGGACTGCGCTCCTGCGCCACCGCCAGGGAACAACTGTTTCCTGGCGCAGCCGACGGTCCACCACCGCATCGACTTTGGAAGTCGTAATTCGGTGGACAGTGGACCGCCACTGCTATGCCACCACGATTCTGGCAGTCAGAAGACCACCAGACTCGTAATCAGACCCTAAGTTTTCGCACTCAGGCAAATATTTCATATGTCTTCAATAATACTTCCCAGACCTCGTCCCTGGACTATTTGATGGATCAACAGCCAAACATACCCTTGATGTGGCAAGGGCAGATCCCACAATTCATTTACCTCACAAAGCCAGGTTGATGTATCAACAATGTTAATCCTACTAACACAATAAAGATAAGTGCTGCATGGTTATTTGCTGGACAGCACCATATGTATATCCCACTATCTTTGTTTAGTCTTAGATATAATCTTAATATATTTTCTGTATAGAAATCCCCCTTTTGCATTATTCATGTGTACATTTTAAAGATAAATGCACAACTGCCAATGTTGTTAAAATATTTGTTTCAGCCCAGTGTGGCAATTCACCTTGCTCAAATATATTTTTGAGCTTGCTGGAATATATATTTTAAATGCTTGTTCTAACATAGCCTGATACTTTGATGTTTCTAGTTACTGTTCATAAATAGTCAACAAGGTTTCACAGAATCTAATATCTTGGATTTTCAGTTAGTGTTTCTAAACAGTAATCAAGGTTTCACTCAACATAAGTAGGTGAAAGGCTAGAAGAGCTCTTATATTGAGTGGTTATTTTAGAAATATTCAATAATGCTCAGACAGAGTATATAAGCTGAAGTGAAGCATTATTAGATAGTGAGGAACTTCGATCCAGGGACTGCAGTCTAAGGGCTGTGTAGACAAGAGCTTTAGCTGTAAACACCTTTCCTTGGTGAAGGTCACAGAGAAAGCACATTAAATCATCATCGTCATCAATAAAGCTTTATTCAGTTTAAAAAACCAAGAAAGAATACAAAGTTTCTTTTTCAAATATTGCAACAACAGATAACAATCATATTACAAAAGTTTACAAATCCAAGCATAATTTAATTTAAACATAGAAATTTCCAATAACCTAAGTCATATCCAAATACACACAGCAGCAGGTATAAGCAATTTTACAAAACTTGAAAAATCAGGTCATAAAATGATTTGTGCATAACGCTAAAAATATTAGATCAACATAAAAAAGGACCAAAAGCAGAGACTCCTTAACATTTGGCTGTGTCATCTCTCACACAGTCACAAATAATATAACGGTCAATTTAGTTTATTAATTATAAAAACCATAAACATAGAAACGTACAATGTAATAGATTACCAAAGCAGTACATTAACAATTATAAAAGTGCATTAGGGGTTAAGCAATAAAGTGCACGATACAGTTGGGCAATACTAATAACCCCAGAAAATGCAACGTGCTACCAATTCTCAAGCCTGAACAACAAACCCATGTCCTTTTAAATTTCATAATCAGGACATAAAACAATTAATACTAGAATAATCAGGCAGGAGCATGGCTAAAGTGCATCAATCAGACCACAACAGCAGGTAATAAGTAAAAGGCATAAATCCCGTTGCGACTTGTCATAGCACTGTTATAGTACCTCTCCCTTAATACAAAAAAATATATTAATACAGTGCCACAACACCACGAAGTGGCTACATCACCTAAAATGTTGCCACAGTTGGGTTGTGCATTAAAGTGCAGGAGAACAATGTGAATTCCCGCAAAATGTACAAAGTGGTGCTAGCTCCCCAAACTAGACCCATATCATACTTCATAATCAGGACATAAAGCGAAAAATACCAATATCAAGTATCATGATCCTTCAACCTATATGATCTGAAAGACATTGCTTTAGAGCTCTCCTGGGACTCTTTTGACTTAGCCAGCTGGGATAGAAGGTGCAAAACTTCACCCACTCTCGTACATAGTGGGCGCTCTAGAGGCCCGGCCGGCAGAGTCCATTCAAGCAGACCAGCGCCATTCCATTTGTGCCATTCCTGTCTTGAACAGTTCAATAACCCTGTTCAGGAAGTTTCTTTGCCTTTATCAGATTTTTGAAAATGTCAAAAAACTGCACCAGCCAGATGTTCAACATGAGGTTTCGAAGGTTCAGGGACTCTATAACCGCAGACCTACAGGTTCTTATTCGTAAAGTAATTAATTAATTGCATAGCAGGAGCCTCCGGGGAGCAAGTAAATGCTGGCAAAGGCAGAGGACATGCAACAATGTTTCCTTTGCCGCATGGCATAGCCGACACCTCTTATCCTCCAATATAAATTTATAATCCAGGGTGGTAAGCACCCCAATCTCATTGCCATGAACTTTCTCTTGATGTTAACAGAGTAAGCTGCCTCAAAACATGGTTGCTCATGTTGGGCCTCATTTGTGTTTAGCACCAGCCACCCATTTGCTCACTTGACCAAGGCCATTTTCTCCTCCAGCCAACTTCTCAGCCAAATGCATTTGTTCACTGTTGTCTTAAAAAACCTTTTTCACTTATATTCAATCACCATATCTCATGAGGCCCAGACTTTCAATAGTGTCCTGCAAATACTTTTTGTAACATCCTTTCCCTCTTTGCATATTTATGTCAGACTATACATAATGAACACTAATGACTCTAGGGGCATTCCTCATTTTGTGGCACCATTTTAAGAAGTCCCTTTGTCTGACTAAGGATTGCTTTGCCTTGGAAAATTCAAGTCTAACTTGAGCAGGCAATGCCTACCTCGGGAGGCAAAAGATTAGTTTATAGGTCTGCATTATAAGTTTATCCAGAAGGTTTGCCTCATGGCCTAATATTATCTTGCTTCCACGCTATAGGGTTGAAGTCAGTTTTGATTTGATAATGGCGATAAGTGGCTTGGGATTATGTCCCCATAGGCTTTTGGCTAAGGTTAGGAAAGCAAAGTTTAGAGCAACTCCTTTCACTTTGATGGCTTTCTTTTGTGGGGCGTAGGAGGCCATCTTGACTCCCAGATATGTATATGTGGGTATTTCTTCTATCGGAGACCTTTACCAGCCATTTACACTGCTAAATGATGCGCTCATTTATGGAGATTACTTTTGTCTTCTTAAGATTGACCTCGAGCAGGTTATTGTCCATATACTCAGTGAGCTGATTAATCAATCTTTGTAATCCTGCTCATGTGTTACTTAATAAAAGCAAATCATCTGCATAAAGGATGTTTGACATAGGCAGTCCGCCAAGGCTCAAGGCATGGGACACCACCTTGATAAGAGCCGACAAGAGATCTGAGGTGTACAGTTTCAACAGTAGTGGTGCAAGCACACACCCCTGTTTCAGACCTACTGAAGTTCCCACTTCCCTAGACAGGAGACTCTCATCCCCAACCTTGATCCTAACCCATGTCTTCGTGTACAGCAGCCTTATTGCCTTCAGCAGGTTTTGCGGAATCCTCCAGTGCTGTAGTTTTCCCCACAATTTTCTACGTGGCGCACAGTAAAAGGCCGCCCTAAAGTCCACGAAACATATAAACAATGGCATGCTGGTGTCACTTGCTCTTTTCATTATCAGGCCCACTGCCATTAGATTGGATAGAGTCCCTTGATTCTTTGCGAATCCCGTCTCATTCAGGGGCATCGATTGCCCACTTGGATAGATCATGTAGGAACTGGGTTTAAATGTAATTGATATCCACATCAAGCAACGCTATCAACTGGTAGCTGCTTGGTGATGATGCTGACCCTCCCTTAAAAACAGGGGGGCAGATTTACAAGCCCCTGGCGCCTCTTTGCACCGCCATTGCGTCACTTTTTTTGACTCAACGGCGGCGCAAACAATGCGCCCTATTTACAACGTGACGCATCTAAGGAGATGCGTCACGTTGTAAAGCCCTGCGTCACATTATACCTGCGTCAGGTATAATGTATGCAGGGGGGCGTTCCTACGCAGGAAAGCCTCGTAAAGTGACGCAGTGAAATCTACAAGATTTCACTGCGTCACTTTAGACGCCACTGCGTCAAAACCTTACGCCTGCTTGAAGCAGGCGTAAGGAGTGACGCAGTGTAGTGGGAATAGGCCACAAAATGCATTGCTGGAGTTGCGTCGTGCTTGCGACACGACTCCAGCAATGAGTGACTTTTGCCCCAACAGATGCGTCAGAATTTCTGACACATCTGTCAATCCTTCCGCCATGGTGCGCCGTATTGTAAATACGGCGCATCCATGGTGGCGCAAGCATTTTTTAGGGTGGCGCATCTCTATAGATGCGTCACTTTCTTGTAAATCTGCCCCAGGACGTACAATCTAGCCTCACCAGCTTTTTGGTATACTCCTGGAGGCCAAGATAGTATTACACATCAAGGCCATATGCTTTGCCCAGGTTGATATGTTTTGTTTTAATAGGTGCTGGGGGAATACTGTTTGGGCAAGGTGCATAGTTGGAACGGGATTTTCTCTATAACTTTAATTATTGTCACTGTAGAATATTCCAAAGGATCTGTTTCAGCAAGGATGTCATATTCCATGAGCGGTTCAGCTGAGGCTGACTCAGTAGGAATTGGGCTATCTGTCCTTCCTGATAAGTGTGTATTGAGGTACACCAACCAGGTTCCTTCACTTATGTTCGCATTGTTTGCTGCCCTCTGGCCTTTTTTGATCTCGTTTAATAGCTTTCAGAACCTTGTCGTGTCATTTTTCTTTGAAGAGCGTAGGAGCTTGGCCCATAAGCATTCATAACTACTTTTCTTAACGAACCATATCTCTCTTAAACCTTCTCCAGTGAGAAATAATACATCAAACATAAGCATGAATTGAAGTGATAATTAATCCCATTGCACAAAACATGTCCATGCTCTATTGTACTTGCCCACCATATTTCACAGTCTTACTGCAGCTGAAATTAATCTGCACACCGTATAACAGACCGATTCAGAATGCAGAAGTTGTAAATAGAGAAGGGCCAGCCTCCAATTTTTTATATGAAGTGACCTAAGTAAAGGAATTAGAAAGGGTCTCCTTGGTGCTTCATAGCAACAGGTCCATTTCGCCAAACACATCTCTAAGATACAAAATCAAGAGATGAGCAATGTTGAGATGAAACCTGATCAAATAGTACCTATATGTTGATCATGCAATATAAGATGCAAATAGGGCTCCATGAAACTTGTTGTCACTAGAAGTTGATGGGCTGCCACCCTTCTCTTACTACACTCATGGGCTTCTCTTCTTCTCATTAGCATCGCAAGAAATTCAGTTTTAACACAGATTTTAATTGATGGACTAATAAGGATTAATAAAAAGTTCCTGGCACTAACCCCGGGCGGAGTTCGCGTAGCCGCGATACGCGAGGTAAAAAAACTCTGCAACGCTACGTGGAGTTACACGAGCATGCAGAGTTGCTTGTTCCGCATGCTCGCGCATGCTAGCGAGATGTTTTTGACGTTCGGCAACGAGGATTCCGTGTACGGGGGGAAATATCGCGCGAACTTCACCACGCGGTCACCAATGGGCGCAGCCATCTTGCTTTCCTAATCTTTGCATGGTTCTGGGGCCTGTTTTTCATCCCTCTCTAATCTTTTCAATCCTTTGTTTTTTACTCTATATTTTGCGTTTTATTTCTATTTTTAGTGCGTTATTTGACTTTTTTCTACTGTTTTATATTACTTGCTTTTTTACTTTCCTACTACTCCTGACTTTATTTTGTAATCCTACATTTTATTTTCCGCCCCCGCCCACCCTGAACCATGGCTAAGGCTACCTCTACCTCTAATAGTAAGGGGAAGGCGCCTGCACCCAAGAGCTGCCTTCCTTGCTGCAGACGGCGCCCGGAAGGGGTGCAGCCCTGGGCCCTTTTCACCGAAACGGAGGTGGCTGCCCTTGTTTTTTTGTGGTGGATTGATAAGTAGTTTAGTTACTTAGTATTAGTTGGTAATTTTTTAGAGGTCTGAGTGACGCGTCCTCCGTCACGTCACATGCTGCTGAGTGCTGACTCCAGTGCTTAGTAGAACCTTTTGTAGTTTGTTAGTGACTGAGTAATATAGGGCCAGATGTATCAATATTGGATTTTGCGATTCCATAATAGCGAATTTTACCGATTCGCTATTATGGAATCGCAAATGCAATGTATGTAGGTTTCACAATAATAATTGCGATTCCTACATATTTCTTATTTGCGACTCGCAAATTGCGAGTCACAAATAAGGAATGGCTTCCCATTCATTCCTATGGGCCTAGAGACCCATAAGAATGAATGGGAATTGCATGCGCAATTTGCGAGTACCCAATAGGTACTCGCAAATTGCGCATGCAATTTCAAGGGTGCCAAATGGATACCCTGTTGCACCCGTGGAATATGCATGTGTGCACAAGTGGCACACATACATGCCTTAAGGGCATGTATGTACGACACATGGCACCTTGAAAAATGCAAAAAAGTGCATTTTTCATGAATTTCGCATATTACCACCAACTTCAAGTTGGTGGTAATTTGCGATTCCTTAAAGGCAGGTCGCAAATTTTTTGGCTTCCTTCATTTTATTTAAAGAATCGCAAATTGCGATTCCTTAAATGCATTCACAAAATAGGGAATCACAATTTTTGCGATTCCCTATTTTGCGAATGCCTTTTGGGATGATACATCCCAAAAGGCTTTTTCCCGTTCGCAAACGGGAAAAACGCTTGATACATCTGGGCCATAGCAACTAAGTCATCAGCACATCAGCAGCAACCAACCAACAATTTAGTGTATGTAAATTTATGCATGCGTCCATATATGCATTTTTGAGGACTAAAATAAATGGAAATGCAGACTTAGTGAACAATTGGCCTGTCAAAGGGGGTTGATTCATTGATGATTTCGAATGAGATTGAAACTTAGAAGAAGCAAATATATTTTTGGCAATTCATTTCCAATGTCTTTGGAATAGGTGGGCTAGGTCAGGTGGTGGTACTTAGGTTTAGGATTCTGGAATCAGAATGGAACACTGGATTAATAAATAATAACAAGAAGGTGCGTGAATCCCGCGATACTACTAGTCGATCAGATTAGATAGGTCAATTTTATTGCAATTGTTGTTTCCAAAAATGTTTTTAGAGCGTTTTTTAAAATATTTTATTTGTTTCACACCAATCATCAATGTTTGTCTCTTTCTTTATTATATCTTACATGATCAGCACCCAAGGGCAAGAAGACGACGGGGTCTGAGGTGGGAGCTGGAGATGCCTCCCAGGGCCAGGACCGCTCCTCTACCGAGGGCTCTGCTGCTGGCCCCAGTAAGTCCTCCTGTTGTTAATATTAATAACTATATTGCCTTAACTTTTACTGCACCTTATTTTTTCCGAACTATTATTTCTGTTTCCTAATTCTATTTTTTACCAAATCTTCTTCGACTTATCTGTTATTCTTGTTATCCCTGCCTCTAACTGCATCTGACTCTGTACTACTACTATTAGTCTGTCTGTAGCTTGCCCAGTTGGCCACTCTTTATTTTTAAAAGGTTTTAAAACTCAGATTCACCAATAGCTCTAGCCACTGAGTCCAGTCCTTTGGGTTGTCCGCTTCTTAATCTTCAGAGGCATTTCGACAATTGCCACCAACAAAATGCCCAACCAGATATTTTACTATTTTTGATAGGATAGGACATACTACTACTGTCTACTGTACTCTAGTACCCGATTTGTACTAGTGATATATGTGGTGTATGTATGTATTGTAATAACTATTTTCAATCTTGCTAGTTAAAAAGAATAAGTGGGGGGAGGCGTAAATGGCATCTAAAAAATGTGTAATGTTTTCTCTAGGCGTACCGACCACCAGTGCCGGGGCCAGCGGCGGGGCAGGCAATGCCAGCCAGGAGAAAGCAGCAGATGCGGCAGCTGCCGCAGGGGTGGGTGAGCGAGCAGCAGTGGCGGGTGGTGGTAAGTTATACTTATATTCCTTACTTATTGACAGTGGTTACACACTCGCTGCAAGGGTGTACACTGTATGTTGAGAGAGACTAAGTTGTTGTGAACAACGGTTGAAGAAGAAGACACCCTTTACTTAGCATTAGCAATAGCATTAGCAGCGGGAGTTGAGTAACTAATGGCCTCTTCTATCTGACTTCAACTCAGCTGGGAAAGTTTTGTGGAGAAGACTAAGAGTCGGATGACCTTGATGGATGGGTTGAACGAAAAGGGAAAGAAGGATGGAAGGAGGAAGGGCGGGCGGGATGTAATATATTACTGGCAGAGAAGGATGCGTGGGATGCATAGGTGGCTGATAGGAATCAGATGTATGGGTGGTTGAAGGATGGGTGGAAGGTGAAAGAAAAGATGCCTGCCTGGGTGGGTGAAACTGTATGGGTGATAGGTAGAATCCTCCGGGGGGGTTTCATGGGTCAAACTCAAAGGCAAGCAAGGAAGGACGCATGGGTGGTGGTTTAAAAAAAAAAAATGTATGTTGTTGTTGAAACTAAGGTTTTGTTGAGAGATTAAGAAGAACGATAGACATGTTTACTTTGAATGGATGGATGCCTGGATGGTATTCAATCATCATAGCTTGCAATGTAATGTGGATTTATAAAGCGCACTATCACCCCGCTGGCATCCTGGCGCTGAGGTTTACAGGTACTTCCCTAATTGCCCAAGTTTACCAATCAGAAGACTGTCCAGCATAGGTGGAGACTGTCACTGGATGAAGAGTCTTTGAAGAGAATGTTAAAGAAAATAAACCATGCCAGAGCAGCAAAGCCAAGGAGAATAGAAGATTAGAATTAAAAAAATATAAGGCTAAAAGAGCAATGCAATGATTGATAAATGGAAATATCGCTGGGAAGAGAAACAACAGGACTGTTTTTTGCAAGGTTATTGATTCAAGGTTGTATTTTCAGAATACTCCCTTGACTCACAGTAGTTTGCAAGCATAGCATATATATTGTGTATGTGTGTTATCAAGCGTCTACCTCCGACTCTGAGGCCCACTCCCTACCTATGTCATTTATTTTCGACTGTGTCAGCCTGCCATGGGTGGCCTATCGGCTGCATGGTTACTAAGCCTGGGCGTAGTTCGCGAAGTAGCGCTACGCAAAGCTACGCAAAGTGCAGTTCGCACTACGCGAGCTACGCGTAGCACTACGCAAACTGCGTAGTGCACTGTTCGCAATGATTGCACAGTGCCGGATGCTTGTCCGCACTGTGCAATCATTGAAAACGGCATCTTGCACAGTGCGAGCTGTCTTTTACTGCCGCTCGAGTAGATTTTTACTCGAGCAGCAGGTTTCTCAACACGGACTGGTAGTTTCTCATCGCGAGCGGTCGCGAGCATACGCGACCACTCGCAATGAGAAACCTGACCTCCCGCGCTGAGAATCTCGCCGGGAGGTTTATTTTCCACGCTCGCGATCGGCAACTTGATGTTGCTGATCGCAAACGAGGAAAAAGTATCGCTGGGATGTCATTTTGCTTGCTCGCGGTCGCCAACTTGACGTTGAGGACCGCGAGCAAGCAAAAATGACCGCTGCACTACGCTACGCGTGTTTGCACTGTGCTACGTGCAATTCGCGTTGTGCGAAGTAGCGCAAACTTCGCAAACTACGCGAGCGTAGCGTAGTGCTTTGCCCAGGGTTAATGGTTACACAATCAATCAAAAGTACCTCATGTCGTCCCATATATAATCAATGATCATTTGGATCAGATATCATCTGCCTTGTTGTAGTAGTCAGGGTGAAAGTGAAATTGAGCAGTTGCCATTGATGTAACAGAGCATGGCCACCCATAATAGAAAAATAAGATAATTGTGTAGTTGTAGACTACAGCTTCCCCCCCTGCAGACAGTAGTAAATAAAAATAACATGCGTCTGCGACACGAGTATGTTTGTCTAGGGCGCAAGCTGACTGAGCTGGCATGCCTACAACAAGGTTAATTTAGCTAAACAAGAGAGATAAGAAGAAGACTTGTCTACTCCATAGTGCCTAGCAGTAGTAATGCCTGTAACTCCCACAAATGTTAGAGGCCGAGGAAGTGGGAGGATACCACAAATGTTATGTACTGTGCTTGCTAGTGCTACTGTGCGACTATGTGTAGAATTAATTTTGCTAAGAGTATTGGTTACAATTGTCTTTTTTCTTTCTTGATATAGCTACTCCTTTCCAACCAAAAGCACAACCAAACAGGAAGGAGTTGGCAGCCATGGCCTGGCGCTGGAAGCTGGAGGCCATCTGCAAAGAATATCGGCGGCTGGTGTTTCTGGCAGAGGAGGAGCAGGAGGAGGCGGCAGCAGCTGCAGCCTCCTCCAATGCCCCGGGCCCCAGCCAGGCCCCCCCAGTGGTACAGCGCCGCGGTCTGACAGCCGCCCGCTGCGCTTCATTCAACACTGTTGCCCCCCCTGTGGATGCAATTGTAAAGCATTCAAGCGTCGCATGCTCCTCTGGATGGCGCGTCTAGAGGAGCGGATGAAGGTCCTGGAGGGTAACAAGAGAGCCCGCCGCTAGAACTCTGTCGCATTGCCCCTTTTTTAATCTTTTTTTGGATGGGTTGGAATTTGGCATTGGGGAAAAGTTGGGGTTTATATTTATTATTTATTATGGACAATGGAGCGGACATTGGTTGGACTCTTTCTTGGGGTTAGGGAGAGGGGTGGGTCAGGTGTTGTGGGATTTTTACATCAGTTTATTTTTTGTTAGGGAAATAAATTATTTATACTTAAAGTTTACATACGATGTAAATGTTTTGTGGGGGTTACTCTTTTACTTCACACGGTTTCCTTTGCTGCTGCAGGGCTGCAGCCAGTTTTTGATTTAAATAATCTTCCGATAGTGTAACACACGAACAGATAGATGCAGTACCCTCACTTGTGAGTGACTTGTCCTACTAGTACTGTCAGTCTCTCCTCCTAGTCTATGCAGTCTGCAACTGGACTCGGAAGGGTGTGGGTGTGTGAATTAATGAATTAACTTCCATATTATTAATTATGCCTCCCCCAAACTTCTTCTCTTACCTGTGATTGATGTTTATTTAAACTTAGGCAAAGCGATGGCTGCATGGTGATGATGGTTTGGTTTCCCAAGATGCCATGGTGGTGGTAGTAGTAGGAGTAGACACTGGCAGTAGCATTTGCAAAAAAGAAAATGAGACAGTCAGTCGCCTGAGGGAGACTCGGGAAGGAGTAGTAGAACCAAGTATAGTACACAAGAAGACTGCCAAACAAGGAACCATGATGATAAGCAATGCTAAAGTAAAATGGAACATAATGGTGGCAAGGATAGCCTAGTACAAGTTACAAACTGTAGTTGACTTGACCTATGAAGTGGACAAGCGTAACCTTTAGTGATGTAAGGATGATGAATCGATGCCGTCAATTAATTAGGATGGATTATCTTCCTCTGGATAAAAAATTGACTTGCAAATACTGAGCATGGGTGGGCAAGCAGAAGAAGATCCTCGCCCTTCCTTGAGTTAGTTTTGCTTTCACCACATCTGCCCCAGCAAGTGTGTGATCAATTAACGGTGTAAATTAATTTAATTTAGTCACACCTCAATATACATCACACAGCCCGGGGGAAGAAGGTTAGGGTTTGATGAATGGTTGGGAAGGGGTATTTGAGGGAAAGGTTTGACAAAGACAAACACTACACATGGACAACACACAATCTTGGCAGACGACCATCATAAATCTGTTAAGGGAGAAAAAGAAAATACATGCATGATGATGACTTGATGGTTAATGATGAGTAGTACTAAACTAGTAGTACAGGCCAGGGCAGCAGTATATTGTTAATTATTATTATTATGCAATTGCCTTGCCTGTCTGGCCCCAGAGAGACCCAAATTACACGCATTTTATGTTCTGTTGTAGCGGGCTTCCTTTTATAGCTAGCAAAGAAAATAAAAAAAAAGCTGTAGGGGTCAAATATATATAAGCAAACATAATAAACAACAACACACACAGTCGTAAAATGATTGAAGAGAAAAAATGAATCAAATGAAATAAAAGAAGACGATACTATAAGTTACTATGTTATGGTCAAATTCGGAGTTGCATCTTGGCATTCCTCTTGGTCCTTCCTTCCATGGACGCTCCGTCCGTAAATCTTGGGTGCCACTGCCTGCCTGGCGGATGCGGATTGGTAAGGTAAGTGAGAGTTGTTTTTCCCAGTATAGCACAGGGTAAAGGCCGGCCTGTAAGTGTAGATGGAAAAACAAAAGGGATATTGAAAAATCAAGCAGAAAAGTAAAGTTAAAATGCCTAAATTACAGAGGCGTGCAACAAGATCACTTTCAGAGGCGGCATGGCTAAATCATGTCTACTCTGTTTCCAGCATTAACCTACAACAACAACAGGACAGAGCAGGCCCGCGGCACCCACCCAACCTCCACTTAGCTTAGAGTTTGAGCCAGAGAGAACACACATATACAGCAACATAGCATTTTCCAAATTAAGTAACTAAATCAATGCACCGCTGTCAGTCATACAACTACACTTGCCTCCACCACTACACAGACATGTAGGTCTGCTGTGGTTGAT
This sequence comes from Calotriton arnoldi, assembly GCA_963921515.1. NCBI lineage: Eukaryota > Metazoa > Chordata > Amphibia > Caudata > Salamandridae > Calotriton > Calotriton arnoldi. The sequence continues at coordinate 591,128 of CAWUFW010002393.1, read as the reverse complement.
GTTGACTTGTTTACCTTTTAGGTCACTTCATGAAACGCCCCGAGTTATACCATCAATCATCTCCGATCCTACTGACTGACTGCGACGAGTAAAGTATGGTCATCATGGTGTCCAACTCTGTAGTGTACCGAGTGAGTCCAGATTCCATATTCAAAAATGCAATGGATCGGCCTGCAGTGGAAGTACAATTTTGTTATTAAACAACAAGAAGGGAAACATTGACTTGAATCACTTTTTTGTGTGTAGATTAAATACTAGTACACTTCATGCACAACAACACTAACATCAATCACTCAGAGTCAGCGTCCAATGCATCCCATCATCATTACCTGTTCTTAAAGGGCAGTCCCTCGAGTCTCGGCTCGGAAAGGAGGATAGCTATAGTCATGTTCTTTGGAGGGACTCGACGAGGCAGGCACATATTTCTTGTACTATTCTCCATCCAATGTCTGGCTTGAGGGAAATTGATTTAGGGCAAGGCAGGAGGAGTGAACTGGAGCAGGACTCGGAGGAGTGGGCTTACTTCTTTAATGACTGCACACAGTTGCAACTCCAATCTGGCAATAAAAGAGTAAGACGGTGGTGATGGATTTGTTGTGATTTAAGCCAGAAAGACAGAGACACACACAAATTATAAAAGTAAATAAGGAAGAAAGAAAGTAACAAGTTGAAAGCCTAGTTGTCAGGGAAGTAGAGCTCATCCTCAAACTCTGGTGGTTCACCCAGAAGTAGGTCATCTAACACACTACTTCCATGACCTAAGTCGCTGTCATCATCTTCCTGCTGTGCTATTTCAGGTATGGTGTAATCTGGTGGTATAAAGTGCTGATTCATTTTGATCATGGTTAACCTCTCCACATTTTGGGGTGAGAGACTGGTCCTTTTCACTGTTACAACGGCACCAGCAGCACTGAAAACACGCTCAGAAGAGACACTTGCGACAGGTCAAGCCAGATAGTTTATCGCCAGCCTGCTGAGCATTGGCCATTGGCCCCTTTTCCCAAACCAACACACCAATGGGTTTTGATCAATGTAGACCTATGTTGGGTCATCCAGATAGGCCTGGACCATCCGCTCAATGCTCAGGGGTGCTCCGCTTTGCTTGGCCTCTTTTGTCTTTGCCTCAGCACTGGACCTAACAAGCCCTTACCGTACATACCAATGCTGTGCCGATTTTACTGGGGCTGATGATACTGTTCTTGCTATTGTTGATGTTGTTCTTGGTGTTGCTAGTGGTTTTGACTGCTGTGAGCCAACCGCACTGCCCTCAGGCTCTGAAGTTGAACTTGACACCAGCTGCCCTGCAATACTTGTTGTGGGCTGGAGTCGCGGGCCTCTAATTCCCATCCGTTCTTTTTCTAAAAGTGACTGGCTTCTGCAGCTATTCAAGTTTTGTTTCTTGGCAACATCCACTTCTGAAAAAGGAATCAATGTGTTAGTGTTCAGTACTGCTTTGTACTGTGAATCCAGAATTGTGGCAGAAATGTAATGGTTGGCTGATACAATGCCTCTTTGCACCCATGTATTTTCAGATAAGCGAAGGGTTAAGCTCTCCACCAACTCATATGCTTCTTTTTTTTCCTCCACACCTGCGTACATTGCAGACACCCCCTTCAACTGTTCCTGTAGCATGTGCAACAATGGGATAGCTTGGCCCATAGTACAGTCCTCCTTGCTGACTTCACGTGTAAAGAGCTCGAAAGGAAGTAGCATCTCTATCAGGCATTTAAATAGACCCCATTGGTCCATCTCAACTGTCATGCCTTTCACAGTAGCATCCCCTCTTTGCATGACATATTCATTGATTGGTCTGTACTGCTCAAACAGACGTTCAAGCATGTAATAAGTTGAGTTCCAACGTGTTGGCACCACCTGGATGAGTGCTTTAACTGGCACTCTATGCTCACGTTGAATGATCCTCAGCTGCTTCCGGGCTTTAAAAGAATGGCTGAAATGTGTGCAGATTCTTCTGCAGGTGGTCAGTAAGTTGCTGACTCAGTCTTCTATTTTCAGAAAGTCTTGAACAATAATGTTAATGCAGTGCACCAAACAGAGGACCCTGAAATAGCCACCATCGAACATGACCATAACTATATTACTGCCATTGTCCGTGGCAACAAAACCAATGTTAAGCCCTCTTGGGTGCAGTCATTCAAAGACCTTGCTTTTAAACTCTTCCAAAATGTTTGCAGCAGTATGAGATTTCTCCATGGCGAACATGGCTACAGTTGCATGTTTCCGAGTGGCACTAAAAATCTCAGCAGTGTCAACACCTGCAGATATCTTTTCTCTAACCCCCACAAAAGAGATCCAGTGTGCAGTGATGCACATGTAATCAGTGGCTTGGCAAGTGTCTGTTGTCAGGTGGATAGTGTGAACAGCACTCTGCTGCAAAGCTTGTCCAAGCAATTCCAGCACATCGTGATGTAGTGCTGGAACAGCAACTCTGGCAAAATAGGACCGGCTGGGATCCTTCCATTTTGGGCAGATGGCTGTCACAAATTCAAGTAAACCCACACCTTCCACAAAAGAAAAAGGTAGAAGGTCCAGCGCTAACATTTTAGCCAGCTTCGCATTGTACAAACGTGCTGTTTGGTGGTTGAGTTCGTACTGCCCCTCCGACCTAAACATGCTGAGAATGGTAGCCTGGATTTTTTTCTTTTCTGGTGCCACTGATGCAGGTGACATCTTCTTGACGCCAGATTTTGTTAGGCTCAACACACGTTTCGTTGCGGTATTCTCTTGCCTGGGACCCCATGGTGTACACTCTAAGCCTGATTCTTACTTTTGTACCACTGCAATGTTGCTGATGCGGATCTGAACTGTTCCACTGCACTGCTGGGGACAGGGCAACTTTGTGTACCAGAGAAAATGTCTCCCTCTTGTTCACCTTCCACAGTGATCGGATCTTCTACTCCTTCATCCCCACCAACAACAATGGGTGCAGTTTTTTGGCCGCTAAGGTGCGCCTCCCACTGGATTAAGTGGTGTTTTTTCAGATGGGTTGTTTGGCCTCCGGTACCATAGTTTGTACCAAGCTTACCCCGACTAATACCTTGTCCACAAATGGAGCTTATCGCAATGTTCACCTCCTCCCTGCTAACCGAAAATAAGTCCCAAACTGGGGAGGTCAACTTTCTGGAGCTGCTGGTGCCACTTTCAATGCCGGATGAACTGCTAGGTGGGCGTGGAGTTTGACTCTCTGCAGTACCTACTTCTACTGTGGTGGTTGTGCTGGATGTGGGTCGCTGCCTGGCCTTTGCAAATGCAAATATGGAAGCTGGAGGTGGTGTTGATGTTATCTGTGTTGGTGGTATCCGTGCCACATCTCTCACAGCAATTTGAGATGGGGTAATGTCGGTCTCCACTGGGGCGGGACTAATGTCCATGATGACTGGCTCGTCATCATCATCCTCCTCTTCTTCTACATCTACCGCCATAACTCTAAGGCTTTCTGGAACCTTCCTTTTCCCTAGCCTTGTCTCGTGGCGTGTCTCACTCTCAGACTGAGGTGGTGGCTTCCAAGTGGCGTCTAGATCATCAGAAGGGGGACTTGCAGAAGAACTTGATGGACTAACCCTCCTTTTCCTTGCTGGGGATCTGGAAGACAATGGTTCTTCTGAAAGAGTGGCTTTCTCTTCTTATTCCTCTGCAGGAAGCTCGATTTCCTGAACTGCCCCTACTTCAAGAGGAACAACTACTATTGTGGGTGGTGGTTGCGGCTGTTGTTGTCCACTTATCTGAGTTTCCTGCGTTGATTGGGTACTGCTTTGCGATAACGATAAGTTAATTTCAACATCACTGCTCGTTGGCGTTGTCGTGATTAGTCACTGGCTGCCTCTGTGACAAACATGGGCTTGGGCCTAGGTTGGTGGGGTGGGTCCACTGGTGTGGGGGTGTGCTCCCAGCTTGCTCCCCGGACACCGTGGCTGCAGGCGCAATTTTTTGTTTCCCAAAAAAGATCTTGGGCGGCACACCAGTCTTGGTAAGTGGCAGTTCCTTCTTCTCACTGGCAACTTTCTTGATACTGGAGGACCTGGTACCTTTCTTTGGGGCCATCTTCTTCAGATGTCAGCAGCACGCAGTGGCACAAGTTGAAGAGATGTCTGTGGTCACACGTCATGTGACGTTGTGCGCAGCAGGACTTCTGTCTGGCAGTACAATGGGTAATGACGCCTCCTCCTCTTTTTTGCACCTAAAATCAAAGAAGCAAGAAGAACATCAGTGAAACATGGCATTTGTTGTTGTGGTTCAATTACTACTAGTATAAACAAACAAATATAATATATTGGGGCGCTAGGTGGCGCTCGACCAAGATGGCCGCACACCTGTGAGGCTCTGGCTGCTTGGCGGCATAATCCTTCACTAATCCTTATTACTTCCCATTGATCCTGCCTATAGAGCCTGCCGCCTGATCCTCAACTCACCCTCTGCCTCCGGTGCGAATCTCGGGACCCGCTGCCCTCTGCAAGCGACTCCAGTGCCAGCCTTTGTTGTAAGCGGGGTGAGCGTGTGGTCGAGCCTGGAGCCTTACGCGGCCGCCGTCGCGATGCGAGCTCCGAGGCTCCCACGTGGTGTTAGGCCCCATCGCTCAACTGGAGCTCATCCTACTGCCCGCTCTCAGCGCCCGCAGCTCTGATATCGGACATGGGTGGAGGCTGACTCGTGGATGTTACCAACTAATGCGGTGAGTGCGGCGCGGGGCCTTCAGCCTGCCATAATTATTCAAACTACGAGAGGGCCACTGAAGGCCTTTCCCGCTGCGCCATTGCCGGAGATCAGCTGGCCCTGCGGCGTGCTTCCCTCTATGCGCCTGCCGCCTCTAGAGACTTACCCACGCTCAAGTTGTGTCATGCGGCAGCAGGAGCACCTTTGGAACCCAGTGACGTGCCGCTGCTCTGCTTCTTAGGCGCCGCTCTACACCGGACCTCTTCCCGCTCTGCTAGGGGCTCTGGGAGTGCGCTGTCCCCTCACCTTGATTGCCTCTGGGCGCGCTCCCTTACATCAGTGCGTGGCCCACATCCTCATCTGGGGCCCCAGCTCTCCTGTTGCAGGGAGCACTGTAGGAGCCATATACAGGGGGAACAGAAACCCAAGAACAAAAACACCCACAAGCTGCGGAGTCCCTTCCACGATGCGAGGTGCTGGGGCCTGCATCCCATTGTAATTCCTGTGCATACCTGGCGTACATCCCGCGCCGTTGGGCGCACACTGGCACGTTTCTCCAAGAACCAACGCTTACTGAGGGCCACCGAAATGGTTGTTACTGGCTGCTGCATGCTCTATTTACTTCGGCGGTGGCTGACACTGGTCTTCTAATCTGGCTCATCATTACCGGTACGTTGTTGGGGCGTCCCATGCCTTTGTTCTTCCTTCAGCATCAGCGGCACTCACCTGACTCATCTTTCAGCGCTGTATCAGGTATGCAGTTTCCTCATCCCTTGGATCAAGGAATATTGAATTAGAGTGCCTAATCTCTGCTCCACGGACTGCCAGCTTAACCTCGCAGTAGGCCCTCGTCCACGTATCCTGGGCTACTTACCCACTCGCTGTTTGCTTCCATCTTCTCCCACTGCGGGTCGTTATCTGATGCAATGGCCAGTGGGCCATAGGGAGGCCAACTAACCCTCTGACTGCTTCCATCTCTTACAACGCTGCTGGCTCCTCTCCGCTCCTAAATAGAGACATATCGATCATCATTCCTGGTGGTGGAGATGGCTTTTTCTGATATCGGGCCCTCTCTGCCCCTGCGGAGGCACCTGACACTGCTGCCAATTGCTCCTTCTTTTTCCTGCAGCCCCAGTGGCCACCGCTGGAGCGATCTTCGCTGCTGCCAGTGTCGCTTCATACACCGCTTTCTCCTCCAGCTGCAATGGGGAAGCCAGATGGACACCAGCCTGAACTTCTTTTTGACGCCAAGAAGGCGGTTACACGCTCAAACTCGGAAGAATCCGTCCACCCTAGTGGAGAGCCATCACAGATGCAACCTTCAACCCCTGGAAATGAGGTCAAAACCTTGCTTCTTGCTATGCAACATAGCCTTACCGATCTCTCTGGGAAAATGGATACCATGAATAGTCGGTTAGACTTTTTAATCCAGAAGGTGGATAAACATGATGAGCAGATCAAGGAGGCAGAGCATCACATATCAGACAACGAGGATACCACATCACAGCTGCAGCTCCAGATGTCGCAGATGGATAAGCTTCTTAAAGTTATCGCTGCAAAAAATGAGGACCTCGAAGCTCGCAGCCGCCGAAATAACATTCTTATAATAGGTATGCCGGAGAGCACCAACACGGGCCGCATGGAGGATTTCGTTGAGTGCCTCCTGAAGGGTGCTTGCGGCGAGGACGCCTTCTCCTCACAGCTCATCGTGGAACGGGCACATCGCTCCTTGGGACCCCAGCCCCCACCAGGCGGTGTTCCCCGGCCTATTGTGGCTCGACTCCTCAATTACCGAGATCGTTACTCTACGCTTAAAATGGCCCGTGAGAACAAGTCGCTGCAGTAAGAAGACACTGAATTCACCATCTTCCCAGATATCACCATTGCGGTACAATAAGCACGACGCAAATTCCTTGTGGTCAAGCAAAAGCTTCGGAAGGCGCAGATCGAATATGGACTCCTGTATCCGGCATGCCTGCGAGTCACATATCAAGGCAAGCACTCCATCTTCACCAACCCGCACCAGGTGGAGGACTTCCTCAAGTCTGTCAAACGAAGATCCCCGCGTGGAGCCTCCGGCGACCGTGCCTCCAGATCTCCATCTCCTACTACAGATTGACCCCTCAGGAAGACATTGCAACCTTGAGTTCCTTTTTTTGTATCTCACATGCTCTGCACCGATTGCTGGTTTCATTTGCTCAATTGTAGATGTGAACTTGTTGCCTGAGTCTGGCATGAGGAACATTCCACTTTTCTACACTGGTCTTGATCGTATCCAGCTCATCGCGGACAGATAAGTGTTGCATCCATCAAAAGGGCTCTGCATGTTGGAATGGTGGGCTCAATATATGTTGTAGATTCAGTACTGGACCATGCCAAGCACCCTCCCTTCTCACCCCCCATCCCCGTTCCACTGGGCAACTGCTTAGCAGTTTTGGGAGAAGGGAGGATGTCGTGACTCACAAGCGACCCCCCATATGGGCGATCCCCCTTGTTAACTGTATTTTTGTTGGACTTACTTGACCTGGACTGTAATGTCACGGTTTTCTTGGGTCTTGGGTGGGCAGTATACTACCAGCACGATTGGGGTGCTGTTGTGGGTGGGGGTGGGGATTGTTGTTTTTAATGTTACCTGCGTGATCCACCAGCAGATAGTCATGCCAGCACACTTTGAGATAGCCACGTATTGTCCTCTCCTCCATGACATCTCTTGCCACCTGCCTCTCCCCGGGTAATGCCTCCACCTCCTGAACTGTTACGAATAAATTTGCTCACGTGGAATGTTAGAGGCCTCGGGGACCCACGTAAATGTCGACAAATCCTTACTTACCTCGATAGGCATCAAATACATGTCGCCATGCTCCAGGAGACACACGTTGACCCACGCCGCTCTCCCCGATTCGGGAGCAAGTGGGCTTCCGACCGAGTGTTTTCCTCCTATTCTACATACTCACGGGGTACCTTAATTTTAGTTAAAAAGAACACGCCCTTCATCCTGGGCGGTACTTTTAGTGACCCTTCTGGTAGGAGTTGTATGCTCTGGGGCACATTGGGCACACAGTCGGTTACACTTGTCTGTTGTTATGGGCCCAACACCGACGATCCGGATTATTTCACAACCCTCTGGGGGCAAATCCTTAAAGTGGGATCTACCCATGTCATCTGGGGGGGACTTTAACACTGCCCTGTGCCCTTCAGCCGATAGGTCTAATCCTCTTCCTCACCATTACACCAAAACTTACGAGACACTAGCGCGCCTGCTTCCTGACCATGGGCTTATTGATGTATGGCGCCATGTGCACCCTGATGGGAGAGAAGGTACCTATTACACAACAGCACACGTTTCCTGGTCACAACTCGACTACTGGATTATTTCCCGTGGGGTTGCTCCTTTGATCCTCTCGGTAGAGCACCTGACCAGAACCTATTCAGATCATGCCCCAGTATACATGACAATTGCACCCCCTAACTCGATTGCCACTCCACGAAGCTGGCGGCTTATGCCTGAGGCGCTTTTGGATACCATCTTGGTGGAGAAGTGTGGCTCAATGGTTAGAGCGGCAGACCCTGATGCAGAGATCTGGCCCGGGACCAGGGTTCAATTCCCGCCTCGGCGGGTCTTGGGCTCAATTTCCTCGGACCTGATAATTCTCGCCTCGGTGCCTATTCTAATCATGGGTCCCACTCTGCAACTCTGGGCAATAGCTTGCTTAACTCCACAACGGCCCCAACAGCGCTGGGATGCCTGGCTTCACCTTGGGGGTGCCCAGGAGTTGACATTTCACAGGGAAAAGCCAGGAAGGGTTCCACAGCGGTATGCGTACAGCGCCAGGAATCCCCAGTTGGGGTATCAGTGCGCTTTACAAGTACAAATTCATTTCATTTCATCTTCAAGATGGAGCTTGGGGAGGAGATTGCTGATTTCTTTAGGAGGAATAAAGGCTCAGTCACACACATGAGCACGATCTGGGAGGCTTTGAAAGTTACGGTGCGTGGCTTCTGTATTTTGAAAAGCTTCGGAGTCCTCAGAGATATCCGTCGCAGCCTGCGCCAACTCGAAGGGAAGTTGAAACAACTGGAAAAAGATATGTGGCATGATACATCGGGAGCTCAGAAGGTTACACTTAGGGACAAACTCCCTGAGTATACCACCACGGCTGAGCGGGAAGCCCGATTTCGCGGCAAATACTTCATTGCCCTTAGGTATGGGGAGGGGGAGAGGCCCGGCAGGGCACTAGCAATGGAAATTCGCTTACCCCGCTTTTCTAATTATATTTTGGACATAATAGATAGCACAGGGGTGCGCCACAGAGATAGTCTCGCAATCTTGCACACGTTCACTGAATTCTACCCAGACCTCTAAATCACTCGTAGGACAGAACCCCCTGATTTTTCTCATTATCTTGAAGATATAGCACTGGGTTGGTTAGGGGACATACAAAACAGAGTGAGAGGAGGGTCTGAGGGAAGAATTTTATAGACCTGCGTGAACTAAATCCCCATTCCATACATGACAAACACAAGAGTCCGCGGGTCTAGTGAAAAGTGCAAACAGTACAGAGGGCAAAAGTAACAACAATAATAACAGGAAGTCCTATTTAAGAGGACGGAATCCCATCACCCACCGGAGTGGCATGCTTCATCATCTGGGATCTCCTCTTGGCTGCAAACCTAGTGCAGCCAAGGAGCTACAACTCCTTCACTATGATGGAGGAGCTCGCAGATGTTTTATTGCGATCAAAATGCTAGATCTTCTAAGATCAATGGAGCATAACAAAGTATAAGTAAAAATATATAATGCAGTGTACGATGTGATTTAAAATTGGCAACCAGGAGAAAAAAGTTTTATTAAGTATCTCTTGGGGTCAAAAGTTAAAAACAGTGCAGGCGCGACCTAAAAAAATTTGCGAGCGCGCTGGTCAGGGTAAAGGGTCTACATGTTTCAGCCAATCATGATCACAATGAGATCATGGCCTTCCTCAGGACCTAGATGATACTACTACTGTAAAAAATCAGGTGTGAATAAACAAGTGTAAAAAACCAAAGCCAGTAATTTTAAAACTGGATAAAGGAAGCGATACAACCTACAATCACCTGTTTAATACTTTTAGTAGAGACTACAGGAATGTTGTTGATACCTGTGAAAAAAAGAAAAACAAGGGTGATCATGTAACATGATCCAAACAAAGTAGTATGCAAATGTACTGTCTATACTTTAAAGAGCATCCTCAGTCAATGAGTTGTTCTCTACAATATTAATTTATATTTTAAAGATAAAAATAAAAATAAAAGTTCTCCTTACCCGTAAGAATATGGGTGGACTTCTCACCACTCCTGGTAACAACTCAGGGCATGAGGCAACGCTCTGTAGACAAGGGGAGAAAAGAAACAAGAACTGTAGTCAGTGGTCCAGGGTCTGGACCCACCACCAGTGCTTAAATCACTTCTCATTCAACCTTCTCGGTTTGCTATGGACTTAACAAAATGGCATAGTTAGTGATAGATGCTGGTAATGAAGATGGCAAAATAAACTGAAAGTTTTATGAATACAGTGCTCTAGGGCCGCAATGTTGGGGCTTCATATCTTGACAACTAATGCCTAGGAGGCAGCGTAATACACTAGCTGTCTATCTTTGCCAGATTTACCAGAAACTCTAATAAAATCAATGGAGTCTAAAACCAACATGCACTAAAGGCTTTTAGGGGCAGTTAAATCATGCTACCTGGCGCTCTATGCTGCTGTAGGGCACGGCGTTTCAAATAGCAAATGAAAGTGAAGGAGAGACTCGTTTGCCATGAAATAGAGCCTCTAAACATGCCGCCTCACTCACCTCTCCGTCGCTACCTTGGACCGTCATCCGGTTGTTCCGAGCGGTAGACGACGGTGGGGAGCGCGGTTTTTATTTTGTGAATAATTATGAGAACACCGAACATCTGTGCGCAACCCTAGCATCGCACACCAAACGCGTCAGGGATTGCTAAACAACGACGTAATGAACTACAAAAAACAGCTGAGTTTGGGGGGAAATGTAGTTCCGTGAGCACACTAAATGCGGCAAGGATCGCTCAGCAACGTACGCCCATTACGTGCTCTGCCATACGCTGCAACATGATGAAACTACAAATAACCGCTAGGTTTGATGGAAAATGTAGTGCCGTGAGCACTCAACCGCGTATGATTAGACGAAGGCATTAGAAAAGTAATGCGTTCATACGTATCTCCGTGTAATAAGTGCATAAATCAGACGCTTGACCAAGCTTGGGCGGCCTGATATTAATGGACAGCGGGGCTTGAACAATGAATGAGCTGGAAAAAAAGTTTTACGCAACTACAATGGAATTGCGATGCACATTCTAAGATATGAATGGACAAAAGTGGATGGAAAAACCAAGTTTTATAAAAACAATTTTTGTAAAAACAGTACAGTAACCCTAATATGTACCCTAAACACCAAGATTGTAGGGATGTGTTGCTAGGTAGGGGGATCTTAATCTAAATAGTTCCATCCATTCAAGTAAAGGTATAAGCCCACAGTAGCGAGTGGTGTGGATGTCCCATCATGTACGATGTCGCTAGTGTCAAGAAATTTAGCAGAGAGAGTGTGAGCTTCCTTAATGCACAGAAAAGACTATTAATGGTATAACATAGATGTATTCCACAATTACGGCTTACAACGAAGTCCAAGGAATATCATCGTTGAGACCCTCAGAATCACTATGGAGTTTAAAAACCCATCGTTGTTCCTTTCTGAACAAGAATTTGGAGGTGTCGGTAACATGTGCAGGTATGTATGGTTGTTCGAGAATCGTCCAAGCCATATCTTCTGGTTTATGTTTCATTTCCAAGAAATGATTTGTCAATCTCGTCGATTGCTGCTTGCACCGAATGGTGCTTTTATGTTCCATGATTCTCTGTTTGACCTTTCTGGTCGTCATGCCAACATATTTCTTCAGGCATGGGCACGTTATCAAATAAATAACCTTCTCACTGTTGCAGTTAGGGTGTTTTAACTGCCTCCAAGGTCTACCAGTACCGATGTCTACCTTTGTTGTATGTCTAGTTTGAGAGCAGACCACACATGTACCACAGGGGAAATGTCCTTGGACAGCTGGCAAGTTCCAGAGCGTCTCTTGTCTCAAAGGTACCCCACCTCTTGGTCTCGTGTGTACCAGACTGTCGCGCAAGTTTTCACCCCTTTTAAATGAGAAGAGGGGGAGAGGTATTTTGTCTGTTCCTACATTCAGAATGCGCCAATGATTGCGCACACTCTTTTGAATCTTATTGGACAGCGTACTGAATGTACTAACACAGGTGAGCCTGGTCAACGGTGGTTTGGGACCTGTTGGTATTAACAACGCTTCACGATTGTTGTTTATAGCTCTTTTATGGGACTGGCGTATCAGTTTCTTGGGATACTTCCTCTCTTGGAGGTTCTGAGACAACACATTTGCATGTCGTTCATAGTCTTCTTTAGTAGAACAGTTCCTTCGGATTCGAAGGAACTGTCCAAACGGCAACCCTTGGCGGAGGGATTTGGGATGAAAGCTATCGAATGCCAATAGCGAATTCCTCGCCATGGGTTTGGTGTACAGTTCACTTTCCAGACCCCTTGCTGAAGGAAATATTCGAAGGTCCAGAAAGGGCAGGCTCTCTCTGCTGAACTCAACTGTGAAGTTCAGAAAATTGTTCTGCATGTTCAGCCATGTGTGGAATTCATTTATAGTCACAGCGTTTCCTCTGCAAATGACGAAAATATCGTCTATATAGCATCTCCACTCAATAATGTATTTGCGGAAAGGATTGTCCTCAGTGAGTACGTGTTGTTGCTCAAACAGGTGTACATACAAATCGCCAGGCTGGGGCCGAAAACACTCCCCATCGAAGTGCCCGATGTTTGGAGATAGATTTTGTCTTCGAATCTAAAGAAGTTTTCAGTCATCGCCAGCCTGGCACATTCCATGATGAAAGAAACTGGTGTATTCGTTTATATAGGTCTCTGGTCTAAAAGTGATCTCACAGCATCTAGAGCCTCGTCCTGGGGGATACATGTGTATAGGGATTCGATGTCAAAACTGACGAGGAGATCTGTTTCGATGTTAAAATCAATTTCAGGGAGCAATTGTAAAACATCTTTCGTGTCTTTCAGGTACGTGGGCATCTCTTTGACTAAGGGTCTTAGCAAATGATCCACGAAAGTGGATCAAGGTTCCAGAAGCGATCCCAGTCCCGAAATAATCGGTCTCCCAGGTGGTGGCCTTTGAGGCTTGTGCACCTTGGGTAAGGCATAGAAATATGGCATAACAGGGTGTGTAGTTATGAGGAAGCTGGCTTCATGTGCCGACACCCAGCCTTCAGTTCTTGCTTCTTCCACCAAATCGCCTATTTCCTTCATAAGTCTTGCTGTTGGAACTGTTTGCAGAAGACGATAAGATCGCTCATCTGTAAGTTGTCTGAGACATTCTGCACGGTAGTCAGAGGTATTCATAATGACGATCGCGCCGCCTTTATCGGCTGGTTTGATTGTGAGAGAGGTATCCTTGGTTAGAGAATCCAAAGCTTTCTTTTCAATAGAGGGTAGATTGTGGTAATGATTACCAGCCCTCGTGCTCATCTCCAAGACATCATGGGTCACAGCCTTCTCAAATGTTAGTACCTGGTCTGGTACTAAATGGCTAGGAGGACTAAAGGTGGATTTGATTCTCAGGCCACTATCAGTGTCCTCACTGTCTACCAATGTGTCATCCCTTGATTTGTCTTTGAAAAAGAAGTGGAGTCGGATTTTTCTAAAGTATTTAGCCAACTCACACTGAATCATAAACGGGTCCCCGTTGTTAGTTGGAACGAAACCAAGTCCTCTGTACAGGACAGCTTCTTCATTCTCCGTCAAAATATGATTACTCAAGTTCACCACTAATCGGTGCTCGGTCCTGCCGCCTGTGGGCCTTTCTTCATGCTGTGCAAGCTCCGCGGTGATGGTGGTGGACTCCAATGGACCTGCGCTTGCTGTCCCCTTCTCCTTCCTCTGGGCCGTCCTCGGCCCTGCCCTAAAAAAGGCTGATTTTGAAAAAACTGTGGTTGAGGGTTGAATGGCAGCATTTGTGGATGGAATGGTATATTCTGAAAATTCCAAGGAGCTGGTTGCCACCATTAGGCCTGTTGATGACCTCTTCACTGTTGTCTGTTGTTATGTCCTCAACCTTTGCTGCGTTGTGCAAACTGCTCTGTAGAGTCCGAATCACTTGACCACCCCTCTGAACCTGAAGAGGAGTAGTTGGATCCATATCGTTTTCCCTCTTTATTATACTCTGGTGGAACATAATTGTCATGAGTATATCGATAGACCTTCTCCAACAAGAAACGGTCCAGATCTTTCTTGAACTTTTCAATCTTGGTAAGAAGGATGCTGTCTTTGAACTCCTTATTTGATTTGTTGGTTTCTTCGAGATTTTTCTTGTAAGCCACGGTGGATAGTGTGGCTTTAATTTGTCACTCCAGAGTTTGGATCTCTATAAGTATGGTGTCTGCAATGCGCTTGGCAGTACTAATGATTAAAATCAGCCAATCGCGCGTGCAGCGCCATGCTATCAATGACCAATCCTTAAGAAATGTTTTGTCTTGTAAAAAGAGCCTTAGGGTGTTCGTAACAATGAGGCCCATAGGTGCATAATTACCACGGAGATATTCCGTCATAATTGCCCCATGTATTGTCGTGCGAGTATGTGATTTTTAAGGACCAGTAGTTTGGACCAATCATCTCCACTACTGGCCGCTAATGTAGATGTTAAATCAATAATGCTTGGGGTGGTGGTCAGGATAGCTCGAGCTACATCCTCATCAAATGCCAAGCCTGTAAATTCTGCCATAGTTAAGTCTACAGATAAATCAAGAGTTGAAAATACTAGAGCGTAACTACACGTCAGGAAATCTGCGTGATAATTAAAAAGACCCGCAGCCAAAGCTGCTCAAGAACATACAAAACAGAGTGAGAGGAGGGTCTGAGGGAAGAATTTTATAGACCTGCGTGATCTAAATCCCCATTCCATACATAACAAACACAAGAGTCCGCGGGTCTAGTGAAAAGTGCAAACAGTACAGAGGGCAAAAGTAACAACAATAATAACAGGGAAGTCCTATTTAAGAGGACGGAATCCCATCACCCACCAGAGTGGCATGCTTCATCATCTGGGATCTCCTCTTGGCTGCAAACCTAGTGCAGCCAAGGAGCTACAACTCCTTCACTACGATGGAGGAGCTCGCGGATGTTTTATTGCGATCAAAAAGCTAGATCTCCTAAGATCAATGGAGCATAACAAAGTATAAGTGAAAATATATAATGCAGTGTACGATGTGATTTAAAATTGGCTACCAGGAGAAAAAGTTTTATTAAGTATCTCTGGTGTCAAAAGTTAAAAACAGTGCAGGCGCGACCTAAAAAAATTTGCGAGCGCTGGTCAGGATAAAGGGTCTACATGTTTCAGCCAATCATGATCACAATGAGATCATGGCCTTCCTCAGGACCTAGATGATACTAGTACTGCAAAAATCAGGTGTGAATAAACAAGTGTAAAAACCAAAGCCAGTAAATTTAAAACTGGATAAAGGAAGCGATACAACCTACAATCACCTGTGTAATACTTTTTAGTAGAGACTACAGGGATGTTGTTGATACCTGTGAAAAAAGAAAAACAAGGGTGATCATGTAACATGATCCAAACAAAGTAGTATGCGAATGTACTGTCTGTACTTTAAAGAGCATCCTCAGTCAATGAGTTGTTCTCTACAATATTAATTTATATTCTAAAGATAAAAATAAAAATAAACGTTCTCCTTACCCGTAAGAATACCGGTGGACTTCTCACCACTCCTGGTAACAACTCAGGGCGTGAGGCAACGCTCTGTAGACAAGGGGAGAAAAGAAACAAGAACTGTAGTCAGTGGTCCAGGGTCTGGACCCACCACTAGTGCTTTAATCACTTCTCATTCAACCCTCTCGGTTTGCTATGGACTTAACAAAGTGGCATAGTTAGTGATAGATGCTGGTAATGAAGATGGCAAAATAAACTGAAAGTTTTATGAATACAGTGCTCTAGGGCCGCAATGTTGGGGCTTCATATCTCGAAAACGAATGCCTAGGAGGCAGCGTAATACACTAGCTGTCTATCTTTGCCAGATTTACCAGAAACTCTAATGAAATCAATGGAGTCTAAAACCAACATGCACTAAAGGCTTTTAGGGGCAGTTAAATCATGCTACCTGGCGCACTATGCTGCTGTAGGGCACGGCGTTTCAAATAGCAAATGAAAGTGAAGGAGAGACTCGTTTGCCATGAAATAGAGCCTCTAAACATGCCGCCTCACTCACCTCTCTGTCGCTACCTCGGACCGTCATCCGGTTGTTCCGAGCGGTAGACGACGGTGGGGAGCTCGGTTATTATTTTGTGAATAATTACGAGAACACCGAACACCTGTGCGCAACCCTAGCGTCGCACACCAAACGCGTCAGGGATTGCTAAGCAACAACGTAATAAACTACAAAAAACCGCTAAGTTTGGTGGGAAATGTAGTTCCGTGAGCACACTAAATGCGACAAGGATCGCTCAGCAACGTACGCCCATTACGTGCTCTGCCATATGCTGCAACATGATGAAACTACAAATAACCGCTAGGTTTGATGGAAAATGTAGTGCTGTGAGCACTCAACTGCATATGATTAGACAAAGGCATTAGAAAAGTAATGCGTTCATACGTATCTCCGTGTAATAAGTGCATAAATCAGACGCTTGACCAAGCTTGGGCGGCCTGATATTAATGGACAGCGGGGCTTGAACAATGAATGAGCTGGAAAAATGTTTTTAAGCAACTACAATGAAATTGCGATGCACATTCTAACATATGAATGGACAAAAGTGGATGAAAAATCAATTTTTATAAAAACAATTTTTGTAAAAACAGTACAGTAACCCTAATATGTACCCTAAACACCAAGATTGTAGGTATGTGTTGCTAGGTAGGGGGATCTTAATCTAAATTTTTCCATCCATTCAAGTAAAAGTATTAGCCCACAGTAGCGAGTGGTGCGGATGTCCCCTCATGTACGATGTCGCTAGTGTCAAGAAATTTAGCAGAGAGAGTGTGAGCTTCCTTAATGCATAGAACAGACTATTAATGGTATAACATAGATGTATTCCACAATTACGGCTTACAACGAAGTCCAAGGAATATCATCGTTGAGACCCTCAGAATCACTATGGAGTTTAAAAACCCATTGTTGTTCCTTTCTGAACAAGAATTTGGAGGTGTCGGTAACATGTGCAGGTATGTATGGTTGTTCGAGAATCGTCCAAGCCATATCTTCTGGTTTATGTTTCATTTCCAAGAAATGGTTTGTCAATCTCATCGATTGCTTCTTGCACCGAATGGTGCTTTTATGTTCCATGATTCTCTGTTTGACATTTCTGGTCGTCATGCCAACATATTTCTTCAGGTATGGGCCCGTTATCAAATAAATAGCCTTCTCACTGTTGCAGTTAGGGTGTTTTAACTGCCTCCAAGGTCTACCAGTACCGATGTCTACCTTTGTTGTATGTCTAGTTTGAGAGCAGACCACACATGTACCACAGGGGAAATGTCCTTGGACAGCTGGCAAGTTCCAGAGCATCTCTTGTCTCAAAGGTACCCCACCTCTTGGTCTTGTGTGTACCAGGCTGTCGCACAAGTTTGCACCCCTTTTGAATGAGAAGAGGGGGAGAGGAATTTTGTCTGTTCCTACATTCAGAATGTGCCAATGATTGCGCACACTCTTTTGAATCTTATTGGACAGCGTACTGAATGTACTAACACAGGTGAGCCTGGTCCACGGTGGCTTGGGACCTGTTGGTTCTAACAATGCATCATGATTGTTGTTTGTAGCTCTTTTATGGGACTGGCGTATCAGTTTCTTGGGATACTTCCTCTCTTGGAGGTTCCGAGACAACAGATTTGCATGTCGTTCATAGTCTTCTTTAGTAGAACAGTTCCTTCGGATTCGAAGGAACTGTCCAAACGGCAACCCTTGCCGGAGGGATTTGGGATGAAAGCTATCGAATGCCAATAGCGAATTCCTCGCCATGGGTTTGGTGTACAGTTCACTTTCCAGACCCCTTGCTGAAGGAAATAGTCGAAGGTCCAGAAAGGACAGGCTCTCTCTGTTGAACTCAACTGTGAAGTTGAGAAAATTGTTCTGCATGTTCAGCCATGTGTGGAATTCATTTATAGTCACAGCGTTTCCTCTCCAAATGACGAAAATATCGTCTATATAGCGTTTCCACTCAATAATGTATTTGCAGAAAGGATTGTCCTCAGTGAGTACGTTTTGTTGCTCAAACAGGTGTACATACAAATTCGCCAGGCTGGGGGCGAAAACACTCCCCATCGAAGTGCCCGATGTTTGGAGATAGATTTTGTCTTCGAATGAAAAGAAGTTTTCAGTCATCGCCAGCCTGGCACATTCCATGATGAAAGAAACTGGTGTATTCGTTTCTATATGTCTCTGGTCTAAAAGTGATCTCACAGCATCTAGAGTCTCGTCCTGGGGGATACATGTGTTTAGGGATTCAACGTCAAAACTGACGAGGAGATCCGTTTCGATGTTAAAATCAATCTCAGGGAGCAATTGTAAAACATCTTTTGTGTCTTTCAGGTACGTGGGCATCTCTTTGACTAAGGGTCTAAGGAAATGATCCACGAAAGTGGATAATGGTTCCAGAAGCGATCCCAGTCCCGAAATAATCGGTCTCCCAGGTGGTGGCCTTTGAGGCTTGTGCACGTTTTGACGTCGAATCCCTATACACATGTATCCCCCAGGACAAGACTCCAGATGCTGTGAGATCACTTTTAGACCAGAGACCTATAGAAATGAATACACCAGTTTCTTTCATCATGGAATGTGCCAGGCTGGCGATGACTGAAAACTTCTTTAGATTCGAAGACAAAATCTATATCCAAACATCGGGCACTTCGATGGGGAGTGTTTTCGCCCCCAGCCTGGCGAATTTGTATGTACACCTGTTTGAGCAACAACACGTACTCACTGAGGACAATCCTTTCTGCAAATACATTATTGAGTGGAAACGCTATATAGATGATATTTTCGTCATTTGGAGAGGAAACGCTGTGACTATAAATGAATTCCACACATGGCTGAACATGCAGAACAATTTTCTCAACTTCACAGTTGAGTTCAGCAGAGAGAGCCTGTCCTTTCTGGACCTTCGAATATTTCCTTCAGCAAGGGGTCTGAAAGTGAACTGTACACCAAACCCATGGCGAGGAATTCGCTAGTGGGATTCGAGTAGCTTTCATCCCAAATCCCTCCGCCAAGGGTTGCCTGTTTGGACAGTTCCTTCGAATCCGAAGGAACTGTTCTACTAAAGAAGACTATGAACGACATGCAAATGTGTTGACTCGGAACCTCCAAGAGAGGAAGTATCCCAAGAAACTGATACGCCAGTCCCATAAAAGAGCTACAAACAACAATCGTGAAGCGTTGTTAGAACCAACAGGTCCCAAACCACCGTTGACCAGGCTCACCTGTGTTAGTACATTCAGTACGCTGTCCAATAAGATTCAAAAGAGTGTGCACAATCATTGGCGCATTCTGAATGTAGGAACAGACAAAATACCTCTCCCCCTCTTCTTATTCAAAAGGGGTGCAAACTTGCGCGACAGCCTGGTACACACGAGACCAAGAGGTGGGGTACCTTTGAGACAAGAGACGCTCTGGAACTTGCCAGCTGTCCAAGGACATTTCCCCTGTGGTATATGTGTGGTCTGCTCTCAAACTAGACATACAACAGAGGTAGACATCGGTACTGGTAGACCTTGGAGGCAGTTAAAACACCCTAACTGCAACAGTGAGAAGGTCATTTATTTGATAACGTGCCCATGCCTGAAGAAATATGTTGGCATGACGACCAGAAAGGTCAAACAGAGAATCATGGAACATACAAGCACCATTCAGTGCAAGAAGCAATCGACGAGATTGACAAACCATTTCTTAGAAATGAAACATAAACCAGAAGATATGGCTTGGACGATTCTCGAACAACCATACATACCTGCACATGTTACCGACACCTCCAAATTCTTGTTCAGAAAGGAACAACAATGGGTTTTTAAACTCTATAGTGATTCTGAGGGTCTCAACGATGATATTCCTTGGACTTCGTTGTAAGCCGTAATTGTGGAATACATCTATGTTATACCATTAATAGTCTGTTCTGTGCATTAAGGAAGCTCACACTCTCTCTGCTAAATTTCTTGACACTAGCGACATCGTACATGATGGGACATCCGCACCACTCGCTACTGTGGGCTTATACCTTTACTTGAATGGATGGAACTATTTAGATTAAGATCCCCTACCTAGCAACACATCCCTACAATCTTGGTGTTTAGGGTACATATTAGGGTTACTGTACTGTTTTTACAAAAATTGGTTTTTATAAAAATTGGTTTTTCCATCCACTTTTGTCCATTCATATGTTAGAATGTGCATCGCAATTCCAATGTTGTTGCTTAAATTTTTTTTTCCAGCTCATTCATTGTTCAAGCCCCGCTGTCCATTAATATCAGGCCGCCCAAGCTTGGTCAAGCGTCTGATTTATGCACTTATTACACGGAGATTATTATGAACGCATTACTTTTCTAATGCCTTCGTCTAATCATACGCGGTTGAGTGCTCACGGCACTACATTTTCCATCAAACCTAGCGGTTATTTGTAGTTTCATCATGTTGCAGCGTATGGCAGAGCACGTAATGGGCGTACGTTGCTGAGCGATCCTTGCCGCATTTAGTGTGCTCACGGAACTACATTTCCCACCAAATTTAGCGGTTTTTTGTAGTTCATTACGTTGTTGCTTAGCAATCCCTGACGCGTTTGGTGTGCGACGTAGGGTTGCGCACAGGTGTTCGGTGTTCTCGTAATTATTCACAAAATAAAAACCGCGCTCCCCACCGTCGTCTACCGCTCGGAACAACCGGATGACGGTCCGAGGTAGCGACGGAGAGGTGAGTGAGGCGGCATGTTTAGAGGCTCTATTTCATGGCAAACGAGTCTCTCCTTCACTTTCATTTGCTATTTGAAATGCCGTGCCCTACAGCAGCATAGAGCGCCAGGTAGCATGATTTAACTGCCCCTAAAAGCCTTTAGTGCATGTTGGTTTTAGACTCCATTGATTTTATTAGAGTTTCTGGTAAATCTGGCAAAGATAGACAGCTAGTGTATTACGCTGCCTCCTAGGCATTAGTTGTCGAGATATGAATCCCCAACATTGCGGCCCTAGAGCACTGTATTCATAAAACTTTCAGTTTATTTTGCCATCTTCATTACCAGCATCTATCACTAACTATGCCACTTTGTTAAGTCCATAGCAAACCGAGAGGGTTGAATGAGAAGTGATTTAAGCACAAGTGGTGGGTCCAGACCCTGGACCACTGACTACAGTTCTTGTTTCTTTTCTCCCCTTGTCTACAGAGCGTTGCCTCACGCCCTGAGTTGTTACCAGGAGTGGTGAGAAGTCCACCGGTATTCTTACGGGTAAGGAGAACGTTTATTTTTATTTTTATCTTTAGAATATAAGTTAATATTGTAGAGAACAACTCATTGACTGAGGATGCTCTTTAAAGTACAGACAGTACATTCGCATACTACTTTGTTTGGATCATGTTACATGATCACCCTTGTTTTTCTTTTTCACAGGTATCAACAACATCCCTGTAGTCTCTACTAAAAAGTATTACACAGGTGATTGTAGGTTGTATCGCTTCCTTTATCCAGTTTTAAATTTTCTGGCTTTGGTTTTTTACACTTGTTTATTCACACCTGATTTTTTGCAGTAGTAGTATCATCCTGGTCCTGAGGAAGGCCATGATCTCATTGTGATCATGATTGGCTGAAACATGTAGACCCTTTATCCTGACCAGTGCGCTCGCAAATTTTATTAGATCGCGCCTGCACTGTTTTTAACTTTTGACACCAAGAGATACTTAATAAAACTTTTTTCTCCAGGTAGCCAATTTTAAATCACATCGTACACTGCATTATATATTTTCACTTATACTTTGTTATGCTCCATTGATCTTAGGTGATCTAGCTTTTTGATCGCAATAAAACATCCGCGAGCTCCTCCATCATAGTGAAGGAGTTGTAGCTCCTTGGCTGCACTAGGTTTGCAGCCAAGAGGAGATCCCAGATGATGAAGCATGCCACTCCGGTGGGTGATGGGATTCCGTCCTCTTAAATAGGACTTCCTGTTATTATTGTTGTTACTTTTGCCCTCTGTACTGTTTGCACTTTTCACTAGACCCGCGGACTCTTGTGTTTGTTATGTTTGTTTAGGGGACAACCAAAGGGAATTCTTAGCGGCACCATTTGAAGATGATGAGCTCAGAGCTGCCATCATGCATATGAAATCGGGAAAGGCCCCGGGCTCCAACGGACTTCCCATCAACTTTTATAAGTCGTACCTCGATCAATTACTTCTGGTGCTGAAAGAAGTGTACATGGAGGCTCAGGAGTCACAGATCCTTCCAGGCTCGATGAGAGTGGCACTTATTACCTCCCTCCTGAAACCTGGCAATCCCCCAGACCGCTGTGATTCTTATCGGCCCCTCTCCCTCATCAATACAGATGCGAAAATTCTTGCAAAATTATTAGCTAACTGCCTTAGTCTATTGATGGAGAAATTAGTATTGCCAGATCAGGCGGGTTTTATCCCCGGCAGGGCGACCTCCCACAACCTCCGTACTCTCTTCTCCATTTTGCAGAATGTCGATCCGCAACTGGCACTAGTGGCGGTCTTCTTATATGCCACGAAGGCCTTTGACTCTGTGGAATGGGACTACCTTTTTACTATTCTTCAAGGCATGGGGCTCCCCATAGGTTTTTTAGCATGGATACGCCTCCTCTATACTTCTCCAACGGCAAAAGTTTTGATTAATGGTCATACCTCCTCTTCCTTCCCTCTCACCCGGGGTACCCGGCAGGGCTGCCCCCTTTCCCCCCCTCCTATTTGCCCTTGCCGTAGAACCCTTGGCGGCCAAAATCAGGCAACACCATCAAGAAAAGGCCCTCCACTGTTTTCTTCGCCCGATCCTCATCTCCCTTTACGCGGACAATGTTACCTTGTATGTTAAGGAGCCACTACAGAACCTCAACCCGCATCTCCAGGAGTTCATTAGATTCAGTGGTCTCTCTGGCATCCACATAAACTGGGCCAAATCCCAACTTTTCCCACTCACTGCTTCAGTGACGCCATTCCCCACTGACTTTCCCATTGTATGGTGCTCTACTGAAGTGAAGTATTTAGGGATACACGTCACCATTGATCGCGAAGAATTGATGAGGCTTAATTATGGGCGTACACTGGAGCATATCACTAGCAGTGTAACAAGATGGAACGCTCTCCCCCTCACTATGGCGGGACGCATCCCCCCTCATTAAAATGATCATCCTCCCCAAGCTCTTATATTTGTTTTTAAATATTCCATATGACCTGGGCAGGCACTTCTTCTCTTTGCTCCGTTCGGAGTTAATAAGACTGGTTTGGGGCGGCAAACAGCCCAGTTTACAGTGGGACACACTTGCACGTCCCTACTCTCAGGGGGGATTCGATGTCCCCAACTTTGAACTGTATTATCTCTGTGCTCAAGCACATTATGCCCATTATTGGTTCCACCCGCCCAGATACACGCCTCATGTATCAACTGAACACTGGCTTGCGGACCCTATCCCGCTAGACGGGGCCATACTGACTGCACTCACACCTCGCACGCCCTGCCCGACCTCTGTAGAATGCACGGTTAAAGCATGGCACCGCATTGCTCGCCGCTTACAAGCTCCCATGCTATACTCCCTGTTACTCCCACTTACATATCATCCGAAGATGCCTGTCCTGCAAGAGGGCGCCTTTAAAAAGACTAAAGCTAAACACAACATTCATTGCTGGGGTGACCTTTATCTAAATGGCACGTTTCGCACTTTGCAACAGCTATTTCGGGATTCACCGCCTTCCCCCATGGATATTTTCCTTTATGTCCGACTACGGCAAGGTCTTAGAGAGTATACTCCTTCATACCCTCTGGAACCTCTAGGAGTCACCCCATTGCACCACATACTGCGAACTGACTGTGCTTCCCACCTAGTATCTACACTTTACCATAGCTTGTATACTGATATAGTCTATATCCCCTGCGCTGCCCGAGATAAGTGGGCCGCTGAGCTCGGGCATGAGATCACTGAACAACAGTGGGTGTATTGTTGTAAGCAGACTGAACATGTCTCCTCTAGCAGTCGGTTACGCATCACTCACTACAAGTTTTCACACCGCATCTACTATACCCCTGTCAAGCTGCACAAATACAGACTACGAGACACAAACCAGTGCGACAGGTGCAAGGCGGAAGCTGCTGACTTTCTGCACCTTGCTTGGGACTGTAGCTTAGTCCTTCCCTACTGGCAGCAGCTGTTCACTGCGCTGGAACTGATGACCTCCTTGAAAGTTCCACTATCTCCCCTTCTCGCACTTCTCGGATACACAGAGGAGATACCAGTGACATACCGCAAATTTGTTTCATTTAGTCTACTACTGGCCAGACGGCGGGTGGCCTGCAGATGGGGCCGAGGCCGAGCGCCCAAATTCAAGGAATGGATTGGTGACATGACACTTTGGCAAGACCAAGCGTACACTTATGCTGAACTCCTTCCACTCTCGTCACGTCCCCGTGATATTTGGGGCCATTCACATTGTATCTCCTGGAGCACCCAATAGAGGCCGGAAATGGGCCATGATCCCCCCCACATACTGTAACGTATGCCCTGATTATAGATGGTTGACGGGTGATGTCTCTAAATTTGGTTGTATTGGTAAATGTTTTCTACTACCCTGATCTGCTTTATATGACGTGTGCGGGATTTGGGTAAAATGTACATGTTATGAGATGTCTTAGTATTTCAGATTCTGTGTCGTCGCAATATGATGGTTAGATGTTGCTGCTGTGCATGTACCTATCTATGTACTGTCATTATCATGCTGGTGTCTTTTTGCTAAGCTCTAAGTTAAAACTCAATAAACAAATTTAAAAAAATATATATATAATATATAACTTAGTGTGTGGTCACACTTGTTAGTGTTATTATTAATATTATTAAATTTTATTTACTCAGTTATTAAAAAAACATAACAACAGTGTAGCCATTTGTGAGACTTTGACAACAAGGGCTTTCATGGTGTACTATGTACACTCAGGAAGGATAGAAAAGAAGAAGAACAAAAACAAAAATACAAATGTAATGGAGCCTGTTTGGCATTGTGCATCACGTGGGATGCAGCATTCAGGGAGCTGCAGCTGGCAATGGGGATGGAAGCAGTAAGCCAAGAGGAACAAAGGAAAGACATGCAGGCCTATGGCAAAAGCAGCACACTAACTACCACCACAAAATGGCCACCAGCCACATGGTTACTCACAACAAGCAGGAGGCCTGGAAAACAATGAACTCAAGCAGGCCTATATGGCCAGACAAAGGAGGCATGCTAAACAACACAGCTGTAATGCAACAATGCAAAAACAAAAATCCACAGGGCTAAAAAAGGTTTGCAAGTTACACAACAACCACAACACAAACCTCCAGCAAAGGCATTTATTTAACACACACGAAAAAAGTGGAATACCCAAAAACAAACACATTTTGCAATTCAATCCAATGCCATCCATGCCCTAAATTATGTTTAAATTCAACAGACACCACAGAAACAGTTGTTTCATGCACCCAAGAGTAGCTCTGGGCCTATTGGTTGGGAAACCCATTGGCAGACTAGGCCACATAGTGAATCAATTCAAATCAATAATATTGCAAATGTATTAGAAAATGTAGTGAACTGTGCTGCATTTTGTGCTGGGTAAAAGAAGAAAAAAATGCATGTAAATGAACAAGGCATGGGCACACAAAGAAGGCTTGCAGGCCTAATTCAGAGGCACACTGGCTGCCTTCACAAAATGGCCGCCAGCCACATGGCCAGGCTACAACAACAAGAAGCAGTAAGCCAAGAAGAACAATGGAAAGACATGCAGGCCTATAGCAAAAGCAGCACACTAACTACCACTACAAAATGGCCACCAGCCACATTGTCACTCACAAAAAGCAGGAGGCCTGGAAAACAATGAACTCTAGCAGGCCTATACGGCCAGACAAAGGAGGCATGCTAAACAACACAGCTTTAATGCAACAATGCAAAAACAAAAATCCACAGGGCTAAAAAAGGTTTGCAAATTACTCAACAACCACACCACACACATCCAGCAAAGGCATTTATTTAAAACACACGAAAAAGTGACATACCCCAAAAAAACACATTTTGCAATTCAATCCAATGCCATCCATGCCCTAAATGATGTTTAAATTCAACAGACACCACAGAAACAGTTGTTTCATGCACCCATGAGTAGCTCTGAGCCTACTGGCTGAAAGGCCTATTGGCAGACTACTGGGCTAGTGAATTAAATAAATATTGCAAATTAATTCCAAAAGTTGGAGAAAATGCAGTAAACTGTGCAACATGTTTCCTTTATAAAAGATGAAAAATGACTTACAAAGAAACAACTAGGCTCCTACTGAACTACAGGCCACCCACCACAATACATTTAAAAAACGATGAAAAGTACAAAACAAATGTAGGTGCAATGCCCCAATCAAACAAACATCACCAATTTTTGAGCTTACTTGTGAAATCTCAGATTCAAAAGTCCTCAAATCCAATGATACATGATGCAACAGCCACAAAGAGTGATCCTTCCAGCTCTAAATCCAAATGAAAAGTGAACAGGAGATGGACAGAGCACTGGGAGGAGCCAGCTGGACAGGAACAGGAAGTTGGAGACTCTGGGGCACTTCCTTCCTCTTCAAAATAAAAGTAAAGAAAGAAAAGGACTCCTTGCACAAAAAGTACAGCCAAATGTCAATCTGAGGAGTTTTTTAATCCAAATCATCATTTCGAGAAGGTTTTGATGCTGTTCGAGAGAGATTCTTCTCCAGATTGCAAATTCTGCATGTTCGGGATCGCGATCTTCCCAAAACTTCCGCCGGAAGTCAGATTGCGCGCCCGAATGACTTGTTCGCGATCGCACATTCTCGCGGGACAGTGCGGCCGGCTACCAAATCTCATGGCGCTCGCGAACAGATGGGAAATCTTGTCGGCGATCGCAGGCATCTTGGTAAGTCACTCCCGCGCGAGCGAAAACGCATTTTGAGAGCGCGAACACAAAAAAAACTCCGCTCCGCTCTGGAGCGCAGAGTTTTCGGTAACTCCTCGTTCTACGCATAACGGGGCGTTGCCAAAAAGCTGCAAACTCCGCGAACAGAGCAGAGTGTACGTCCAGGGTTACCTGGAACCCTATCAGACAAAGTTGGCCTTTACATATATCAGCCATGAAATATTACAAGCTTTGTCAAGCCTCAGGCAGCCAGTGGCCATACCTTGGTTGGATAATATTTCTGTTTTTAACCAGATTGAAAGCACATTGAGTCTTCCAACATGCTTATCTGCCTGCCTGAGGACAATACAGCCACTGTTTCCGAGACAGAAAGAGCAGCTGTTTCCTCACTAAACACTGCTTCTGTTGCTCTAGAAAAGGTATGCAGGTGTGAACAAGACCATCAAAGAAACTCCCAGAAGTTCCTTTTGATGCTAAGATCAGCTTAGTTAGCCAAAGGAAAGAAGAGGTTGTGGATATAGATGTTGGGAAGTCCTAAAACACTGTCAAATTAACAGTATTTTCTATTGCTGTGCCAGTTGACAAATATTGTTGCCATTATCATGTTTGTTTTCATTGTAACTACTATTCATATTGTGCACACTAGGATAGGCTTTAATTTCAATAAATCCCAAAAATGCTTTACTAGTGTGAATTCTTGAGAGTGTCTATTTATGATGAAAGAGGATATGGATTCCATTTACTATTCCTGTGAGTCTCGACTGATCATTACCTAATATACACCTTAGTCAAATAATGCTAAGTGAGCTGCAAGAAGTTGCAATCCACCAGATTCTCTGTCTTATGTAGATACATTGACTATGTCTTTGGTGCCATAAGATCTAGACAAACTTCTCTTTGGCCATGACCTGGAAGCAATTCCAGAAAACATATAACTCCTATCATACTGTGCCCATATTTTGCTAACTCACCATGGAAAGCCCCGCATGAAGACATACCGTCATAGAATCACATACAGTCTGCACATGTCATCATTGCACAATCAGTATTGGAAGCAACTCAGCCTTCTGACACATCCTCCTATTCTGTTTACTTTCCTGTGGTGCTTGCTGGACTCGCCAGAAAGACTGGACAGATGTTAAAGCATAATAAGCATTCTTCCACATGGAAAAGAAAGTTGCAATGCATGTCTGACACAGTTTCCTAACACACTAGCAGGGGAAATGTATATCAAACACAGTGAGGTTGATATACATGATCATGTGTCATGGCAAAATTTCATTACAAGACTGGAGGCTACAATTATGCATTATTCCTTTAATTCCATTCCACGCAGCCACTTAAATGTCATACATCATAAAGAAAACTGTTGTAGAACAGCACCTTCAAGGCCTATAATAGGCACATACACATAACAGTCTGCCTCTTTTAAATGCGACTCCACATAGATAAGTACCTTCATTTTATGTCCTTGCTTGCCTTTTGCTTGTTTTGCTGACATTGTGTGTGGTTTTTCAATGAGTGCTGATGCCCTCTGGCTTAATTTACCCTTTGTTTTGGATTGTTATCGACTTCAGGCTTTGTTTGAGCCTTCGCAGGCCCCTCCCGATTCCTCTGGCCCCTTCACGGGGACCGAGTTCTCTAGTTTCTGGGCTCTGGGGCATATTTGCCTTTGTTGTCTTTGCCCGGGTGACCCCACACCTATCACACTCGGGCACTGTGGCTTGCTGGGACCAAGCAGGGGATTGGTGTCTCTTTACAGCGGCGGCCCAGATGAGGTTGTCGAGATCATGCCTTCATCACACCCTGAGGGCGCGCTTGTACCGGACGCGTCTCTTTGCCAAAATGCATCTGGGGAATAAAACTTTTTTTTCATGAAGAAGGTGTTTACCGAAGCGTTTCTTCCACATGACATGTCGGGGAAATAGAATTAGAGGAAATCGCTGGGCAACGGTAACGGCTCAGGCTTTACTTGTTTCGTGGAGGCAGCTGATCACGGAGAGACACTGTGACGTCACGAAATCAGTTGACAGTTGCAGTGCCTCCGCAATCAGCTGTCTTCATTGTCTGTCAACTTCGACAGTTTTTTAGTTCACTTTATCTTGATCAATTTTGGTTAACCTCGCCCCTTTTGTTTAAGGGACTGCTCTCTCACCATTAGTTACTGCTCTACTACCATTAGTTACTTTTTTCCCTGATCATTCTAGTTTTCTAAGAGAGCCTTAGGGTTTATCTAGAAGTTGCCTTCCAGGAACAATTCTTAATTTTGAATGCTTTAAGGCACAATACATCCCTACCTAATTAAAAAATATATATATATATATATATTCACTGAAAAAACCATAGGTTTCAGGCACGTTATAGTTAGAAATTAGCATTTAAAAACCTTTGAAATTCACAGAAAAAAACCATAGGTTTCAGACACGTTATAGTTAGAAATTAGCATTTAAAAAACCTTTGAAATTCACTGAAAAAACCATAGGTTTTAGGGACAGTTATAGTTAGTTGGACATTTCACTCGTACAAAACCCGTGAAATTCCCCCGTTATAGTTAGTTCAGCTAACTATAACTCGCGCCCCCGCAATGCACTGCTGATGACGTCACATATTACATCACTCATGACATGGTGACAGAGCAGGTTTCCTGCTCTCTCTTTCAAAATGCAAACCAAGTTTGCTATGACAGGACGGGAGCCGGGAGGCTCCCGCCCTGTCATAGCAACTACAGTGTCCCGGGGGTAGGCACCCTGGGACACTGCAGAGAGCCGGCCCTGGGGGTGGCGGTCCCCAGGGCCATCAAGGGCTCCAGGAGGGGGGCCGCACGGCCCCCTCCCTTCCAGTGCACAGCCCCGGGGAGGTGGTGGTACCTGGGCTTTGGGGTCCGTAACGGACCCCCATATTCAAATCTTTAGTGCCCCGGGAGGTGGCGGTCCTCGGGGCATGTGGGGGCTGGAGCCCCCACACAGGTCAAATTATTTAAAAAAGAAGCCCCGGGGAGGTGGCGGTCCTCGGGGCAGCGGGAGGGCAAAGAGCCCTCCCGCACCATTATTTTTTTAAGCCCGGGGGTGACGGTCCCCAGGGCTTGGGGGCCTTAGAGGCCCCCACATATTAAAAAGAAACCCTGCATGCCCCCAGGACTTGGCCCACCCGGGGCCAATTAACAATGAAGCGCGGAGACCGCGCTCGCTTTTTCTCGGCGGGATCCGCGCACCCTGAGCGCATCCCGCCAATTTTTTTTTTAAATGCTTTTTTCTGCCCAGGGGGTCCTTGAGGGACCCCCTGAGCAGACCTAGGGGGTCAGGGTGTTTCTACCCTGCCCCCTTTGTGCGTTTTGCGCCCTTGTTTCTTCTGTTTTCTTTTCTAATCGGCAGGATCCGCGCATCCTGAGCGCATCCTGCCGATTTAAAAAAAAAAAAAATGCTTTTTTCTGCCCAGGAGGTCCTTGTGGGACCCCCTGAGCAGACCTAGGGGTCAGGGTGTTTCTACCCTGCCCCCTTTTGCGCTTTGCGCACTTGTTTCTGTCCCTCGGTTCTACCGAGGGACTAAATGGCTGCCAACACTTCCTGATTTGGAGTGTTGACAGCCACTTGAAAGCCAATTAACATGCAGCTCGTGATCGGGAGGGTGCGCGCAGGGTGCACTCAGGGTGCGCGAATCCGACACGGCCATAGATATATATGTGATTTTCCTTTTGATTTTCTCTGGAACTACTGAACGGATTTACACCATTTAACAAAAAGGGTTCTTTCTGAACCAAGAACTACCTCTTTGCCAAATTTGGTGTAATTCCGTTCAGCAGTTCGGGCTGTAGCCGTGTCTAAAGTTTCCTATGGGAAAATGAATGGGGAAAACACGTTTTGGGACCCCCCTTTTTTCTCGGACCCCGCTTGACGAATCTCCCCGAAACTTTCAGGGTAGGAGCGGACCGGGCCATAAAGTTTGAAAATTTCACGAAGATTCGTCAACCGGCAAGAGAGTTATTTCAAATAGAATGTCGCGGATTTCCTATGGAAAATAGGTCCTAACTATAACTATCTACTGGCGACCGCCAGTAGATATATATATATATATATATATATATATATATATATATATATATATATATATATATATATATATATATATATATATATGCGATCACAGAAACAACCACAACGAAGACAGGTCAGACCAAGCTTATGTTGGTCTTCAGCCCACATTTTTAACTGTTTTTATTGCGCCGCTCACCTGTTCAGCATTGTGCTGCCCCTGTTCCGCCGTGGCTTGTGCCGTTTGTGCGGAGCGTCATAGCACCACCATTTTAACTTTCACGGAAGCCCTGAACGCAAGAGGTCAGCGCTCCACTCGCTGTCGCTTGTCCCGCCCACTTCCATTCACTCAAAAGGAAGTGCGCAGAGCGGACGTGCAGAGCTGGTGCCCGTCCGCGCCTGACTGCCGCCAGCCACCGGCCACTCTGCCCATTTCTCCCCCGACCACCCTCTACCCGGACAAACCATCTGCAAAGCCACAGCGCCTTCATGGCTATTTTACAGTACACCAGTCAAGAGCTCCACTTGCTCAACAAAACATCTCCCCCTGTGGTAGGCATTACCCCTTCTCAACCGACTGAGAATCCCACGACTCATAAAAACTCTTCATACAGTGGCCAGCCCTCCTCAACAGTAAGCCTTAGTAATTCCTCAAATAATGCCTTAACATCTAACCACAACAACCTAACTGGTATATATTGCAACGCTCGCTCTCTCCCAAAACACGCCCTAGAAATCTGGTCTCTACTAGACTCCGAGAAACCAGACCTCTTTTTTATCACCGAGACATGGCTCCATGAGTCTTCTCAACCCGATATCTCTATAGCCCTCCCCGCGACTATCAGCTGACCAGATTGGACAGAAATGATAAAGGGGCGTAGGCATAGCCATAGCTTTTAGGGCCAATACCAAACTACACACTATCAACACCCTTCAAACAGATTGGGGTGAAATCTGCATTTTTAAAATAAATAGCTCAAACAAGGGGTCTTGGAGAGGCGCCTTACTCTATCGACCCCCAGGCAATAAAGCCCACTTTTCCAGCCATCTAACAGAGGCGATCGCACCACATGTCTTGGCCGCCGATAACTTTTTCCTATTGGGGGATTTTAATTACCATGCAGAACTCCTATCTGACCTGCATTCAAACAACCTTATTTCCAGCTTAAACACTTTAGGTCTCAATCAATTGGTGACTGGTCCCACCCACATAGCAGGTCACACCTTAGACCTCTTATTCACCAACTCTCCCCAGGTGAAGGTCGACCAACCAATTTCTGTCCTATGGTCCGACCACCACTTACTAAAATTCCATATTCAGGGAATTCCAACCTGGCAAGACCCCATGAAATAACCTATGTTAAGCAGGTCCTGGAATAAAATAAACTTAGATTCCTTTTCCTCTCATTTTGTCCCCCCTTCCCCATCAGAATTGGATCTCCCCAATGAGGCAGCTAAATCCTTTGAGGAAGCAATCTGCCCGACCCTCGACAGAATCGCCCAGAGAAAAAAAGTCAAATGCTCTCATAAACTTTCCCCCTGGTTTACTCCAGATCTAAAAATAGACAAACTAGCCGTTAGAAAGGCAGAACCTCAAGTGGAGACACTCAAAAATGCCATAGATAGACAGGACTACAAAATAATACACCGGCGCTATATGGACCACATTGCCGCAGCTAAAAAGATCTACTTAGG
Organism: Calotriton arnoldi; assembly: GCA_963921515.1. Taxonomy (NCBI): domain Eukaryota; kingdom Metazoa; phylum Chordata; class Amphibia; order Caudata; family Salamandridae; genus Calotriton; species Calotriton arnoldi. The sequence continues at coordinate 558,488 of CAWUFW010002393.1, read as the reverse complement.
TGACAGAATTACTCAGGCCTCTAACTCCCACAAAGAACTGTACAAGATCCTGAAAGAATTCACCAACCCCCTCTTGTCTGCTAACTGAGATCGCTTCGCAAGAGTGGGTTGACTCCCTTTCATCCTTCTTTGTAAACAAAATCAACAATATTCATAGGCTCTTCCCTCAAACGTTCCAGTAAACCACTAACTGAGAGACGCACCGATAATCACCTTCCGCATTCCAACATTCTCAGTGAATTTCACGTAGTCACTGAGGAAGACGTCTCATCCACCCTTACGAGGGTTAAATCTGGCTCCCCTACTGACCCAGTCTCCTCTCAGATTATGTCCAAAATTGGACCGGCCATCCTTCCTAGTCTGGTCAAACTCTTCAATCTTTCATTATCCCAGTCTATTGTGCCTTCAATCTGGAAAGAGGCCATAGTCAGACCCATCCTAAAGAAGTCCACCACAGACCTGAAGCAGCCCAATAACTACCGACCTATCTCTCTCCTTCCTCTCTTCGGGAAAGTTCTAGAATCACTGGTCAACAATCAACTATCTAAACACTTAGAAAGCGATAACCTGTTGGACCCCTCTCAATCTGGGTTCCGGGCTTTTCACAACACCGAAACGGCCTTACTGGAGATAGTCGATAACATCAGGCTTTCTCTTGATGCCAGACAATCTTCCATCTTGGTCCTACTTGACATGTCAGCGGCTTTCGAAGCCATTTCCAATTGCATTCTACTGGAGCGCTTATGGGAACTTGGTGTCGAGGGCCCCGCACTGAGCTGGCTCAGGAGTTACCTGACCGACCGTACATCTAAGGTTCAAATAGGAGCCTTTACCTCCAGCAGCCAACCCATTGACAAGGGTGTGCCCCACGGATCCATCCTAAGTCCCACACTCTTTAATCTGTATGTATCTCCTTTAGCCAAGGTTATTAAAGCTCATGGCTTTGAAACAGTGTCGTATGCGGACGACACTCAACTGCTAATCACCCTTGGACCAGATCCCACCGATATTAAATACAGATTCAAGCAATGCATGGTAGACATTAATGATTGGATGACAAACAATCATCTCCAACTTAATGCTAGTAAAACCGAAATCATACTCTTCGGAAATGCACATAAGTTGTGGACCAATGACTGGTGGCCTTACACCCTAGGTTCATGTCCTTCACCTAAGACGGCAGCACACAATCTTGGAGTGATAATTGACAACAAACTCTCTATGTCTGACCACGTCAATCATGTGGCTCGCACATGCTATGGACTAATGCGTAGCCTCCGAAAAATCTTTAAATGGGTCCCACTGTCTTCTCGCATGCCACTAGTGCAGGGATTAATAATAAGCCGCCTAGACTATGGCAACGCATTACTAGCATCCTTAAACGAAGAACACTTAACAAAGCTCCAGGTCCTGCAGAACACAGCAGCCAGGCTGGTTCTTAACCTCCCCCCCCCCCGCTCGTCCTCGGCTCCCAACCTGAAGACCCTCCACTGGCTTCCAATTAGGAAGCGGATCAACTTTAAAATCTGCTGTCTGGTACATAAAACCCTTAACAGACAAGGGCCCCGCTATCTAGCTAAGAAACTGAAAAGACATCAGCCAGCCAGAACTCTTCGATCTGCCAGTAAACAACTTCTAACTGTCCCGAAGATCCGCACTGTTAAGAACGGCGGCATATCATTTTCCAAAATTGCCCCTATGATATGGAACACCCTACCTCTGCACCTTCGCATCGAAATCGATCATACAGGCTAGTGCTATGAGACCTTATGCGCTCAACAAATACCAATACATAACATAACATATATATATATATATATATATATATATATATATATATATATATATATATATTTATATATATATATATATATACTTTAGAAATAATAATGTTGGATCAGGAAATTGATGCCCCTGAAGTTCCACAGACTCCATCTAATGAGGACCCGATAAAAAAGCTAATACAGCAAGAGGTGCGCTCTTGCGTACGTGAAGCCCTAGAGCAAGTTATGGGTAATAAGAGACTTCTTGTGTCTGATGAAGAGGATGATTATGGTTCCCCTTCAGGGGGAGGCTCTGATTGTGGTGTGTAAGGGGGCAAGAGCGCAAAAAGACAATACACATGGAAAAGGCTTCTTTCCTAAGCATCTCAGGAGGTCCAAGCACGTCAAATTACACGGGAGGTCTAAGCACCTCAAAGAAATCAGGAGGCCTAAGCACTTCAAAGAAATCAGGATGTCTAAGCACCTCAAAGACATTGGGTGTCTTACGTGGCACAGATTTGAATGGTGTCTGTAGCAGCACGCTTATTTCAGGTGCTCAGAAAGAATGGCACACAAGACACTAACATGGGGGACGAAGAACCTCTGAATGAGGTGCCACTAGATGAATATATTTTTGATGTAGACCAGGGGGACATAGAAGTGGATGAGCTCCTTACAGAAGATGAAGCTCAATCTACCTCTAAGGGGATATTGAAGGACCCTCTGGGGCAAGAGATGTGTTCCCCTCACAATATCAGGCAAAAGTGCAAAGTGGTCGCGCCAGAATCACGTGGGTAGGTTCGTCAGGTGATCGATCAGAAACTCCCTGGAAAAGGAGGCCCGTAATATTCTAAGAGCAGAGTGCTCAAGGCCAAGATCCATGAAAAAGTATGTTTAACTTCTAACTTGGATCAGGAGTTTATTACTTTTCTTTTTAAACTTGGCAGGCATCCTAGAAATGTCTGGAAATGTCACTTAGAGCCTGTCAGGACAGCCTTCTCGATGTGTTAGGTCCCCTCACTAAAATAATGGATTTGGTGGAGGAGGCCTACATCAGTGAGACTCCTGTGGATGTTAAAGTCCTCAGGGGCTGGAGTCAAAGGGCATCAGTTCTTCTGGGCAAAGCCGATGCCGGCCTCAACCTAGGGTCATATTAACCAATCAGTCCAAAGCTGGCTGACCTTGCTGAGAAGGAACCCTCAGTGAATCCTAAGGGTCTCCTCTTTGGGGAGGATATGATCAAGACTCTGGGCAAGCATGTGGCTATGTTCACAGCCCTTGACAAAGCCCAATTCAGCTTGGGCCGGCAGAAGGGACCTTCCTGTCAGTTGAGCCTCCCAGAGGCCCCAGTATAAACAAAGAGGCTTCTGAAGAGGCTTTCAGTCCGGTGCTTTATCTAACTTCTACCCGCAAAGAGGACGAGCCTTCCGTGCAAGAGGATCCCGATCATGTGGTCAAGACTCAACCATTTTCCAGAGTAAGTACAAAGATTTCTCTTTCTTCTTCTTCCCTGGGATGAGTGGGGGGCCGTCTCAGGTTTTTTTCCGAGGTTTGGGAAACAATTACTCAGGACCCACAGGTTTTGAAAACTGTTCAGGGATTCAAAATATAATTTCTAGAGGTTCTCCCTCAGAGTGCTTCCCCAAGGAATCTGTATTTATCTTAGACCAGCAGAAAGTGGTAGAAGAAGAAGTGAATTCTATGCTACAGAAAGGCACCATAGTGGAAGTACCCTTAGAGTGCAAGGTTTTTGTAAGTATGCTCTTCCTTGTGGAAAAAAGGACAAGGGGTAGAGACCCGTAATAAATCTAAGGGACCTAAACAGGTATCTTGTTTACAGACACTTCAAAATGGAGGGAATCCACCTTCTGAGAGATATGTTGTTAGAGAAGGACTAGCTGGTAAAGGTGGACTTGAAAGACGCCTATTTCACCATCCTTATGGCCCAAGAGTGCCCATGCTATCTCCAGTTCACCTAGCAAGGCCGTCTCTGTTAATTCCAAACACTTCCTTTCGGGCTCTCTTCATCACCTTGATGCATTACCAAAGTAATGAGAGCAGTGGCTTCCTACCTCAAAGAGAGGGGAGGACGTATGATTGTATACCTGGACAATAATCCAATTATGTCCCAATGTCAAACAGATTCTGAAAGATATGAATATGGTGATAACTCTTCTGGAGAGGTTTGGTTTCATAATAAACAGGGAGACGACTATTCTTACCCCCTCCAGATCCCTAGAGTTCTTAGGCTTCACTATAGATACAGTGAAGATGGTTCTTCTTTTACCATTGAAAAAGAATGCTAAATTTTGAAAGAGATATGGTGCATATTGAAACGAGATTCCATAACTTCGAGAGAGCTTGCAAGACTTCTGGGCCGCCTCTCTTCTTCCATTCAGGCTATCTTTCCAGGCCCATTATACTAATGTGCTTTTCAGAGAGTGGGTCTGCAAGGCGGTTTGTGATATGGAGACCTGGTACACCTAGATCAGGAGGCCTGGTTAGAGTTCAATTGGTGTCTGGAGAATCTTGATGCCTGGAATGGCCGGGAGATCTTTGGTTGTTCTCTGTAATTTATTCTGGAGTTGGATGCCAGCCTTCATGGCTGGGGTGCTTGACTAGGTACGCAAGACACAGAGGGCGTCTGATCCCACACGGAAAGGTCTCATCACATAAATTATCTGGAGTTGACCGCAGGTCTTCACTCTGTTTTAATTGCAAATTGTTTTGAGAAGTTTACTGCAGTTCATTGCCTTGTTTTTTTTCAATCTTTTAAAAAAAACACCCAAAAAATCAATAAAAGAGTTTGAAAAGCGCAAAAAAAATTAAAAAACAAAAAAAGAAGGAAAAAAATTGTTCATTTTAGAACCGCCTATTTGGTTGAAGATAGACAAACTTGTATGTGTTGTATGAATTAGTGCAAGGGTAATAATGTCTGGGTCATTGTATGAGTGCATAGGTAGTACCTGAGAGAATGGATGAGTGCATGGTTAGTGTTTGAGTGAATGGTTGAGTGGAAGAGTAGTGCCTGAGTTATTGTATGAGAGCACGGGTACTGCCTGGGTGATTGGATTAGTGCATGGGAAGTGCCTGAGTGAAAGGATGAGTGCAAGGGTAATGCCTGGGTCATTGGATGAGTGCATGGGTAGTGCCTTGGAGTATAGATGGGTACATGGATAGTGCCTGAGTGAATAATTTAGTGCAAGAGTAGTGCCTGAGTGATTGCATGAGTGCATGGGTAGCGCCTGAGTGAATGAATGAGTGCAAGAGTAGTGCCTGGGTGATTGAATGAGTGCATGGGTAGTGCCTGAGTTATTGGATGAGTGCATGAGTACTGCCTGAGTGAAAGGATGAATACAAGAGTAATGCCTGGGTCACTGGATGAGTGCATGGGTATTGCCTGAGAGAACGGATGAGTACATGGGTAGTGCCTGAGTGAATAATTTAGTGCAAGAGTAGTGCCTGAGTGATTGCATAAGTGCATTTGTAGTGCCTGGATAATTGTATGAGTGCAAAAAAACTACCTAGGTGATTGCATGAGTGGAGGGGTACTGCCTGGGAGACTGCATGAGTGCATGGGTAGTGCCTGAGCGAATGGATGAGTGCAAGGGTAGTGCCTGAGTTATTGAACGAGTGCATGGGTAGTGCCTGAGTGATTGGATGAGTGCATGAGTACTGCCTGAGTGAAAGGATGAGTACAAAGGTAATGCCTAGGTCACTGGATGAGTGCCTGGGTAGTGCCTGAGAGAATGGATGAGTGCATGGGTATGTTATGTTATGTTAAAAAGTTTTATAAATCGCATGTACACCGTATTGGTTTCATGGCGCTGCTCTGAGAGGTACCAGAGCCCTAGGGAGTTACTCGTAAGCTTGTCTAAACAGCCAGGTCTTGAGGAGCCTCCTAAAGCTGAGGAGGTCGGTGCAGGATCGGATTTCGAAGGGAAGAGCGTTCCAGAGTCTTGGAGCTAGAACGGCAAACCTAGCACCACCCAGGCGCTTCAGCTTGAAGGAGGGGGTTGACAGGAGGTGCATGTGTGCCGAGCGCAAGTTGCACATGGGTAAATGCCTCTGAATAAGGCTATCCACAAATTAAGGGCTCTTTCCATTCAGAGATTTAAAGATGAGGCAGCAGACCTTGAAGGCGCATTGCTGTGTGGTTGGGAGCCAGTGCAGCTTCCTCATGAGGAAGGTGACATGATGGTGCCTAGGTTGCTGAAAAATCAGTCTCGCTGTTTGGTTCTGTACCAGTTGCAGACGTTTGGTTAGGTATAGTGGGATGCCAAAGTATAGGGAGTTCGCGTAGTCAACATGGGACATAACCATGGCAAGAACCACCTGGATCAGAGCTTCCTGGGTGAGAAATCTTCTGATCTTTCTTATTTTCCTCAACTGGAAGAAGCAGGTAGATATTGCTGACCCAATTTGAGGCTTTATAGTGAGGTCACGGTTAATGGTTACCCTGAGGCTTTTGGCCGAGGCAGATGGGGAGGGGATTGGCCCTGTTGCTTTGGCCAAAAGTGTGGGCCCCAGGGGTTGTGGATACCCCCTGTTAGGACTAACTCAGTTTTGTCCGGATTGAGTTTCAGGTGATTGCTGTTCATCCACCCGCTAATGAATAGCATGGTGGACTGAAAATCACGGACCAAGTCGGGGGAATTGCTGATGGAGAATATTAGTTGGAAGTCATCAGCATAGTTGAAGGTGCAGACTTTCCTCTCTTTCAAAGCCCGAATCAGTGGGAGGAGGTAGAGGTTGAACAGGAGGGGGGAAAGTGAGGAGCCCTGCGGGACTCCGCATGTAGTTCTCATTTTAGGAGCTGTGAACTGAGCAATGCGAACTGACTGGGAGCGGTTTTCCAGGAAAGAACTGATCCAACCCAGGGCTGGTCCCTGGATCCCCGCGTCTCTGACACGATCGGCCAGTATACCATGGTCAACTGTGTCGAAAGCCACAGAGAGGTCCAGCAGTACAAGGGCCTGCGGGGAGCCCTTATCGGCATCCCTGCGGAGAGTGTCCAATACCGTCAGTATTACGGCCTCTGTGGAGATGCTGGGCGGAACCCTGCCTGATGGGGGTCGAGGTATTCAGACTCTTCCAAGAATTCGGAGAGGCATCTAGTCGCGTAAGCCTCCAAGACCTTGGCCAGGTATGGGAGCAGAGAAATCGGGCGGTAATTCATCAGGGTTTGAGGGTCTGCTCCTAATTTCTTCAGGAGGGGGACAACAATTGCCTCTTTAAAGGTTTCGGGGACAAGGCCCTGGGACAGTGACTTGTTCAAAAGAGATAGAGCTGGGCTCGGGAGAACAGTGAAAATTTCTTTTAAAATGCCGGTAGGGGGGCAGCAGTCCCTGGGTGAGTCTGATTTTACTTTAGCTAGGAGATCCAAGAATATCTGGTTGCTAATAGGAGGAAATTGTGTGAAGGTACTGGAATTTTTGGGTGTAATGGGACTAAGCTCGGGGTTTGGGCAAGCTGAGATACTGGCCTTGATCTTTGCAATCTTGTCAATGAAGAAGGCGTTCAAGGAGTTACAAAGGGTTTGAGAGGGGGTGGGTTTGATTGTAACTCTGTCAGGATTGGACAGCTCATTGACAATTGAGAAGATCTCCTTGGACTTATTGGTGGCCGTCAAGATTTTAGAGGAAAAGTAAGCAGCTTTGGTAGTCAAAATGGCTTTTTTATAGGTCTTCAAAGCGTCTAAGTAGGTCCTTTTGTCCTCAGATAGGTAATTGTGTCTCCACTTCCTTTCAAATTGCATAAGAGCTAGTTTTTGGGCTTTTAGGTCGGTGGAGAACCATCTCTGAGCTTCATGACGTCGGGCAAGGTGTGTTTTCCTGAGGGGTGCATATTTGTTGCTAGCTGCTGATAGCCATGCTGTTAAGTTACCTTCGCTATGGTTGATAGAGGGGTGATTGGGTGGAACTGAGTTGGCTAGGGTTTTGATGAATAGGGTTTTGTCAATTTTGTTCCAGTTCCTTGTTGTTCCCCCTTCAGAGGTGGGGGTTTTGGCCGTGGTGATGTTATTGATGGTGAATTTAATTAGATAGTGATCTGACCATGTGCAGGGTGTGACCGACATGGCGGACGTGACGAGGTTGGCTGTCCAAACCTGGTCAAGTGTGCGCCCATTAATGTGTGTGGCGGAGGACACCTGTTGAGAGAGATTTAACCCCGTGAGTAGGTCAGATAGTTTGACGGATTGAGGGCCACGTGATGGGTCGTTTGCCCAGTAGTTGAGGTCACCGATCAGCAAAACCTTTACATGGTCTGTTATTAAGTGGGCTACCTGTTCGCCCAAGGATTGTGGGAAAGATGGCATGCTATGAGGGGGCCTATAGAGCAGGACACAGATCAGGGGGGCTGCATTAGATTCTAGTTTGACAACAAGGTTATCCACTGATGGTAGATCTAGCGGTTTTAAGGGGGTACATTTACGGTCATGGCGTATTATGGCGGCTACCCCTCCGCCCACTTGTCCCTGAGGGCGGTTGGCTTGGAGGATGTAGTAGTCCTTGGGTAGGGCTGCCAGGATGTCAGAGGAGGAGTCCTGAGAGAGCCATGTTTCTGTTAGCAGAAGGATATCAGGCTGCTCGAGCTTGAGTAGGAGAAATATATCTAGCTGATGCTTTACCATGGAGCGGGTGTTTAGATATAGGATGGATAGCCTCCGAGCACCATTTCCCTCTAGCGACTGGGGGGTCCTGCACTGAGGATAGGGCATAGAAGTTCAGGAAAGGATGTTCTATTTGTCATAATCCCATGTTTGACCAGGTTTGTACAAGTAGAGGGATTAGGCAAGAGTATGTCTGAGTGGAGCTGTTTGAGCTCAGCTGGGGAGTAAGCAATTATTTGAGCATGGTAACTGTCCCCTGTCCCCAGACGTCCACGGACGGGCGCAGACGGGCTTGCCTTTGGCGCGCCGCTGGCGCGTCCGCTGCGCACCCGCGCTGCAACCGGCATTAAATGGCCGGTGACAGCCTTAGCTCCGCCCCCCTCCTTAGTGATTGGGCGCCCATGAGGGCGTGATACCAGGAAGTGACTGGGGCCAAAGCCGGGTGCGAGAGGGATCGGCGAGATGAAGGTACATACAAGCAAATTCAATACAATTGGTTAAAAGTGTTAAAAAAGTGTTTAAAAGTAGCAATCTTTAAAAGTTTAAAAGTCAAACCATCGGGTACCGGCACATTAGCTCAGAGTGCCTGCTCCCATGCTGCAACTAGCATTAAATGGCCGGTGGCAGCCTTAGCTCCACCCCCTCCTCAGTGATTGGGCACCCGTGAGGGCGTGATACCAGGAAGTGACAGGGGCCAAAGCCGAGTACGAGAGGGATCGGCGAGATGAAGGTACAGACAAGCAAATTCAATCAAATTCAATACAATTGGTTAAAAGTGTTAAAATAGTGTTTAAAAGTAGCAATCATTAAAAGTTTAAAAGTCAAACCATCAGGTAGCGGCACATTAGCTCAGAGTGCCCGCTCCCACGCTGCAACCGGCATTAAATGGCCGGTGGCAGCCTTAGCTCCGCCCCCCTCCTTAGTGATTGGGCGCCCATGAGGGCGTGATACCAGGAAGTGACTGGGGCCAAAGCCGGGTGCGAGAGGGATCGGCGAGAGGAAGGTACAGACAAGCAAATTCAATCAAATTCAATACAATTGGTTAAAAGTGTTAAAAAAGTGTTTAAAAGTAGCAATCTTTAAAAGTTTAAAAGTCAAACCATTGGGTAGCGGCACATTAGCTCAGAGTGCCCGCTCCTGCGCTGCAACTGGCATTAAATAGCCGGTGGCAGCCTTAGCTCCACCCCCCTCCTCAGTGATTGGGCGCCCATGAGGGCGTGATACCAGGAAGTGACTGGGGCCAAAGCCGAGAGCGAGAAGGATCGGCGAGATGAAGGTACAGACAAGCAAATTCAATCAAAGTCAATACAATTGGTTAAAAGTGTTAAAAAAGTGTTTAAAAGTAGCAATCTTTAAAAGTTTAAAAGTCAAACCATCGGGTAGCAGCACATTAGCTCAGAGGGTAGTGCCTGAGTGAATAATTTAGTGCTAGGGTAGTGTCTGAGTGATTGAATGAGTGCATGGGTAGTACCTGTGTAATTGCATGAGTGCAAAAATACTGCCTGGGTAATTGCATGAGTGGAGGAGTGCTGCCTGAGAGATTGCATGAGTGCATGGGTAGCGCCTGAGTAAATGGATGAGTGCAAGGGTAGTGCCTGTGTGATTAGATGAGTACATGGGTACTGCCTGAGTGAAAGGATGAGTACAAGGGTAATTCCTGGGTCACTGGATGAGTGCATGGGTAGTGCCTGAGAGAATGGATGAGTACATGGGTGGTGCCTGAGTGAATAATTTAGTGCAAGAGTAGTGCCTGAGTGATTGCATGTGTGCATGGGTAGTGCCTGGGTAATTGCATGAGTGCAAAAATACTGCCTGGGTAATTGCATCAGTGGAGGGGTACTGCCTGGGAGATTGCATGAGCACATGGGTAGTGCCTGCATGATTGCAAAAGTGCAGGGGTACTGTCTGGATGATTGGATGAGTGCATGCGTAGTGCCTGAGTGACTTATTGAGTGCAAGGGTAATGTCTGGGTGCTTAGATCAGTGCATGGGTAGTGCCTGAGTAAAAGGATGACTGCGAGAGTAATGCCAGGGTCATTGGATGAGTGCATGGGTAGTGCCTGGGTAATTGAATGAGTGCATGGGTAGTGCCTGAGCGATTGGATGAGTGCATGGGTACTGCCTGAATGAAAGGGTGAGTACAAGGGTAATGCCTGGGTCACTGGATGAGTGCATGGGTAGTGCCTGAGAGAATGGATGAGTGCATGGCTAGTTCTTGAGTCAATTGTTGAGTGCAAGAATAGTCCTTGAGTGATTGCATGAGTGCATAGGCAGTGCCTGGGTGATTGCATGAGTACATAGGTAGTGCCTGAGTGAATGGATGAGTGCAAGGGTAGTGCCTGGGTTATTGAATGAGTGCTTGGGTAGTGCCGGAGAGAATGGATGAGTGCATGGATAGTTCCTGAGTCAATGGTTGAGTGCAAGAATAGTGCTTGAGTAATTGCATGAGCGCATGAGTAGTACCTGGGTGATTGCATGAGTGCAGGGGTAGTGCCTGGGTGATTGCAAAAGTGCAGGGGTACTGTCTGGGTGATTGGATGAGTGCATGTGTAGTGCCTGAGTGACTTCATGAGTGCAAGGGTAATGTCTGGGTGCTTAGATCAGTGCATGGGTAGTGCCTGAGTAAAAGGATGACTGCGAGAGTAATGCCTGGGTCATTGGATGAGTGCATAGGTAGTGCCTGGGTAATTGAATGAGTGCATGGGTAGTGCCTGAATGAAAGGATGAGTACAAGGGTAATGCCTGGGTCACTGGATGAGTGCATGGGTAGTGCCTGAGAGAATGGATGAGTGAATGGATAGTTCCTGAGTCAATTGTTGAGTGCAAGACTAGTCCTTGAGTGATTGCATGAGTGCATGAGTAGTACCTGGGTGATTGCATGATTGCAGGGGCAGTGCCTGAGTGAATGGAGGAGTGCATACATAGTCCTTGAGTCAATGGTTGAGTGGATGTGTGTATACCTAGTACGTCCTTAATTGCATGAGTGCATAGGCAGTGCCTGGGCGATTGCATGAGTACATGGGTAGTGCCTGAGTGAATGGATGAGTGCAAGGGTAGTGCCTGGGTTATTGAATGAGTGCTTGGGTAGTGCCTGAGAGAATGGATGAGTGCATGGATAGTTCCTGAGTCAATGGTTGAGTGCAAGAATAGTGCTTGAGTAATTGCATGAGTGCATGAGTAGTACCTGGGTAATTGCATGAGTGCAGGGGTAGTGCCTGGGTGATTGCATGAGTGCAGTGGTAGTGCCTGGGTGATTGTACGAGTGCATGGGAAATACCTGAGTGAAAGTATGAGTGCAAGGCTTGGGTCATTGCATGAGTGCATGGGTAGTGCTTGAGGGAATAGATGAGTGCATGGGTAGTACTTGACTAAATGGATTAGTCCAACTCTAGTGCCTGAGTGATTGGATGAGTGCACATGTAGTGCCTGAGTGAATGGATGAGTGCATACATAGTCCTTGAGTCAATGGTTGAGTGCAAGAGTAGTGCCTGGATGATTGCATGACTCTGTAGGTAATGCCTGATTAATTGGATGTGTGTATACGTAGTGCGTCCTTAATTGCATGAGTGCATGGGCAGTGCCTTGGTGATTGCATGAGTGCAGGAGTACTGCCTGGGAGATTGCATGAGTGCATGGTTAGTGCCTGAGTGAATGGATGATTGCAAGGGTAGTGCCTGGGTGGTTGAATGAGTGCATGGGTAGTGCCTGAGTGAATGGATGAGTGCATGGGTACTGACTGAGTGAGAGGATGAATACAAGAGTAATGCCTGGGTCACTGGATGAGTGCATGGGTAGTGCCTGAGAGAATGGATGAGTACATCAGTAGTGCCTGAGTGAATAATTGAGTGCCAGAGTAGTGCCTGAGTTATTGCATGAGTGCATGGGTAGTGCCTGGGTAATTGTATGAGTGCAAAAATACTGCCTGGGTGATTGTATGAGTGGAGGGGGTACTGCCTGAGAGATTGCATGAGTGAATGGGTAGTGCCTGAGTGAATGAATGAGTGCAAGGGTAGTGCTGGGTAATTGAATGAGTGCAGGGGTACTGCCTGAGTGATTGGATGAGTGTATGAGAAGTACTGAGTGAGAGTATGAATGTAAGGGTAATGCCTGGGTGATTGCATGAGTGCATAGGTAGTACCTGAGTAAATAGATGAGTGCATGGGTAGTGCATGAGTGAATGTTTGAGTGGAAGTGTAGTGCCTGGGTGCTTGCATGAATAGATGGTTAATGCCTGAGTGATTAGGTATGTGTTTAGGTAGTGCCTCCTTGATTGCACAAGTGCATGGGAGAGCCTCACTGAATGCTTGAGTGCAAGAATACTTCCTGAGTGATTGCATGAGTACATGGGCAGTGCATGGGTGATTTTATAAGTGCAGAGATACTGCCAGGGTGATTGCATAACTGCAAGAGTAATGTGTGTGTGCTTAGATCAGTGCATGGGTAGTGCCTTTATAATAGAATGACTGCAAGAGTAATTCCTGGATGATTGCATGAGTACATGTCTAGTACCTAAAAGAATGGATGAGTGCATGGGTTGTATCTGAGTGAAATGTTATGTGCAAGAGTAGTGCCTGAGTAAATGTATGAGTACAGGGGTATTGCCTGGGTGATTGGATAAGTGCATACGTTGTGGTTGTCTGAAAGGAAGAATGCAAGGATAATGCCTGGGTTGTCCTATTAGTGCAAGAGTTGTGCTAGAGAGAATAGATGAGAGCACAGGTAGTGTTTGCATGAAAGGATGACTGGTGATTACATCAGCGACATGATGATAGTTTTCAAATAGTGTAAAGGTTCAACGTTATTTATATTAGAAACTGTTAGAAATGGGGGTCTCTAGTTGGCAGAGGTAGGTACCTTTGACCAAATAGGGACCCTTGTTTCTAGTCAGGGTAAGGGGGATACACACTTTAGATAACCCCTGCTCACCCCCTTGGTAGCTTGGCATGAGCAGACAGGCTTATCCCAAAGGCAATGTGTAAAGTATTTGTTCCAACACTCACAGTAACACAGTGAAAACACCACAAATGGACACGACACCAGTTTAGAAAAATAAAATATATTTATCTAAACTAACCAAGACCAAAATGACAAAAATCCACAAACAGATACTCAGTAGAATGTCTTTAAAAAGGTTGTTGCAAAAATAAGCTTGTAGATGGTAAATGCGACACTTTACTCTCAAAGTACCTTCGATGCGTAACGCAGAACAAACAAAAGGGTCGCAGAGAAGGCGATGCGTCGATTCTTCCTGCGCTCCTTTTACAATGCGACAAGATGGCGCCTCGATACGTTGCGCCGATCCGGTGCGATGCGACAAAGGGCGTCTGTGGTGCGATGCGACAACGTGGAGGCGATGCGTGCACGCCCGACAGCCGTGCGGCGAAATCGGTGGTTTCCTGAGCGGCAACAGGCCCTGCGACACGCTTCTCCGGTGACGCGATGGCACCCTCTGTGGCGGTGGCACACTTCTCCGGTGATGCAGCGGCGGCACACTTCCTCAGGGATGCGGCAGGCCCCGCGACATGCTTCTCCGGTGATGCGATGGCACCCTCTGTGGCGGCGGCACGCTTCTCCGGTGATGCAGCGACGAACAGCGGCAGCAGCGGCACACTTCCTTGGCGATGCGACGGCGGCTGCTGCGGCGGTGACACGCCTCTCCCTCATTGCATCGCGCTTCCAGCTCCCAACAGCAAAGGCCTCACACACAGTTACAGGCACCTCCTGGCAGGTCAGAACTCCCAGCAAGGAAGTTCAGGGAAGCTGGGGGTGAAGTCCTTTTGTTCCTGGGACTTCAAAAACAGGAGACCAGCTCTTCTCAGGCCCTTGGAGACTTTTCTTCAGATGGACACAGCACACAGCAAAGTCCTTCTTCAAGCAGGGGACACAGCACACAGCAAAGTCCCTTGGTACTCTCCTCAGTCGAAACAGCAAACTGCAGGCCAACCCCAGACACACAGCAAGGGCAGTACTTCTCCTCAGTCTCTTCAGCTGTCCTCTTTGGCAACAGGTTCCTCTTGATCACAAAGTAGTCTGACTTACAGGGGTTTCAGCTCTCATATTTATACCCCAAAAGTCTTTGTTCCCTATGTGTAAGGGGACCTGGACCCAGTCCAAACCAGTTCTGGGTGCACTCTGCCAGTGCACAACTTCTTCCTTTGTCAGTGTGGGCCAGGGTCTTCAGACACACCGCAGGAGGTGGAGCCAGCATTGTGGAAGGCAGGCACAGCCCTATTCAGGCCCAGGTGCTACTCCTCCCACCACTCCAAATGCAGATCGGCCTATTCGGCCTAGTGCTGACTCACCCAGACTCCTGGAGCCAGCCCCTGTCACTCTCAAAACCAGACAGTCAATCCACAAACAGGCAGAGGCACACAGAAAGGTTGAACAAGAAAATAGCCACTTTCTAAAAGTGCTATTTCCAAACACAGTATTTAAAAAACATCTTTACTAAAAGATGCGTTATTAAATTCTGAGTTCAGGGATACCAGACTCCAATTTTATATCTCACTCCTATGGGAAGATATGCAGGCAATATGTTACACAGCATTCCCCATTCTGTCCTATGTGCAAGATAGCCTTTCAATAGTGAAAAACAAAATTGGCAGTATTTCACTATCAGGACATGTTATACACACTAGTACCTTTCACATACATTGCACCCTGCCCAGGGGGGTACCTTGGGCCTACCATAGGGGTGTCCTATGTGTAAGAAAAGGGAAGGGTAAGGCCTGGCAAGTGGGTACACTGGCCAGGTCAAAATGGCAGTTAACAAACTGTGCGCAGGCACTGCGGTGGCAGGCCGGAGACATCTTTTCAGGGCTACTTATGTGGGTGGCACAATCAGTGTCTTTTGCTTTCTCGCCCTAAGTGCGCCAGGTATGCCCAGACGTGGGTCCTGGGCTCACTGTGCCACTGGAATCAAGCTATCCTGGCTGAAGAGGGGCGAAACCCCGAAACTGGTCCTAGGATGCTTGTTTCCAGTCCAGGGAGGACCTGGCTTGGCAGTTCGGGCTGGACGGTTTCCATGAGGCACAGGGTCAAGACTGATTTGCATATGGCCAGGTCTAAACTGGGGTGGCATGGTGAGAAAAAGAATGATGTATTTAACCCATATCTCTTGACGGGGGTGAATGTTTTGATTTGTTCTGCATTCCGTCCATCAATTGTGTGTCTTTTGCTTTCTCGCCCTAAGTGTGCCAGGTATGCCCAGACGTGGGTCCTGGGCTCACTGTGCCACTGGAATCAAGCTATCCTGGCTGAAGAGGTGTGAAACCCCAAAACCGAACCTAGGATGCTTGTTTCCGGTCCAGGGAGTACCTGGCTTGGCAGTTCGGGCTGGACTGTTCCCATGAGGCACAGGGTCAAGACTGATTTGCATATGACCAGGTCTAAACTGGGGTGGCATGGTGAGCAAAAGAATGATGGATTTAACCCAGATCTCTTGACTGGGGGTGAATGTTTGATTTGTTCCGCATTCGGTCCATCAATTGTGTGTCTTTTGCTTTCTCGCCCTAAGTGCGCCAGGTATGCCCAGACGTGGGTCCTGGGCTCACTGTGCCACTGGAATCAAGCTATCCTGGCTGAAGAGGGGTGAAACCCAGAAACCGGTCCTAGGATGCTTGTTTCCGATCCAGGGAGGACCTGGCTTGGCAGTTCGGGCTGGACTCTTCCCATGAGGCACAGGGTCAAGACTGATTTGCATATGGCCAGGTCTAAACTGGGGTGGTATGGTGAGCAAAAGAATGATGGATTTAAAACAGATCTCTTGACTGGGGGTGAATGTTTTGATTTGTTCTGCATTCCGTCCATCAATTGTGTGTCTTTTGCAAGCCCACTAGTAGCATTTGAATTACAAGCCCTGGCACACTTAGTGCACTTTACTAGGGACCTACTGGTAAAACAAATATGCCAATCATGGACAACCAATCACAATAACAATTTACACAGAGAGCATATGCACTTTAGCACTGATCGGCAGTGGTAAAGTGCCCAGAGTCCTATAGCCAGCAACCACAGGTCAGGAAAAACAAAGGAGGAAGAAGCTAAAAGTTTGGGAATAACCCTGCAAAAAGGACCATTTCCAACACAACCCCCTTCCAGCCTAAAGCCAGGGTAGACCAATCAATGCCTTGATGGGCTTCCTGCTTGGGGCGACAGAACATGGAACCTGGCCCGAACAGCAGGGGACTATTCCTGTTCTATGCCTTCCTGAACCCAGTTGGATCCCTCTATCTATACTCTCAGGGCCCAGTAGGCTAACCCATGGGGGACCCTTCTCCTCACCTGGGGACCCCATCTGTGCAGCGCCTAAACTTACTTCAATCAATCAATCAGGGAATTGTAAGCATGCTACTCACCCGTGAGGGTCTCAAGGCGCTGAGGGGGGTCCACAGATCTGTTTAGCCGAAGAGCCAGGTCTTGAGGGTCTTCTTGAAGGTGTTCAGGGAGGGGGCGCGTCTGATGTCTGCCGGTAGCTCGTTCCAGGTCTTGGCTGCAATGTGAGAGAAGGATCTTCCGCCTGCTCTGGCTCTGTGGATGCGCGGGATTTCGGCCAGTGCGAGGTTGGAAGATCGGAGGTTTCTTTTGGGTACGTGGAAGTTGATTCTGTCGTTGAGGTATTTGGGTTCGTTGTTGTGTAGGCATTTGTAGGCGTGAGTGAGGATTTTGAAAGTGACTCTTTTCTCCACGGGGAGCCAGTGGAGACTTCGTAGGTGTTGGCTGATGTGTTCGTGTCGGGGGATGCCGAGGACGAGTCTGGCGGCGGTGTTCTGTATTGTCTGGAGTTTGCGGAGTAGGGACTTGTTGATGCCGGCATAGAGTGCGTTTCCATAGTCCAGTCTGCTGGTGATGAGTGCGTGGGTGACTGTCTTCCTTGACTCAGGGGGATCCACTTGAAGGTCTTGCGGGGGATGCGGAGGGTGTTGAAGCAGCTGGTGGTGACGGTGTTGACCTGTCGGTTCATGGTAAGTGATCAGTCGAGTACGATGCCGAGGTTCTTGGTGTGGTCTGAGGGGGTAGGTGGGCTTCCGAGGGCGGTCAGCCACCAGGTGCTGTCCCATGCAGAAGGGGTGGTACCGAGGACGAGGACTTCTGTCTTCTCGGCGTTGAGCTTCAGGCAGCTGTTGGTCATCCAGACTGCAACGTCTTGCATTCCTTTCTGGAAGTTGAGTTTGGCAGTGGTGGGGTCTTTGGTGAGGGAGAGGATGAGCTGGGTGTCGTCGGCATAGGATACGATGTTGAGGCCGTGTTGTCGGACGATGGCTGTGAGGGGGCCATGTAGATGTTGAAGAGGGTGGGGCTCAGTGATGAACCCTGTGGGACTCCGCAGGTGATTTTCGATAGGTTGGAGAGGAAGGGTGGGAGTCTGATCCTTTGGCTTCTTCTGGTGAGGAATGATCGGATCCAGTCCTGGGCTGTTCCTTGTATGCCTGTGTCGTGTAGTCTGGTGACTAGTGTGCAGTGGGAGACGGTGTCGAAGGCCGCTGATAGGTCGAGTAGGATGAGGCCTGCGGAGTGGCCTTGGTCCAGGAGGGTGCGGATGTCGTCTGTGGTGGCGAGTAGGGCAGTCTCTGTGCTGTGGTTGCTTCGGAATCCGGATTGGGACGGATCGAGGAGGGCGTTCTCTTCAATGAATCGTGTCAGTTTCCTGTTGACTGTTTTCTCTGCAACTTTGTCGGCGAAGGGGAGGAGCGAGATGGGCCGATAGTTCTTGAGGTCGGTGGGATCAGCTGTGGGCTTCTTGAGCTGGAGTCTGACTTCTGCGCGCTTCCAGTCATCTGGGAAGGTGCCTGTTTTGAAGGTGGTGTTGATGGTGGGTTGTAGTTCGGGTGCGATGGCGGCCGCTGCTCTGTGGTAGTTGTGAGGGGGGCAGGGGTTGGTGGGGGCCCCCGAGTGGATGCTTTTCATGGTCGAGGCGGTGCTTCGACCGTGATCGGTGTCCAGTTGGAGATGGTGGGCTGGCTGGTGTTTCTGGGGGGCGGGGGGCCGTCTGTGGCACCTGGTGGATGGTCGATGAAGTTGTCTTAGAGGTTTTTGATCTTGAGGTGGAAATAGGTTCCAAGCTTTTCGCAGAGGTCTTGGGATGGGGTGATGTCTGTGGCTTCGCTGCGTGGGTTGGTGAATTCTTGAATGACACTGAAAAGTTCCTTGGAGTTGGTGGAGTTGGCCAGGATTTTGTTGTGGATGAAGTTCCTCTTGGTGGCTCTGATCTGGTTGTGGTAGTCCGTCATGGCGTCCTTGTAGGTGGTGTGGTTTTCGGTTGTCTTGGTGTTTCTCCAGTTCCTCTCCAAACATCTGCAGGTGCGTCTGGCTTCTTGGAGAGCGGTGGTGAACCAGGCGGCTTTCCTGGGGCGTTGTCTGTCGGGGTTGCGTAGCGGGCGAGCTCGTCTGCGCAGTTGGAGATCCAGGTGTGGAGTTCTCTGGCTGCGTCGTTTGCGTCGTTTGCGTCGGTGTGGTTGTCTCGGGTGAGGGTGGAGTTAAGTTGCTCGTCGGTAACCTTGCTCCAGTTCCTTCGTGGTGGGCATGGGGCTGGTTTGGGTGCCTTGGGTTTGTTGATGGCGAAGTGTACGCAGTGGTGGTTGGTCCATGGCGGCTGCGTTGTGTGGCTGAATTGGACGCTGTTTCCTGCCGCGAAGATGGGGTCGAGGGTGTGTCCTGCTCTGTGGGTCGGTGTGTTGACGAGTTGTTTAAGTCCGATGCTGGCGAGGTTGTCACGAAGGATAGTGGAGTTGGGGTCGCTGGGTTGTTGAGGTGGAAGTTCAGGTCTCCAATGAGTATGTAGTTTGTTGAGGCGATGGCATGGGGTGCGATGAAGTTGGTGATGGTGGTGGCGAAGGGTGTTCGGGGGCCAGGGGGTCTGCAGACGAGGGTTCCTCAGAGTGTGGCTTTGGGGGTGGTCTGGATCTGGATACCTTGCTCACAGATGTGTCCGCACTGGTAGACAGTACCCACCTGGCCAACACAGCGGTGTGGCCCAGTCCACCCCCAGGGTGTGACTCCAGCCCCCCTCCCAGGGGCAACTCTGTCCACCAGGACAACCAGCCACAGTGGCCACTGACAGCTGTCAGTGATGAGAGCCCGGCCTCATGCCTGTCAGGCCCCTCTAACCTCTGTGGCATCAGAAAGTGGGGGGCAGTAGCCCCAGATGCCTGGTACCTTTTCTCCACTTTCCCTCCTGCCGAGTCAGGTATGGCATCCTGACACTGGCCCACCAGCCCAGGGTCCGCACCCTCAGGCTGACCGGAGGTCATGGGTGAGGCTCTCCTCCCCCTACCTCTCCTTCTGGGGTCCCACACTCTCCTCCCAGGAGAGTCACCCTCAGAACACAACTCCCCCACCAGTTCAGGGCCTCTCTCCTGCAACTGGCCTCCCAACCTAGGATCTAAACCCTCAGGTTGAACCGGGGTCAGAGGCGAGGACTCCCTCCCTCTGCACCCCCTTCCAGAGTTCTGCACCCTCCCACCTGGAGTGGTACCCCTGGAAGCCAAACCGGTCAGGACACTGCTTACAGTCATCCTTCCCTCCAGGTCAGGCAGAATCTGAACCTGATCTCCCAACCTTGGGGCTGAACCCCGTGGCTGAGCACTTGCCTGGCACGCCAGGACTTCTGGGGACGCACACAGTATCCCCCTGAGGGTAACACATGACTCACATGTTGTGTGACAGTCTGCCTGGTGCAGATCTCCCAACCCCTGTCCATCTGACAGTGCGTGAAGATCCCCCAGGACAGAAGTGGTGTCACCATGGTCACTCCTAGGAGGCTCAGCCCTTCTGGCTGGCCCCTGACCCACTGGTTCTCCCACTGGGGAACACATCCCCCTCGCACCCCTCAATCTGGACTTCTGCACCCTCCACTTAGGAGCGGCACTGCCAGACACCAGAACCACTGGAGTTCCGTTTACAGATGCTCCGGGTTCTCCTGACACTAGGAGATCCCCCTCAAATGGCCTACTAGTACAGCCTAAGCCCCCAACCTGGTGTTCCCTTAGGGAACCCTCCAGGCCCTGAGACTGGGTTTCGGGCACCTTGGGACACAGCCCACACTCACTCCTTCTCCGCTAAGACAGGACGTGAGCCCCTACACCCCTCCCCCTACACCGGGGCCTAGCTGGGCTATTCTGAACCTCTCCCACCACACAGGTCTGGAAGATACCTGAGCCACTCCTTTTAGGGTCACTCCTAAAAGCTTCTTCAGACCCTCTGGAATCCACCAAGAGGTCCGCCTCCAGCGCAAGCTCCCTGGAATGAGAGAACTCACACTCCGCCGGGTGTTGGCATAGCTCTGGAAAACAGGGACTTAAAGTATGTTCTCCAACAAATGAATCACACAGCCCCCCACAGTTGTTAACCAAGCTGCCCTTTGCCTCACCATCCAGTGCCTCACACAAGTATCCCACACCACTCTCCTGAGATT
This sequence comes from Calotriton arnoldi, assembly GCA_963921515.1. Lineage (NCBI taxonomy): Eukaryota > Metazoa > Chordata > Amphibia > Caudata > Salamandridae > Calotriton > Calotriton arnoldi. The sequence continues at coordinate 537,700 of CAWUFW010002393.1, read as the reverse complement.
GGCAAGACAGTCTAGACTGTCTCTGTCACTCAACCCACACTCTTCTGGGCGGTCTCCACACTCACACACCAGGACTTCTGCCATGGGGGAACCCCTCTCCCTGCACCTCTCATCTAGAGTCAGTAGAGTGTCCTTCCCACCACTAGGAATATGATCCCCTGTGTCAGCTCCCCCATATACTTCAGGGGACACTGCACACCACTGGAGCTACCTCATAAACCTGAACCCCCTGATGTATTTTAACCCGCTCCCTCATGTCAGGCGCCACATCTGTGGGTGTTTGTACTTCTCCCTCAGCACTAGATAACACAATCTTGCTGCCACCATCTGAGCTGGACTCCACCTCCAACTCAGCAAAGCTCACTTCCTGAGCTAAACACATTTCCTTTTCAGCTGAGACCCTCGTGGCCTCAAGCCTCTTGAGCTCCAAATCAAGCTCCCTCATTCTTAATTCATGTGCCAAGGTCAATTTCAGTACTTCCAAGGCATAAATCTTCTTGCTCTCCATTTCCAATATCTTCATCTCGAGCCTCAAGACTTCTAACTCATGATCTCTAACCCTTTGGTTTTCATCCAACTCCTCTGGGGAAAAACCTCTAGCGGAATGGTTGCTGCCAGCCCTGGAGGCTGCTCTTGACACAGGTAGATCCTGTGACCTGAAACCATCCCTTGGTGCATCCTCATCCACATTGGCATCCTCTGCCTCCTCAGCCTCTTTGGCCTTCTGCAGCTCATCCTTCTTAGAGCTGCTCCTCATGGGACATCCAAAATCTTTGCAAAATTGCTTGAGTTGATCTACTTTGTAGGAATACAAATCCTCAATGTGAAACTCCAATTCTGCCTTCTCACTTGCTGCTTTACCATTTTGAGACATGATGCGTGGATGACTCAAGGACCAGATCAAAAATAGAACCAAAAAAAATAAAACACAGTATGTGGTTGCGTAGTGGTCTGCACTAATCTAGTGATGTACACCAATTACTGTGGGTTAAGTACAAATACAAGTTCAAATCCCACCGCTCACCACCAATGTTAGAAATGGGGGTCTCTAGTTGGCAGAGGTAGGTACCTTTGACCAAATAGGGACCCTTGCTTCTAGTCAGGGTAAGAGGGATACAGACTTTAGATGACCCCTGCTCACCCCCTTGGTAGCTTGGCACGAGCAGACAGGCTTATCCCAAAGGCAATGTGTCAAGTATTTGTACCAACACTCACAGTAACACAGTAAAAACACCACAAATGGACACCACACCAGTTTAGAAAAATGAAATATCTTTATCTAAACTAAACAAGACCAAAACGACAAAAATCCACAAACAGATACTCAGTAGAATGTCTTTAAAAAGGTTGTTGCAAAAATAAGCTTGTAGATGGTAAATGCGACACTTTACTCTCAAAGTACCTTGGATGCGTAACGCAGAACAAACAAAAGGGTCGCAGAGAAGGCGATGCGTCGATTCTTCCTGCGCTCCGGTTACGATGCGACAAGATGGCGCCTCGATGCGTTGTGACGATCCGGTGGGATGCGACAAAATGGCGTCTTTGGTGCGATGCAACAACGTGGAGGTGATGCGTGCACGCCTGACGGCCTTGCGGCGAAATCAGTGGTTTCCTGAGCCGCGACAGGCCCTGCGACATGCTTCTCCGATGATGCGACGGCACCCTCTGTGGCGGCGGCACACTTCTCCGGTGATGCGGCGGTGAACAGCGGCGACACGCTTCCTCAGCGATGCGGCAGGCCCCGCGACATGCTTCTCCGGTGATGCGACAGCACCCTCTGTGTAGGCGGCACGCTACTACTGTGATGCGGTGACGAAGAGCGGCAGCGGCGGCACGCTTCCTCAGCGATGCGACGGCGGCTGCTGCGGTGGTGACACACTTCTCCCTCGTTGCGTCGTGCTTCCAGCTCCCAACAGCAAAGGCCTCACACACAGTTACAGGCACCTCCTGGCAGGTCAGAACTCCCAGCAAGGAAGTTCAGGCCAGGGAAGCTGGGGGTGAAGTCCTTTTGTTCCTGGGACTTCAAAAATAGGAGGCCAGCTCTTCTCAGGCCCTTGGAGACTTTTCTTCAGATGGACACAGCACACAGCAAAGTCCTTCTTCAAGCAGGGGACACAGCACACAGCAAAGTCCCTTCGTCCTCTCCTCAGTAGAAACAGCAAACTGCAGGCCAACCCCAGACACACAGCAAGGGCAGTACTTCTCCTCAGTCTCTTCAGCTGTCCTCTTTGGCAACAGGTTCCTCTTGATCACGAAGTAGTCTGACTTACAGGGGTTTCAGCTTTCATATTATACCCCAAAAGTCTTTGTTCCCTATGTGTGAGGGGTCCTGGACCCAGTCCAAACCAGTTCTGGGTGCTCTCTGCCAGTGCACAACTTCTTCCTTTGTCAGTGTCGGCCAGGGTCTTCAGACACACCGCAGGAGGTGGAGCCAGCATTGTGGAAGGCAGGCACAGCCCTATTCAGGCCCAGGTGCTACTCCTCCCACCACTCCAAATGCAGATCGGCCTATTCAGCCTTGTGCTGACTCACCCAGACTCCTGGAGCCACCCCAGCCCCTGTCAGCTAGATCCCTGACCCTCGGTCAGTGATCAGCTCTTCCCCCGCAGCTCCGCTCATCTGCGCTCTGACCTACGGTCCCACTCAGGCAGGGTTCGAGACCCCTCCCTGCCGGGTGCCGCCTTTTAATTCCTTGTATTTTACTTTTTCCGTGCTCCTTTAAATTGTACTTTATTTACTCCTGGCTCCTTTTATTTAAATTTGACTCTTGACTCCTTCTTGGATTCTCCATTCCTGGCTCCTTGGCTTGCTGCCCGCTTCCCCCGGAGCCCATAACGCTGCCACTGCGTAGTCAGTTTCCCGCCGCAACCCGCCCCGCTCCCGCCCACCAGTCGCTCGCCCCTCCCCTACTTAAATGACAACCGCTGCGCGGTCGTGCCAAAGGCGCGCCAAAGGCGCGCCTAAGGCAAGCCCGTCTGCGCCCGTCCGCACCTGGACCGCGCCCAGCGCCAGACCCCCTGGCCCTCGCGAGAGCCACGACACCCGACAACGCTACGACGCCAGCTTCCTCCACGGACTCGACATCGGCCGATCATCAAACTGCTTCCAGGCCAGCCCGAAACTCACCCACGGACCCTTCACCTGCCACAGCTGTAGCTTCACCAGCCGCCGAACACCCGCACGCCCTACCCCACCCGCCAGAGCAGAACGCAACCACCTCAGATGCATACTACTCAACACCCGCTCACGCCGTCGAACTCTGGGACCTACTTGATTCAACCTCCCCGGACGTTGCCTTCCTAACAGAGACATGGATGAACCCCTCCTCGGCACCTGACATTGCCGTAGCCATCCCAGATGGATACAAGATCACCAGAAGGGACCGCACCAATAGACCAGGAGGAGGAATCGCCATCGTCTACAGGAATACCCTCAGAGTCTTCTCGACCTGCACGACAGACACATCCAGCACTGCCGAACACCTGCACTTCCAGATCCATACCGACCCCAACACCACCCTCAGAGGTACACCCGTGTACAGACCCCCTGGACCCCGGCCACTGTTAATCGACGCCATCTCCGACATCGTCAGCAGGCACGCCCTTGCTTCTACAGAATACATCCTCCTCGGAGACCTGAATTTCCACCTCGAGAACGCTGACGACAGCAACTCCGTCGCTCTGCTCGATAACCTCGCCAACCTCGGACTCAAACAGCTCGTCACGACCTCTACCCACACCGCCGGACACACGCTCGACCCCATCCTCTCAGCCAGCAACCACGTCTCCTTCAGCCACACCACCGAACTCCACTGGGCCGACCACCGCTGCGTCCACTTCACCTTCAAGAAACCCACCACGCACCACCACCCACTACGGATCCCCTACCGCAGCTGGAACAAGGTCACAGAAGACCAGCTCATCACCACCCTCGCCCAAGACCCACCGACAAACACCACCGACACAGCCGCCAGCAACCTCAGGCAATGGATCGACGACTGCGCCAACACTCTCGCCCCGATCAAAAAACCCTCCAACAGACGCATCGACAGAAAGGCCAGCTGGTTCACCACCGACCTCCAGGAATCCAAGCGAACTTGCGGAAGACTGGAGAAAAATTGGCGCCACGAAAAGACACCGGACAACCACGCAGCCCTAAAGAACGCCAGCCGCAAGCACCACCAACTCATCCGAGCCACCAAAAGGACCTCCTTCAAGGAACGCATCGACAACAACGCACACAACAGCAAAGAGCTCTTCAACATCGTGAAGGAGCTCTCCAACCCCAGCTCCAGCTTCAATGACATCCCTCCGTCGCAAGACCTTTGCGACTCCCTAGCCAACTTCTTCCACCGCAAGATCGCAGACATCCACGACAGCTTCCACACCCAGACCCCCCCCTACAGCCGCCAACACTGCAGAGCCACCGCCCCCCAGTCTCACCAACCACCTGCTCTCCTGGACCCACATTAACGACGACGTCACCATCAAGACCATGAACACCATCCACTCTGGCTCACCATCCGACCCCTGCCCTCACCACATCTTCAACAAAGCAAACCGCATCATCGCACCCCAACTTCGGAAGATCATCAACAGCTCCTTCGAGACCGCCACCTTCCCGGAAAGCTGGAAGCACGCCGAGATCAACGCCCTACTCAAAAAACCCACAGCACACCCAAAGGACCTCAAGAACGTCCGGCCCATCTCCCTTCTCCCGGTCCCGGCGAAAGTCATCGAAAAGATCGTCAACAGGCAACTAACCCACTTCCTTGAGGAGAACAACATCCTGGACCCTTCCCAATCCGGATTCCGCAGCAATCACAGCACCAAAACCGCCCTCATGGCTGCCACTGACGACATCAGGACCCTGCTGGACAACGGCGAAACCGCGGCCCTCATCCTCCTGGACCTCTCGGCCGCCTTCGACACCGTCTGCCACCACATCCTACGCACACGCCTACACGACGCAGGAATACGCGACAAAGCCCTGGACTGGATCACCGACAGAACCCAGAGCGTCCGCCTCCCCCTTTCCGTTCCGAGCCACCAAGATCATCTGCAGCGCGCCCCAAGGATGATCCCTCAGCCCCACCCTTTTCAACGTCTTTATGGCACCGCTCGCCAACATCGTCCGCTCGCACAACCTCAACATCATCTCCTACGCCGATGACACTCAACTGATCCTCTCACTCACCAAAAACCCCGCCACCGCCAAAACCAACCTCCACGATGGAATGAAGGACGTCGCCAGCTGGATGCAGACCAGCCGCCTGAAACTCAACTCTGACAAGACAGAGGTCCTCATCCTTAGAGCTGCACCCTCTGCCTGGGACGACTCTTGGTGGCCGGCCGCCCTGGGAGCCGCACCCAAACCCACCGACCATGCACGCAACCTGGGGTTCATTCTGGACTTATCGCTCTCAATGACCCAGCAAGTCGACGCCGTCTCCTCCTCCTGCTTCAACACCCTCCGCATGCTCCGTAAGATCTACAGATGGATCCCCACCGGAACCAGAAAGATGGTCACACAGGCCCTCGTCAGCAGCAGACTAACCCTGGGCGTAGTTTGCGTAGTGGCGCTATGCTACGCGAAGTGCACTTCACACTACGCAAGCTACGCGTACCTACGCGAACTGCGTAGTGTGGTAGGGAAAATGCTGTTCGCACTGATTGCACAGTGCCGGATGCTTGTCCGCACTGTGCAATCATTGCAAACGGCATCTTGCACAGTGCAAGCGGTCATTTTCTGCCGCTCGAGTAGATTTGTACTCGAGCAGCAGTTTTCTCAACGCTGACTGGTAGTTTCTCATCGCGAGCGGTCGCGGGCATACACGACCACTCGCAATGAGAAACCTGACCTCCCCGCGTTGAGAATCTCGCCGGGAGGTTTATTTTCCACGCTCGTGATTGGCAACTTGATGTTGCTGATCGCGAACGAGGAAAAAGTCTCGCCGGGATGTCATTTTGCTCGCTCGCGGTCACCAACTTGACGTTGAGGACCGCGAGCAAGCAAAAAATGCCCGCTACACTACGCTACGCGTTTTTGCACTGTGCTACGTGCATTTCGCGTAGTGCGTAGTAGCGCAAACTACGCGAGCGTAGCGTAGTCCTACGCCCAGGGTTACAGCAGACTAGACTACGGCAACGCTCTCTACGCAGGGACCACGATCAAACTCCAGAAGAGGCTCCAACGCATACAAAACGCCTCCGCACATCTCATCCTCGACATTCCTCACCACACCCACATCACTGCCCACCTGAAAGACCTGCACTGGCTCCCAGTCAAGAAGAGGATCACCTTCAAGCTCCTCACCGACGCCCACAAAGCACTACACAACGCCGGACCAGCATACCTCAACAAGCGTCTCACCTTCTACACCCCGAACCGCCAGCTTCGCTCCGCCGACCTCGCCCTCGCCACCGTCCCACGCATCCAAAGGACCTCCACCTGTGGCAAATCCTTCTCCTACCTCGCTGCCAAGACATGGAACACCCTCCCCACACATCTGCGACAGACCCAGGACCTGCTGACCTTCAGGAGACTTCTCAAGACCTGGCTGTTCGAGCAGTAGCTGCACCCCCACCCCCTACTCAGCGCCTTGAAACCCTCACGGGTGATTAGCGCGCTCTACAAATAAGTGATTGATTGTCACTCTCAAACCAGACAGTCAATCCACAGACAGGCAGAGGCACACAGAAAGGTTGAACAAGAAAATAGCCACTTTCTAAAAGTGCTATTTCCAAACACAGTATTTAAAAAACATCTTTACTAAAAGATGTGTTATTAAATTCTGAGTTCAGGGATACCAGACTCCAATTTTCTATCTCACTCCTATGGGAAGGTATGCAGGCAATATGTTACACAGCTTTCCCATTCTGTCCTATGAGCAAGATAGCCTTTCAATAGTGAAAAACAAAATTGGCAGTATTTCACTATCAGGACATGTTACACACACTAGTACATGTCCTACCTTTCACATACACTGCACCCTGCCCAGGGGGGTACCTTTGGCCTACCATAGGGGTGTCCTATGTGTAAGAAAAGGGAAGGGTAAGGCCTGGCAAGTAGGTACACTGGCCAGGTCAAAATGGCAGTTAACAAACTGCGTGCAGGCACTGCGGTGGCAGGTTGGAGACATCTTTTCAGGGCTACTTATGTGGGTGGCACAATCAGTGCTGCAAGCCCACTAGTAGCATTTGAATTACCAGCCCTGGCACACTTAGTGCACTTTACTAGGGACCTACTGGTAAAACAAATATGTCAATCATGGACAACCAATCACAATAACAATTTACACAGAGAGCATATGCACTTTAGCACTGATCAACAGTGGTAAAGTGCCCAGAGTCCTATAGCCAACAACCACAGGTCAGGAAAAACAAAGGAGGAAAAAGCAAAAAGTTTGGGGATAACCCTGCAAAAAGGGCCATTTCCAACAGAAACAAAGAACAAATAATTAAACTTTAAACATTTTTTCACGTTATCATGCATATTGTATTATGTATTCTTACCTTTTAAGTAATTTAGATACATTACTCAGTAGAACAATTTTAGAATAGTATTCTCCTACACAGCAGTAAAACTCTTTAGAAACTTCAACAGTACCTACTATAAAGAAGAGAAAGAAAAACTGTTATTTAATGATAATATATTACAGAAATTATAATATTATATTTTTCAGAACTCAATATAAATTTAGAACTACATAACATTTTCAGATTCCCTCTTTTGCTGATCTCAGATTCCACTTAACTTCACCATACAGAGCGATTTTAATGTAGTATCATCATTGAACAGCGGGAAAAAACACAATCAAATTGATTGCAGAAAAAAAACCAGATCACCATAGAGCATCATCATCAATTTGTGTAGCTATGTGTTTTCCTATCTACACTTTTGTTAATTACCTCCTTCATCTACATTAACTCTATTATTTTTTCAAATACATTTCCCAAAATGTAGACTCTCATTTATATCTGATACAATATAGACAACAAATATATAAAGTATTTTCTTTTAAACACAATTTTCCAAATGCAATATCAATTAGAGCAAATCATTTTCCAAACACTAATTATAAATGCTAATAGTTTGCAGTCCTGTCTACTTTTTGTTCACATCTTCCCAATAGGCCGAATGATGTACTCAAAACTTTGGCCTCAAAAATAACAAATATGAATTTGGTAATTCATAAGCAATCTAGGTTTGAGTTCTAAGTGCACGCACATCATTGCAATGTGTCCATCCTTTATTACACTTTAAATAAACAGTATAGTGTATAGATGTTGTAGTAGGTCCATCATGGAAAATATCAAGCCACTGCTGGAAAAGTTCTTCCTGAAATAGATATTTGACTTGCATTAAACATTTTAATTTTCGTTTCCAATTTTCTTCCATTTGCTCTACAACGTTGTAGCATTAAAATTAGATATTTTCCTAATCTTTCTATATGTAATGTAGACAACATCTCTGATCTACAATGTGAACATCTCAGGTCCTGATTAGCTGTTTCTATCAATTTGTTAAAAAGTCCTAATTTGCAGTCTGGTATCGTCAAGTATATGAATCGTTCTGTTTGTATTTCAGTGGTAGAAGTAAATGAACACTCTTCACATTTATGATCCCAAATGTAACTTAGTCCAAAAAAGTTTTCAATTTGTATTCCTTCATGTTCTAATACTCTAAGCCTAAGGATTAGAAATTTGTGTGCATCTTGTTGTATATTAAGAGTAAATGTCAAAGAACCAGTACAAATATCCAAAAGATGTCGAATGCCAGAAGTGGTATGAATTTTACTTCTGTCAGTTACCAACTGTTTAAATACATGATGTAGTAAAGAACAAAATATTTTTTCACGATTTCCTATGATTTCATGATGAATATCTTGTAGATAAAACACAACATTCAGAATCACATTAGCATAACAGTTGATACCTCAACTATTTTCTAACTGGTATCCTACAATGTCATCAAAACTTTCTATTTTCTTTTTCTTTACACGTTCAAATTTCTGTTCATTTGTTTTCATTTTTTGAACCTCAAATGCATCTTTGACATATTTCCGTTTTGGACACACTACACGTTTCTCATATATGGGATATTCACCTAAATCAGGAGCATAAAGTCTTCTTAAACGATTGTACTCTCTTACACAATTTGCATCAGCACTAATCCTTTTCTCATCAAAATCTATAAAATACAAACCAGACAATGTTCTTACTCGAGACAATGTAACATATGCCATTCCCTCTTTGAACACTGTACTTCAGATATTTACAAAAGCAGTGTCTATAGTTAAACCTTGAGATTTAAGAATAGTTACTGCATATGCTAAAGACAGAGGAAACTGTTTTCTGCAAACATACAAATCTTTTACAAGCAAAAAACGTACAACACAACGCCCAATCTGTTTTACCTCTTTAATCTCATCAAATTTTATAATAAAAAATTATTTTCCATCTCTGTTCTGAAATTTTACAAAATCAACAACTTTTCCCATTGCTCCATTTACTAAACCTTCTTCTATATTCAAATTACACTGTAAAATTACCCAACAGTTTATACATACATATAAAGTCTTTTCTAAGCCTGCAGTTTTAGATACAGACTTTTCCAGAGAATGTAATTCAGCCTGTAGTTTCTCTGCAAGAAGAATAGTCACTCCCTGGTGTTCAATTTTATAAATAGCTTCAATTTCCACTATTTCTTGTTTTTCCAGTTTCAAAAGTTCTTGATTAAATGTAGAACACTCAGGCAGTGTAGGCATTAGGCAAACTATAGACTTCTTTTCTCCAAGCTTATTGTACATTACTTCAGCCTCTGTGTTTCCAGTTGTAAACAAGTTCCTTAGTAGCCGCTTTTCTAAAGCTTGTTTATCATGTTTTGTCAAAACACCAATTCTTATGTCTTGAAGAATATTTCCATAATCTTCATCACTTGCTTGTCGCATATTTTTAACAAGTTCTTTATATTGGAAATGTGACCAAATGTTCACATTTCTAATACTTCCTAAAGCTTTCCTAGTGTCTTCATAGACAAGTGTTTTAAACACACGTTGTCCTTTTACAGGAGTAAGTTGTAGTAGATCTCCGAACACAATTAAGGGGCCGATTCCGATCTCGGCCGGTAGGGCTCCGAATCGGATTTGGCTTTACCGGATCCGATTCGGAGCCCTGTTTCCCGACCGAATCGTACGCGGGTCCGGCCGAGCGAGTACGATGCGGGTCGCCGACCGACTCGTCCGGGCGTCCCGACCGCTCCGACCGACTCGTTCCCGGCTCGAACCGCACCGACCGACTCGCTCGGACTCGACTCGCACCGCGCAATGGAGACGTTCCCCGGCCGGGTAAGTACGATGCGCGCCGCTGAGCAGTCCGACCGAGCCGCGCACTCCGGCTCGAAAGAGCTGTCGGAGCCGTACTTTGGGGTCCGTGTCGGACCCCCTGTACGCGTAGCGCGCGCGAGTCGCACACAGGGGGACCCATGGGTCCCCCTACCTGTGCGTGTATGGCGCGAATTGCTTCGCCACGTACCCGCTGTAGGGGGCACCCTTGTCCGCATCGCACCCATTGAGTCAATGGGAGCCCGCGTACACGTTGTACGACAGGCTCCCATTGACTTCAATGGGAGTCCGACCGACTCGGGTCCGATGGCATACGTGCGCATCGTACTCGTTCGGTCGGACTGCACGGGTCCGATTCGGTCGGAAATCTCTCCGGGTCCGGCTCGGTCGGAGAGATTTCCAGCCTGAATCGGAATCGACCCCTAAATGTTTTTCTCCAAACAGAACATCGTAATTTGTTTTTTAAATCTGTTTACAAGCATTAAGTTTGCGACTATGCTCACCTCATCAATGATTAAAAGTTTCGTTTTCCTCAGTACTCTTTTGAGACTTCATAACAAGCTTCTCCAGATAGCTTCTGTTATTCCAATTTATTATCATGTTCAACTGATAGCATAAGTAATTGATGCAAAGTAATTCCTTTAATGTTGTGTGCTGCTAATCCAGTTGGAGCTGTTAAAACACAAGATAAATGTGATTCTGTAGTTTTGTGTAGATACTTGGTCAAAACTTTAATTAAGAAACTTTTTCCTGTTCCAGCTTGACCACTGATGTACATTAAATAGGTTTAAATGATGAACATTGGCATTCTTTTTTTTTCATGTAGCAAACCATGTTGTATCTGTTATTTAACTTGTAGATATATTTCTTTCTGTTCAATATTTAGTTGCTCTTCTAACTTTTCCAACTGAATAATATCCTGGTGTGCTTGTTGCATTGCAGTTTCTACCTCATTCATGGCTATTGCTGCTTCATTTTCGATTATTGGTTGTTCCATTGGATCTTGACTTAGTGGACCAGAACTTTGACTATCTTGAGGTCTTTCTCTAGCTATTCCCACTGCAATAGTACTTTCTTGTTCAATCTCATCATTTAACATTTGTAGATATATAGGAAAAATTGTGCACTGAATACTATCTTTACCTGCATTAAAAGAATCTTCAGAGCACATTGAAGTCTCCAAGTAATTCTGTTTCACTACGCCAAGGCTTGAACAGTTGCAGAAGGGAAAAATTCCCTCTTATCTGGTCTTTCACAACTCAGTTTTCTGTGGATAATAAGATTTCCTTTGGTATGTTTTACCAAACATCCATCACATATAATTACTGCATATTTTTCTTATTTTATATTTGCTGTAACTTTCTTTTAAACCTGTAATGTTGAAGTATTTCATACAGACATAGATATTCAAGATGTGGACTCCCTTTGGGATAGTATGTATCCAACATATTAGTTTTAACAATATCAGTTCTTTTTGGTTCATTCCGTGCTAAGTATTCGATTTCTTGTAATGTTTTCAATACGCTATTTCGAGTGGCAGCAAGACCTAGACTAACCCAAATGATTCCTCTTGACTTTGAATATAAACTGGCAGAGCTCAAGCGATCTGAACATTAATAGGATCCAATCTCTCGATGAGAAAGAATTTTCAAGCTGAAGCTGTACATTTTCTTGCTAAGACTCTTTTCTTGTGAAATTTATTCCCACATTTCTTTCATCTCTGTCTTTTCAGATTTGGTTATATATGATGTAACATAGGGAGCAACAGCAATTGAATTATCTGCAACATATTGAATATCCATGTTTGCATTCCACATTCTCAAAATCACTGATTGTAGTCATTAATATACTTTGAATCTAAGGTTCTTTTTAAGTTGTATGTATTCTTCAAAGATCTCCGAGTTATTGTATGCCTTACTGCTGACATAAAGCTATTTACTCTTCCTTTAGAAATTATTGGACGTGGGAATCCAAAACGACATTTTGTATAAAATTTCACTTTAGACTTGTATTTTCATCGACAGTATTTTCCACATCAATGACTTTGAAACCGTAAAACTTGTCTCAAGCTTTTTTCTCCTCCTTCTCTAGGAATGGCACAGGTAACATACTGTTCATTAAAAGACAAAACACTTTCATCAGTATCAGTTCCAAATTTTGGGGCATTCTTGATCCATAACAGCATGTGTATATGAGGAGCACCTCTGGCTTTGTCTCCTTTATCCAAAAGAAATCTATTACCTCTCCAAGAGGTGGAATATTTTTATTGCAGATAAATGACATCATAGCTTGAAACCTATGGTTTAAATACTTGCAGACATTTACAGGATCCAAGGAACAGAGTTCTCCAGCTGGCTTCAATTCAATGTTTTTAACATTTGAATTTGCTTCTTGTAGAAATTCAAGTAAATCGTCCCACGCATATTCAGCACAGCTAAGTGTTACAAACCATGTAGGAGTACCTACGTTTCTTTACATACATTTAAGTTCTCCATAACAAAGATACCAATACTCATTGGTACCACGTTGACACTCCATCAAATTAATTAACTGAGATTCTAAATGTTCATCTCTTCGTTGAACTTTGTCCATGAATTCCTTTCCAGAAACATGTGGAAGATAAACTCCTTTTTTAATATGTGGTTCACTGCATATGAAAGTGCAGACAAGTCACTTTCAAACAGAAGATGAAATATATATGGAATGCACTTTCGAAATCTTGGATCTTCAGAGTACAATCTTGTCGAGCGGCATTCTGAAGCTGGAATCTGTACAGCTTGCTCATCAAATCGTCCACCTTCTCCAGTGGGGAACAGCTGTGGAAAACAACGAGCTTCTAAACTTTTTTCCCATACACTCATGGGAGTTCCCTTTGCTTTCTTCATTTGAAATGATTCAATACTGTTTACTATCACTTCTTTTGAATGTAGAGTATCTATAGTGTAACGTTCATAAATCTCTTCACTCCTGGACTTGTCCACTTTTTCTATTTGACACTTGAAATTTCTGTTTCATCTTCTAAGCATATTACCTGTTCATCAACATATGCATTCTTATAATAAATATTATTCTGTACCAGATATAATGTAGCCTTTTGAAGTTTATTAACATCTATAAACTCTTGCCATATTTTTCAACTCTTTGTTGATACCCCATTAACTAGAATAACTACTGCCTCACATTCCTCCCTGTCTACACCAACAGTTTCAATATTTTTCTTAAAATGTAAAGGTAAGTACACAACTCTTCCTTTGAGACCTCTTTGTAAATCTGTTGATGACAGATTACCTGTTTTAGGCTCCATACTAACTATAGCCTGAAACGGGTGCACAGATTGAATAAGAATGGTCTCATATGCATTTAAATGTGCCAGTACCTGAAGAATAGCTACCAACTCTAACTTCTTATGTAGTGCTCTAGCTGGCATTTTGTTCTCCTCTAATTTGTTGTAACAATATTTACAAATTAGTTGATCAGTAGCCAACTCAAACTGACCTTCTACCAACAAATAAACACCAAATTGCTGCCACTTATCATTGTTTTCCTTTTCACTTTTTAAATATAAATCAACATTCCTAGATTGATTTCTATAGTGAGTGCGTCGACAACATATACAAACACAGTTTGGTTTTTTAGATGAAACTGTCTTAAACTTTGTAATTTCCTCTGCAAACTCATCAATACTAATATCTTCCACCTGTTCTTCAACACCTACACTTATCAAACTCTCACTTTCAATACACTCTTATTGTGAACCAAAAAAGCGATACTGAATATCATCACAAACTTGTTGTACATCTGATACTGAACCGTGCAATAGAGCTGTGTTCATTTCACTTAAACATAATGCAGGACTTTTTACATAGTATAGTCTCCTTACTAACTTCCACATTTCTGAGTGGTGTACTGCTAGCATTCTTACATGATGGAAAGTACTTTGACACACTTTTATTGAAAGACAAGCCAGAGAATGACCCTGCAAGTTAGTATATTTTCTTACTTTACATGGATCTAGTCCTTGTAACATCTTAATCTTCTGTTTAAGACTTTTTTGGGCATATCCACATATAAAAATTCGTAATATGTCAATAGATTCATATCGAATACTGCAAATACTACTGCAATCCCACTTATATACCAGAGCTTGTGTACACCTCCCTTGAACTTCTTCAGCTATTACTTCTTCTACATTCCTAGGAACCATCTTTTCTTTTGGAATGGGACAACCATCTTTTATCTCATAGCATCGACCACTAGTATCAACTGCATGTTCTGTTGAAAATAGCTTTCTTCATTAAAGAAAGGCTCAGTACTAGAAGTGTGCTTCCATTCACCAGTAAAAGTTTTACAAAAGTTACTTCTATTAATCTGTCTTTTTCTTTTGCTTTTGTCCTTCATAAACAGCATTGTTTTATCCAATGTTCTCATTCGCTTTAATACTAATATAAATAATTTACATTTCAATTCAAAAGGAGTATCTACTACACTTTCAATGTGTTGCTTCTTGTAATACACTGCTGATCTTCTTTTATACTTTTTACAATCTTTTAATACATTTTGAATTACTCTACTTCGAAACATTTGTACACTTATCTGTTTAAACAGTTTTAGTTTTTTTGTGATGTGTTCTTTTTCCAAAAATGAATGGTTGTTTTTCCACTACATCTCTTTATTTGCTTGTGCTTTGTTCTAAAAAAATTCTCTTTGCTTTCATTACTATTGTCTTTCTTTAATCTCTCTATACGTATTTTAATAAATTGTTTAGTACTATTAGCAGAACAGACTTTATCCTGAGTAACATTTTGGTCTTTTTCAAGTGCACTCTTTTTATTTTTCTTTAAGTACTTCTGTTTTCTTTGTTCTCTTCTCTTTTCATGTTTCCTTGCCATCTATACTTTATAATCCAAACAAAATAATTTTCTAAAAATCAAAGAATAGTTTGAATAGTTTGTTACATCAATTACCAATTTTAAATTAATTACATCTCAATCTTGATAATATCTAGTAAGCAATTAATTACAATTACATTCCTATTGTATTTATAACAAATAAAAAAAGAAAAGTGTAGAAACAAGCAAGGCAACTGCAGAAAGAGAAGAAAAGGTGCTGACAGAAAGAAAGGGACAGAAAAAAAAGAAAGGTTTAGAAACAGTGAAAAGAAATATACAAACAACAACACAGCTACTGAAATATGTGAAAAATACAGAAAGAGGTGCAGAAAGAGACAAAAGAAAAAGAGAAAGAAGCAAGAAAAGTACAAAAAGAAGCAAGAAAATTCCAAAAACATACAACACAAGTACAGAAAGACAGAAAAAAACTGTTAAAAAAGACAGGAGAGGTGCAAAAAATGAGTGAACAGGTGCAAAAAAGGGGCAAAAGGAATGCAGAAAGAGGCAAGAGAGGGGCAAAACAAGCAATAGAGGTGCACAAAGAGGAAAGAACAATAGTGAAAGAGACAAGAGGAATGCTAAAGGAAGCAACAGAGGTGCAGAAAAAGGCAAGACAGGTGGACATAGAGGCAAAGAAGTACAGAAAAAAGTAACAGAAGTGCAGAAATAAACAAATTATACACAGAAAGAACCAAGAGAGCTGCTCAAATTGATAAGACAGGTACCGAAAGAGGTAAAAGAAGATGCAGAAAAACTTAAGAGACGTGCAAAAAGAGGCAAGAAAGGTGCACAGATAACAGAGGTAGAGAAAGAGGAAATCCCAGTGTAAATAGACATTAGAGGGTTGCAAAATGAAGCAAAAGAGGTGCTAAAAAAACAAGAGAAGTGCAGAACGAATCAGCAGAAATACACAAAGAGGTAAGAAAGGTGCAGAAAGAGACAAAATAATTGAAGAAAGAAGCAATAGAGGGTCAGAAACAGTGAAGAGAAGTCCAGAAAGAACCAAGAGAACTCCAGAAATGCAAAACAGCAATCTTTGCAATGTTACTGTTATAAGTCTCACCATATTATAGAAAACATGCAAACATGCGTATCTACATTTTGCTAATGCCATAACACATAAAAGAAACATACAAATACATATATATATATATGTGTTACACACAGGTACCATCTTCACATGCATAATACGTATGAAAATACATATGCAAGTAGAGACATACCTCACTCACAAGACCATGAAGTGCTTTAAACATGTCAGACTGTAAAGACACACCTTAATGTATGTGGTGTAGTTCAAGTGTACCATTTCACAGACTCATATGAGGTAGCCTAATCACTAATCCCTCTGCCTATATATCTTAAACCTCACTTTTGTGCTACAGCATCACTATTCAGCGACTACTGAGAGTGTTGGGCATAGCCAAATATAAAGCAGCAACCCTTTGCATGTCTGTGTTGTAACTCTCACTATATTCCAGAAAGCATGCATGATTGTGTCTCTACCTTTTCCTAGTGGCATCATATATAAAAGAAACCTACAAAAACATGTAGATCTGTATTTTATACCTCTACCATCTTCTTAGGCATAACACGTTTGAGAGTACATGTGCAGGTAGAGACATACCTCAGTCATAAGGCTATAAAGTCCTTTAAACTTGACAGACTGCACTTCCCATTTCAAGGAGTCACCTACATTTATGAGGCGTATTTGAAGTGTACATTTCTATACACTGATATGAGTTAACCTAATCACTAATCCCTCTACCAACATATCTTAAACCTCACTTTTGTGCTGCACCTTCACTATTCAACAACTACTAAGAGTGTTGGACCTAGCCAAATACAAAGCACCAACTTTTTCAATGTGTCTGTTAAACGTATCACTATATACGAAAATGCACCCATGCATGTCTCTGTACCTTTTTCTAGTGGCATCATATATAAAGGAAACATACAAATACATGTATACCTGTGTTTTATACCTCTACCATGTTCATAGCCATAACACGTGTGAGAATACATGCGCACGTAGACACATACCTCAGTCATAAGGCCATAAAGTCCCTTAAACTTGACAAACTGCATTTCCCATGTCAAGAACACACCTAAATTTATAAGCCTACTTGCAGTGTTCCTTTACATACACTGATACGAGGTAACCTACTCACTAATCCCTCTACCAACATGTCTTAAACCTCACGCTGCAGCTTCACTATTGAGCAACTACTGAGAGTGTTGGGCCAAGCCAAAAACAAAGCAACAAGTTTTTCAATGTGTCTGTAAAAAGTCTCACTATATTCCAGAAAGCAAGCATGCATGTGTCTGTACCTTTTCCTAGTGGCATCATATATAAAAGAAACATACACATTGATGTATACCTGAGAACTGCCTGAGTGATTTTATGACTCCAAGGGTAATGTCTGGGTGATTACATCAGTGCATGGGTAGTACCTGAGTAAATGGATGACTGTACCAGTAACGCCTAGGTCACTGCATGAGTGCATGGGTACTGCCTAAGAGAATGGTTTCCAGCAAGAGTAGTGCTTGAGTGATTGTATGAGTATATAGCTAGTATGTCAGTGATTGCATGAGTACAGGAGTAGTGCCTGGGTGATTGCATGAGTGCAAGGGTACTGCCTGGGTGATTGGGTAAGTGCATTGGTAGTACCTGAGTGAATTCATGAGTGCAAGAGTAATATCTACCTCCTTAGATCAGTGCATGGCTAGTGCTTGAGTACAAGAGTGACTTCAAGAATAATCCATGGGTCATTATATGAGTGTATTAGTAGTACCTGAGGGAATGGATGTGTGCATTGTTATTGTCTGAATGAATCATTGAGTGCAAAAGTAGTGTCTGGGTGATGGCAAAATTGCGTAGGCAATGCCTGATTGATTGGATGTGTGTATAGGTAGTTCCTCCTTAACTGATTGAGTGCAAGGGTACTGCCTGAGTAAAAGGATGACTGTAAGAGTAATGTCTGGGTCATTGGATGAGTGCATGGGTAGTACCTGAGAGAATAGTTCAGTGCAAGAGTAGTGCCTGGGTGATTAAATGAGTGCAGGGGTAGTGCCTGAGTGATTATATGAGTGTATGGGAAATACCTGAGAGAAACTATGAGTGCAAGGCTAATGCATGGGTCATTGCATGAGTGTATGGGTAGTGCTTGAGAGAATGGATGAATGAATGGGTAGTGCCTCAGTGAATAGATTACTCCAACTCTAGTGCCTGAGTCATTGCACGAGTGCATGGGTACTACCTGAGAGAATGGATAAGTGCATGGGTAGTGTCTGAGTGAATGGAGTAGTCCAACTCTAGTG
Source organism: Calotriton arnoldi (assembly GCA_963921515.1). Lineage (NCBI taxonomy): Eukaryota > Metazoa > Chordata > Amphibia > Caudata > Salamandridae > Calotriton > Calotriton arnoldi. The sequence goes on along the minus strand of CAWUFW010002393.1, from coordinate 519,145 downwards.
CCTGGGTCATTGGATGACTGCATGGGTACTGCCTGAGAGAATGGATAAGCGCATGGGTAGTGCCTGAATGAATAGGTGAGTACAAGACTAGTTTTCTGTGTGATTCCATGAGTGCATGGGTACAGCCTGAGTGATTCTATGACTGCAAGGATAGTGCCTGGGTGATTGTATGAGTGTATGGGAAATACCTGAGAGAAAGTATGAATGCAAAGCTAATACCTGGGTCATTGCATGAGTGTATGGGTAGTGCTTGTGTGCAAGGATGAACCCAATGGTAGTGTCTGAGTGAATTGATTAGCCTAACTCTAGTGCCTGGGACATTGAATGAGTGCTTGGGTACTGCTTGAGAGAATGGATCAGTGCATGAGTAATGCCTAAGTGAACGGTCGAGTGCAAGAGTAGTTTTCTGTGTGATTCCATGAGTGCATGGGTACTGCCTGGGTGATTCTATGAGTGCAGGGGTAGTGCCTGAGTGATTGGATGAGTGTATAAGAAGTACCTGAGTGAAAGTATGAGTGTAAGAGTAATACCTGGGTCATTGCATGAGTGCGTGGGTAGTGCCTGAGTGACTAGATAAGTACATGGGTAGTTGCTGAGTGAATGTTTGAGTGGAATAGTATTGCCTGGGTCATTGCATGAATGTATGGTTAATGCCTGAGTGATTAGATGTGTGTATAGGTAGTACCTCCTTGATGGTATAACTGCTTGGGAACGCCTGAGTGAATTCATGAGTCAAAGAGTAATATCTACCTCCTTAGATCAGTGCATGGCTAGTGCTTCAGAACAGAGATGTAACTGTGACTATATTTCTAGAAAACAAGCATGCATGTGTCTGTACCTTTTCCTACTGGCATCATATATAAAAGAAACATACAAATAGATGTATACCAGTGTTTTATACCTCTACCATCTTTATAGGCATAGCACATGTGAGAATACATGTGCAAGTAGAGACATACCTCAATCATAAGACCATAAAGTCCCTTAAACGTGACAGACTGCACTTCCCATTACAAGGAGACACATATGAAGTAACCTAATCACTAATCCCTCTACCAACATGTCTTAAACCTCACTTTTATGCTGCAGCTTCACTATTGAGCAACTACTGAGAGTGTTGGGCCAAGCCAGAAACAAAGCAACAAGTTTTTCAATGTGTCTGTTATAAGTCTCACTGTATTCCAGAAAGCAAGCATGCATGTGTCTGTACCTTTTCCTAGTGGCATCATATATAAAAGAAACATACAAATAGATGGATACCTGAGTAATGCCTGAGTCAGTTTATGACTCCAAGGGTAATGTCTGGGTGATTACATCAGTGCATGGGTAGTACCTGAGTAAAAGATGTCTGTAACAGTAACACCTAGGTCATTGGATGAGTGCATGGGTACTGCCTAAGAGAATGGTTTACTGCAAGAGTAGTGCTTGAGTGATTGTATGAGTCTATAGCTAGTATGTCAGTGATTCCATGAGTACAGGAGTAGTGCCTGGGTGATTGCATGATTGCATGAGTGCATGGGTACTGCCTGGCGGATTGGATAACTGCATTGGTAGTGCCTGGGTGAATTCATGACTGCAAGAGTAATCCATGGGTCATTGTATGATTGCATAAGTAGTATCTGAGGGAATGGATGAGTGCACGGGTATTGTCTGAGTGAATCATTGAGTACAAAAGTAGTGCCTGGGTGATTGCAAAATTGCGTAGGTTGTGCCTGACTGATTGGATGTGTGTATAGGTAGTTCCTCCTTAACTGATTGAGTGCATGGGTACTGCCCGAGTAAAAGGATGACTGTAAGAGTAATGGCTGGGTCAATGGATGAGTGCATGGGTAGTACCTGAGGGAATAATTCAGTGCAAGAGTAGTGCCTGGGTGATTACATGACTGCAGGGCTAATGCCTTGGTGATTATATGAGTGTATAGGAAATACCTGAGAGAAAGTATGAATGCAAGACTATTGCATGGGTCATTGCATGTGTGTATAGGTAGTGCTTGAGAGATAGGATGAATGCATGGGTACTGCCTGAGAGAATGGATCAGTGCATGAGTAATTCCTGACTGAATGGTTAAGTCAAGAGTAGTTTCTGTGTGAATCCATGAGTGCATGGGTACTGCCTGGGTGATTCTATGAGTGCAGGGGTAGTGCCTGAGTGATTGGATGAGTGTATGAGAAATACCTGAGTGAACGTATGAGTGTAAGAGTGATGTCTGGGTCATTGCATGACTGCATGGGTAGTGCCTGAGTGAATAATGAGTACATGGGTAGTGCCTGAGTGAATGTTTCAGTGGAATAGTTGAGCCTGCGTGATTGCATGAATGTATGGTTAATGCCTAAGTGATTAGATGTGAGTATAGGTAGTGCCTCCTTGACTTCATAACTGCATGGGAGCACCTGAGTGAATTAATGAGTCCAAGAGTAATATCTACCTCCTTAGATCAGTGCATGGCTAGTGCTTGAGAATAGAGATGAAACTGTCACTATATTCCAGAAAACCAGCATGCATGTGTCTCTACCTTTTCCTAGTGGCATCATATATAAAAGAAACATACAAATACATGTATACCTGTGTTTTATACCTCTACCATCTTCTTAGGCATTGCACGTGTGAGAGTACATGTGCAAGTAGAGATATACCTCAGTCATAAGACTATAAAGTCCTTTCAACTTGACAGGCTGCACTTCCCTTTACAAAGAGACACCTAAATTTATGGTTTAAATCTTGTTTATTGTATTTTGAAAAGACAAGCAATACAATAGCTGCCACCTACATCCACCAGCCGGTGGGGATCAATCATATTAACTAGAGATAAAAGCATAGAAAGAAGAGAGTAAAAAAGAAGGGGAAGGTTAATGAGATCTATTCCCTATATGTGTGTGCGGTGGGCCAGGTAAGAGTCCGATAAGTGATCTGGGCGGGTAAAGCCTGGTGTTGTCCTCATTCCTGTGGGGGGCACTAGTGAGACAGAGCACTCTGAGATACTTCGGGCAGGTGAGTTCCGTGAATTCATTGGACAAAAATTCTATGGTGGTGCCCCATGTTTTGTCGAATTTAGGGAGGGAGTGTGTAAGGCCTGCTGTAATCTTTTCCATTCCCAGTAGTTCCCATAGCTTATATAGCCAGTCTGAGCGGGAAGGTATCTCCATCGTGCCCCATCTAGCCAATAGTACCTGCTTGGCTGCTCCCAGAGCCAGAGCGATCGCTCTGCCGTGGCAGGATCTGAGAGGATACATCAAGGCGTTGAGAAGCCCTGGGGGTATGTATGAGGGAAGTTTAGTTAAATCCGTGTGGTGTATGTCGTCAATGTCTTGGAGAATTACCTCCCAAAATTCCGGTATCTTCGGACATGACCAAAGAATATGGGTGAGTGTGCCCGGCTGACCACATTGACGCCAACATTGCCCATTCCCTCCCGGTTTCCATTTGAGTACCCCTGCCGGCGTGTAATACCAATAATGTGCAATTTTTAAAAACATCTCCTTGCCCGTTGTACTGCATGGAGATGCTCTGGCCCTATGTACAATATCGCTCCATTCCTTGGGAGAGAACTCGTACTCCATTTCAGATTCTCACCTACGCTGCGCGAGAGATTTACTGTACTGCCTGGGAGTGTTTAAAAAGGCATATATGTCTGACAGCAGCTGTTTGTCTGACGTTCTAGTAATGTACAATTTCTCGAACTTTGTTAATGCGCGACCGGCATGGGGTCGTATCTGTGACTGGGTAACCCAATGGCGAAGAGCCAGGTACTGCCAGTACGCCTTCTGGGGGATCCCGAAGCATTCGGTGAGGCTAGTGAACTCCATTACCCCATGCTCGTCAAAGAGGTTCGCAATGCGTTTACAGTTGGCCTCTTGCCAATGGAGAAAGCTATTCCCTGTGTGTGCCGGTGGAAATTCGGGGTTGCCTATAAATGGGGTCAGAGGAGACACCGGAGTTGATAGGCCATATGGCACCTGTACTCTGTCCCACACTCCCAGGGTGGCCCTCAAAACCGGTGACACATATACTCCACAGGGGCGATGCTTTCGGGGGAGCCACGGGACCATACAGATGTGCATGCCCGCTATTGAGCGGTCTTAAAAAACACCAATGCTTCCCTGATTCCAGTTTGTACCATTCAAGCATGTATCTAAGTTGTGCCGTTTGAAAGTAACGTTCCAAACACGGGACACCCAACCCCCCGTCTTCCTGTTTCAAATACGTCAAATGTCGGGCTATTCTCGCTTTCTTACCTCCCCAGACAAAGTTGCTAATGAGGTGTTGCATCTGTGATAGCATGTTGGGAGGCGGACTAAGCGGCAGCGTCTGCATCACGTACAGTATCCACGGGAGAGTGGTCATTTTAACGGCAGCTAATCTGCCCAGCCAGGACAAGGTGTGCCTCTTCCAGTTCGTGAGTTCGCTCCGAACCCCGGCCAGTAGGCTAGAATAGTTCACTTGCGCCGTTTTGAACAGGGTGGGGAACATCTGCAAACCCAAGTACTGGATGCCCTCCGACGCCCACTTGAATGGGAACTGTGATGTTAGGGCCTGTTGTTCGGGTTAAGGGAGGGTCAGGCACAGAGCCTGAGTTTTATGGATGTTGACTTTGAAGCCTGAAGCTAGACTGAATAGTTCCAGTTCCTCCATTAAGGGGGTTAATGAAATTGCCGGCTGAGTTAAAAATAGGACCACATCGTCTGCGTATAATGAAATCTTATGCTCCCTATCCCCCATTCTGATCCCCGATATCCTCGGGTGTTGGCGAACCTTCTCAGCAAATAGCTCCATATATAACGCAAAAAGCAGGGGCGACAGCGGGCACCCCTGTCGCATACCTCTCCGAATTCTGAATGGTCGGGATGTTACACCATTCACCCTAATCTGCGCCTGCGGGTCCCTATAAATGCAGTCCACCCACTTCGAAAAGCGATCTCCCGCTCCAAATTTGTGTAATGCCTGGTGCAAGTACTGCCAATGAACCCAGTCGAATGCCTTATCGGCATCGATCGAGAGAAGCACCGTGGGTGTCTGAGTACGTTGGGTTTTATCCAGTAAATGGCACATCCAACAGGTTCTCTCGCTGCAGTTGCACTCCGGGATAAATCCCGACTGATTGGGATCAATCAACCCTTGCATATGAGGCGCCAACCAGGCAGCTAGGATGCTCGTGAAAATCTTGAGGTCGACATTTAATAACGGGATGGGACGGTAAGAGGCACAGTCCGCTGGATCTTTACCGGGTTTATGAATCACGACAACTTCAGCCATGTTCATAGTCGGAGTCACTCTGCCAGTGTCGCTAAAGGAATTAAATAAGCGAACCAGTACAGGGGCCAGATCTTGGGCAAAGGATTTATAAAAATCGGTCAGGAATCCATCCTCCCCTGGTGCTTTCCCTGAAGTGAGGCCCGCTATGGCCTTAAGAACCTTTTCTATGCGAATGTCCGCATCCAGATTAGTCGCCTCCAGGTGTGGGAGGGACGTCACCGGGACATCCTTCACATAGTGTCTGGCCGCTTCTCGGTCTAAGTCGTCTGCACTGTAAAGCTCAGTATAGAAGGACTCAAACCTGCCCGCTATGTCTTCGTCTGAGCGTAAAACCTTACCCTGAATGCCTCTAATTTCCCCAAAACGTCTAGCGGTCATCTGTGCTCGAAGCAGAGTTGCCAGGAGTTTCCCGGCTTTATTACCTCTAGCGTAGTAATGCTGTTTGGTCCGTAGGAGCGAATACTCTGCCTGGTCATAATCAAGGGCTTTCAGCTGCTTTCTAGCGGCATTAAGCTGTTGCCTGACCTGAACGGTTCCGGTTCTGCGATGGACCCCCTCCAGTTCCTTTACTTGCGATTCAAGGTGTTCCCTTTTCTCTTTTCTATCTTTGTTAACTCCTGCTGCTATTGCTATAAATCGCCCTCAGATGACGGCTTTTAGTGCACTCCATAGAAGGGCGGTGGAGGCTACCCCCTCCTTGTTAGTCTCAAGGTACGCCTTAATCGTCTCCAGTATATCTTTGATGTTGGCATCATATTCGAGCAGTTTATGATTAAGTCTCCACTGTTTGTGGCCCCGGGTACCCCCTTGAATGCATAATTCCAGTCTGATTGGAGAATGGTCCGATAGGGCTGCAGTCCCTATCGAAGCATCACTGGTGGACCTAGTTGCTCTCGGGGATGTTAAAAACCAATCAATACGGGCATACGTTTGGTGAGCAGCTGAAAAACATGTGTATTCCCTGGCTGTTGGGTTCAACATCCTCCAGACATCCGTCAGACCCAAGTCATTCAATCTCTGCCTCATGGAATCGGAATGCGCCCCAGTGTGTCCCTGTCTTTGTATGGATCGGTCCCACTGCGCATCGTATGCTATGTTAAAATGCCCCCCTATGACCAGATCTTCATCTTGGGACTCCAGGATAGTATTCAAGGTGTCACTGAGGAACATCTCCTGGCGCTCATTTGGGCTGTATATGGATGCAATGGTGTACGTGTGGTTCCCTACTACTACTCTCATGGCTAACGCTCTGCCCGGCACCTCAGCCTGTATGCCTACTACCTTGCCCTGGAAATGTGTAGCGAACAGGACCGCCACCCCAGCCTTCTCTTCCCCCGAGGAGGAGAAGTATTGCCTGTCAAACCACCTGGAGCGAACGCGCTTCCAGTCTGCTCGCAGTAAGTGAGTCTCTTGTAACAGGCAGATATCCCTACCAGTCTCCCGCAGGAGTGCTAACAGCGCCCATCTCTTCACTGGGGAATTGAGGCCTCTGACATTGAGGCTCAAAATGCTAACTTTAATTGTCGACATAGGAGCTAATGGGTGACTCCAATCCGTTGATAGGACTGAGTGACAACTGTGTCCGCCAACTTTCCCGATGCCTTGCCCCCTCCCTCACCCATCCCACCCCGTGTCCTGCCTCAGTCAAGACCATCCCCACTACACACACTCTGCGGTGGTTACGAGTACATACCCCCTGCCTTGCGAAATAATAAAGGATAGATAGGGAAGAGAGAAAGACAGAAAGATTAACCAGGAAAATGAAGAGCTCCGACCATTCTGCTTTGATCACACTATCTTGCATGGGTCCATGTGTCCGGTGATCAGTCATCTCGTCGGCTGGGTGGAGCCCGGCTCGTCGGGCCAGTTTTCTTCATCCCTGGACCGGCTTTGTGGGTTCTATTGCAGGAGAAGAGTGTGTCTGTAGACTCTACTCTCTGACGACCGGGTTATCACCTGCCCCTTCCCGGCTCTGGAGCTGTCGAAGCAGCACCTCTCTTTCTTTCTGGCTTTCGGTGGTGGTGGGCTTAGAAGGTTTCCCCCGTCTGTTCCCTCTTCGCCCTCCTGATTTCAGCGTGCCGAGCATAGCAGAGCCCTCTACGGTGGACCCTGGGGTGTCATCCTCTTCCAGCTCCAGGCCAAGCACCTCCTGTGCTTCTTTGAGTGAACGTACAGAGTGTGTCTCTGTGTCCCAGACAAAGGATAATCGGAAGGGGTGCCCCCACCGATAGTGAATTCCCTTGTTGCGTAGAAAAGCTGTGGCCGGCTTAAGGGCTTTACGTCTTTGGAGAGTGAGTGGGGACAGGTCCTGATAAATTCCAATCTGGAGACCCTCGTAGGCAATAGTCACTTTGTCTTTGGTGGCCTCCATAATAGTCTCCTTCTGTTGAAACGAGTGGAGGCATGTGAGGATATCCTGTTGTTGACCCGGGTCTCTGGCTGGGCGCCCGGTGCGGTGTGTGCAGTCCAGGACAATTTCTTTATCCCCCAATTGCGGCACAACGTGTTTGAAGAACCTGATCACCCATTCCTCCAGCTTACCACCATCTTCGAGCCGAGGTACTCACTTAATGCGAATATTGGATATCCGGGAGCGATTTTATAGGTCTTCGAGACGAAGGTACAACTCCTCGTTTCGGTCTTTGAGTTCCAACAACTCCCGGGTTTGCTCGGTGATCTCCTCCTCCCGTCGGTCTCCGTTCCATTCCAGGGAGTCCACTCGGTCCCCAAGATCCTGCATCTCAGCCCTAATCTGCTTAATGTCCGAGGTGACATCCTGTCTCAGGCCCGCAAAATCCTCTCTGAGGGTCCCAAAGAGCTGCTCCAGAAAGCCGCGGGTGACTGGCTCTTCTGCCTGCCCTCCTGGGGGATCCATATCTTTCTCCTGCCCTTGGGACCCATGCTGCTCCACCTATTAGGTGCCTGGTTTCTGTAGGAGGTCCTTTATTGTCGGATCCTTTTTCCCTCGGTGGGCAGTCATCTCTAGAGGACCCTATCTCTCCTCTACCTGCAGTAATGCCCTCAGGGACGCCTTCCTTAGCTCTCCAGGTCTCTGGGGGATCTGCAGCCTGGCAAAGTGGAGCCTTATTACTGCTTATCGGGGGCACTTCACCGTCCCTCCGCTCGCGGGGCATCGCACAGTGTCGCGGCATCGCTGTGGGCTCAGTCTATGGTAACCAGTCCTGCCTTGATTCACCTTGGACCACCCAGGGTGGGGTTAGCTCTACTCTTGTCCGGCTTTCAGTGGATATGGGGTGACACAGATCCCTCTCTTCTCCATCAACCCCGGCCTCCCTCCGTCGATCCAGGCCCAGCCCCACCTCTCACCTGCTCAGTGCTCCTTACTGTCTGGGGGCCTTCTGCCATCCTGGTCTGCCACCGTAGGCACTGGATGGTGGCCCCGGGGTCCACCCTCGTCTTGCAGGCCTGGCGACAGCGTGTCCTCCCTGCTGTGCGATGCCTGTGCACTTCGTCATGGTCTCACTTGGAGGAGTAGGCAAACCCCTTCACCGCCGCCCTCCGGGTCGAGAGCCGATCTCGGAACTGCCCCCGATCTGCTGATTAACGAGGCCCTTAGGCTGCGGGGTGCCCCAGAGCTTTCTCTGCCGTCCCACCCTGTCGCGGCCCTTATGAGTCTTCGTGCTCCTTCCAACCAGCGGGTGGGCCCCTCACCTCAATATCGGCAGTATTGCAGCCCCCACCTGTGCAGAGTCACCTATAATATGGGGGTTTGTCCACTGCTCCTCGTCACCGCCGGGGAGTATGGGCGATGACGCTGGTGACTGGTGTAGGCCTACGGGCCCGGCAGCATTGAGGCTCTCTCTCTCGCAGCGGCCCAACCGTGGGTGGAGTGCCGGTCCGTGGCTCACTGCCCTCCATGGGGTCCACGCACCCCCGGCTCGCAACTGCCCAGTGCGATGCCCAGGCTAGGCTCCCCTACTCTGCTCCGCTTCAGCGTATCGGCGCCGGAATGCCCCGTCTCGCGTTCGCCGTCTCTGTTGGTCGGGCAACTGCGCAGCTCCCGGCAGGCGCGGCCTGTACTGCCCACCTCACCTCTGCTCCTGTAGGGAGCTGATTCTTTCCAGTGCAGCCCGGATGTCCCCGAGTCCTCTTCCGCTGCCTCCAGTCTCTCCGGGTCTCCACAGGTGGGATATCCTCCGAGGCACCATGTCGGGCGTACCAGGGCCCCTGCTCGGCTCCCGGCCAGGCCGCAACTCGCTCTCTGACTGCTGTCGGCAGCCCGATGGACCGATGCTTCTCCGGTGCACTCCGGCTGTCGTTCGTGGGTCTGGGTGAGCACCCTGGTAAGTATTCTCTTACCCACGTAAAATTAAATGTTTCCAGCAGTATGGGCAGTGTAGGATTGCGTTTGGATGCTTTTTAACTGGCCACGGCGAGCGGAGCTCCAAAGGAACGCTGCTACTCCGCCGCCATCTTGGCCATGCCCCCCGACACCTAAATTTATGTGGCGTAAAAGTGTACATTTCTATACACTGATATGAGTTAACCAAATCACTCATTCCTCTACCAACATATCTTAAACCTCAATTTTGTGCTGCAGTGTCACTATTCAGCAACTACTGAGAGTGTTGGGCCTTTCCAAATACAAAGAATCAACTTTTTCAATGTGTCTGTTGTAAGTCTCTCTATATTCATAAAAGCATGCATGCATGTGTCTGTACCTTTTACTAGTGACATCATATATAAAAGAAACATACATATACATGTATACCTGTGTTTTATACCTCTACCATATTCATACTCATAACACGTGTCATAACACATGTACAAGTAGAGATATACCTCAGTCACAAAACCATAAAGTAATTTAAACTTGTCAGACTCCACTTCCCATTTGAAAGAGACACCTACATTTAAACAGTGTTTTTCAAGTGTACTTTTTCACATACTCATACAAGGTTGCCTAATCACTAATCCCTCTGCCAACATATCTTAAACCTCACTTTTATGCTGCAGCATCACTATTCAGCTACTACTGAGGGTGTTAGGCCAAGCCAAATATAAAGCAGCAACCCTTTGCATGTGTGTATTGTAACTCTCACTATATTCTAGAAACAAGCATGCATGTGTCTGTACCTTTTCCTAGTGGCATCATATATAAAAGGAACATACAAATAGATGTATACCAGTGTTTTATATCTCTACCATCTTTATAGGCCTAACACATGTGAGAATACATGTGCAAGTAGAGACATACCTCAATCATAAGACCATAAAGTCCCTTACATTTGACAGACTGCACTTCCCATTACAAGGGGACACATATGAAGCAACCTAATCACTAATCCCTCTACCAACATGTCTTAAACCTCACTTTTGTGCTGCAGCTTCACTATTGAGCAACTACTGAGAGTGTTGGGCCAAGCCAAAAACAAAGCAACAAGTTTTTCAATGTGTCTGTTATAAGTCTCACTGTATTCCAGAAAGCAAGCATGCATGTGTCTGTACCTTTTCCTAGTGGCATCTTATATAAAAGAAACATACAAATAGATGTATACCTGAGTACTGCCTGAGTCAGTTTATGACTCCAAGGGTAATGTCTGAGAGATTACATCAGTGCATGGGTAGTACCTGAGTAAAACGATCTCTGTAACAGTAACACCTAGGTCATTGGATGAGTGCGTGGGTACTGCCTAAGTGATTGTATGAGTATATAGCTAGTATGTCAGTGATTGCATGAGTACAGGAGTAGTGCCTGGGTGATTGCATGAGTGAATGAGTACTGCCTGGCCGATTGGATAACTGCATTGATAGTGCCTGAGTGAATTCATGACTGCAAGAGTAATCCATGGGTCATTGTATGAGTGCATAAGTAGTATCTGAGGGAACGGATGAGTGCACGGGTATTGTCTGAGTGAATCATTGAGTGCAAAAGTAGTGCCTGGGTGAATGCAAAAATGCGTAGGTTGTGCCTGATTAATTGGATGTGTGTATAGGTAGTTCCTCCTTAACTGATTGAGTTCATGGGTACTGCCTGAGTAAAAGGATGACTGTAAGAGTAATGGCTGGGTCATTGGATGAGTGCATGGGTAGTACCTGAGAGAATAGTTCAGTGCAAAAGTAGTGCCTGGGTGATTACATGGCTGCAGGGCTAATGCCTGGGAGATTATATGAGTGTATAGGAAATACCTGAGAGAAAGTATGAATGCAAGGCTAATGCATGGGTCATTGCATGAGTGTATAGGTAGCGCTTGAGAGATAGGATGAATGCATGGGTACTGCCTGAGAGAATGGATCAGTGCATGAGTAATTCCTGACTGAATGGGTAAGTCAAGAGTAGTTTTCCTTGTGAATCCATGAGTGCATGGGTACGGCCAGGGTGATTCTATGAGTGCAGGGGTAGTGCCTGAGTGATTGGATGAGTGTATGAGAAATACCTGATTATATACTATTAAATTATTTATTTGAGGTGGATCCACGAATCCACCGCAACGTTACACTGGGGGGCCGTACTGAGAGCTGCGATGGGGTTGCAACTCCAAACACGAGAGAGAAAAAAATGAGCCCCAATGCCCCCGCGGTCCCTGCTGGCTCCCTGCCTCCTGCGGGAGCCAGCATTGCTTTTGAGCAAAGGGAGCTGCTAACATGCAGCTCCCTTTGCCCAAAAGCAATTCTGCTTCGCTTCATGGAAGCGAGAGCAGTTTTCCTGCTCTCGCTTCCATGAAGCGCAGCAGATGTTTGCTATGGCAGGGCTGGAGCAGTGCTCCGCCCTGCCATAGCAAACTGCAATGTCCCAGGGTGGGCACACTGGGACATTGCTGGAGCGGGCCCTGGGGGCTGGCGGTCCCCAAGGCCAAAGAGGGCTCCTAGAGGCCCCCCTCCCAATTGGTTTAAAGCCCCGGGGAGGTGGTGGTCCCCAGGGCTGGGGGTCCACAACGACTCCCGCACTTAATTGATGTATGCCCTGGGGAGGTGGTGGTCCCCGGGGCAGTCTGGGGAGGCTCGAGCCCCCCCACACTTCATTTATTAATAGTAGCCCCGGGGAGGTGGTGGTCCCAGAGGCTCGGGGGGGCCCACGAGGCCCCCTAGTCCATTGATAAAGCCCCGGGGAGGTGGCGGGCCTGGAGCAGCGTGGGGGGGCAGAAGCTCCCCCACACTTTTTATTTTTCAAAATGCCCCGGAGAGGTGGCAGTCCACAGGGCTTGGGGGGCCTGCGAAGCCCCCTGCACATTATTTAAAATGCCATGGGGAGGTGGCAGTCTACGGGGCAGCATGGGAGGGCAGGACCCCCCGGCAAATTTTTTTCTAAGAAAGCCCTGGGAAGAAGGTGGTCTCTGGGGCTGCGGGAGGCCGTGTGCCCCTGCACATTATTAACAAAGCCCCGGGGAGGTGGCGGTCCCCAGGGCTGCGGGGTCTCCCACGGGACCCCGCATAATAATCAACCTTGGGGGCTTAAAAGAAACGAAGTACGAAAGACTGCGCTTCGTGTTTTTTTAATTTTCTGCGAGATTCGCGAACCCTATGTTATTCAGCCTCATTTATAACCACCAAATCCAGCCTGTGATCAGGGATTAAAATCATCCGAAACACGTTAGGCATAAAATGCCATTTCCAGTGATTGCAGCTCATCATTTGCCTCCGATTTCACTGAGAGTGCAGGCTTTGTTCTTTGGACAAACTTTGGTACATTTGAAACGGCAGCCCATGCTGTGAAGCTGCTTGAAGTAAGTAGGTCTAAAACGACCACAACAAAATGGAGAGGGGGCTTATAAATGAGGATAAATAACATTATGACGAGACTTTAGCCCACTAGGGCAATGGATCTGTTTCATTATTTTGGACATGCTACACCCACATGGGTTAAAGAGACTTTTCCAAACCACATGTTCGAGGATTCTTTTCGACTCTCACATGAGGCTTTTGAAGGAAAATGAAGGTGTAAGATGGTGGTTTGGAGTCATTTGTTGCATGCATCAAAGGTAGCCTGTGATCAAGGATAAAAATCATCCGAAATGCGTTGCAGCTCGTCATTTGAACCAGATTTTGCTGTGAGTGCAGGCTTTGTTCTTTGGACAAACTTTGGTACATATATATGTATGTATATATATATATACACACACACACACACATAATGGGTACTATGGTCCAATATTGCCATCAAGCGAGGGATGCTCGTGGCATCGTAAACAACAAGGCCATTGGGTTTCTTCCGATTATGCCTTTGCTCGATCCAACACATTAGCATGAGGTGTCTGGCGAGATCTACTTTCTACCAGGATGACAAAGAACATTATCCTGCAAAGAACATATTTTGTTTATTCAAGCTGCTGAGTTAAGCACCAACCTAATCTGTTGAGATGTTGATTTTATGGCCTTGATTGTCTTTTGAGTGAGGGTGGTATGGTTCTTGATAGACAGCTGTGAGCAGTGAATGTTTTGGAGTATTGTCATCTCTCACAGTGAAGAAGATGTGTATTGTTTTAGCATTTTACCTGGTTGGAAGATTGGGAATTAGGCCTCTCTGAATAGAAGGTGAGACAGTTGTGATATATGGAGCAATTTGCATCACACCATGTAGGGTCAGTCTAAATTAGCACTGATGAACAATTTAAATGCAGGCTCCTCACCATGATTAGCTGCCAGGAACAAATTAGCAGCTCTTGCTGTCTTTAAACTTACACTTTGCAATCAGTAACTTTTCATGAACAATTCTATTGAAAACATTCTTGTTCCACTAAGTTTCATTCCTAAAACTGTTGCATCTTACGAACAACTCTTCATTATAGATATTATTATAAATGTTCGCATAGTAGAAAGCTTATAAATAAAAGTTCATGTGAATTATTTGTAAAAATGTGTTACAGTTAAAAAATACAAATGAAACCCATGCAAATAAAAACAATATTTTCAAAGTAAAGGGAATGGTGCACTGTAGAGTAGTAGTCTTGTCCTATCTTTTTACGTGTGTATTTCTCCGCCCTGAATGTGGAGTCTCCACACTCATAAAATTACTTTTAATAAAATTAAACTCGTAGTTTGTGAATAGCACACAAACTGTAACCTTACAGAAAAGTGTAAGTTTAGCTTTAGGAATCAGGCCCTTACTTACCATCATGAATGGAGGGACATGCACTGATCTTCTAACTTCAATTGAAGTCCAAGTCAAATTTTAATCAGACACTTCTCTCCCGCAATCCTCCAATTTGTTTTCTTCTTTGTAAGACAATTTGCAATAACAATGATCAAGCAAGAAATGAAACAACTCGGAGCCATGTTCACATCAGAATGGTGGAGATGAAGGATGTTCTTCCCCCCTTCCTGTTCCTCCTCAGTGTTCCTGACTGTATTACATTCATAAGCAAAAAGAACAAATGATGGATGGAATGCTGAACAAATCAAACATTCACCCCTAGTCACAGATCTGGGTTTAATCGATCATTATTTTGCTCAAAATGCCACCACAGTTTGGACCAAGCCATATACAAGCCAGTCTTGACCCTGCTCCCCTTGGGAACAGTCCAGCCCGAACTGCCAGGCCAGGTAGTCCCTGGACTGGAAACAAGCATCTTGGGACCAGTTTCGGGGTCTCACACCCTCATCAGCCGGGCTAGATTGAATCCAGTGGCACAGTGAGCATTGGACCCACGTCTGGGTATACCCTTCCCACTTAGGGCAACAAAAGAAAAATGAACAAATGATGGACGAAATACTGAACAAATCAAACATTCATCCCCAGTCCCAGATCAGGGTGTAATCCATCGTTTTTTTGCTCACAACACCACCCCAGTTTGGACCCAATGTACGCAAATCAGACTTGACCCTGCTCCCCATGGGAATCCTTAGCAGCTCGGGCTGGACTATTCCCATGGGGAGCAGGATCAAGACTGATTTGCATATGGCTGGGTCCGCACTGGATTGGCGTGGTGAGCAAAAAAAGATGGATTTAGGCCCAGATCTCTTTGCTGGGAGTGAATGTTTGACATTGTGCTATATTCTGTCCATCAATTGTTCTTATTGCATTTGTCACCCCGAGTGTGATGGGTATGCCCAGATGTGGGTCCCATCCCATGCTCGACATGCCCCTCAATTCAAGCTATCCTGGCTGATGAGGGGTGATACCCTGAAACCTGTCCTAGGATGCTTGTTTCTGGTCCAGGGAGGACTTGGCTTGGCAGTTCGGGCTGGACTGATTTACATATGGCTGGTTTCACACTGGAATGATAAGTTGAGCAAAAAAAAGATAGATTTAGGCCCAGATTTCTGTACTGGGGTGAAGGTTTGACATTGTTCAGCATTCCATCCAATTGTTCTATTTGCATATATTACAGTCATAGATCACCTTCAATTGTTTCTGCAGGCTTAGCATGATTCCATGTGAGATCACTGGGTACTAAAGGTGATAACACGAGGTTACAGATTGGAGTGTTCAGCGCTACTTCCTCTTTCTAGAGTTTTTTCAGACCAAGTGACTTCATAACTATGTTCATTGAGCTGCTTTCTGAGACAGCCTTTCAGAGCTTCAAGAGTGACCTGCCACGTTCCCTTATCAAAGCAAGGCCAGGGAGTCTATTCTAATGTGTTTCTGGTGGAAAAGAAGACCGGAGAGTTCAGGGTGATCACACTTCCACTGTCAACCTATTCTATTTCTTATATTAATTGGTGCTTTCTGTTAACAAGAGTGTCCTTTAGAACCTCTGACATGCATTTCTTTTAATATTCATCGCAGCAGCACAAAGGTTTCGAGAGCCAGGACCTTCATTATGTCATGCTCTCTACCTGCATGTTCTTCTTGATTAATTGCTTCTTGGACATGATCCACAGTTTTTGCCCAAAGTTTCTTCACAAATTCTATGTTTTGTAACTAAGACATAATTTTTCAGTTTTTTCCTGAATTGTTCCTTTTCTGTAGAGGGTTGACTCTGTTATTTTGATGCCATACGCAGTGTATATCTATCTGGTACATCATAGGTTTGACAATGTGACTCTTTTTTTATAATTTTGGATTAGCACATAGAGGTCTTAAGTTTTCTTTGTCTACTCTGGGTGATGACTTTGTTACATCATTTCTATGACCTGTTATAAAGTATACTGTTGAAATTCTCAGACACAATACCTGAGCTTTTGCTGCTTCTTGGGCAGAAGGATGTGGGCCTTTATTCATGAAATCTGCACTGGTGCCACTTGGGCATCCCCTCAACTTTTACATTTCATATCCCACATCTAGCTGGCACTAGACTCTGCTGATGGTAATGTTTTGGTAACCCTGTGATGTCTTCGGAATACCATGTTAAAGGGTTGTTTGATTCTGTCTTTTTCTGAATAAATTGGTGTGCATCAACTTTATTGTTTAGTTGTTATTTTATTACAGCAAATTAGTATACTTGTTTATATCCTGAATTTAAAAGGACAGGTAAGAGAAGGTAATGCTTTGGTTACTTAGCCGTAGTCCCATTAATCTGAGTCTATCTGCCTCATCTCAGTCCTTAGGCCCCACCCGTCCTCCCTTTGTGGGGATATGGCCTAATGCATGTGCAGCTTTGATATTCTGCATAGGATTTGGTGCACTTTGGGCGTTCAGGTTAAAGTGCCTGGAAAATGGTGGCAGAGGCCTCCTCCATGAGTAACTAAGCAAAGCATTCACTCATTTAGTTCTCAGACAACCAGTGCTCAATTTGAGCTAGTGGTTGCAAGTGGGATCCCCCAAGCAGTGCAAAGATAAAAGACAGATTGTGAATGCTATGCACTAGAAAGAAATCTTTTTTCATATTTTTACAAAGGAAACTCACCCTCTCAACCCACAATAGACCCACCTCCTCTCCCCAAGCAAATACCCCCAAATGTCCCATCACTTCTGACTCTCTTTCCAACTTCCTTTCCCAATTCCTACCCTCTCCACTTACAACACTGTCCCTCCCACCAAAAAAAGTTCATTAAAAAAATGCCTAAGAGGGTATTCATGCGGGTATGTAGGCAGGCCACTTCCTGATCCAGGTTCTGCCAGCATGCTGAAGAAGCACCAGCTCAGGTAGGGCGCAGTGGAGGAAGCGGTCCGTCGTTTGATGTTGACGATGGGGAGGGCTGTTCCACTAGGCAGCAGTGGTAGACCAAGGCGGCACTGGCACTGGTGTGGACAGGATGAGGCGGGCCAGGCTGGTGGGAAGAAGTAAAGGCAGATGCTCCTCCTCCTCCAAGGCCACCAGCCAGCAGTATTCAGCCACAATGGACTCCAGCTTCTGGTGCCGCAGAGGAGCGGCTATCTTCTGCAGGAATGGATTACCTCCAGCAGCAGGAGTAGCTACATCAAGAAAAAATGAAAAACACAAATTGTAATGTGCAGTGCAAAGACAAAAGACAGATTTTGAGTGATATGCATTAGAAAGGAAAAATCCATTTATATTTTTACAAGGGAAACCCACCATCTCCAACCACAACAGGCCCACCCCTCTTCCCAAGCAAATACCATTAAATGTCCTGTAATGTCTGATCCTTTCCCTGAATTCCTTCCTCAATTTCCACCCTCTCCACCCACAACACAGTCCCCACCACCAAAAAAAGACCTTTAAAAAAGGCCTCAGAGGGCATCCATGCAGGTGGCCACTTCCTGAGCCAGGTTCTCTTGGCCACGCCAAAGCAACACCAGCTCACGGAAGGTGTGGCAGAGGAGGTGGTCTGGTGTTGATATCAACGATAAGGTGGGGTGTTCCACTGAGCTAGAGTGGTGGACACCGGCTGCCGGCGACGCTGACGATGGAGGTGGGTCAGACTGGTCAAAGGGGCTGGAGGCACTTGCCTCTTCCTCCAAGGGCACCAGCCTGCAGTATTCAGCCGTGACGGCCTCCATCCTCTGGTGCTGCAGCCGGGCAGCTATCTCCTGCCGGGATGGGTGACCTCCAGCAGCAGGAGTAGCTATATCAAGGAAGAAAAAAAAAGAAAAAACACAAATTGTAATGTCAGTGAAAACACTTGTTTATAGTGACAAAGTAGCAGAACATTGCTGCCCCCCTAGGGCGTTGGAATTTTTGATGTGATTAGTCACAGGGCCAACTTTTTCCCCCCACATGCATACCATAACAATGGAACTGACTGCAAGGAATTATGCCAAATAAGTCAAAAAGTGTTTTTTTTCGCTTAAATGATTTCATAGTGAGACTAAACAGACACTTTGTGTGTAAATTACCTCTTATTAATGAGGAAGGCGAATATGCTGCACAATTAATAGTGTATATGATAGTATATGTGCAACATTAATGGCGGCATGATAGCAGGTCTGCTAATCTGCAGTCTGCAGCATGGTTCTGGGCCTGTTTTTCTATCCTCCCTTTATCTTTTCAATCCTTTGTTTCGAAAACCTTTTTTCGAATCTTTTTTATTTATTATCTATCCCTCTCTATTCCTGAGTGTATATTTTGCGTTTTTTTTATACTTTTTGTGTGTTTTTTAGTGCGTTTTTGACTGTTTTTCTATTACTTGCTTTTTATTTTTTTTCCTTCCTTTCCTTTTCTTTTCCACCACCCTGCCCTCCCAGAACCATGGCGAAGATGACTAAGCAGGGGAAGAGGAGGAGTGAGAGCCGCAGCCGCCTTCCTTGCAGAAGGCGTCGCCCGGAAGGGGTGCAGTTCCGGGCCGTATTTTCCGAGGTGGAGCTGGCTGCACTAGTTTTTTTTGTACAGCACCACCTCCCCTTAACCCTGGCAGCAGGCAGCAGGCCTAGGTCCAGGTACGGAATCCGGGAGCGTCACCGGCGGTGGGCGAGGGTGCGCCAGGCAGTATTTTGCTGCATGGGGTCTGGCGCACCCATAACCAACTGGCAAACCGGTGGTCCGACATCCTGGACCGGGAGCAGGACCTGCTGGACCTGCTAGGTGTTGAGGTTCCAGGGCTTGGTGAGTAGCTAATTATATTACTATTGTGTTCTGTTCTGTGTTATTGCAAACATTATTTTTTTCCCAAATAGCAAGAATGGTGCTCCTGCTTACATGCAGGTAAGTTACGTTTAAAAATCTTATATTATGTGATTGTTATTCTTCTAGACATGTGCTCGGTGCTGCTAATCGTACTTGTTTGCAACTTTGCACTCACTTGGGCTGGTTCTGTAAGAGAGGTTAGAGAACTTAAGTTAGGTAATGCAGACTAGAAAGACTCCTTTCCTTTGTTCGGTCAGGCTGTCCTGTCACTAACACAGTGGTAGTTAGTTAGTTAGTTAGTTACTTAGTATTATTGGGTAATTTAGCGGCCTGCATGATGCGTCCTCTCACGTGACTTCTATCCTAGTAGAACCTTTTGTAGTTCATATAGTGATGAATAGCAACTAACCAATTTGGTGTATGCAATATGCATGCGTCTATCTATGCATTTAAGAAGACTAAATGCAGACTTAGTGAATTGGCCTATCAAAGGGGGTTGAGTGATGATTGAGAATGACATCGAAACTTAGAAGCAAATATCATTTTTTTGCAATTCATCCCAAAGTCTTTGGAATAGGTGAGCTAGGTAGGTTTAGGATTCAGGAATCAGAATGGAACTGTGGAATAATAAAGATAGTATGGTCCGCAACCGCGATACTAGTCTACTACTAGTCGATCTGATTTAGGATAGGTCAATGTTATTGCAATTGCCGTTTCCTGTCTAAAATTCTTTTTAGAGAGATTATTTAATATTTATTTATTTAACACCAATCATTTTTTGTCTCTTTAATTATTTCTGACATGATCAGCATCCAGGGGCAACAGAAGACTGGGTCTGCTGTGGTGGGTACGGGAGTAGGAGGGGACTCCCAGGGGCAGGAAGTGGCCTCAGATGCAGATGGCTTTGCTGGCCCCAGTAAGTCTTCCTGTTGTTAATATTAATATATATTTCCCTAACTTTTACCACTCTATTATTTCCGTTTCCTAATTTTATTTTTTCCCAAATCCTCTTTGATCTATCTGTTTCTAAAATTCTTGCTTTTGCTCCATTACCTACTAACATTGTTATTTATATTTCTAGTGTCAAATCAAACTGCCTGTGACTCTGTATTAGTCTGTCTGTAACTTGCTTTTTTCTGGTTTCCATTCAGCTTTCCCTCTCCCCTTATATATTTTGTGGATTGCCTAGTGGTGGTACTGTAAGACGCAGAGAACCCATTGGTCCTACTACTAGTACAAGTAGTAAGGACTCCTTACTACTACTAGTACTAGTAGTACTAATCTGCTGTGCAGATTGCATGCCCAAGTAAGGTATTCTATGTATGTTTGTTGAGATGAGAAGGCTTTCTTTTACTGTCTCATGCTCAATCTGTAAATGATGGTCACTCACGTTGGACACCCCAAAGTGGTGTATTTTACTTTGCTCGTCTAGGCCTAGTACCTTTTTATTAGCATCAGTTGATGGTGAACACTGAACAACTGTTTACCATGCACCATGGCTGGAAGGAAGTATGAGAAGGAGGACAGCACCATTATTTTCCAACCAAGAGAGACCTCATGTCTGATTGTCTGCCCAGTTGGCCACTCTTTTTCCTCTTTTCAAAAAATCAGATGCACCTCTAGTCACTGAGTCCAGTCCTTTGGGTTGTCCTGTTCTTGAGAGGCTTTTCAAAAATTGCCACCAACAAAATGCCCAACCGCTTATTTTGCTATTTTTGATAGGACATACTGTCTACTCTACTCTAGTACCTGAATTGTAGTGATGTGTGTGGTGTATGTATTGTATATTCAATCTTGCTAATGAAAAAAATAAATAGGGGCGGCGTATATGGCATCTACAAAATTTGAAAAAAAAATTCCAGGCGTACCGACCACCAGTGCCGGGGCCAGTGGCAAAGGCATCGCCACTCTGGAGGGAGCAGATGCTGCAGCTGCAGGGGATGAGCCAGCAGCAGTGGCGGGAGGTGGTAGGTCATAGTCCTTACTTATTGACAATGATGAATACACTCGCTGCAAGGGTCTACAGTACACTGTACTGCTGCTGAGTCTAAGGGCCTGATTCTGATGCGGGTTGGAAAAGCTTCCCGACCGAGGGCCTGATTCTGATGCGGTTAGGAAGTCCTCCTAACGGCATTTGCTCCTTCCAAATCGGATCGGGAACGTGTCTTCCCGACCGAGGGCCCAATTCTGATGCGGTTAGGAACAAATGTTCCCATTGAAGTCAATGGGAGTTCAACCAAATTGTATCTGGAAGCATCCGGATGCATCCTACTCCGCCGGTCGGACTTTCCCGATCCGAGTGGGTCGGACACCATTTCCCAACCGATTCGGTCGGGAAGCTTTTCCAACCCGCATCAGAATCGGCCCCTTAGTTGTTGTGAACAGTTGAAGAAGACACCCTTTACTTAACATTAGCATTAGCGGGAGTTGAGTAACTAATGGTCTCTTCTATTCTATCTTCAACTCAGCAGAGAAAGTTTTATGACGAAGACAAACAGTAAGACGACATGTAATATATGAGTGGCAGAGAAGGATGCGTGGGTGAAGGAAGGGGCCCCCGGATGCATATAGGTAGCTGATAGGATGCATGGGTGATTGAAGGATGGGTGAAAGGTGAAAGAAAGGATGCCTGCCTGGGTTGGTGGGTGAAACTGTATGGGAGAAAGGAATCCTCCGGGGGTTTGATGGGTCAAACTCAAAGGCAAGCAAGGGCGCATGGGTGGTGGTTAAATGACAAATGTATGTTGTTGGTGAAAGGTTTGTAGAGAATTGAGATTGAGAATGATAGCCATGTTTGGATGGATGGATGCCTGTATGGTATCATAGGTGAAGAGTCAGACTGGATGAAGAGAATGTAAAAGGAAATTAAACCGTGCCAGAGTTGCAAATCCAAGGGTGAAGAATAAAATAATGCTAGAAGAGCAATGCAATGATAAATGAAAAGGCCCTTGGAAGAATAAACAAGGACTGTTTTTTTCAAGGTTTTTGATTCAAAAGTTTGAGGTTCTATTTCAGAATACTCCCTTGACTCACAGTAGTTTGCAAGCACAACATATATATAGTGTATGTACCCACCCATCATCAATCGCCTCCCTCGGACTCCGAGGCCCACTCCTGCTCCCTACCCATGTCATTTCGACCGTGTCAGCCATGGGTGGCCTATTGGCTGTATGGTTAACTTACAATCAAACAATAGTAGTACGTCATGTCCTCATCACATGACGTCGTGACATAGATCATCATTATTCATATTAGTAAGCATATCAGGTGCCTTGTTGTAGTAGTCAGGGTGAAAGTGAAATTGAGCATTTGCCATTGATTTAACAGAGTATGGCCATAATGGAAAAATAGATAATTGTGTAGTACAGCTGCCCCACCTGCAGACACTAGTAAAGTAACGTGAGTCTGCGACACGAGTATGTCTGTCTAGGGTGCAAGCTGACTGAGCTAGCATGCCTACAAGATTAATTTAGCTAAACAAGAGAGAGAAGAAGAATACTTGTCTACTCCATAGTGCCTAATGCCTGAAAGTCTAATCATCACATCCAAATTTTAGGGGCCGAGGAAGTGAAGATACCACAAATGTTATGCACTGCTGGTGCTATTGTGCCACTATAATTTTATGAGAATAATTTTGTGTTACTGTGTTGCTAAGAGTATTGGTTACAATTGTCTTTTTTCTTTCTTGATATAGCTACTTCTTCCCAACCCGCCACCAGGCAGGAGTTAGCAGCTAGGACACGGCAATGGAAGCTGGAGGCCATCCGGGTCGAATATCGCCGGTTGGTTGTCCTAATGGAGGAGGAGAAGGAGGTGGCAGCTGCAGCTTCCTCCAATGCCCCGGGCCCCAGCCAGACCCCCTGTATCTCCGGTGGTACGGCGCCGTGTTCTGGCAGCTGCCCGCCGCAACTCATCCTCATCAATCACTGCTGCCCACCCCTGTTGTTCCTTCAGGAACTTTCGGCACCGCATGCTCCTCCAGATGGCGCGCCTAGAAGCCAGGCCGGAGGAGGTCCTAGAGCGCACTAGCCAGCACGCCCGCCGTTAGACCTTAGTCTTTTTGACCCTTGCCCCTTTTTCAATCTTTTTTTGGTGGGTGAGATGTGTTGGGGAGAGGGTGGGAATGTTGGAAATTGGGGAAAATTTGGGTGTTGTTCTTTTTTATGGACATTTGGACATGGACATTTACTGGACATTGATAACCAGAGAATAAAGCTATTACAGCACACCAATCATAGGTTGTAATTGATCCAATAAATCAAACTGTATTACAAAAAGCTAATAGTCAGTACTGTAATTCTTTAGTCCATACAGTCCCTTGATTTCATGTGCCCTATGTACAGCACGTAAAAGATTTTCCAAAGCAATTCTTTTCATAGAAAACGTTTCTTTTATTGATTTTTTCTTTTTCCTTAATGCCAATTCCCAGCAAACAAAGCAGCCAACACGTGTTTCGTCTGTACAAATGTGTACCGAGACTTTCTCAAGGCTGGAAAAACAAACATACAACCAATAATTTAAAATCCATATCTGTCATTAGTGACTTAATAGTATGGACATAAAAACATTGACAAATTGAAAAGACAGTGAATCATAACCGTAAACATTTAGTGAATTAAAAGGACTAATAATGTGTGAGAAAAAGAACAAGCCATCACCAATTACAACCTATGATTGGTGTGCTGTAATAGCTTTATTCTCTGGTTATTTATGTGCATGTTTTACGTGCGATTGACACCCTTGGGTAGTGGGTGACTTAAGCTAGATAAGCACCCTGCTGTACTTACAGTTGTCTTGTTTATTCTTTACGCCATTTGCTGTTTTACTTTTTTTACATCTGTCGATCATTGATGTGCGGTATCTCCCTTTCAGGGAACGCTACTACCCATTTCAAATAAGCTTGTTTAAGTGTACACCTGCACTCAATTCATTTGGAGGCGTAAACTGATCTTTAATTCCATCAGTTATATTGACTTAATAGCTTATCTGTCACGATGGCTACATTTGATGATGATAGGGACAAATTGTTTAATGACATCTTTTCAGGACAAGGTATTCAAGCCACTAAGGGCCCTCCAGCAGAGGAAAAACCACAGGGATTGAAACAGTTATTTACTAAACTAGAGAGACTGCGTAAATCTGAACTTTCCAGGTGGTGGGACCTAACTGTAGGAAGTTAATTAGTCCGCCCGAAATGAGGAGGCAGAGTCGAAAGTAGTAGAGACGTGAATTTAATAATGCAGTACACGTCTAGCAGTCAAGAAGTCCAAGTAACGAATGCCCCAACTCCCACCATCCAGTCATCCCACAACACTCCATACATTTGAACCCAAACATTCTCCCAGCGACACGAGACAGCCACGAGCTATGACGGAACGTCTCGCTCGTGTCTGCTCATGTCAACATGCAACACACCTTCCCCCCTTAAAAAAAACAGGATGAAATAGAATAAACAATACAACAAAAATGAATACATAATCAATTCATGACAAAATCTTTGTACTTAGCAGGAAGACGATGATTACGCACTGCTCTAGGATTCTCAGAACTGCAAGAAGGAAAGGAATGATTTCCTTGGTCATTGTGTTGTCCCACATCTAAAAATACATTGCTGTTATGATCATCTTGTAATTCAGTAACCCCTTTAAATAAAGAAATTCTGTTGAAATTCCAAACAGAACCACCTTCAATTCTAACAGCATTCCTGAAAACTTAAATGACTTTTCTTGGACTCGACCAGACAGGAAATCCCTTATTAACGCCTTCTTTTTTCTTAATACGAATTGAATCCCCCACCATTATCTCATGTTTAGTTGCACAACCCATTTTTTTTTTCATAGCATGTTTCATTTTGTTTTTATACAAGCCAACCCTGCGTTGAACTGCCTCATAATCTACCCTAAAAAACTCATCAGTGTCACCAAGATTTTTCTTCACCCACCAGGGAACCAATTTGGTACTGGGTTTGCGCCCTCTTAAAAGTTCAAATGGGCTGACCAAAGTGACGGAATTGGGAGACGTTCTATATGCCAATAACATGGATTGTAAAGCATTTCGCCAATTTAAACCACTCTTTATTGACAACTGAATAGCTTCTTTCACCACACGGTTGAAACGCTCAACCTGACCATTGGCCTCGGGATGGAAAACCGCAATTCTCCTATGAGTAATTCCACATTTCACCATGAAATCCTCCATTTCCCTACTAACAAATTGAGGCCCATTATCCATGACAATTTCCTGAGGAATCCCTTCCCTGCAAAAAACTTCATCCAAGAACTCAATCACCTTATGTGAGGTGACCTCATTGACCATTTTGACTTCAGGCCATTTGGAATAGTAGTCAATTAGAACAATGCCGAATGCTTCATGTCTGGGTAAAGTGCTAAACGGACCAATAATATCCAACCCCAGTTTACGCCAAGGACCAACAGGAAAATCTATAGGATGAGGTTCAGGACGTAAAGCAACAGCTGATTTGTCACTATTTGAGCATTGAATGCATGAACGTACAAAATGATCCACACAATTATCAACGCTTGGCCACCAAAAAACTCTCTGACACGTCTTCTGGTGAAGGAAATCCCTAAATGCCCTTCATGAGCAATTTGAAGAATAGTTTTTCTAAGAGAATGAGGAGGAATAATTTTATCACCTCTCAACACTAACCCATTTTCAACAGCAAGCTCTTCATGAACCTTGAAATAACTCATCATGTCACCTGACAACTTCCTCTGTTCAGGCCAACCTTGCACTAAACATTTCTTGACGTTGCATAATTCTAAATCTTTCTCCATCTCCTGGAGCCAAACATCTTCCCGTAAATTAGATTGTTCACCATACACTAAATTAACATCACGCATGGTGAAAGCTACCTCACAATCATCCTCTTGGATCTTAACTGGACAGTCGACAGAAGAAGTTAATCTGGACATGCAGTCAGCGTGTACATTGGCCTTCCCTTGAACATACTCTATCTGGAACTGGAAAGACTGTAGCCTGGAAGCAAGTCTAGCAAGGCGTGCAGACATGGTCCGCCCTCCACCTGGAGCCATCAAAAACACAAGAGGCTTATGGTCAGTTTTTATGATGAACTTAGTACCCCACAAAAAGGTCCTGAAATGCTCTGCTCCCCAAACACAAGCCAATAACTCTCTTTCTATAACTGAATAATGTTTTTCAGCATCTCTCAGTGCTCTTGAAGCATATTCTACAATCCACTCTTTCTCATTGTCTCTTTGTATAAGAACACCACCTAAACCAGTGCTACTAGCATCCACCATAACAATGCACCTTTTGCCACAAACAAAAGGTTTAAGACATAGGCGCATTCACAATAAACAACTTCAAACTCTCAAAAACTTTAGACATATCATTGGTCCAAATAAATTTTGCATTTTTCTTGAGAAGACACCTAAAGGGTCAATTATAGAAGCGAAATTAGGTATGAATTTTGCATAAAATTCGATAAGACCCAGAAAAGCCACCAGTTGTTCTTTGGTAGTGGGGATGGGTGCATTCACAATACTTTCAACGTGATTACGCTTAGGTTTGATTCCCATACCACTAATGGTATGCCCAAGGTACTCTACTTCCTTTGCCTTGATTTTACATTTATCCAGGCGGAGAGTGAGACCCTTCCTTGACAAGGCAGCAAATACATTTTCTAAATTCAAATCATGTTCCTCATCATTTTTACCATACACAAGGATATCGTCTTGGAATGCAATAGCACCATTTAATTCATCCAAAGTGTCTCTCATCAATCTCTGGAACACTGAGGCAGCACTAGCAAGACCAAAAGGCATGTGACAAAACCTGAAAAGACCTTCAGGAGTAATGAAAGCAGTGAGGTTCTTTGATTCCTCAGCAAGAACAACCTGGTGGTAAGCACTAGCTAAATTGATGCATGAAAATACTTGTGCACCAGCCAACGTAGAGACCATCTCATGGAGATTGGGCAGAGGATGAGCATCTACCCAAATGGCATTATTCACACTGCGAAGATCCACACACAACCTAAGCTCGCCTGAAGATTTAATGGAAATCACAATGGGAGAAACCCAAGGTGATGACTCAATGGGTTCTATAACGTTTTTTTGACACAAATCTTTAAGCATGTCCTTCAATTTGTTCCTGTAAGTGAGAGGAACATTCATCACTTTGTGACGAACTGGAACAGCATTGTCGTGTAGCCTAATGACATGTTCAAAACCCTGATATCTCCCTAAATCTCCACTGAAAAGATTGGGAAATGATTTCTTTAATTTATCAAGAAAATGGAAATTGTCTTTGTGGGTGACATTGACATTGTGAGATTCAACAACATAAACTGGGGGTCCGCTCTAGGGTCAAGTTTGATTCCCAATTGTTGTTGATGCGGCCACCCTAATAATGACTGCCCTGATCTTGCTACATAAATTTTCCCAAACATATCGCGACCTGAAAACACTAGATTAGCACAGAAAAAACCAATAAGGTCAATCTTGTGTCCTGTGTAACCTCCAGGAGATACATCAGGTGGGGAAAGTGTTTCGTTAGGCCACTTGTCATGAAAAATGTCTAAGGAAATAATGGTGTACCATGCACATGAATCCACAAGGAATTCCAAATCAATGTCATTAACAGTAATAAAACATGAAGGAAATTTAGTACATTCTCCACCCCCACAAATATTGATCACTGTATTGACTTCGTATTCATTTTCCTCATAAGGAGGGTCATGATCGCAGGTGTCTTGAACGTAATTCACTCTTTTAGAAACTGCTCTGCAAAATTTTCCAAAGTGACCCTTCTTATTACATTTTGAACAAGTTTTTCCTATAGCAGGACAATATTTAAAATCAGCCAAATGCCCGTCGCTACCACATCTATAGCAAAGTAATTGGGAATTCCTTTTTCGTACTTTGTTCCTTTAAATCTACCATCAAATTTTGATGAGTTATCATTTCTCTGTGGAAAAAATTTCTTTTGTTTATCATACTCTTTAGAAACATTGAAAACGTCACTCTTATCATTGCCTCTAATTTCTTTCACAAATTTCTCAGAGTGTTCTATGGACTTGGCTATGTCAATGGCGTTATTCAATGACATGTCAGATGTAGTCCATAAACGTTCTTGAACTTTCTTGTTGTTTGTCCTCATTAAAATCTGGTCTCTGAGGACTTGCTCATATGATATGTGCTCGAAATCACATGTAACAGCCAGTGACCTAAGAGCAGATACAAAATCTTCAATGGGTTCATCGGTTCATTGTTTCCGTGAGTAAAAAATAAACCTTTCCATGACAATATTTTTCTTTTTACCATATCGTATATTAAGTTGTGAGGAGGCATACTTATATACGTCAATATTACCTGGATTAATTAAAGGAGGCAAAGTCTTGAATTCTTTTAAAGCAATACCACCTAAGCAATGTTTTAGCAATGAAAGTTTCCTCTCAGGTTCACACTCTGCCCCTTCCAAAACTTCCACATATGCCAAAAAAACAGGTTCCCATATTTCCCAGGCCATGGGAGGTTCACCAGGAGAAGATAGAATTGATGGCGGAGGAACAATCCCTGACATGGTTAAGTAAAGTAGGGGAAAGAAAAAAAAAACAAAAAAAAACAAAAAACTGGGAAACACGCTAATATGTAGCGTTAAAACAGTACAAATGTATTTTAATGGCACGCGGTGTGCGTGTCACCGAAGAGTAAATATTACCACAGTAGCCTTGATGTCCTGATCTCCCGATTTCAGCGTGAAAAGAACTGCCACTTCGTGATAAATGCCGGTGGAAGCAGTTGCTAGGTAACAGTGCTGGGGAAAGGCAACAAAAAAAACAGACACGTCAGCGATCACGCTGCGTGATGAGCGTGATGACGTGATGACAGTGTGCGTGATGGACGCATCGAATCCAGTGCGTCAGTGGAAATGGCTGCTCCGGGATTCCAACTCATAACAGGAGCTCGTGGACAAGAAACTGTTGAGGCAGAAGCGGCCGAGGAGTAAGATCCGAAATCCTTAAAATAAGGTAAAGCGGAGGCAGGCAGGAGCTCCAACAGGAAGCGCTGAACGGCGTAGACTAAGCTTACAACAATAGCTTAGTGAAATGTACTCTCCAGAGTACAATCAGTTTCCGACGAAATTGCCCAAAAAAAAAAAAAAATTCCTTGAGGGTGATCCCGCTCGTCGCCAGTGTAGGAAGTTAATTAGTCCGCCCGAAATGAGGAGGCAGAGTCGAAAGTAGTAGAGACGTGAATTTAATAATGCAGTACACGTCTAGCAGTCAAGAAGTCCAAGTCACGAATTCCCCAACTCCCACCATCCAGTCATCCCACAACACTCCATACATTTGAACCCAAACATTCTCCCAGCGACACGAGACAGCCACGAGCTATGACGGAACGTCTCGCTCGTGTCTGCTCATGTCAACATGCAACACTAACCAGTTTGATTCATTGGATCAATTACAACCTATGATTGGTGTGCTGTAATAGCTTTATTCTCTGGTTATTTATGTGCATGTTTTACATGCGATTGACACCCTTGGGTAGTGGGTGACTTAAGCTAGATAAGCACCCTGCTGTACTTACAGTTGTCTTGTTTATTCTTTACGCCATTTACTGTTTTACTTTTTTTACATCTGTCGATCATTGATGTGCGGTATCTCCCTTTCAGGGAACGCTACTACCCATTTCAAATAAGTAAATTTACTGGACATTGGTTGGGGTTAGGGAGAGGGGAGGGTCAGGTGTTGTGGGTTTCTTCTAGCTTATTTGTTAGGGTAATAAATTATTTATAGTTTTACAATACATATTATTTCAATCTTTTCTGGGGGGGTTCCTCTTTAACTTTGCCTTGTTTCCTCCTTTGCTGCAGGACCGGTAGCCAGTTTTTGCAATCTGCCTATAGTGTAACACACCAACAGATAGATGTGGTACCCTCACTTGTTCTACTACTGTCAGTCTCTCCTCCTAGTCTATTCAGTCTGCAACTAAAACCCCTATCTACTCGGAAGGATGTGGATGTGTGAATTAATTAATTTCCATAGTATATACATTATTGCCTCCCCCACACTTCTCTTACCTGTGATTGATGTTTAGGCGAAGCGATGGCTGCATGGTGATGGTTTGGTTTCCAAAGGTGCCAGGGTGGTGGTAACAGTAGTAGAGAGTAGCATTTGTAAAAAGGAAAATGAGACAGTCAGTCACCTGAGGGAGACTAGGGAACGAGTAGTAGAGGTACAGTACTGTTATATGGCCCGTAGGGACATTGTCGACATTTCTAAGTTAGCATGAGCTTTGCTGCCATGATGCTGCTTTTGCGCACGTTACTACATGTCTTTATTTTTGCAAGACCCTGTTTGTGCCTTTCACATGAGAACTGTCTGCTTTTTGCGTTCTTTGCTGAAGTTCCTGGAGTTTAGTCTGAACACGATGTGCAAGGTCGATAAACAATGCCCCTTGTTATTCTGTTCTGGTCAGTCCTTAGCACCTAGACATAACATGCTAAACACAGCTGCAATGCTGGAGACTCGTGCTTTGATATTACGGGGATGCATGTTGTTTTAACACACACTTGGAGAGAGCCTTTCTATGGAGAAGAGCTACGCTGGCCCTATGATGTAAACCTAACATCTAGGCTTTCAGGTATGGGGTCTGCTGTGAAATCCCAGAGATCTTCCTTTATATAAATAAACTTCTTCCAGTCCAGGGGAGGGTGGTTAGGCCTCATAGTCCTTTTTCCACTGTCTTTATAAAATGACTTCCCCTTTTGTACTCTATGGAATTGTAACAATGCTAATTGTTTTGAGTTTATGCATTTTGCTGCTGGTAGTGGCTCGTATACTGTATTGTAGAGCACGATAGTTAAAATAAACATTTTGAACTACTTACAGTGACTGCCTAATCTTGTTGTGGACAAGTACGAGTGAGCGAGCGAAAGAGTATGTCTTGCTACCGTGATTCCTGAGAGAGTCAGGAGTGTTGTGTTCTGGGTTGTCTAATCATTTGTAGCTCTGTGATATTTGGAGGAGAATGAATGAGACACTATAGCTAGTCGGTTTTGGGATTTTGGGCACTAAGGTGGTAGGTTGGTACACCCCTATACACCGAGGGCCCAGTTTCCTGCGCATAGTTCTGTGTAGGTGCAGAATCCCCGCAACAGTACATAAGAAGAAGACTGCCAAACAAGAAACCATGATGATGATAAGCAATGCTAAAGTAAAATAAAACATAATGGTAGCCAGTAGGTATTATAGTTAGGACCTAGTTTCCATAGGAAAAGCGTTTTTTGAATTGCCAATACCTTTAGCACCGTTTGACGAATCTTCGTGAAATTTTCAAAACTCATGGGGCGCTCCGGTCAGCTCCTGTCTTGAAAGTTTTGGGGTGATTCATCAAGCGGGGGCCAAGAAAAAAGGGGGGTCCCAAAACGTGTTTTCTCAATGTTAATTTCCATAGGAAATTTAGACACAGCTACAGCCTGAACTGCTGAACGAAATTACACCAAATTTGGCAAAAATGTAGCTCTTGGTTCGGAAAGTGACTTTTTTTTATTTTTAAATGGTGTAAATCCATTCAGTAGTTCTTGAAATATTAAAGGAAAACAAAGGAAAAAAATATCGATATCTGAGGGCCGAGGAGAGTTTGCAAACCACTCCGATGCACGAGCGTGCATTCTGATTGGCTGTCAACACTTCCAAACCAGGAAGTGTCTGGCAGCCATCTTGGGAATAGCTTGAACGAGAGCATAAGAAAACAGTTAAACAAGGATGAAAAACAAGAAAAGGGGGCAGGGTAGAAACACCCTGACCCCCTAGGCCTGCTTAGGGGGTTCCACAGGGACCCCCAGGGCCAAAAAAAGCATTTTTTTGTAATATTTTCAGCCGAATTTGCGCTGAGTGCATGAATCCGGCCGAAAAGATTTTAAAAAACGGAGCGCGGGCTCATGCGCTTTGTTTCCTTAAGCCCCTGGGTGGGCCAGGTCCCGGGGGCAATGTTTTATTAGGGTGCAGGGCCTCCACAGGCCCCCACAGCCCCGGGGACCGGCACCTCCCCAGGGCTTTATTTATTATGCGCGGGGGCACACGGCCCCCCCGTAGCCCCGGGGACCGCCACTTGCCTGGAGTTTGAAAAAAATGTGTGGGGGGCTCCTGCCCCCCACGTTCCCCAGGGCCCGCCACCTCCCCAGGGCATTTCTCATTATGGGCGGGGGTCTCACGGGCCCCCCAAGCCCCAGGGACCATCACCTCCGTGGGGCATTGAGTTAATAAATGTGGGGGGCCTCATGGGCCCCCCAAGCCCCAGGGACCACCACCTCCCCAGGGCATTGAATATGTAATTACGGGGGTCCGTAGAGGACCCCCAGCCCCAGGGATCACCACCTCCCTGAGGCATTGATCATGAAGTGTGGGGGCCCCGGGGACCACCACCGCCCGAGGCATTGAGTTAATAAATGTGGGGGGACCTCGTGGGCCCCTCAAGCCCCCGGGACCACCACCTCCCCGGGGCATTGAATATATAATTACGGGGGGCCATAGAGGACTCCCAGCCCCGGGGACCACCACCTCTCCGAGGCATTGAGTTAATAAATGTGGGGGGACCTCGTGGGCCCCTCAAGCCCCCGGGACCACCACCTCCCCGGGGCATTGAATATGTAATTACGGGGGGCCATAGAGGACTCCCAGCCCCGGGGACCACCACCTCTCCGAGGCATTGAGTTAATAAATGGGGGGGGGCCTCATGGGCCCCCCCAGCCCCTGGGACCACCACCTCCCCGGGGCTTCAAACTTGCTAGGAGGGGGGCCATGCGGCCCCCTCCTGGAGCCCTCCTTGGCCCTGGGGACCGCCACCCCCCCAGGCCGGCTCCAGCAATGTCCCGGGAAGCCTACCCCTGGGACATTGCAGTTTGCTATGGCTCCCACCCTGCCATAGCAAACACTGCTTTGCTTCATGGAAGCGACAGCAGGAAAACCTGCTCTCGCTTCCATGAAGCACAGCAGATTGCTTTTGGACAAGGGGAGCTGCATGTTAGCAGCTCCCCTTGTCCAAAAGCAATGCTGGCTTCCGCAGGAGGCAGCGAGCCAGCAGGGACCGCGGGGGCATTGGGGTTCCCCCCTTCGGTCCCCAATGTGAGGGCCGGCCCCGGGGCCCATGGAAGGGGGCCCCCTCCTTAAAAAATAAAATGTTTAAAAAAATGGTCAAGCCCCGGGGATGGGGTCCCCGGGGCTGAAAATGGCCCAGGAGGGGGGCCACTTGGCCCGCTCTCTTTAAAAAAAAAAGGGAATGGCCTTGCCGTGCGGCCTACCTCCCCTTTAAAAACAAAAAAGAAGGGCCTAGCCCAGGGGGATGGGTTCCCCGGGGCCGTAATTGGCCTCAGGAGGGGGGCACACGGCCCCGTCCTTTTCTGCACCTCTCTTGCCTCTTTCTGCACCTCGCTTGCTTCTTTCTGCATCTCTCTTGCTTCTTTCTGCACCTCAATTGCCTCTTTCTGCAACTCTGTTGCTTCTTTCTGCACTTCTCTTGCCTCTTTCTGCACCCTTCTTGTCTCTTTCAGCACCTCTGTTGCTTCTTTATGCACTTCTCTTCCTTCTTTCTCCACCCCTCTTGCCTCTTTGTGTACCCCTCTTGCCTCTTTGTGCACCTCTCCTACGTCTTTCTGCACCCCTCATGCCTCTTTCTGCACCTCTGTTGGGGCCATATGTATCAAAAAAGAGTTTTGCGATTCTCAAATTGCGATTCTTAGCGAATTACAATTAGAGAATCGCAAAATGCAATGTATGTAGGATTTGCTAAAAGTTTTGCGAATCCTACATATTCCTTATTTGCGAATCGCAAATTGAGATTCGCAAATAAGGAATACCTTCCCATTCATTCCTATGGGCTAGAAGGCCCATAGGAATGAATGGGAAGACATTCTCAATTTGCAATTACCAATTAGAGAATCTCAAATTGAGAATGCAATTTCAAGGTTGCAAGGGTGCCAAAAGGACACCCTGTTGCACCCCTGAAATATGCATGTGTGCACATTTTGCGCACATACATGCCCTAAGGGCATGTATGTGCAACATACGGCACTTTTAAAAAATCTAAAAAGTGCTTTTTTATAGAAAATCACAAATTACCACCAACTTGAAGTTGGTGGTAATTTGCAATTCCTTAAGGCCAAATAGCAAATGTCTGGTGCTTCCAGAATTGCATTTAAGGAATTGCAATTTACAATTCCTTAATTGCATTCGCAAAATAGAGAATCGCAAATTTTGCAATTCTCTATTTTGCAATGGCCTTTTGGAATGATACATCCCAAAAGGCTTTTTCCAATTCGCAAACGGGACGATTCTGAGAATCTGCCCGTTTGCAAACGGGAAAAAGGCTTGATACATATGGCCCTTGGTTCTTTCTGCACCTCTTTTGTAAATTTCTGTATCCCTCTTGCCTCTTTCTGCACCCCTGCTCCCTCTTTCTGCACCTTTCCAGTCTGTTTCTGCACCTCTCTTGCCTCTTTCTGCACCTCTGTTGCTTCTTTCTGCACTCCTCTTGCCTCTTTCTGCACCCCTCTTGCCTCTTTCAGCACCTCTGTTGCTTCTTTCTGCACTTCTCTTGCTTCTTTCTCCACCCCTCTTGCCTCTTTCTGTACCCCTCTTGCCTCTTTGTGCACCTCTCCTTCCTCTTTCTGCACCTCTCTTGCCTTTTTCTGCAGTTCTCTTGCCTCTTTCAGCACCTCTTTTCCTTCTTTCTGCACTTCTCTTGCCTCTTTCTGTACCCCTCTTGCCTCATTCTGCACCTCTGTTGGTTCTTTCTGCACTGCTCTATCTTCTTTCTGCACCTCTTTTTCAAGTTTCTGTATCCCTCTTGCCTCTTTCTGCACCCCTGTTCCCTCTTTCTGCATCTTTCCTGCTTGTTTATGCACCTCTCTTGCCTCTTTCTGCACCTTTGATGCTTCTTTCTGCACATCTCTTGCCTCTTTCTGCTCCCCTCTTGCCTCTTTCTGTATCCCTCATGCCTCTTTGTGCACCTCTCCTTCTTCTTTCTGTACCTCTCTTGCCTTTTTCTGCAGTACTCTTGCCTCTTTCTGCACCTCTTTTGCTTCTTTCTGCAGTTCTCTTGCCTCTTTCTGAACCCTTCTTGCTTCTTTCTGCACCTCTGCTAGTTCTTTCTGCACTGCTCCTTCTTCTTTCTGCACCTTTGTTGAAATTGTATGCATCCCTCTTGCCTCTTTCTGCAACCCTCTTCCTTCTTTCTGCACCTCTCTTGCCTCTGTCTGCATACCTGTTCCCTCTTTCTGCACCCCTTTTGCCTGTTTCTGCAACTCTCTTGCCTCTTTCTGCACCCCTCTAGCCTCTTTCTGCACCCCTGTTGCTTCTTTCTGCACTTCTCTTGCTTCTTTCTGTACCTCTCTTGCTTCTTTCTGCACCCATCTTGCCTCTTTCTGCACCCCTCCTCCCTCTTTCTGCACCTCTCTTGCCTCTTTCTGTACCTCTCCTGCCTCTTTCTGCACTTCTCTTGCCTCTTTCTGCACCTCTGTTGCTTCTTTATGCACTTCTCTTGCTTCTTTCTGTACATCTCTTGCTTCTTTCTGCACCCCTGTTGCCTCTTTCTGCACTCGTCTTCCCTATTTCTGCACCTCTCTTGCCTCTTTATGAACCCCTCTTGGCTGTTTCTGCACCTCTCTTGCTTCTTTCTGCACTTCTCTTGCTTCTTTCTGCACCTCTCTTGCTTCTTTCTGCACCCTTTTTCCATTTTCTGCACATCTCTTGTCTCTTTCTGCACCTCTGTTGACTCTTTCTGCACCTCTCTTGCTTCTTTCTGCACTTCTCTTGCCTATTTCTGCACCCCTCTTCCCGCTTTCTGCACTTCTCTTGCTTCTTTCTGCACCCCTCCTGCCTGTTTCTGTACCTCTCTTGCCTCTTTCTGTATCCCTCTTGCCTCTTTCTGCAGTTCTCTTTCCATTTTCAGCACCTCTCTTGCCTCTTTCTGCACCTCTATTGCCTCTTTCTGCAACTCTTTTGCTTCTTTTCTGCACTTCTCTTGCCTCTTTCTGCACCCTTCTTATCTCTTTCAGCACCTCTGTTGCTTCTTTCTGCACTTACCTTCCTCCTTTCTGCAACCCTCTTGCCTCTTTCTGTACTCCTCTTGCCTCTTTATGTACCTCTCCTACCTCTTTCTGCACCCTTCTTGCCTCTTTCTGTACCTCTGTTGGTTCCTTCTACACTGCTCTTACTTCTTTCTGCACCTCTCTTGCAAATTTCTGTATCCCTCTTGCCTCTTTCTGCACCCCTGTTCCCTCTTTCTGCTACTTTCCTGCCTATTCTGCACCTCTCTTGCCTCTTTCTGCACCTATGTTGCTTCTTTCTGCACTTTTCTTGCCTCTTTCTGCATCCCTCTTGCCTCTTTCAGCACCTCTGTTGCTTCTCTGTGCACCTTACTTCCTCTTTCTGCACTTCTCTTGCCTTCTTTCTGCACTTCTTTTGCTTCTTTGTTCAACTCTCCTGCCTCTTTCTGCACCTCTCCTGCCTCCTTCTGCAGTTCTCTTGCCTCTTTCTGCACTACTCTTGCCTCTTTCTGCACCTCTCTTGCTTCTTTCTGCACCCTTCTTCCATTTTTCTGCACATCTCTTGTCTCTTTCTGCACCTCTCCTGCCTCTTTCTGCACCTCTCTTGCTTCTTTCTGCACTTCTCTTGCCACATTCTGCACCCCTCTTCCCTCTTTCTGCACCTCTGTTGCCTCTTTCTGCACCTCTCTTGCTTCTTTCTGCACTTCTCTTGCTTCTTTCTGCACCTCTCCTGCCTGTTTCTGTACCTCTCTTGCCTCTTTCTGCATCCCTCTTGCCTCTTTCTGCAGTTCTATTTCCATTTTCAGTACCTCTCTTGCCTCTTTCTGCACATCTCTTGCCTCTTTCTGTACCTCACTTGCCTCTTTCTGCACGTCTCTTGCTTTTTTATGCACCTCTCTTGTTTCTTTCTGTAACTCTCTTGTCTCTTTCATCACTTATCTTGCTTCTTTCTACACCTCTGTTGCCAATTTCAGCAATTCTGTTGCCTCTTTCTGCACTTCTCTTGCCTCTTTCTGCACCTGTCTTGCCTCTTTCTGCACCCCTGTTCCCTCTTTCTGTACCTCTCTTGCCTCTTTCTGCACCCCTGTTCCCTCTTTCTGCACCTCTCCTGCCTGTTTCTGCACCTCTGTTGCCTCTTTCTGCACTTCTCTTGCCTCTTTCTGCACCTCTGTTGCCTCTTTCTGCACCTCACTTGCTTCTTTCTGCACTCCTCTTGCCTCTTTCTGCACCCCTCTTCCCTCTTTCTGTACCTCTCTTGCCTCTTTCTGCACCCCTGTTCCCTCTTTCTGCACCTCTCCTGCCTGTTTCCGTACCTCTGTTGCCTCTTTCTGTACTTCTCTTGCCTCTTTCTGCACATCTGTTGCTTCTTTCTGCTCTTCTCTTGCCACTTTCTGCACCCCTTTTCCCT
The DNA here is from genome assembly GCA_963921515.1 of Calotriton arnoldi. Taxonomy (NCBI): domain Eukaryota; kingdom Metazoa; phylum Chordata; class Amphibia; order Caudata; family Salamandridae; genus Calotriton; species Calotriton arnoldi. Next base: position 481,584 of record CAWUFW010002393.1, on the reverse strand, counting down.
ATTTCTGCATCTCTGTTGTTTCTTTCTGCACTTCTCTTGCTTCTACCTTTTTGTACACAAATTTACAGAGGATGCTGTTTGAAACACAGGCATTCAAGTATTTGTATGTTTATTTTTATGTAACATGTCACTAGGTAAAAGCAGAGACACACGCATGCATACCTTCACAAACTTGGTCAAACTTACAACAGTGATTATGCTTAGGATTGCTGTTTTATATTTGGTAGGCATAACATTCTGAGCACTCGATTAATAGTGAACTTTCAAGAGAAAAGTGAGGTTTAAGACATCTTGGGAGAAGGATTAGTGATTAGGCTATTTTGTATGAGTCTGTGGTAGGTACAGTCGAAGTAGGCCTTTTTCTGCACCTCTGTTGCTTCTTTCAGCACTTCTCTTGCTACTTTCTCCACCTTTCTTCCTCTTTCTGGACTTCTCTTGCCTCTTGCTGCATTTTCTTGCTTCTTTCTGCACCTTTCTTCCTCTTTCTGCACCTCTCTTCCCTCTTTCTGCACTTCTCTTGCTTCTTTCTGCGCCTTTCTTCTTCTTTCTGTACATGTTCTACCTATGTAGGTATAGTTAGAAATTAGCATTTAAAATACCTTAGAAATTCACTGGAAAAACCACAGGTTTCAGGGACGTTATAGTTAGGGATTAGCATTTAAAAAACCTTAGAAATTCACTGAAAAAACCACAGGTTTCAGGGACGTTATAGTTAGTTGGACATTTCACTCGTACAAAACCAGAGAAATTCAGTAGTTATAGTTAGTTGAGCTAACTATAACTCGCGCCCCCGCAATGCACTGCTGATGAGGTCACATAACACATCACTCATGACATGGTCAGTGACATCACTGATGACATCTCAAATGACATCACTGATGACATCATCCACATGATAATCTGATGCAGCTCCTCACACCCTAATATAACCTTTCATACACCCACTCTAAAATACAGACTACCATTTTCGAAACCATAGACACACCAACACTAGTTACTACATACCCACTCACTGATTCCTAGGTCTACACACACACATCTACTCATTCACCGATACAGTCACTCATATATGCAGTCACTCATCAATACAACACTATCATATGCACTCATACACCTATACAGACACTCACACACTGCCACTCACCCATAGAGCTACTCACACACCTAGTCAGTCATGCAAAGAATCAATCACACTCCGTTTACTCATTTATACAGTTATACACACACCACCTCACTTATTCATACAGATGCTAACACATACTTACTCTTTTATACAATCACTGACACAAGCACACACTCATCCATACAGCCACTCTCACAATCACTCACTCTCACATATAGTCATTTATATAGTCCAGCACTGACATATACTGCCTTTCACATATGTAGTTACCCACACATGTACCACTGAGACATCCATTGACTCACCAACACACCCATACACACACTCATCCACCCATACAGCCCTTCACAGATGCACTCTTGAACCCAAACACCCAGTGAATCACCCACTCACCCATCTATGCAGAGTCACACACCCCCCACCCAACCACACAGACAGTCAGGCACCCATACAGATACTCAGACAACCAATCAATAACCCATATAGACACTCATTTAGCTACTCACCAACCCATGCAGCCGCTTACACACCAACTGACAGACTGATACAGACATTCACACAGTTTAGTCACTAACCCATGCATTCAGTAAGACACGTTTAATCACTCACTTATACAGTCAGTCACGCACCTACTAAATCATCCATACAGACACTCATACACCCACTCATTCTTCAATACACCTCGGCATATATATATAAAACATATTTAAACTTTTCAGAAACACTCAGTCACTGGATGATGTCATCAGTGATGTCATTTGAGATGTCATCAGTGATGTCACTGGCCATGTCATGAGTGATGTAAAATGAGACGTCATCAGCAGTGCATTGCGGGGGCGCGAGTTATAGTTAGCTCAACTAACTATAACGGCCGAATATCTCTGGTTTTGTACGAGTGAAATATCCGACTAACTATAACGTGCCTGAAACCTGTAGTTTTTTTCAGTGAATATATATATATACTTAGAGTAGATGAAGATCCTCGCCCTGTCTTGAGTTAATGTTGCTAACTCCAGAAAGTGTGTGATCAATTATTGGTGTAAATTTAATTTAGTCATACCTCAATATAAATCACACAGCCCGGGGGAAGAGGGTTAGGGTTTGATGAATGGTTGAGAAGGGGGATTTGAGGGAAAGGTTTGACGAAGACAAACACTGCACATGGACAACACATTCATCTTGGCAGCTGACCATCATAAATATGTTAAGGAAGAAAAAGGAAATGCATGCATGATGAGGAGTAGTACTAGACTAGTACAGGGCAGTATGTTAATTATGCAATTGCCAGTCTGCCCCCGGAGAGACCCAAGTTACATACATACATTATTTTCTGTTGTACCGGGCTTCCTTTGAAAGATAGCAAATAAAGGTAAAATATCTGTAGGAGTAAAATATAAGCAAACAAACAACACACACAGCCATAATGATTGAAGAGAAAAAATAATTGAATCAAATGAAGAAGATTCTGTTACTGTATTATATTTTTGCCAAATTTGGAGTTGCATCTCCGCATTCCTCTTGGTCCTTCCTTGGACTGTCCATCTGTCAATTTTGGGTGCCTGGCAGATGCGGTTTGGTAAGGTAAGTGTGCAATGTCTTTCCCAGTATGGCACAGGGTAAAGGGCCTTTAGATGGAAAAACAAAAAGGATATTGAAAAATGAAGGAGAAAAGTGAAACTGCATAATTAAGGAGGAGTGCAGCAAGAAGATTTTCAGAGGTGGCATGGCTAAATCATGCCTGTTTCTGGCAGTTAGTTACCTCCAACAACAGGAACAGGCCCCCCCCACCCAACTTCCACTTAGCTCCAAATTTGAGCTAGACAGCAGTAGCACTGAGCACACACACCAACACAGCAACATAGCATTTTCCAAATTAAGTAAAAAAATCAATGCACCACTGTCAGTCACATCACCACAACTACACAGACATGTAGGTCTGGTGTTGTTGTTTCCCTTTAGGCCACTTCACACCCTGAGTTATTCATTCCATCAATCATCTCTGATCCTCCTGACTCTGACTGCGAGTATGGTATGGTGTCCAACTCTGTGCCAACAGTGTCCCGACTCCCGAGTGAGTCCACCAGACTCCAGACTCATCCCGACTCAAAAATGCAATGGAATGGCCTGCAGTAGTACAATTTTGTTATTGAACAACAATAAGGGAAATATTGACTTGAGTCACTTTTTTTGTGTGTAGATTCAGAATAGTAGACATCATGCAAAACAAACAACAATCACCCAGCATGCAATGCATGCCATCATTTACCTGTTCTTCAGGGGCAGTCCCTCTAGGCTCGGAAAGGATATATATAGTCAGGGCCTAGGTGTGGAGGCAGGCACACATTTCACATTTGTTGTATTATCCATCCAATGTCTGGCATGAGAGAAATGGCTTTAGGGCGAGTCAGGAGTGGACTAGTTACTTCTTCACTGACTGCAGTTGCAACTCCAATCAGGCAATAAAAGAGTAAGACGGTCGGGATGGATTTGTGAACCAGAAAGAGAGTGACACACACAAATAATAAACTAAATGATGTTCCTCAGCTATATATTTTTTTGGGGACTTTAAAAAGGAAGAAAGAAAGTAACTCGAGTACACTCGAAAGCCTAGTTGTCAGGGAAGTAGAGCTCATTCTCCAACTCTGGTGGTTCGCCCAGAAGTAGGTCACCAAATACACTACTTCCATGACCTGAGTCGCAGTCATCATCTTCCTGCTGTGCTACTTCAGGTATGGTGTAATCCGGTGGTATAAAGTGCTGATTCATTTTGATCATGGTTAACCTCTCCACATTTTGGGGCGAGAGACTGGTCCTTCTCACTGTCAGAAAGGCACAAGCAGCACTGAAAACACGCTCAGAAGAGACACTTGCAACGGGGCAAGCCAGATAGTTTATCACCAGCCTGCTGAGCACTGGCCATTGACACCTTTTTCTATACCAATACAGCACTGGGTTTTGATCAAAGTAGACCTCTGTTGGGTCATCCAGATAGGCCTGAACCATCCACTCAATGCTCATGGGTGCTCCGCTTTGCTCGGCCTCTTTTGCCTTTGCCTCAGCACTGGACTTAAGCCCTTGCGGTAGAAACCATTCCTGTGACGATTTTGGGGCTGATGCTCCTGGTGTTGTTGGTGATTTTGGCTACTGTGAGCCAACCACACTGCCCTCAGGCTCTGAAGTTGAACTTGAAGCCGGCTGCCCTGCAGTACTTGTTGTGCTCTGGAATAACGGGCCTCTAATTCTTGGCCATTATTTTTCTAGCAGACTGGCTTCCACAGCTATCCAAGTTTTGTAGTTGGCAACATCCCTGTCCAAAAAAGGAATGAAAGTGTTCAGTAATGGTTTGTATCGTGGATTCAGAATTGTGGCACAAATGTAATGGTCGGATGACACAATGCCTCTTTGCACACTTGTATTTTCAGATAAGCGAAGGGGTTAAGCTCTCAACAAACTCATATCCTTTTTTCTCCACACCTGCGTACATTGCAGACACCCCCTTCAGCTGTGCCTGTAGCATGTCAATCTCAATGACCATGTCTTTCACAGTAGCATCCCCTCTTTGCATGACATATTCATTGATTGGTCTGTACTGCTCAACCAGATGTTAAAACATGTAATAAGTTGAGTTCCAACATGTTGGCACCTCCTGGATGAGTGCTTTAACTTGCATTCTATTATCATGTTGAATGATCCTCAACTACTTCAGGGCTTTAAAAGAATGGCTGAAATGTGTGCAGATTCTTCTGCAGGTGGTCAGTGAGTTGCTGACTCAGTCTTCTTTTTTTCAGAAAGTCTTGAACAATGATATTAATGTAGTGCGCCAAACACAGGACCCTGAAATAGCCACCATCGGCCATGGCCTTAACTATATTACTGCTATTGTCCGAGGCAAAAAAAATCAACGTTATGCCCTCTTGGTGGCAGCCATTCAAAGACCTTGCTGTCAAAGTCTTCCAAAATGTTTGCAGCAGTATGAGATTTCTCCACGGCGAGCATGGCTACAGTTGCATGTTTCTGAGCGGCATTAAAAATCTCAGCAGTGTCAACAACACCTGATGCAGATATCTTTTCCCTAACCCCCACAAAAGAGATCCAGTGTGCAGTGATGCACATGCAATCAGTGGCTTGGCAACTGGTCCACATGTCTGTTGTCAGGTGGATAGTGTTAACAGCACTCTGCTGCAAAGCTTGTCCAAGAAATTCCAGCACGTCGTGATGTAGTGCTGGAACAGCAACTCTGGCGAAATAGGACTGGCTGGGAACCTTCCATTTTGGGCAGATGGCTGCCACAAATTAAAAAAAACCCACCCCTTCCGCAAAAGAAAAAGGGAGGAGGTCCAGTGCTAACATTTTAGCCAGCTTTGCGTTGTACAAACGTGCCGTTGGGTGGTTGCGTTCGTTCTGCCCCCGACCTAAACATGCTGAGAATGGTAGCCTGGATTTTTTTCTTTTCTGGTGCCACTGATGCAGGTGACTTCTTGATGCCAGATGTTAGGCTCAATGCATGTTTTTTCATTCCCCTACTCTCTTGCCTTGGTCCCCTTGGTGTCTCAGCCTAACTCTTGTGCCATTGCGATGTTGCTGATGATGATGTGGGTGGTACTACTGCACTGCTGGGGACATGGCTGCTTTGTGTAACATAGAAAATGTCTCCCTCTTGTTCACGTTCCACCGTGATCGGTTCTTCTTTTTCATCCCCTCCACCAACAACACGTGCAGTTTCTTGGCCGCTAAGGTGCGCCTCCCACTGTATCAAGTGGTGTTTTCTCAGATGGGTTGTTTGGCCTCGGGTACCATAGTTTGTACCAAGCTTACCCCGACTAACACCTTGTCCACAAATGCCGCATATAGCAATGTTCATCTCCTTCTTGCTAACCTAAAAAAGTCCCAAACTGGGGAGGTCAATTTTTTGGCGCTGCTGGTGCCACTTGCAATATCGGATGAACTGGTAGGTGGGCGTGACGTTTGACTCTCTGCATACCTGCTTCTACTGAGATGGTTGTGGTGGATGTAGGTCGCTGCCGGCGAAATATGGAAGCTGGAGGTGGTGTTGATGGTATCATCTGTGTTGGTGGTATCCGTGCCACATCCCTCTAAGCAATTTGGGATGGGGTAATGTCGGTCTCCACTGGAGCGGGTCTAATATCCATGATGACTGGCTCGTCATCATCTTCCTCTCCTACATCTACCTCCATAACTCTAAGGCTTTCTGGAATCTTACTTTTCCTTAGCCTTGTCTTGTGGCGTGTCTCACTCTCAGACTGAGGTGGCTTCCAAGTGGCGTCTAGATCATCAGAAGGGGGGCTTGCATAAGACGTTGATGGACTAACCCTCCTTTTCCTTGCTGGGGATCTGGAAGACAATGGCTCTTCTGAAAGAGTGACTTGCTCTTCTTCTTCCTCTGCAGGAAACTCGATCTCCTGAACTGCCACCACTTCGGGAGGAACAACTACTATTGGGGATGGTTGCGGCTGTTGTTGCCCACTTATCTGAGTTTCCTGCATTGAATGGGTACTACTTTGTGAAAACGATAAGTCAATTTCAACATCACTGCTCGTCAGCGTTGGACTCATGATTAGACTGGCTGCCTCTGGGACAAGCATAGGCTTGGGCCTAGGTTGGTGGGGTGGGTCCACTGATGCAGGGGTGTTGCTCCCAGCTTGCGCCCCAGACACTGCTGCTGCAGGTGCAATTTTTGGTTTCACAAAAAAGGTTTTGGGCGACATACCGGTCTTGGTAAAGGCAGTGCCTTCTTCTCACTGGCAACTTTCTTGGTACTGGACCAGGTACCTTTCGTTGGGGCCATCTTGAAGATGTCAGCAGCACGCAGTAGCACACGTTGAAGAGATGTCTGTGGTCACACATCATGTAACGTCATGCACAGCAGGACTTCTGTCTGGCAGTACAATGGGTGATGTTGTCTCCTCCTCTTTTGTGCACCTAAAAGCAAAGAAGCAAGAAAAATATCAGTGAAACGTGGCATTCATTGTCGTGTTTCAATTACTACTAGTACAAACAAACAAATATAATATATAAATTAGTGTGTGGATTCACTTGTTAGTGTTATAAATATTATTAAATGTATTACCGCAGTTATTAAAAAAACCTAAAAATACAGTGCAGCCATTTGTGAGACTTTGGCAACAACAAGGGCTTTCATGGTTGGTGTACTAGTGTACAGTACATGCAGGAAGGATAGGAAAGAAGAAGAAGAACAACAAAAATACAAATGTAACGGACCCGGTTTGGCATTGTGCATCACGTGGGATGCAGAATTCAGGGAGCTGACAATGGATGGAAGCAATAAGCAAAGAGGAACAAAGGAAAGACATGCAGGCCTATGGCAAAAGCACACTATCACCACAAAATGGCCAACAGGCATATGGTCACTCACAACAAGCAGGAGGCCTGGAAAACAATGAACTCAAGCAGGCCAATATGTACACAGACTTTACAAAATGGCCCCTGGCTACATGGGGAGGCTCAGCCTAGGCAAATGCTGGCCCACTATTACAAGCACACTCACATACTGGCCAGACAAAGGAGGCATGCTAAACAACACAGCTTTAATGCAACAATGCCAAAAACGAAAATCCACAGGGCTAAAAAAGGTTTGCAAGTTACAACCACACACATCCAACAAAGGCATGTATTTAACACACATGAAAAAAGTCAAATACCAAAGAAAACACATTATGCATTTCAATCTAATGCCATCCATGCCTAAATGATGTTTAAATTCAACAGACACCACAGAAACAGTTGTTTCATGCACCCATGAGTAGCTCTGGGCCTATTGGTTGGAAAACCCATTGGCAGACTAGGCCACAAAGTGAATCAATTCAAATCAATAATATTGCAAATTTATTAGAAATTGTAGTGAACTGTACTACATTTTTTGCTGGAGAAAAGAAGAAAAATTGCATGCAAAACAACAACCAGCAAGAAGGCATGGCCACCACAAAGAAGGCTTGCAGGCCTAATGCAGAAGCACACTGGATGCCCCTTCACAAAATATCCGCCAGCCACATGGCCAGGCCACAACAACAAGAAAGGGAAGACAGACAATGCAGGCTTATGGCAAAAGCACACTGGCTGCCTTTCCAAAATGGCCACCAGCCACATGGTCAGGCCACAACAACAAGAAAGGGAAGACAGACAATGCAGGCCTATGGCAAAAGCACACTGGCTGCCTTTCCAAAATGGCCACCAGCCACATGGCCAGGCCACAACATCAAGAAAGGGAAGACAGACAATGCATGCCTATGGCAAAAGGACACTGGCTGCCTTCACAAAATGGCCACCAGCCACATGGCCAGGCTACCACAATAAGAAGCAATAAGCCAAGAGGAACAAAGGAAAGAAGACATGCAGGCCTATGGCAAAAGTAAACTAACTACCACCAGAAAATGGCCACCAGCCACATGGTCACTCACAACAACAACAACAGGAGGCCTGGAAAACAATGAACTCAAGCAGGACACAGACTTTACAAAATGGCCCCTGGCCACACGGGGAGGCTCAGCCAAGGCAAATGCTGGCCCACTATTACAAACACACTCACACACAGCCAGACAAAGGAGGCATGCTAAACAACACAGCTTTAATGCAACAATGCCAAAAACGGAAATCCACAGGGCTAAAAAATGTTTGCAAGTTACACAACAACCACACACATCCAACAAAGGCATTTATTTAACACACATGAAAAAAGTGAAATACCAAAAAAAACTAATTTTGCATTTCAATCCAATGCCATCCCTGCCCTAAATGATGGTTAAATTCAACAGACACTAGCACAAGCAGATAGGACGCATGGATGCTGAAGGGCTTGAAATATAGCAACATCTAAATGTTCCTGGGAGATTGATGGTCCCACGCTTGGAGCAATTTGGAAATCCACTCACGAGGAGGGAGAGTACAAACAAGTTTACTTGGAATTGCTGTACAACTATTGAATAGAGCATACACAACAGAATTTCCCGATTGGAACGATGGTATAACCACATTAAGCGGTGGACCCATTTCCCCATAAGGACTATATACGCTCTCAGGACACTCACCACAGTAGCTTGGGTATATGTCTGAAGATTTTCAAAGAGGGGCATACTAAATTTGTCTTGATAAAGGTGGCCATTATTCTGTGAACACCACCGAAACGCATCGACGCTTGGGATAAACTAAATCCAGTGTACAGGCCAGCACTTGTGGCAAGGAAATTTGTACTGTATACATGTCTCCCACCTGATTTTTCGACTTGGATTAGTTCACGAACCACTAATAAGTGTATTGTTGTATTTGTTGTTTGTCTCTCACTTTTTTCTGTTTTATTCTTCCTTTGGAAAACATTCTCCTCGATTGTTTTTTAAAAATAAGGACATGGTGTATATTTTTTTTGAAAGAAATACATATGTGTTGTTCTACTTGCACTGAAACTTGATGAATTTTCAATCTCCTTTTCACAATGGATATGCCGTTTGTGTAATATATGACATTGATCAAGGATGTATGATTGTTAATAGTGTGTAAATTTATGGTTTTCGTATAATGCATAATTTTAAATGTTCTTAATAAAATACAGCAGATATTTCATCTTCATTTAGTGGTTGTCTTGTGGCATTGCAAATATACACACATGGGTTTTGGTATACTTGATATGTATGGTTGAAAGTTTCTTTATTTTTACTTGGTTACCAAAGGGAATTTAAACTTTTCTTTGATAAATTCCACAGACACCACAGAAACTGTTGTTTCATGCACCCATGAGAACCTCTGAGCTTACTAGCTGAAAGGCCTATTGACAGACTACTGGGCTAGTGAATTAAATAAACATTGCAAATTGATTTCAAAAGTTGGAGAAAATGTAGTGAACTGTGCAACATGTTTCCTTTATAAAGAAGAAGAGATTACTTACAAAGAAACAACTAGGCCCCTAATGAAACTACAGGCCACCTGTTAGAGTGCTGAAGCCACTCACCTAAAAAGCAGGTTGTCTGCAGGGGCAATGATAAGTCCTTCAGCCCTTCAGAACACCTCTCGATACTACTGATAGCAACGGGTGCACCGGCAGGTGTCCCAAAGGGAAGGGGGATTGGATGAGAAAGAGAAAAGACACAGCTGCGTCTGCCACCTGGTCCAGCCGAGGTTCCGAATCTTCGGACAGCAGGACAGTCTTGTCTGGTTCTTAAATGTTTAACAATGGACAAGAAATTACGTGATGCCATAAAACATGAATAGCTCTAGAATAGACAATAACTGTAAACACTATTAATCACCTGTGTTGACTATTGTTCATACGGGTGGGTCAGCAGGTGACTTTTATCTGGCACTATCCAGGAATCAACGGTTTGGTAGCAGCACCGCCCAACTTGACTATGGAATTGGTCTTTAAAGCTTTTGCTATGCAACATAGAAAGAAACAGATGCTTACTAAACTAGCTAAGACTCAAAGCATAATTATCTTGATTTGTTATCTCAAAATAGTCTTACCTCCATTCTTATCTTGTTACCCTGCCCACTTCTTTTTTTATCATGAGTAGTACTTTAGGAGCAACAGGCGTCCCTTAGCCTCACTTGTTCTCAGCTCTAATTTACATGATTCAGAAAGAAAAACGTTTCAAATAATCCAAAAAGAAAAGAATGTGTCTTTAAAAATAAATATAACCAATGATTTAAACCAGCATCCTCTCTGATACTGGTTTCACAATAATCTAAAGTCTTTTGCCTTTTGTCCCTTGGCTTCCGACATTAATGTAAATAAGAAAAGAAAACAGAGCACTTAGCTGACTCGCTCCGTTCTTGCTGTCACTTTGAGGAAACACGTTGGAGCCGGCTCTTTAAACAAATGAAGACAGCTGCTCATGGAGTCTGGAATGCAGCAGCTGTTCACGGAGTTCAGGAGAAAATAACCTCTCACGGAGTCGCGGAATGAAGCAGCTGCTCACGAAGTCCCAAAGAAAGCAGCCACTTACGGAGTCCAGAAGAAAAAGCCAAGCGGCAAGCACAGGAAAGTCAGTCTTTTATAGACTGTGGAGGAGGTCATTAGCGCATTGTCATACGCGTGACTCATGGCACCCTGCAAAGTCATGTGCACACAGCGAATGCACGTGATTCGAGAACAATCCGGCCCGTGCAGCTGCCATGAAAACAACAAATACTAAGCAGCACCTGTGGAAATTTGTCAACAAGCATTGGTGCTGCACAAAAAATAAAGAACAGTGATACATTAAATAATAGAAATTATAATGAACATGTTTAATGATTCAGGGGGCATATACTGCGATGTGACTGAAGTGGCTTCCCTGCGAATGATGACAAATTACGTAGGAGATGGACTGCGTATGTGAACCCCTGACACCACCCACCACAATAAATTTTAAAAAAATGATGAAAAGTACAAAGAAATGTAGGTGCAATGCCCCAATCAAACAAAACCAATTTTCAAACTTACTTGTGATATCTCAAATTCAAAAGTCCTCAAATCCAATGATATATGATGCAGCAGACACAAAGAGTGATCCTTCCAGTTCCAAATCCAAATAAAAAGCGAACAGGAGATGGACAAAGCACTGGGAGGAGCCTGCTGGACAGGAACATGAAGTTGGAGACTCTGGGGCACTTCCTTCCTCTTCTAAAAAAAATTCAAAAAAGAAAAAGGACTCCATGCACAAAAAAGTACTACCAAATGTCAATTGGAGGAGTTTTTTTTAACCCAAATCATCATTTCGGGAAGGTTTTGATGCTGCTCAGGAGAGAACCTTCTCCAGATTGCAGATTCTGCCTGTTCGGGATCGCGTTCTTCACTAAACGTCCACCCGAAATCCAATGGCGCGCCCGAATGACGTGTTCGTGATCACAAACTCTTGCGGGACCGTGCGGCCGGCTAGCAAATCTGGTGGCGCTCGCATATGGATGGAAAATCTCGCCGGCGATCGCAGGCACCCAGTAAGTTGCTCCAGCACACGCGCAAATGTATTTTGGGCACGCGAACACAAAAATACTCTGCTCTGTTGCGGAGAACTGAGTTTTCCAGCAACTCCACATTTTACGCGGAACGCTGTGTTGCCAAAAATCCGCAAACTCCGTGAGCAGAGCGGAGTTTTATGCCAAGCGTTACTATCAACATCGCCGCGAAGATTGGTGGAAATATAAAAAAAGATCAGTGAATCATTAATACAAATGGTATTATATTGAGATTCTGATAAATATGTTTATAGAGTTAATCATATAGTGAGTTATCTACTGTGATGGTTAGAATTAATTATATAGTTATAATTTTTGTATGTGGTGGTGGCAACTGAATTCCTCCTTTTGCTTTCTGCTTTCGTGACGTGTCCGGGGGGGATCACGATTACTGACGACATTGCGATCTCCGGCCTCACCGTGAAAATGGAAAATAGGTTTTAGAGATGGTTGTTCTAGAAATACACTAGAAAAACATGAGTTTGAAGTGTACAGTAATAAACCCCTAGCGTGTAAAATACTCTAATATGTGTGGATATATGTGTTTTAGACTTTATGGAAAAGGTGCGATCATCGCGGTTAACGACGTCATCACGACGTCCCGAATAACCGCAAAAACGGAAAATAGGTTTGAAAGAAGGTTTTTTAAGAAACTTGGTACAAAAACATGAGTTTAAACATGCTTTGAAAGAAGTATGTATATAGTAATATGTGTGGTGAAATGTTCAGAATGGATTTTTTTTTACATAATATTTTGGGATGTGTTGGTGCCATTGAATGTCTGCTTTTGTTTTCCGTTCTCACAACATGTTCACGCGGATTGCAATGTCATCGCAAAAATCCCCAGAAACTGATAAAAAGGATTTTTTGAAAGAAAATCAACAATGTTTCAGGTACTAGGGTGGCTCTGAATAGAGTCTTTGTGTTGCTTGTGTGTGTATATGGCTGCTACACATAAGACCGGATGCAGAGTTTCAGGTTACTTAGAAACACCCTGCTGCCTTCCTCTGTAAAGTGTACTCCATCATTTCTATAAATTCCATGTTTGTGAAAACACAGATTGTTGTGATAGATGAGCTTCAAGCACCTTTTTTAAGGCAGAGCAGTTCTGCTGAAATGGACAATATTTCTGCTGTGGCATACATAAATCGATTGGGGGGTACAAGATCCTCAGACCTTTCACATTTAGCCAAGAAACTTTGGATGTTTAGCACAGCATCAGCCTGAGAGCAGAGTATCTCCCTGGGAATACAAATGTGACTGCGGACCGGAACTCAAGGAGCTTAAGGGAATACAGTGGCTGGAAGTTGAAAAAGATCTACTTCAGAAGTATGTCCTAGGTATGGGGTCGTTTGGAATTAGATCTCTTTGTGAGAAGACTAACATTGCAGCTGAAGAGATACTTCAGCTGGATATCAGACCTGGGTGCTCTCGCAGTGAATGCTTTCCTACAAGGTTGGAGGGGAAACATGCTTATGGCTTTCCTCCAATCGCAATGATTTAGAGAACTCTTCAGAAGGTCAGACAGGAGGGATGCTAACTCGTGTTAATAACTCCCGTTTGGCTGTCCCAGGCATCATTTACAATGACACTGAAGCTAGCTTGCGACATACCCTTTTTTCTTCCCTCTTAGGAAGACCTTTAAGAGACATGGAGGGCAGACAGCATCCTCTGATTCTGACAGGAACTTTGAACCTTCTTGCCTGGAAAGTACCAGGAGATCTAGGGAGATGTCAGGCCTTTTGTGAAGATCTGAGAAACTCCTTGAGGAGTCTTGGGCTCTTGGAACCCGCAGTAGATACTAAGGAATTTGGAGAACATGGGTACATTGGTGCTTGGAGAGGGACCGGGATCCCTTGGAGGTCCCTATTGTTGAAGTGGTGGATTGTTTGGTGGAACAGTTCAGTGAGGGCCTTAGCTATAGAACACTTAATTGCTAGAGGTCTGCAGTTGCGGCTGGACAGAAGATAGAAGTTTGGGGTTAGGGGGAACATTTCATGGTCTGTAGGGTTCTTAAGAGTACCATGTTAAGGTGACCCCCTAGACCCTTTGGGGTATTAATATAGTCTTGAAGTTGTTCTCTTCACGGCTAAGTAACAAATATTTGTATCTCAAGAGACTTTCTATTAGCTGGGCTTCCTTGCTCTGTTTTATACTGTCACCGGTTATCTGATGTTAGAGCTTTAGAGGTAAGTAACAGTGTTTATGACGCCTTTGGGTTAAATTTTGAGTTGGTTATGAGAACAAAAACAATGTCTGAATCTATTTTTTACCCAAAATTTGACTATTGCAAGCAATTGTGTGTCATTAGCTTTATGAAAGAATATGATTCCAAGGGGAGTGAGCTTCATCCTGATGGCACAGACCAACTTCTGTCCTCCTTTGTGAAACCCTTTAGAGTGGTTACATCTGCTAAAATTGCGAGGTGGGTTGAGTGGACTATGCCAGAGATTTTGAGTTCATTCTATGAGGGGAAATCCTTCTAGAAGGGTAGCACACTGGAGGACATTCTGAGGGCCACTGATTGGTCTAATTCTGATACCTTTGCAAAACATTACTGCAATTCGATTGAACACATGTCAGATGGGGTTTTGCAGGACTACCAACTTGCATAATGGTAGCCTCTGGTCTTGTAATGAAATAGTGATTCTCCTAATTAAATGACAAGAGAATCTGACTTTCATTAAAGACAGAAAGGCTAACATTATCCAGCCCTCCCATCCCATTTTAAGGAGTTGGTTAAACATTAAAAAGAAAATGTGGTTTAGAGACCCATGTCTTCACTCTTTCACTCCTTCACCTTCTTTTCTTTCCAACAGAAACACGTCCAATGCAGTTTGTAAACCATAAATTAATGTATAACTTGATTATTTCTTATTGTGAGAGTGCATGGATCGTCACGTAACATGTAGAGATGTGAGAGCAGTCTGTCCCTGCCAGTTTGGTTAGGTTAGGTATGCCTTCTGCAAGAATGCTGAGCAAATGTTTCACCTTTTCTGAACAATAATACTGTAGTGCGTTTTGGTGCCCTCTACGCTCCAAATTTTCTCTGTTGCTGCAAATGTTCTTTGACTGGAATCTGGATCCAATTTGCATCATGTTGCTCAGGGGACGATTCCCGAAGTGATGCCAGCCATGACAGATATTACAGGGGCAGTGAAGTATGTGGCGTGCACAATCATAGATGTAAACAGAGACAGGGCTTATGCAATGCAAGAAATTGAGCCATTGATTTGGGGGGGGGGTGGGTTTTCAAGCAACAACCACAATCCTTGTCAGGATAAACAACAAAAGTCACTAAATTAACCTGTGCTTAACTCTCTGGTAGCTTGGCCCAAAAGCAGTCAGGCTTAATTTAGAGGTAATATGTTAAGCATTTATGCAGCACACAAACAGTAATAACATTAAAAGACACTTTTTGTGAGATGCCAGTACTCACGAATTATAAACACTAGCACTAGCAACAGGACATTGGGAGCGGCTCTATTATGATATACATTCTATGTTGGAGGCTGCCGACTCTCAGCACCCCGTGCCTCTGGTTCCCTTAGCCCAGAAGCGCTCTGGGCACTGTGGTTACATATTTTCAGAATTGTGCCTTAATATCCAACCTTACCATTAAAGGGGATTTTAAATTACAATTCATTTGAGTCCAAACTTGACTTTCCTAACTCTTCCCAATCAACATTTAGCACATATTTAATGTAATAAGGGAACCCAATGTTATCCAATGGGAGAGATAGGCCTCATAAGTGAAAAACAAATTTATTTGCATTTGAAAAACCAAACATACAAAGGACAGCATGTGATTGCACAATAAATCGAAGTCCAACAGGAGTCCCAGCCTAGATTTAAAGCCTTCGAGCAAGCCACCTCATTTGAAACAAAATATAGCGATATAGGAGAGAAATCAAGCGCATAACTCAAAACAGTAGGTTTAGCCATTTGCCCCATACCTTTTCAAATTTTTCAGGACATCCCCGGGCCTCAAAGCGGGGTTCCTCCTGGGCTGTGCACCAGTCCACCCCCCGTCGCCACTTTCGTATGGTAGGGGGTTTGGCCTGGGCCCAGGTGCTGCGATATCTCGTTTGGCCACCGCAGTGCCCAAGAAGCGTTTGTCGGCTCTAGAGCCGTCCAGGCCATCAAATACTCCCAGGAGAAGGCGTATAGGATCATGAGGGACCTGCCACCCCAGAGTTTGAGTAAGTTCAGATTCCACACCCGACGAAAATGGAGCGACACCAGGGCATAACCAGACCATGTGGTAGAAATCGGCCGGGATTTGGCCACATCGTGTACAGTCTGGGGAGGGGCACAGTCCTGCCCTGTGTAAGCGAGCGGGGGTGAGATATGCCGTGTGACGGTAGTAAAGTTGGATGAGACGTAATTTAGAGGAGGTCGTCAGGGTTTTGGGGGCCATAAGGGCGTCTTGCCAGTCTGCTTCCTCTAGGGAACCCAACCATCCCTCCCAGCGAGTTCGCAGCGAGTCTAAGGTGGTAGGGCCATTGTTCACGAGGGAGCGGTATATCCGCGACACCCCCCCCTCTGCCCAAGTTTCCCATCATGACCTGGGCTTCTAGCGGGCTGAACTCAGGAAGCGAGGTGCCTGGTGGAATATGCATAGTGAGGGTGTGACGGAGTTGCAGATACTTATAAAACTGGGTGGTGTGAAGGGAGAGACGCTGCTGCAGATCGGAGAAGGCCCTGACGTGATCTCCCACCCAAACGTCCCCAAGAAGCGAAATCCCGACCCGATCCCACTGCCGAAAACCCTGAAGGGTCGATGCTTCACGCAGCCATGTGCCGTGCCACAGAGGTGTATGTTGGGTAAGCCTCTTGTCCCATCTCGTATAGCGCAGGGCAGAGCGCCAGGCAACTAGGACCGCTCTGGTGATAGGTGGAATCGTTTGTGGAATGGGGGCCCCATACAAGTAGGCTTGGATTTGCGGGAAGTTCATAGTTCTGCACTCAGTCTGATAAGCCGGGTCAGACCAGCCTCCAGTGAACCAATCATGGACGACAATGAGTCTGGTGGCCAAGTAGTAGAGGTGAAGATCGGTCACACCCATGCCACCGTCAAAGGGAGGTATCCGGCAGCGAGCCAAGGCTATGCGTGGTCTCCCACCCCCCCACAGGAACCTGGTAATTACCCCATCAAATTCACGAAACCAACTACCCGGAAGGTGAAAGGTGATATTTTGAATAATGTATAGGAAACGGGGGAGAATCATCATTTTAAAAAGTGCCCCTCTTCCAAGGGGGTTGAGGGGGAGGGATTGCCAGTGCTTAAGGTCGGTTTTGGCTTTCGTGACCAGGGGTGTAAGATTGAGAGCCCATTCCAGCTCCGGGAGTAGAGTCACCCAGATCCCAAGGTATTTAAACGATTGTCTCCATAAAGGGATATTTGATTGCCAGTCAAAGAAGGCCCTCGAGGGATGGAGGGAGGTCAGAGTGGACTTCGTCGAGTTGAGCCGCAGGCCCGAGACGTTCTCGAAGGCCTGGAGGACCTCCAGACAACGTGGGCCGGAGCTCTCCGGGTCGGCCAAGAAAAGTAGGACGTCGTCCGCGTATAGGGCAATTTTATCCACCTGGTGGGGGTCCCAGGACCACCCTTGGATTTGGGGATCATTACGTATGAGGCAGGCCAGGGGCTCCATCGCCAGTGCAAATAAGAGTGGTGAGAGAGGGCACCCCTGACACGTGCCTCTTCGGATTGGAAACGCCTCCGAAAAGGCACCGTTGGTCAGGACTCTTGCTTTGGGGCTGGAGTACAGAACACGAATGAGGCGTCTGAAATGGGGGCCGAAACCCATCGTGATGAGAATGTCCTCCAAGTAGCTCCAATCAACCGTGTCAAAGACCTTCTCAAAATCAATGAGTAGCAGGGCCAGGTACGGAGTGAGAAGATGGCGATGGGCCAGGGCAAGGTGGAGGCGTTGTATACAGTGCTGAGTGCCGCGCGCAGGCATAAAGCCACATTTATCCGGGTGGATCAATTCGTGTAACAGGGGATGGAGACGTTGGGCCAGGGCAGTGGCGAAGATTTTCATTTCTGTGTTAATGAGAGAGATCAGTCGGTAGTCCACACAGGAGAGAGAAGGTGGCTGGGTCTTTGGAAGGACCACAATCGTGGCCACATCAGTCTTCGAGGGGAAGGAGCCTGTCTCAGCCACATGCCGGAAGAGGTCGACCAAGTGGGGCACCAGTAAGTCTCGATATGTCGCATAGTATTCCTGCGGGAAGCCGTCTGGTCCCGGTGTCTTCCCAGAGTGTAGTAGGGAGATAGCCCCATGAATTTCCTCTGGGGTAAAGGGAAGGTCAAGGTCTGTCGATTTGGCCTGAGCAAGGCAGGGTAGCCGGACCTCTGCTCGTTCCAGCAGGTCAACCAAAGAGGCCGGGCTGAGTAGAGCTGGGCATAGTAACCCGCGAAGGCTTGGGCAATAGTCCGCGATGTGCAATGATGGGTTCCCATAGCGTCACAGATTTCGGGAAAATTCTGTTAGCCTTGGGGTAGGAGACCAAGTTGTGAAGCAGCTTTCCATTCTTGTCGCCCCACCTGTAGACACGGGCCACAGAGGAGCGCCACAACATCTTGGCAGAGTCTAGGGAGATCTGACGGATCTCTTCCCGGATCGCAGCAAGCTGTCTGGTGGGATGAGCGCCATCCATGTCTACAAGGGTCAATTCCAGTCGCGTGGCCTTCCCCTCAACCTGGGTCAGGCAAGCAGTCTGTGCCGTCCGTTTCATGTGGACCAGACCTCTGGCCACACCACGTAAGGTAGCCTTACCGGCCTCCCACAGTGTGCCCGGAGAAGGGGCCGAACCTTGGTTGGCGAGAAAATAGTGCCTCAATTCTACCGCAAGCGCGTCCTTGATCTCCGTGTCTTGCAAAAACCAGACGTTCAGCTGCCAAACCGTACGCACCCCATCAGTGGTGCCTCCCAAGTGGAGGGAAATGGCGGAATGGTCCGAGATTCCACGGCGGTGAATAGAGACGCCAGAGACCTGTTGGCAATCGGTGGCAGGCAGGAGGATCAAATCAATGCAGGAGTGGGTATGGTGGGCCGCGGAAGTGTGAGTGTACTGTTTCCCCCGGGGGTTCCAAATCCTCCAGGCGTCACACAGACCAAGGGCAGTTGACCAATCTGATAGCCTCTTGGAGCAGGCTAGGCGCGATGAGGAGGGATCACCCGTTGTATCAAGGTACGGCTGCATAACTGCATTGAAGTCACCCCCAATTATTGTCTGACCCTGGGGCAGGGTGGGGATTACCTCCGTGAGGTGGTGGAGAGTAGAGGGAAGCGTGGCTGGAGGGACGTATGTTGATAGTAGGTTGAGGACCTGTCCTTCAAGCCTACCGGACATGGCCACATAGCGGCCCTGCGTGTCGGTCGCCACGTGTACTGGGGTGAAGGGAAGACCTCTCCGGGTCAGTATGGCCACCCCCGAGAGCCCCGTGTGAAACCGGAGTGCCACACCCTGTCGAACCCGTATCTGGTGAGTAAGGAGCAGTGGGTTCCCAGGAGATGAGTCTCTTGAAGGAGGAGCACGTCAGGTGCATGGCGTTGGGCGCATTTGAGGACTGCTGCGTGTTTGATACGGTCCAGCAAACCATTCACGTTCCACGAGAGAACATGAAGAGATCAACCGTGAGTGGGCATCTGGGTAGTAGCTGGCACGGGTGATGGAGCAAGGACTCACAAATGAGACTTGCTTGGATGCAATCTCCTCACAGTATTAATTTATTAAACTTGTATTGTTCATACTAATTCTTGCATACACAACATAAGTAGCAAGGAAGCTTGCCTATGTGTTTAAACTAACAAATAACGCTTGTCTTTTCTAAAATGGCCGCTAAAACGCGGGAACTTTACTGCGCATGTCTCAACCATATCACGTGTTGTGACGTCTTCTTTGCTTGGTGGGGAAACTCTTGCTTCTGCGCAGTATGCATTAAAATGGCTGCTGTATGTTTTCACATGCTACAGCTTGCTCTCGTGTTATAATTAATTTGTCGTTTCTCTAACGCCATTAATGCGGGATAGAATTTATAAGTAAATGGGAATAGAATAGAAAGAGTGGGTATACAGTGAAACATTTTATTTGTGATTTTAATATTTTCTTCTTTGCTTTTATTAGTTCGTAAATTTTGGGCCTGGGGTTTGGTGAACTGAAAACTCGTGTGACAATGATCCTGCGCATGCGTCCTACATGGCTGCCCAGAGAGAAAAGGATGAAGTCAACCTGGACGTCGGTCCAAGGCCATGACCTGATGGCCGACACCGCTGTACCCATGATGTACCAACTGAATTGCAACAATGTATATGAATTATGTATAAAAATTGTCGTGAGACGGGTGGGAAATAAAGCAAATGTAATAAAATTGATGGGCGGTATTTTAAAACAATAGACTTTAAGAAATCGAACCAAATCAATATGGTGTGAGGATCAACCCCCTGTCCCTGTCCAATCAGAAATAGTGGTCCCATATTTTGGAAACATTAATGGGAGGTACATGGGCGTAGAAGGGTATAATAGATATAGAATTAGCTAATTAGTTAGAACAAGCACAAGCAGAGGCGAGGCAGAAGCTCCGGACCGACAAGCTGATCGATTGCAGACTGAACCGCTGTCCAGAGAGGTCCTGAGGAGGGGGCGGCGGAGTCCATTAGAAGGAAGGCACGGGAGAATCGAGGAGAAGTCGAGTATCAGAGAGGGGAACGACGCAGGTGTCGTTGGTAGAGAGGTCACCGGTCCTGTCCTGAACCTGGTGGAGGTCTTTTGCTGTTCATCCTTCCTGGGTCCTATCTTTTCCAACTCCTTGGCCAAGGGGTTTGGTTCTCGCACTTTAGGTAAATATACCTGCAACCTTAGTTGCGCTGCTGTCTCTATCTTCTCCTTTCTGAGGGACCGTCATTGATCAATAATTATTATTCTATGCTTCATCCTTGATATGCGACTGAGTATCATGTGGTTCTGTATTTACTCTGCTAAAATCTTTAGATAAACATTTTAAAACTTCCTGACTCAGTGGTTATTTCAGGATTATGTACTGTAATGAATGTCACTCATTTTAAACTTCCCAATTAGCAAAGGATTCATTGGTAAGTCATTACTCTTCAATCAGAAAGGTAATTGGTAGCAGGGATTTTGATAAAGAGTATAACTGACTCACCAGCGTAAGTATTAGCGTAGTATGAATGTATTGGCCCAAGTGAATATTTGGTGTGTGAATGCTGTTTGCTAATATCGCGCTGGATCAGTTTTATGGTTATCAGAGGATGGTTGGACTTTGTTAATTGGGTAATGAGAATTTTATTTTTATGAATTAACATCTGTGTGTTCAAAAAGTTTGTTTTATGTTGTCCAGAAATTCCCCGGGGAAAAGTTGAATAGCGGATGGTAAGTGGAAACCATACTGCAGTGAGGTTATCTGTCAGGCAGAAATAGTACTGAAAAGTTAAGCAGGGCTATCAGTACTTGTTAGGGACTCTGTGCGTGTGAATAATAGCAAAGGAATACGCTGGAAAATGTTGATGTTATATCACCTAGAAAGGGTAACATTGAAGAAGTAACAGGTATTTCTGAAGCTTGTGTGAAGAGTAAACGGAAGGGTTTTACTCGTAGTGTGTGTTTAGTAAAACGGAAAGGTTTTTACTAAGTGTGAGAGAAACTATCTTTTCTCAATTTAGAGAAACTGGCACGATAGCGAATGTTTTATGTTGTTACTGAAATTTAATTAAAATCGTAGAGAAAATAAAGTTTTGCGTACGATTTTGTAAAGGGAGGGTCAGTTGCCGGAGAGGGAGCTGACGTCACAGGTGCCGCGCTGGGATTGGTTGAAACAGCGGGCATGGAAAGACTCTCGTAAAGGAGGGGTCAGTAGTCAGGAGTAGTACTGACGTCACAGGTGCCGCGCTGGGATTGGTCGAAAACAGCGAGGAACAGAGAAACGCAGATTGTAAAGGAGGGGTTGGCAGACAAACGTCACAGAAAGGCCGCGCTAGGATTGGTTCAGAGACAGAAGTTAGACGAAATTTGATTGGTTGTTACCATAGAAGCTGAAATCTTAGTGGATAGGAGATTGTATGTTAAAACGCAACCCAACTTTAACAGGAACTCGTCCGGATAGGAGATATCTAGGCTTTGCAGAATATAATTTTATACATCGAGGTTTATCCAAGATGTACGGAGAGAAGAGAAAAATGTCATTTCTACAAAAGATTAAGAATTATTTTAAAAAGGATAAACCAATCAAAACTAGGGAAGGAATTATCATTCCACCAGCTAAAAAGCCCGCTTCATTCATGATGATGGAGAGAGGTTATCATACTTGTGTATGGATAGAGAATTGGATGGAATATACCAAAAATGATGGAATATTAGCATTTCCCGAGAATGGTACTTTTAATGGGAGAATTCTTCAAAATTTGAGATTGAGGATGAATGACTTAGAACCCAGACCTAGATTAACTCAATACGAAGCCTTAGAGGAATGGGAAACCGAGGCATTTGAGCGTGACCGATCCAGGAGTAATAGGGGTTATCGAGGATTTTTCCCTAGGAACCATAATGAGTCAAGGGACGGTCAGATGAAACAGTGGAGAAGAGCAATGCTTACAGAGGGTCTGTATCCAATATTAATGGCAGATGAGCCATTAGGGAGCAAATGCACAGAAAAGACAAAACACTTGACTAGATTTGGAGATTCCGAAGATGAGTTTATGGAAGAGATATTAAAGAACCCGCCACCATATCAGGAAGGGACAAGTGGATGCATCCCAAGTGCACCACTGTTAAGGACACCATTGGTACCACAAGTATTGCATGATTCCCCAGCTAGTAGGGTACTTCACGACAAAGAAAAGGAAGCCATAGATAAAAACAGAGCAGAATTAATACAGAAGAGTAACACAATTAAGTGTTCATCCTGATTCACTAACCATACCTGTAACGATTGGTCCAGTGGTTCCCTTATATGGTGACAAAGGAAATTACCTAAAACCTTTAGTTATGCCTACTCCTATGAATGTTCCTAAACCTGAAGCAGTAGTAATGGTTGAGGATCACTTTAGTGATTGTGAATCTATGATTTCATTAATGGACTTACCCATTCGAGATTCTGTAAATAGTACCCCCAGAAGAGCTACACCTGGTTGCTCAAAAGATGTAAATATAATAACTTCATCAGGAATCAAAAGTGCCACAGTAGTAACACCAGAAGACTTAGAAAGGAGGGCACAAGGAGCAGACAAACAGAGCACACCCCCAAAGATCATGGACATTTATAAATTAAAGGTCGAATTGGAAGAAATAATAGCAGGAAATGTAGGGTTAGATCGCCTAAATACTGACGATGAAGAAGAGCTATTGTTCGTGTGCAGGAGTATCACAAGAAATGTAAAGATATTCCATGAAAAATTATCAGATTTAGCTTTGCAGATGAGAATTGAAATAGGGAGATCAAAATTGCTACAGAAACCCTATAAGATTTTTCAGACAAAGATTTAGAAAACATGAATGCCTCCGGAAGAAAATTACAAATAAAGGAATTAATGACAGTCTTACAGAAATGGGGAGACCTAGATAAATGGAGAATTAGATGGGCCAAGAAAAAGGAAGAGGCACGATCCAGTAGAACAGCATCTGAATATCTAATGAAGGAAACAGGGAAAGCAGATCAAATGTACCCGATGCGAGAAGTTCGAGGAGGGGGATATGTACATGTCCCATGGAGCAGACAGGATATTTTGTCATTTACGAATGATTTTCCAAAATTGAGAGAGAAGCCAATTGAATGGTACAAGCAAGTTGAGAGGTTTGTGAAGGTGTCCAAGGTATTGTTGAAGGATTTGGATGGTTTGTTTGACATAGTGGTACCTGCCGATTTGTGGACAGATTGTAAAATAACAGTTGATTGGCCTAGTGAAGAGTATCCTAGAGATCCAAAGACAGGTGCCCCGTCAAATGATGTAATGAAAAAGTATCAACAGGTAATAACTTACCTGAAAGGGAAAATACCACCGAAAGAAACAGATTGGGTGAAAATAGATAGAACTACCCAAGAAGCCAGTGAATCGGTACACGCTTATTACGAGCGTTTATTGCAGGTATTCAAGCAGTATAGTGGATTTGAGGACATTGGAGATAAAAATATGAGTCAGTTTGTTTACCGATTTGTTTATGGTCTAAAGCCAGAAATTTGTCAGATGATTAAGCAGCATATGTTGTGTTGGCAGGGAAAGCCAATAGATGAAATCTTGAAATATGCGAAATATTGTGGAGATGACATTGAGGATAGGCACAAGAAACTACAGGAGAAAGTAATGTGGGCTCAGGTAAAAATGGCCGAGAAACAGGGAATTAATTTGGATAATCCGAGTGAAAATCAGGGAAAGGATTCTGGAACGAGTGGTGACATTGGGAATGGTGGAAAGGTGAGAGGACGAATGAGCAGAGAAGAGGCTAAAAAGAAATTTCCTTGTCATGGATGCGGAAAATTGGGGCATTGGAAGGATGAATGTAAAAAGATTCGAAATAATAATGGCCCAAATCAAAATTTAAATCCACAGACGCAGAATGACTCACAGCAGGGTGTAAATCCTCAGAGTCAGTTGCCACCTGCACCTATTCAGGGTAATGTAAGCAGAGCAAAGCACGGTACAGACGTCGGATATCAAGGAGGAAGTGGTAAGAATGATTATGTAACATCACAATTTCTTTTACAGGACGACTTCTGTTCCTATAGTCAGTGACGGTGCCTAGGAGAGGGGAGAAGGAGTGCGTACTTGGCGCATCCTTACCGGTAGATCAGTCAGGTCCATATGTTGAAGGGAATGTAAAAGGTAATGATATTACTTTCCTTTTGGACACTGGTGCTACCAGGTCTACTGTGAGAACAGCAGACATCCCAGACCTTCCTCTCTCTGGAGAAGCTATCCAAGTTGTGGGGGTGGCGAATCGAAAGATTAGAACACCTCTTACCGAACCAATGGAAGTAAAAATCGGAAACTTTAGAGAAATGCATCAATTTGTAGTGTGTGATTCCAGTCCAGTAAATTTATTGGGCCGAGATTTGTTATGCAAAATGAATTGCACAATTTTCTGTACACCGGATGGTGTGGCAGTTCAGACCCCAGATGAAGATCATGTATATAAGTTTATGATTGCAAAACAAGGTACAGAAGTAGATGAGATGTTTTCTTTGATAACAAAAGACGAGTTGCCAGAAGAATTAAAAACTACTGTAAACCCCATGGTATGGGATTTCACGGGAAAGGAAGTAGGACTTATGGCCAAAATAGACCCAGTTAAAATTACTGTAAAGGAAGGTGCGATTTTCCCAAATACCAGACAGTACAAAATGAGTGCAGAAGTAAAAGCAGGAGTCATTGAAGAAATTAACAGAATGGTAAAACAAGACATATTAAAAGAAGTAATGAGTAGCCCTTGTAACTCACCAATCATGGGTCTGAAGAAACCTAGTGGAAAGTATAGGATTGTTCAAGACCTGCGTAAAATAAACAAGATTGTGGAACCCTGTTGTCCTATAGTGCCAAATCCTGCAGTAATTCTATATCAGATTCCTTGGAGTGCAGGATGGTTTACTGTGATTGATTTATGCCAAGCATTCTTTTCGATACCCTTGCATCCAGATAGCCAGTATCTTTTTTCATTTAAATTTGAGAACAAAGTCTATGTATGGAACCGTGTTCCTCAGGGGTACACGGAAAGTCCTTCCATCTTCAATCAGATATTGAAAAAGTGTCTAGAGAAACTAGTGATGCCAGGAAGCTCAGTCTTAGTGCAGTATATCGACGACTTACTGGTGGCATCAAACACCAGAGAGGACTGTGTTGTTGATTCCATTGCATTATTAAATCATTTGGCTGAAGAAGGGCATAAAGTTTCACCTGAAAAGTTGCAGTTTTGTACAACAGCAGTTAAATATCTGGGACACCAAATTGAGAGGGGAAAAAGAAGAATAACCTCTGAAAGAGTAAAATTAATCAAGAAAATGCAATTGCCTGTAACGCAAAGAGAAGTGAGAATGTTCCTGGGAATAGTAGGTTATTGTCGACAATGGATACTAGGATTTTCTCTGTTAGCAAAACCATTAATTCAAATGACGAAAAAGAAGGCAAGGGACCCAGTTGAGTGGGATGATGAGAGCGTAGGAGCTTTTGTAAAATTGAGAAATGCTTTGTGTTCAGCACCTGCCCTAGGCATGCCTGATTATAAAAGAAAATTCGCATTATTTTGTCATGAGAGAGAAAATTGTGCACTTTCAGTCCTAACCCAGAGACATGGTTTAGACAGACGTCCTATAGCATATTTTTCTGCTACATTGGACCCAGTGGCAGCCGCATTGCCAGGCTGCTTAAAAGCAGTGGCGGCTACCTGTTTGAGCATTGAACAAAGTGAGTCAATTGTAATGGGACACCCTGTAAAAGTGTTTGTTCCACATGCGGTTGTGATTCTGTTGACAAGAACCCGAACTCAGCATCTTACTCCTAGTCGGCTGACTAAATATGAAAGAATAATAATGGGTGCTGAAAATGTGACCATGGTAAGGTGCACGATAGTAAATCCAGCTACCTTACTACCAGACCCATATCATGAAGAAGTTAACGATGACGAAGAAGAAGAACATGATTGTTTAAAAGTCACAGAGCTATGCACGAAACCACGTCCTGATATTCAGGAACTACCCCTCAGGAAGCCAGACAGGGAGCTGTTCGTTGATGGTTCATGCCAAAGACATGAAGATGGTAAACTAACTGCTGCCTATGCGGTGTGTGAATTAACTGGAATAGTTGAAGCATCCTGTTTACCTGAAGTCAAATCTGCACAAATAGCTGAATTAATTGCATTGATAAAGGCTTGCAAAATTGGGAGGAATCAAAAAGTAACTATATTTACAAATAGCCAATATGGTTACGGGGTTGTGCATGATTTTGGCCAACTATGGATGCAGAGGGATTTCATGACTTCTTCAGGATCCCCCATTAAAAATGGACAGTTCGTAAGGGAATTGCTAGAAGCAATACAATCACCAAAGGAATTGGCTGTGGTGAAATGTGCCGCACATCAGTCAGGAGATGACTGGGTGGTAGTCGGCAACCGATATGCAGATCTTGTGGCTCAACATTGTGCCAAAAATAGGTTGTCAGTCAATAAAAGGGTGGAAAGAATGGGAATCAGCTGCCAACTTATGCTGTATGCGCCACCTGAAACATGGAATGAGGTAAAGGGAATGCAAGATGATGCTGATGAGAGTGAGAAAAATACATGGATTAAAATGGGATGTTCTCAAAGGGCAGACGACGATGTATGGATTTATGCCGATGGCAGACCAGTCATGCCTGATTCTTTGCTTTCACAGATGGCCAGGATGTATCATGGAGATACTCACATAGGGAGAGATGCAATGATTAGGCTCTTCAGACAAAATTGGTACAATCCAAGGTTCAGGGCTGTAGCAGAGAGTCTTTGCCAGAGATGTTTAACGTGCCAGATGCATAATCCAGGAAGAAAAACAATAATTGGGTTTGGAAAAATTGGAAAGGCAGAAGGTCCATTTATAAGATTGCAATTTGATTTCATTCAGCTACCATCCTGCAGAGGGCTGAAATATGTACTTGTCATAGTGTGTCTGTTTTCAAAGTGGGTGGAGGCTTACCCTACCCGAAGGAATGACAGCATTACAGTTGCAAAGTTGTTGCTACGAGAACTCATTCCTAGGTTTGGTTTCCCAGTAACTTTGGAATCAGATAGAGGAAAACATTTTAACAGTGAAGTGATTAAAATAATCTGTGAAGCATTCCAAATTGAACAAAAACTGCACTGTGCATATCGTCCAGAGGCTTCTGGAGTGGTTGAACAATTGAATGGCACAATAAAATCCAGACTGGGAAAGATGTGTGCATCAACATCATTAGAGTGGCCGGATGCATTGCCACTTGTTTTAATGGGACTCAGAAGCATTCCTGATAGAAATACTGGATTAAGTCCACACGAGATAATGATGGGAAGAGCAATGAGACAAGCACATGTTCCCACAAATAAACTGCTGAATATATCTGATGATATGGTCCTGGATTATTGCAAAGGATTGGCTGACCTAGTGCGTTCTGTCTCTCACCAGGTTGGAGAAGACGCCGTTTCCAGGCAGCCTGAACAAGAACATGATCTGAATCCTGGTGACTGGGTGGTAGTGAAGAATCACACCAGAGAGACGTGTCTATCACCTAGGTGGGGCAAACCTTGTCAGGTCATACTGATCACAAATACAGCAGTGAAGTGTGCAGGATTTCCTAATTGGAATCATGTAAGTCACACCAAAAGAGTACCAGACCCTGAAGAAGAAAATCCTCAGTCAGCACCAACCACTGAGAAAGCTGAAGGTTGCCCAGCTGAAGAATCTCGGGTTCGAGATTCAAGAGAAGCTGAAGAAGGACAACCGAGCACAAGTCAGGACTGGATACCAGTGGTGGAAATTCCTGAAGTTTACCACAGAACAAGAAGTCAAACAAATTTGGAAGAAATTGAAGAAGATCAGATAGGTGAAGAAGAAGCAGCTCAGGAAAAAGAAGAAGACACAATAAAAGAACCTGAGCAGGACCAGATAGGGAGAGGAAACTGGGCTCAAAATAACGAAGAACCAACAAGTTTTGAGCAGGGACAGACAGGTTTAGAAGAACTTGGTCAGGCTGCAGAAGTACAAAGTGCAATAAGCCCTGATCAGAATAAGTTAGATCCAGAAAAGTACACAGAAAAAGAAGATCAAGAGAAAAGTGAACATGAAGAAATAAATCAAGAACAAGGTCACTTATTGGAAACTCACAGTGGAGCTGCTGAAGAGAAACCAATCAGACCTGAAAAGGATCAAATAAGAGAAACAGTAATTGCAGAAAACCAAACTGTGCCAAACCCTGAAAATAAAAGGATTTTCTGAAGAAGAAAGTAAAGAGACAGTGCAAACAAAGAAAACAAGAAAAGGTGATCATTGGCCTAGTGTCATTAAAAGAGTAAAATACCACATAACAACCAGAAGTGAAGATCCAGATCAAGTAAATGAAGTAACAAGCCAAACAGGACAAGAAAGCAGAACTGAGAAAAGAAGAAGCAGGAGACTGAAACTTGTGAACAACAAATTCAAGGGTCCTGATTGGACTTACATCATTCTTGAAGATTTCGAAAGCTCAGAGTCAGGTGAAAGTGGTGACGAAGGAACAAGTGCTGAACTGACTTACGAGACAGAAACAAGACCACCTTGATAACGAAAAGAAAATTGATTAAGGATAAGAAGAGAAATCTTCCTTGTCGAAATGTCTGAAGATAGAGTTACTGGGAGATCAAAACAGAAATGTTGTAAAAGATGCTGTGCAGTATGCATATGTAGTCTAGTAATGGTGCTTATAGTATGGTTAGTTCTGATCGTAGCAGTTCCTTACCTTATGATAATGGATAAAAAGATTAATAACGAAACTAAGGAAAGGACAGCAAACTTGAAAAGTAATAGAGTAGAACTGATGGCAGAAAATGAATCAGAATTTCATCATGAAATAACTGATAACGACACTAGTTTAAATGTTTTCACAAAATTATTGTTTCAATATGCAGATACTATGGTTCCGATTCGAAAGAGTATGAACCCAGTGCTTAGTAGTCAAGATGCACAGTTTATGGGAGAATTTTTCTTAACAATGAAAATGATAGATATAACACATGCACATAGACACAATCTAACATGTTCATTACATGAAGAAGAAAAGATCTTTTTGAACTTGGTAGAAGATAGAAGACAAGATTTTCAAAAGAAAGCTTCTGAGCATAAAGCTCATTTGCCACCTTGGGCTGAGAAAGAAGGGAGTTATACACCTGGCAAAGCTCAAGCTGCTATGGCACTGGATTTTGTAAAGACAGGGAAAATGTGTCTACATAGATTGAAAACTGATTATAACAATGTTTTCATCGGTACCAGTGAATGTGAACATAATTTCTTAATTCTTGGAGGGTGGGGAATCAAAGGAGGAACAGATTCAGTTTTTCCTGGAGTCTATTATGTGTGTGGGAATAAGGCTTACTTTAGGCTTCCTGCACGGTGGTATGGAAGTTGTTACTTTGGAATAGTATTTCCAAAAATATACCACGTAAAAAGAAACACTGGGAGCAATGAAAATAATAGTGAATTAACACGTAGTAAAAGAGCTAGTTTTTCAGAAATTTTAGGTGATATATTTGGTGCATTAATACCTTCAGTGGGAATAATTCTGAACTCAAGGAAAATATGTAAATTGTCTACAGTGGTTGATCGTTTATCAACGGATACTGCTGGAGGTTTTCTAATGATTAATGCGGAAATGGTTGCGATTAGATCTATGGTTATGCAAAATCGACTTGCTCTTGATATTATATTGGCAAAAGAGGGCGGAGTCTGTAAATTGTTGAAGACGAAACACTGTTGCACTTACATACCTGATAAAAGTGCAGAAATTGGAACGTATATACAGAATATAACTAAACTTGAGAAAGAACTTAAACCACTGGAAGTTGATAGTGTATGGGAAAGATTGACAAACAGTATTGCGTCAATTGGTACCTGGTTTGCGAATGTAGGGAAAGGACTTATAGGTCAAATATTAGTACCCTTAGCAGGGATAGCAATAATAATACTGTCAATAATAATATGGTGCAAATGCTGTAGAAAGAATGAATCGTATACTGTGACAGGAAAAGGGAAGAAGAGAAAGTTTGATGAAATTGAACTGGAAGACTTGAGAAGTGAATTATACAAGAAACTGAAAGGGGATGTGAAAAATAGAAAGTGTAAAAATGAAAATGAAACTATTTTATGCTAAAAGTTGGCATCTAATTGTGGGTAGTATTTGATGGCTCAGAAACGACATCAGAGAGGGGATTGATGGAGCAAGGACTCACAAATGAGACTTGCTTGGATGCAATCTCCTCACAGTATTAATTTATTAAACTTGTATTGTTCATACTAATTCTTGCATACACAACATAAGTAGCAAGGAAGCTTGCCTATGTGTTTAAACTAACAAATAACGCTTGTCTTTTCTAAAATGGCCGCGAAAAACGCGGGAATTTTACTGCGCATGTCTCAACCATATCACGTGTTGTGACGTCTTCTTTGCTTGGTGGGAAAACTCTTGCTTCTGCGCAGTATGCATTAAAATGGCTGCTGTATGTTGTCACATGCTACAGCTTGCTCTCGTGTTATAATTAATTTGTCGTTTCTCTAACGCCATTAATGCGGGATAGAATTTATAAGTAAATGGGAATAGAATAGAAAGAGTGGGTATACAGTGAAACATTTTATTTGTGATTTTAATATTTTCTTCTTTGCTTTTATTAGTTCGTAAATTTTGGGCCTGGGGTTTGGTGAACTGAAAACTCGTGTGACAATGATCCTGCGCATGCGTCCTACATGGCTGCCCAGAGAGAAAAGGATGAAGTCAACCTGGACGTCGTCCAAGGCCATGACCTGATGGCCGACACCGCTGTACCCATGATGTACCAACTGAATTGCAACAATGTATATGAATTATGTATAAAAATTGTCGTGAGACGGGTGGGAAATAAAGCAAATGTAATAAAATGATGGGCGGTATTTTAAAACAATAGACTTTAAGAAATCGAACCAAATCAATATGGTGTGAGGATTAACCCCCTGTCCCTGTCCAATCAGAAATAGTGGTCCCATATTTTGGCAACATTAATGGGAGGTACATGGGCGTAGAAGGGTATAATAGATATAGAATTAGCTAATTAGTTAGAACAAGCACAAGCAGAGGCGAGGAAGAAGTTCCGGACCGACAAGCTGATCGATTGCAGACTGAACCTCTGTCCAGAGAGGTCCTGAGGAGGGGGCGGCGGAGTCCATTAGAAGGAAGGCACGGGAGAATCGAGGAGAAGTCGAGTATCAGAGAGGGGAACGACGCAGGCGTCATTGGTAGAGAGGTCACCGGTCCTGTCCTGAACCTGGAGGAGGTCTTTTGCTCTTCATCCTTCCTGGGTCCTATCTTTTCCAACTCCTTGGTCAAGGGGTTTGGTTCTCGCACTTTAGGTAAATATACCTGCAACCTTAGTTGCGCTGCTGTCTCTATCTTCTCCTTTCTGAGGGACCGTCATTGATCAATAATTATTATTCTATGCTTCATCCTTAATATGCGACTGAGTATCATGTGGTTCTGTATTTACTCTGCTAAAATCTTTAGATAAACATTTTAAAACTTCCTGACTCAGTGGTTATTTCAGGATTATGTACTGTAATGAATGTCACTCATTTTAAACTTCCCAATTAGCAAAGGATTCATTGGTAAGTCATTACTCTTCAATCAGAAAGGTAATTGGTAGCAGGGATTTTGATAAAGAGTATAACTGACTCACCAGCGTAAGTATTAGCGTAGTATGAATGTATGGGCCCAAGTGAGTATTTGGTGTGTGAATGCTGTTTGCTAATATCGCGCTGGATCACGGGGACATGAAGGACTAGAGGTCCCAGGCGAAGCGGCACATCGCGGCTAGGGGGGGAAGATGTGGCGTGTGCAAGGTGGTATGCCTTCCGTCGGTGGCGGTGGTGCGTGCATGTAGTAGGCTGTCATTAAAAATGAAAAACAACGGCTCAAACGAAGCCGAAACAAAAGAGTTCGGAGGGCAACGGGCCCCCCTCCCACCAACCCCTCCCAACACCCCCCACCCTATACTTCCGGAATTGAAGCATCTGTTGCCCTGAAAAGGAAAATGAACAGTAACAATAACAAAGAGCTAAGCTAAAACGTTTAGCAGGGCAGTTCATGGCAATGATGGACCCCTCCATGTAGACGGATGTCATAGTGTCAACAGCTACTTAATCTAGTCCCGTGGGCCTCCACAGTCAGATTCCCGCGTCGTCACTGGATCCCTGGAGCGCGGGACTTCTAGACAGATCGGACTCTGATAGGACGGGGCGCAGTGTCTCAGACGGGTCTGGGCCATGGCTTAAATCAATCAGGGAATTGGCTCTGCTGTGGTCATCAAGAGCCGGAGGAGCCCTCAGAGGAGATCAGCAACTGGGACTTAGTGCCCGGCGATCGTGATGACCCTCCCCGCCAGTCCCCCCTTCTGCGGGACCGATTGTGCCTCCGCTGTGGCTTGGGAGGGGACGAGTGTGACCGTGGAGGTGTCGACAAGGCGGGGGGGAAGTGGGCAGGGTCCGTAGAGGTCGCTCCTCTGTGAGCCAAGTCCAGGCCGCCTGTGTGGTGTCAAAGAAGATTGTTTTGCCCTGGAAGACGACTCTGAGACGGGCCGGAAAGAGGAGACCATAACGCAGTCCCAAATTGCGGAGCTTTTGTTTGACGTCGGTGTATGTACGACGTTGGGCCTGTACTTCTCTCGTGTAGTCTGAGAAAAGCACTATTGTATTGTTCTGATATTTCAGGGGACCGTGGGCCCGCGCCTCTCGGAGGATAGCATCCCTATCCTGGAAATTGAGGATCCTAATGATGATGGGACGAGATGGCGCCCCGGGAGGAGGCCTGGGCACCAAGGAGCGGTGGGCGCATTCGATTGCGAACCACATAGATAGAGCATCTTTGGGTATCCATGACTTCACCCAAGTCTCCACAAAGGTGTCTGCCCATCCCTGCTCGACTCCCTCTGGGAAACCTATGAGGCGCAAGTTGTTCCGCCGGGAGCGGTTCTCCGCATCTTCAGCCCGACGGTGTAGCTCCGAGGTTTGAGTCTGTAGGCGGGCCATTTGGGTTTTCAACTGTCCCAGCTCGTCCTCAACCGTGGAGAGGCGCGACTCCGCTTCCGAAATTCTCGCTGTAGCGTTGCGTAGGTCCTGGCGGATAAGGGCCATGTCTACCCGCACCTCGCCGATCTTACCCTCCACCGAGGCTTGAGAGGTGCTGATAGCCTGCAGGATGGTTGAGAGGTCTCCTTCGGCGAGGGAGGAGCCACCAGTAGCCCCCTCCACTGGATTCCGATCAGTGGTGGTGTATTGGTCCATTTTAGTTTGAGTCTGCGGAGCAGGTGTCTTCAGGGCGCGATCTCGACCCATCTCAGCTGCGGAAGCAGGACCCAGGCGTCCAATTGGGTGGGGGGGGCAGGTTCAGGCTGATGACTCCCAGCGGGAGGGATCCAACACCCAAGCCGTCAATTCTCAGGCCTGGGCACCGAATCCACCCCCGCGCAAGCCCCCCATCCCCGAGGGACCAGTCAAGCCAAATCCGGAGATCCTGTCCCCAGCCGCCCGAAACGACGGCCGAACCAGGAGGAACACTGCCTCCTCCACCCCAGAGTGGGCGCTCCCAGGCCAAGGGGAGGTGAGGGGGGGGTGGGGCAGTGGAGGGGCCCGGACCTCGGGGTCCCCGCCGCTCGATGGATGCGGCCGGTTCTGCCTCGCCCCTTGAGCTCTTCGCAAGATGAAGGCGACCTCTCTGACAGCACTCCTGGATCAGAAGCGGGGGACCAGGCGACCGGTCTGCGGGTCCGGGCTGGGCTCTTTAGATGGGATGCTGGGGCGACTAGTTCGTGGAGGAGGGGGGGCGGCGCCGGGGACCTCTCGCTGCTCGATGCGTGCGGCTGATAGCGGATGGTGATTGTCTGCAAGTGGGGCACTCCAGGGCCAGGACACAGGAGGGGGCCCACCTCTAGGACCCCAAGCTGCCCGATAAATGCAGCTGAAACCGCTTCCTCGTTAGAGGCCCCCAGCCCCAGATATACTGTCTCCCCTCAAGCCGCGAGGCCAGCAGCGCGAGTCCGGGCAGTCAAACCCTTGCCAGTGTGGATCCGGAGCAGAGGCCGGGAGAAGAAGGCGCCCCCAGTTCGGGAGAGGAGTGAGGCCGCAGGCCGGGACCCAAGCCCTTGAGGGTCGTGGCGTAGAGCAGGGGGGGGCTGTGGACACAAGGATGGTGTTGAGAGCCCCCCCGCATCCCCGGTCACAGAAGCGGTCAGGCACCCACCTCTGTGCAGGATCGCCGATTAGTGCTGCAGGCCAGGATCAGGAAGAGCAATCCGCCGCCCTCAACCTCCGTCCGGGCCGACCCCCGCAGGTAGGCCCCAGCAGCACACTTCAGGCACCAACAGGAGAGCGCCGGAGGCGCTGCGGCCCCAACAGGGCGACGGGTCTTTCCACTAACTCCAGTAGGGGGGGCCGACCCAACAATCCAGATGATCCGGCAGCCAGGCCCCGAAGCAACCAGCAGGTCCAGGGCTCCCAGGAGGTGCCGCGGGGTCCGGCAGTGAACCGGAATGGCCGCGGAGACCCAGATCAGGTGATTGCCTCCAGGGGGAGTAAGGAGGGGCGGGAGCCCGGTAGATGCAGCTGCAGCAGCGGCCCGGACAACAGCCAGGAATGAGTCCAGCCGAGTCAGCAGTCACGGGAGGGCCAGGCCTCCAAGCGGGCCTCAAAGATCACCCACAGCGGCCCAGGACAGGTGGATGCATCCAGGACCCCCGGCAGTGGCCAGGTGGGCCCCAGGCCATAGGCACCGGGCCGCTCGTGGATGGAAAAGTAAGGCTCCGGGACTCCGCCGCCCGACCCGGCGGCCGATACGTCGCTCAGTCGCTCGCTCCCTCGAGGATCTCACCTACGGCGCTGTAAAGTGGTCCAACTGCATCAGCAGGCCCGGCCGGGCAGGGGGGGAGATCTGTCCCCAGGGCCAATACCGGAGGGTCCGGCAGTCCGTCTCCACGGCAGCGGGGGGTCAGTAGGGGGGCCCGGGCAGACCGCCAAGGCACTCAAGTCCTGCCGGGTACCCCCTAGCACCAGGCGCCAGTGTACAGAGAAGCCTCAGGGAGTAGTCACCGCCATTTTAGGTGGAGGTGCGCCCGAGTCCAAAGCGGGGAAGTTGACTCCGCAGGGAGGCAGGACGGCATCGGACACCCCGCCGGGCAGCGCGGATCAAGGCAGAGGCCACGGCAGCAGAGGAGAGGATATTTGATGGGCTGATGGCGGTGGATCGTGGCGCGGATGACGGAGGGGTCCAGAGCACTCTTAAAGTGCGACCGCCATCTTGTTGCGCCAAGCCATGCCCTCGTGAAGAAAACACATTTAAGAGGTTTTTTTACTATCAGGATAGCTAAGACTTTAAAATACAATGTGCCCTGCCCTATGGGCTGTTTAGGGCCTACCTTTGGGGTGACATATGTTTTAAAAAAGAACATTTAAACCTGGCAAAAGGTTTATTTTACCAGTTTAAAACTGCGCTACAGGCTGCAGTAGCAGGCCTGGAACATGTTTTAAAGGGCAATTAAGTAGGTGGCATAGTGAGTGCTGCAGGTCCACTAGTAGCAATTAATTTACAAGCACTGGGTACATGTAGTGCCATGTACTGAGGACTTATAAGAAAATAAAATATGACGAACGTGTAAGCAATTGTACCAAGATTTAAGGAGAGCACAGGCACTCAGCACTGGCTAGCAGTTGCAAAGTGCATAGAGTTCTAATGCCAACAAATACACAATTCAGAAAACAAGAGGGGTGAAGACAAAACATTATGGGGAAGACCACGCCAACGAGAACTTTTCTAACATGTAAGTTCACTCTAGCATTGAGGGTTGCAGCCAGCATTAGGAGCATATCCAGATATTACCAATCAGAGGGTGAAATAGGAATATCAATGCAGCAGGAAAGGAAATAAATCAGAGGTGAGAACGACAGAGTATAGACCTGCTGAGCTATAAGGGTTTTAGACTTAGTGTAGCAATCCCTATCCACCTGTCCCTGGAGGGGAACCTTGTTATCCCTATAATCTTAGGCCTCAAGTGACAGCTGGGTTTTCCGGTAGTAGGTGTGGTTGTGTGGAAGAGGGTGCAGTCAGCAGCCATGAAGCAGCAAGAACAGACACTAGAAGGAATAGATGCCCAGATAGCCTAACTTATTCCAGCTGAGGGTGGAGAGAGCTTCTCCTGAGCTGTCGGGGCTCAGGAGGAGCCATGTCACTAAGAAACATTCTCATCCTGCTATACCCATAATCAATTTGGCCCTCATTGGAAAGTCAGGTCTCCAACATCACCAAAGATGTTGCAGCAGTAGCAAAGAATTCAACAACAGTGCAGCTACTACTGTGTAGCAATTTTAGTCAGGGCACAATTATTGGTTTCTATCAGGTGGCACACTCTTTCATGTATAGTCCAGGTATAGTCCAGATCCACAGAACCAATGCCTGGAGTGGATTGTGTAGAGTGTTCAGAAAACAACATAAGCATTGCACAGCTGACTCGGCAGAACTAGGCAGGCCTACCGGACTTCCACACCTGAGAATCATTTTGCACAGAAAAAAGAATTACAAAGCTGTACATTTGGGCATGTACAAGGGTTTGGGCCCAAACATTTGGACCAATTCCTTCAAAATGGAAGTAAGTAGCAATAGGAAAAAGAAGTCAGAACTTTGTGGGGGCATGCAAATATAGAGACATACATACAAAAGTGTAAGTCAGCCTGCAAAAAATCTCAATTCAACTACAAGTCACGTAGGTTCAAAGTTACACTGCAAGAACCTTGAAGCAAGTCACAAACCACAAACAGACTAATGACCGGAATTACAACGGAATCACACTAAATCAAATGTTGGCAAGAAATAAAGCTGACAAAACAATGAGAGAGCAAGGGAAAAATGGGGTGCGTCCGTATCCCCGGTATAATGATATGTTAAACAGAAAGGACGAACCCTCAGTGTGGATGTGGTACAATCACTGATTACGTTAGTACATGGACCCACTAGGTTTGTTTAAAAGACCCCTCACACACCAACCTAGTTGGTGTCATGCTTCATCATTGGGGTCCCAACCGGGTGGCCGAATGCCGCCCGGTTGTGCTACAACGCCTGGTTACAGCGGAGCTGGTTGGTGTATATGTGAGATGTGATGTAAATTAAAAATATCTCTGAGAATCCTTGCCTGTAAACTTTATTAGTGGCGGCTCAGGATATGGTTAAAAATAAGTGTGAGTGCAACTAGAATCGGAAATTGTTATCCCTAGTTGACTAAGTGTGTGGTCAACATGTTTCAGCCCACAATGGGAATTACGTGGGGCTTTCTTCAGGACCGTGTGGTGAAAAAGTGAGTGGCAAAGTGAGTAGTGCCACGTGAAAAGAGTAAATGGTACCTACACACGCGCTAAGGTGTGTGGACTAAGTGTCTCCGTGCTTACGGACACTGAAAAAACACTATGTGTGAGATTGGGCAGCCGATCGGGACTCGGGAGGGGTCACATCCGGGATGACGGGATACCGCACTAGGTTCTTAGACAGGTTCCTTCCCGATACCAAATTCGGTCATCGGATGTGACCCCTCCCGAGTCCCGATCGGCTGCCCAATCTCACACATAGTGTTTTTCAGTGTCCGTAAGCACGGAGACACTGAGTCCACACACCTAGCGTGTGTAGGTACCATTTTACTCTTTCCACGTGGCACTACTCACTTTGCCACTCACTACCGGTCCTACGAAAGCCCCACGTAATCTGTGAGCAGAAACATGTTGACCACACGCTTAGTCAACTAGGGATAACAATTTCGATTCTAGTTGCACCACACTTATGTAACCATATCCTGAGCCGCCACTAATAAAGTTTACAGGCAAGGATTCTCAGAGATATTTTAATTTACATCACATCTCACATATACACCAACCAGCTCCACTGTAACCAGGCGTTAGCACAACCGGGCGGCATTCGACCACCGGTTGGGACCCCAATGATGAAGCATGACACCAACTAGGTTGGTGTGTGAGGGGTCTTTTAAACAAACCTAGTGGGTCCATGTACTAACGTAATCAGTGATTGTACCACATCCACAAGAAATAAAGCTGACATGGCAAAGGAAAAGGAGGGAAATGAAGGGTAAGTAGAAAAATAGTTTAAACACAGTATTAGTTACTAGGAGAACATTTCCACACAAAGGTAATTATACCAATTAAATACAATTGAATATAAATCAAATGAGAAAAATAGTAGCACAAAAATTGGACATATACTTCCACTCACAACAAAAGCACTGCAGATTTAAAAAGAATGATATAGAATGACCAGTCTAGGGTATTTGGGTTATTGAGAACACCTGCTGCATATCCTACCAGAGCTGTCATTTTTCACTGCACCAACTAAGGAACACAGGTTTTCAGCAGAAGTAAAACTGAATGTACTCCGCTTCTTGGCCACTGAATCATTCTAGAGGCAATGCGTGGTCAAGGACTGCGACTGGCAACCAATCTTAGCATTTGCTCCAAGTTTTGAGTTGCATCACAACATGACTGCAGCAGTATATTACCATGCCTCAGACTTAGCTGCAAACATATGGCACAACATCATGACACTATCACACCTTTACCCGCTGTCACTTCCTGACAATGTTCAAGCTTTGTGCAATGCTAGAGACGTATTTACAGATGTCTGTGCAGCCTTTCCTGGTGCATCACTGTTAGAACCGGGGTCACCGATTCCGACACGGTAGCTTGGCGCGAGGCAGGAAGGCACCCGAAGGCAATGTGTTAAGCACTTGTGCAGCACACACTCACACTGACTCAGTAATGCGCACACAATAAGGGAGACACCACACCAGGCTTTTGTATAAAAACAAGATCCTTTATCTAATTTGAATCAGCAGTAGGTGAGGCAGATAATCTTAGGCAACATTTCAATTCATTTAGCTTCTCAAAACCAGTGCGTAAATTCATTCAAGCACATTATAACAGTAAAACGTTACGCCATTAAAAGGCAGTAGCAATCCTCATTGAAAAGTAGGTAACACTGTAGGTCATAGATTGCAGGTCCAAACATAAACTTCAAATGCATTTAGCGACATTCAATTTGCAAGAATTTAGATGCACATAACACTGTAGATGAGGAGGAACCTGTATCAACCTAGGCGCAACCACATTCAGTACAGTGGGTGTCGCAAAGCAGATAGGCCTACAACATAAGAACACTTTAACTCTTGGCAGGTGAACACAGAGGCTCAATTCATGTAGGTACATTCAATTCATTAAAGGCCTTACTGTAGATTAATCACCCCACCTTGGTAACATCTCACTCAATAAAAGACTTGATACAGGTATGCGTTTAACATGAGAGACACGGCTTAATCCCTGTCACCCAGGTAACCTCCCTTGCGTAGGTATTTCATTGCAGGAACATTCAGCACCCGGGGTTTCACTTTTAGGGCCATTCCCCCGTGTAGGGTAGGTAATAACGTTCGATGAGTAGGCCTGGCCTAAGCATTTAACCAGGGCCCGGGCTCAGGCGCAGAGAAGGCAGTCAACTCGGCACGATAGGCGGGGGAAGCGCCGCTATCAGGAGGCCCCCTATGGCGTGGAATCCCCCCCAGGGTCTCCCGGGCTCACCTTGCTGTCCCCGAGACTGGCGGGGCAGTCACAACGCCGGGCGCCTCCTCTCCGGCCGGCCCGCTTCTCTCTCATGCGGGGCCCGGGACGGGGAAGGTAGGTCGGCCGCGGTTGAGTGGAGAGTAGTTCTAGCTTTGGGGGAGGAGGGGGCCGGCAAGGCTCTTCTTCAGCCCCTGGTGCCCCGTAGATGCGGTCGGCTGCAGGCCTCCGGCTCTCTCCACAGCTCCGGCTCGGGAGCCAATCGGTGCGCGGCTTCCTGGGGGGCGCGGCCTATGACGTGGCGGCGCCCCGGTTACCTAGCGACGCCTCTCTTCGCCCTGGTAGGCCTGGCGCAGCCTTGGTTGAAGCGGCGGCGGCCCTCGCAGCAGCGCCCGGACGGCGCTTCCTTCTGACGACCCCTGGGCAGCGGCGGTGATCGCAACTCACGCAGCGCTTTCTCCTCCCACGGCGCCTGGGCAGCGGCGGTGATCTTGGCGGCCGCAGCTACTTCTCCTGTCACGGCGCAGGTGGGCCGCAGCAGGGGTCGGGGAATGCCGCGCTTCTTCTCTCACTGGGGTCGCGGGGACGATCTCAGCGGATAGCGCTTCTTCTGACTCACAGTGCTTTGGGGTCCAGGTAGCGCTTCCTGGCACACAGCGCTTCAGGGGTACAGCGCTCAGGGGACACAGCGCTCCAATGACAAAGCGATTGCAGGGGAGGCAGGCAGGTTGGCACCCAGCGCTTCTTCAGGGCACAGCATACAGCGCTTTACCTGGTGATCCCCAGCTGCATGTACAGGTTGCAGTGGCTTGATAGTTTCTTGGCAGTTTTGGTAGTTTCTGGATTGTTGCAGCAAGTTGATTGTGGTTACAGTTTCTTGGGGGGAAAGGAGGGGTTGAGTTGGTGGGCACAAGGGCAGATGGGTGCCCTGTAGGCACACTGGAGGTGGTTCCCTGTGTCCCCTCACGCTGGGCAAGGTCAGTAGGTGGAAGGT
The DNA here is from genome assembly GCA_963921515.1 of Calotriton arnoldi. Taxonomy (NCBI): domain Eukaryota; kingdom Metazoa; phylum Chordata; class Amphibia; order Caudata; family Salamandridae; genus Calotriton; species Calotriton arnoldi. Next base: position 440,175 of record CAWUFW010002393.1, on the reverse strand, counting down.
GTACCTCATCTATCTTAGCACAGCAGTGCCTCAGCCCAGTCAGTACCAGTAGTGTAGGTCTCCCCTAGGCCCAACAGCCTGTACTCCGGCAGAGGTTCCCCCAGGTCCAGTGGTGCCCCAACTGACTAACTAGGTTTCCCTCCAAACCTCTTATACTCCTAGGTCAGGTGACCCTCCTGAAAGGCGGCAAAGCATAACTCCTCCCTGGGCTGGAAGGTTCTAGAAGCTTCCCTCATGTCTGACTATGAGGCCCAGAGGCGGGGACGGCATGGATACTGTATCATTATGTCCCAGCCTGATCCTGACTACTAGTATGTGCGTGCGCAATGGCCACTCCGCAGTAGCAGGGGCCTGTGGCAGCCATCTTATTAGGAGAGAGCACCTGCACCTCAGCACTGTTTGGCAGTGGTAAGGCGCCAGAGACCTAGGTCCAACAAAAAGGTAGTGGCAAAAATGAGGCGCAAAGAGAAAAAAAACGGGGTAAGACCACCCTAGGGCTGACAGGTCTAACAATCACATGATGACTTCAGTATCTGCCAGGAATTATGGGGAGATGTGCCTGCTTGTTCATTATATCATTTGTATGCAGGACTTGCATGTTCACTTGGGGAATACCACTACTGTGACTGCTACACATCGCTCACCCTTACATTACTTCTGTAGGAAGTTGTGAATGCATGTATATGTGAATTGTCAATAAATGTAAATCAACATAACAATCCAAAATTGCAGATGCTTATGAACTCACCTTCTATCTCTTCACCCCTTTCAGATCTCCTAGCATTGTGCCTTAATAGAGTTATAAGATTGCACACATTCTGTATTGAGGAATCATAGAGATAACTTTGGCATACTCAAGTCACACTTCATTTGCTTCATCAATTGTGGGAAAGGTGTGCTACTGCACACTATAAGGGCATCCTTGTTTTAGTTGCCCGCTAGAGGTTACAGAGGCATGATAGGCCGTAGGTGGCTTATCAAGGAGAGCCGTAATTAGCTGCAAGACCTCATTAAGTCACCTGATGTTCTCCTTCCCGTTTCTTGTAGATGTTCCCGGGTCAACACCATTGTGTTTTGCAGGTGCTTGTTCTGGTTTTTCATTGTCAGATTGTGTTCCCACAGGCTAGTGTTAAATGTCCCCAGGTGATTGGTCATGGATCGCATGGACTTCTCATGTTGTTGATCCTACACTGTGGAGAGGTGTGGTGCAGTGGCCAGGGCAGCTGACTTCGGAGCACAGGGCTCACAGTTCGATCCCTGGCTCTGGCGGCAGCTCAGCACCATGTGACTCTGGCCAATAGCTCACTTAATTTCCAAGATGGCCCCCAGCGCCTTGAGACCCGTAAGGGTGAGTAGTTCGCGCTTTACAAATACACATTTACATTTTTACACTGAATGGCATCTCGCTATATGAGGAATACCTCTTCCCTAAGTACTGCACTGCACCAACCCAAACCACTGTGCATGAGGGGCGACATAAGTAGATATGGAGTTTAGAAAACTTAGGGGCATATTATCAAGGGCTCTATCGCCGCTTTAGCAGCACTTTTTGCCGCTAAAGCGGCGATATTTCTATCGCCCTATCAGCAAGCTGTCGCTAACAGGTGTTAGCGACAGCTTTACAAGCGATAGCGACTGGTTTGGGTGCCGCTTTGCATGTCAGCGATATTTATCGCTAATGACATGCAAAGGAGGCGTTCCCAACCTAACAGCGACTGAAAGCAGTCGCTAACATCGCTATCGCCTATTAGCAATAACCGCGTGGCGATAAAAACGTCGCGCTAACCGCGATTAGCGCTGGTTTTTAGAACTGGTAAAAACATGACTTAGCCATTATAGTCAATGGGAGGTGGATTCTACGGCTAAGTCCCCACCTGCCTATTAGCGAGATTCCCCTTAGCGATAGGATTTTTATCGCTGGAAATCTCACGTTAATGATGGGATTCGCCGCTATCGCTGGATTTTTATCGCCGTGGAGATGAACGTTGGTAATACTGCGTTATCTCCGCAATAAAATCCAGCGATAGGCGGCGATAAAAAAAATCGCGCTAAGCACTGTTTGCGATAATTATCGCAAGTTGTTGCTAATATGCCCCTAAATCTATACATACACACACATATAAGGATTTACTTGATGATATAGTCAGTATCCTGCACTCAATATTCTTGTGGCTCAATATCAGAAATTGAACATTCTGGTAACACACTATTGCCATTAGTAAAAATTATACTAAACGAAGTCACAGGTTTTTGTTACGGCCTTAGGTCTGAAGAAGTACCGACTCGTAGATTATGAACCCTGGTGTGTGGGTTGCATTGATATTACCCGGGAAACCTGAGTGACTGCAGTTATGAACAGACAAAGTCTGGAATCCTGTGATTTGGAAAGACACATTCTGAGTCTGAAACAGGATTACAATACAGAAGGTTTCCCTTTGTGAATACACATTATCAAGGGCAAATTTTGGGCTTGGTGAGAAAAGTGGTGTTCAGAACATAGGTTAAGTTGCGTAAAGAAAATAGCGATTCTCCAAATTAAATGAAAAGAGAATCTGAATTTAATTAAAGACATGGAGGCTAACATTATGCATTATTCCTTTATTGCCACTCCACGCAGCCACTTAAAAGTCATACATCATAAAGAAAACTGTTCTAGAACAGAACCTTCAAGGCATATAATAGGCTCATGCACATAACAATCTGCCTCTTTGAAATGCGAACAAAACTCTTCTTCTATGTTCAAACAAAGAAAAATAAATCCAAAGACAACGGAAGAACATCAGACGAATGAAACTTCATAGGAGAACGAGGATGCAGAAACTTCTGGCAACATCATAGTCCCAAAAGAAGAAAAGTCCATACAGGAAATGGATTATTGGATGTTATCTGAAAATAAGAGGAGATGTTAATACTCCATCTCAAAATTTCCAGTGAAATCGTAAAGAGCAATTGTAACATGAGATAACTATGAGATTATAAAAGTTTGCTTTAAACAAACATAACATTCATTATAACCTGACTTGTTACTTCAATTCTTCTTCATCATTTCTTTAAAACTTTAAACACTTCCACAAAGAAGTTTAACACTTCCACAGAAAAGGTGAAACATTTGTGCAGCGTTCCTACAGAAGGCATACCTACACAAAACTGGCGGGAACAGACTGCTCTCACGTCTCTACATGATATGTGATGATCTATGCACCCTCGCAATAAGGAATAATCGAGTTATACTTAATTTACAGTTTACAAACTGCTCTGGATGTGTTTCGGTAGGAAAGCAAAAGAGGTCAAGGAGTGAAGAAATGGGTCTCTATCATAATCAGATGTGCTGGCTCAGTGCAGAGCTGAGCTCCTGTTGTTTTGCACGTGGGGTGCCTAAAGTTCATACATATTACTCAGAATTACTGCTAGTTACTGCTTGAACTTTAGTAAGAACAGACAAAAACAGTGAGCAGAAATTGATTCTCTCTTTTTACGACTTGTTCAGTCTCACATTCATGCATTAATGGAGAAAAATTCTGAGCGGTAAGTATGAGCTTCAGAAGCATCCGATGCAAAACAACCAGGCGCCCGGCCCAGCGCTGAGCAAAAACACAACCCTTGTTGATATGACCCTTCGAACTTTAGAATACCCAGACAAAACTGTATCCGATCACAACCTACTCTACTATTGCTAAACTTGGGGACACCAGTTCTAGGATTCACACATGGAACCTGAAACTGACACAGCCAAAGTATGATGCTTACTGCACCTCTGTCAGGGAGTTGTTTCACCTCTACTTTGAAACTAACACAGGTGCAGTGTGCATTATGAATGAAGGGTAGGACACCTCTAAAGGAGGGCTTTAGGGACTATGTATGAGAATGTGATGCAGTCTCTCAACCCTTTTCTCAGTTCCTTGGTTGTCCTTAATTTAACATGCAGAAGCCACCAGAACTGCAGTGTGCAATAAATGACACCCTCCAGGATGAATTGGACCAACCTAAATTAGGCAATTCGTCAGAGAAACATTTATTATATACTCTCAGTTATTTCTTTTATACCCTCAGACAACACCAGTAGGGAAAAGTCAGCCTTTTTGTTTGATACGGCTGCTCTTCTAGACAATGGAGTGACCCAAACTTAACCCGGAGGACCTGGGTAATATATGATACAAATAAACAGTGGCACGATTGGGGGAGCAACCACAACTACAAGAAATGATTGAATCACTTTTTGTTAACACAATATGAGAAAGCACAGGTGAGGGAAAAATAAATGATTATTTGCAATAAATGCTTCATAAGAAAATGACGAGACACAAACACATATAGTCACTTCAACGATTTTTTAGATTTTAGTTGAAATTAATAGAAAACTCTGCAATTTATGCACATCTTACAAAAATACTTAAACTAGATCAATGCATGTTCAAGCTCCCATAGAGTTAGGGGACAGGAATAGTGCTCAAGGAAGGTACTCATGAAAGTATAAAAAGGAAAGGAGAAAATGTTTTTCTTATTTAGATTTCTTCATCCAAAAGCCTGTAAAATACATAAATACGACACTAGCTCCATCCCAACTAGGGCACAGCTGTTTAGTCACAATTGCCCAAAAATACTTTGTCCAGGCTTGTTTTAATGGAGCGCCGACATTTCGACCCGACACAATGGAAGGGGGCACTGAATGCCTCACACACGGGTCTTCATCAGAAGGGGAGAGCGACCTATACGAGTGTCAAGCAAGTATGACAACGAATGCCAAAAGTGTGCAGCAAAACAGACTGGAGCAATTCTGGATGTCGAATTCCAAGGTGTTGAGTATGCACGTGTTCAAGCGTCTCAATTGTGTCAATCTGTGCGAGCACGTCAGGAGAGAATTACTGGAAGTGATCCACTTAAGCAGTTCAATGGCCGCATGGTGTTATGCGAGAGGCAGCATTTTTCTGTGTATGAAGAACGCATCTGGCTAGATTTGAATGGTAGAGCAGCCAAGATCGGTCTGCTCGGGCTCAGGGCACGCGCTGCTCTGCTGGCGTGAGTCCGGAGCTGTGTGGATAGGCCTTGCTCCGTGACCTCCTAATAACACTGTATGGAATTTTGTAACCTGGTCCTGATGATGGCCTAATATTTCATAAAGGCCGAAACGCCGCCGACCACCACAGCGTTACTTACGGCTCCTTCACTGTTATTGCCCCCACAAAACTTAATTGTACATAAATGTATTAACTGTACAGGCATCACAGTCTATCCTTATTGTATATATTCCTGATTGCGTCCCTCCACCGCTGTACATACCCCTTCACGTGCCACTTTCACCATTCGCCTTTTCACGAGCACTTTTGCACGTTATCACAGGTTACATGACATTTAAAATAACACAGTGCAATATGTATATGAAAGTATTGTTTCATATAATTAGGAGAGCAGGGAAAAGTTGCCAATATGTTGTGAAAATCGCCCTTTACTGAGACTTGCCACCTGTTGAGATATCTCTTCAAACTCGTTGAGACCCCTATTCACTGAGTCCAAAAGATGTATCCAGTTACATTTGCGTATGCTGAGGATGTTGCCAATATCCCTACCCCTTGGTTTAGGATGTATTTTTTCAATTATCAACCACCTCATGCTTTCAATTGGATGTTTCTTTATGGTGAAGTGCTGAACAAGTGGAGCACCTTGCACGTTACATCTAATTCTGCTACAGTGTTGTAACATCTGTGTTTTCGCCTTTTGTCATGTTTGGCCCACATGTAGCAGATCGCATGGGCACTTGATCATATAGATTGCGTCAGTACTGTTGCAGTTAGTATGTTCTTTCATAGAGTATGTCTGACCATTGTAATTAAGAATTTGGGTCACTAAAGCCATCTCACAAGCCTTACACCCTTTGCATGTAAAGTGAACTTTGAGAGGTGGAAGGTTCCACCGTGTTTGCGTAGTGGGTTTTGGTGGGTCCCATAAGAGAGAGTTGACTATGTAATCTTTAATGTTGTTAACCCTCTTGAAGAAGAGGATGGGTGGTTGTGTCACCTCAATCTCATCTGAAACTAGTGCCCAACGTTGCGCTGCGGGCCATGGCCCAGCCTGTGGCGCTGCCCGCCTTATCATCGCGGGCCGCGGTGCAGCCTGCGACGCCCCGCGGTGCCTCCTTCTCTGGCGCGTCGCTGTGCTGCACGGCTGTCCGCTGTTTCAGAATTGCGTTTTCACTCCGCAACGCTTATGTCTAGTTGGGCACGCCACAGCACCATGCGGCGGCCCGTTAATGCTCATTAATACACAGTAGGAACACCGCACTCCAATTTTGGAGCTGCAGCTTCCAGTACTTCTATGGGGCGTATTTCCACTCAACTTTTGTTTTGCACATTTCAATGCGGCTTCCAGTATAATCTCCTGGTGACATCTAGTTACTTCTTCTTCCCATGATTCCTCAGTCTTGTTTCCCTGAGGGCCTTGGAAAGGTTATATGTTTTACCCTTTCCAAGATGGCGACCTTTCCTATTTCTTAAGTTTCCTTCTCCCTATCGAAGATGGCAACTGCTTATTTCCTGTTACCTCACTTCCTGTTACATCACTTCCTGCCCATGGGTAGTTAAGGGGCAGAATCCATCATTAACTTGTGTTGCAACACTCCTTGCTCCTGCTGGTGTGTCCTCGCTCCTGCTGGTTATCTTTGCTCCTGCCCGGTGTATTTTTGCTTTCTGTTGCGCACTTTTGTTTCCAGTTGGTGCTTCCTGTTCCAGTTTGGATTCCTTTAAATCTTCTGCTCCTATTTGGAAATCTTGCCTTCTATTCTCCACTCCTTGCTGGTGTTTGCTCTTATTTGTGTGTTCTTTCCTCCCTTTCCGCTCCTGGAGTCTCCGCCTTCAACAGAGGTTTTTCCATACAGGGTTTTTTCCTCTTGGGACTCCTTTTGGAAGGCACAGTCTGCTCTGGCTTTTCATTGTCGGCAGCACTGTGGCTTCCAGAAAGGGTCGTCCTTACCTCGGACAGACCAGAACCCTCAAGAACCAAAGTTGAGAACCACTCCAACACGCCAGAACTGGTATGAACATTAGAAGTCGTGACACCCAATGATTTTCCGTATCTCACTGCTAATTGTATTGAATGTCGTGACACAGGTCATTCTGGGCCAGATGTACGACGGAGTTTTGCATGCGCAAATGGGTTTTAGACCCGTTTGCGCATGCAAAAAACCTGTGGCCCATGTACTAACCCTATTTTGCGAGTCGCTAATTAAATAGCGACTCGCAAAATAGGGTTAGCGACTCGCTATTAGGAAGGGCCGTTCCGAGGGTTTCCCTTCCTAATAGCGAGTCTGAACCCTATGTAAGAATGTTTTATGACCGCAATTGTGGTCGCAACACACTTGCAGTTTACCACCCTCTTCAAGAGGGTGGTAAACCATTCGCAAATGGGAAGGGGTCCCTAGGGACCCCTTTCCCTTTGTGAATGGGTGCACAAACATTTTTTCAGAGCAGGCAGTGGTCCCAGGAACCACTACCTGCCCTTAAAAAATGAAACAAAAACGTTTAATTTTTTTTAAAAAAATGCACCCCGTTTTCCTTTAAGGAAAACGGGCTGCATTTTAAAAAAACTGCTTTATTTGAAAGCAGTCCCAGACATGGAGGTCTGCTGACACCAGCAGGCCACCATCCCTGGGAGTACCATCCATTCCCAATGGGGTCGGAAATTGCGACAGCCTCATTAATATGCATGAGGCATGCAATTTGCGATCCCATTGGGAATCGCAAACAGTGTCTCAGACACTGTTGTACATTGGCAATTGCGACTTGCAATTTGGTGCAATTTGCGAGTCTCAATTGCCAATAGTCATACATCTGGCCCTCAGTCCTGGGTCAAGCCCTTCCTTTGTTTGGATTCCAGTAGGGTGTTCCTAGAGCAAAACCACGCCCTTTTACGTGCCTTCTTCACCAGGTTCTTAGGATAACCCTCCCCACCACATGTTCAGAAAGGTCCTCAGACTGTCTGAAATAATCCTGTTTCTGTGAACAGTTCCTTCTGATGCGTAGGAACTGCCCATATGGCAAGTTATCCCTGAGGTTTCTAGGGTGGTGACTTGAGTATTTAAGGAGAGTGTTCCTTTCACTTTTCTTCCTAAAGAGTGTGGTGTATAACTGGGTATTGTGTACCTTGATGGTAATGTCATCCAATGCCTGCCTCTGAGGGATGCTAGTGTAAAGAGATGTAATGACCATAGTCACGAGAATCTGTTCATTCGGGTTGTAAACAATATTGTCCACCAATTGAATGGTTTCCATAGTATCTCTAAGATACGCCCTTGAGGTTTTGACAATAGGTTTGAGGAATAGATCCACATATTTACACACTGGTTCTAGAATCGAACTGCACCTGGATACTGTAGGTCTACCCGGGGGTTTGTTCAACCCTTTGTGGATCTTAGGATGTGTAGATCGTAGGAGTATGTGGCTGCTTTTTATTCAAAAAACGTACTCCTGTTCACTCAAAAAGTGTAAGTCAAGGCCCATGCTGGTTACACTTTTAATGCATATGGTTATCTCCTTGGTGGGGTCTCTGTTCAGTTTCTTATGACTCACCTCATCCATTATTTGGTATACAATCTCAGATTTGTAGTCATTTACATTGTGGACCACTATAGCACCCCCCCTTATCTGCCGGTTTTATCACTATAGTCTCGTTAAGTTTTAGGGTCTTCAAAGCTTCAAGTTCAGTTTTAGTCACATTGTAGTTGACATATTTGGTTTTGGAGATAAGGTTCATATTGTCTCTCAACACCACCTGTTATAAGACCAAAAGTTTATGTGTCATCCGGTGAGCCAGAGGTGTAAAAGTAGATGGTGGCCTCAGTCCAGTATTGGAAAAAACAGGTTGGTGGGGGTCTTATTAAAGTAGTATTTAAGACGCACTTTGCGCAAGAACTGGTGAAGTTACATTTTCAAATGAAATGAATTGAGAACCATAGTGGGAACTAAGGAAAGAACTTTGGCCAGCACTGATTCCTCTATAGCTGTCAATGTGTAGTCCGAGAGATTCAGAATAGGGCTAGTGGCCTGTGGGTTCAACAATGTGTTCCCCATCTGTGGGCTCACATCCTGTGTATTTACCATTGGTAATATTGTCAGTGGTCTAGATTGCCCCATGGCTGTCTGGTTGGAAATTTACCTATTTCCTGCCCCTGTTGTTGCCTATTCCCCATGCACATTCCCTGGGTTGGCCCCTGTTCCAGGGCTGCCCTCCTCCCCGGGGGTGTATCCATTGGTCATCCCATAAAAAAGGAATGGACATCTGTTCCTGATAGTTAAAGTTAGGGTTATAAAAACCAGAATTTGGACAAGTACCAGGCTGTTCTGTATCGCTCCAACTTCCACTGGCACCTGACAATTCTGAAAAAGTTTTATACCTCCTAAAGTCTCCCCGGCCCCTACTAATTAAGCCTCCCTCGGAGTCCTGATTGTAGTAAGAATCTGTGATAAAAGGATATGTTATTTTCTTGTCATACAGTCTAATATCCCTAGCCAACTTATCTAACTTGTATGCCTGTGTGTTAGTTTCAAAGTCTTGGGCCGCTCTTTCTAAACACTCAAGAGCCTCTTTGTCCTCTAGAATCTCTTTTTTTTTAAATCTGCAATTTCCTTAATACATTTTTCAACTTGCTCCAGGGCGGTTTCCACCCTCAAAACCATCCACTGGAGAGATCAATTGGTGGCCACAAAATTAAAGTTCTCTTTGAATGTGGGGTTATCAATTAAATGAGTGTTCATTTGCCCTATCTCATCTCTGTCGGTGGAGATATATCCCCCGGATCTGGTAGCCGTCAGTTTGGCCTTTTGTGGAACATCTTCGGATTGATTTCCCTTTGGGTAACCTTGGATGACTCTGACATCTATGTGAGTCTCAACTTTTCAAAGAATGTAGAAATTCACAGGGGCCTTAGGTTGTGATACATTTCATCTTTCCACACATCATAAGTGATAATTATGTTTCAGGTGGATCTCAATCACCTAAGAAGACAGGACCCTCCAGTCTGTTTTACTGCACACTTTTGGCATTTGTTGTCATACTTGGTTGACGCCCGTATACATTTGAGGGCATTATGGGTTTTGCTCCTCGAGACACACATGAAGTTAGATTTAAGATAATGTTCAACTATGTCCCCCTCCCCATAGATCGCTCTCCACTTTTGTCCTGATGAAGACCTGCGTTTGAGGCCCCTTCCATTGTGCTGGGTCGAAACGTCAATGCAACATTAAAACAAGCCTGTACAAAGTTTTTTTGAGCCCACTTTGGCGAACTATAACTAAACAGCTTGCCCTAGATGGGATGGAATTAATGTCATATTTATGTATTTGACATGACATGACATTTGGGATGAAGAAATCTAATTAAGAAAAGCATTTCCTCCTTTCCTTTTTACACCTTCACGAGCACCTTCCTTGAGCATTATTCCTATCCCGTAACTCTATGGGAGCTAGAGCACGTATTGATCTGTTTTTTAAGTATTTATGTAAGATGGCCGTAAATTACTGTGTTTTCTATGAATTCCAAATAAAATCAAAAAAATTGTTGAAGTGACTATATGTGTTTGTGTCTCGTCATTTTCTTCTGAAGCATTTGTTGCAAATAATCATTTATTTTTCCCTCACCTGTGCTTTCTCATATAGTGTTAACAAAAAGTGATTCAATCATTTCTTGTTGTTGTGGTTGCTCCCCCGATCGGACCATTGTTTATTTGTATCTGATAAGGCTGCTCGACATAACTGGTTGAAGCCAAGCTTTGTGGACCAATAATGGACTGTGGTCCAGATGTACGACGTAAAATTGCATGCGCAAACGGGTTTGCGACCCATTTGCGCATGCTATTTTAGTCTGGGCCATGTACTTACACTATTTTGCAAGTCGCAAATAATTTTCGACTCGCAAAATAGTGTATTGCGACTCGCTATTAGAAAGGGGCGTTCCCTTCTAATAGCGATCGTAGAGCCATGTATGAATGTTTTGCGACCGCAATTGGGGTCGCAAAACACTCACAAATTACCGCCCTCTTCAAGAGGGTGGTAATGAAGTCGCAAGTGGGAAGGGGGCCCCAGGGGACCCCTTCCCCTTTGTGACTGGCCCCAAAAATATTTTTTAAGGGCAGTCAGTGGTCCCAGGGATCACTGCCTGCCCTTAAAAAATGAAACGAAAACGTTTCATTTTTTTTTTTTTTAAATGCATTCCGTTTTTCTTTAAGGAAAACGGGCTGCATTTAAAAAAAAAAGCTGCTTTATTTAAAAGCAATCCCAGAGATGGTGGTCTGCTGAGCCCAGCAGGCCACCATCCCTGGGAGGGCCTGTCATTTCCAATTGGCTCGCAAATTGCGAGAGGCTCATCAATATTCATGAGCCTCGCAATTTGAGACCCTATTGGGAATCGCAAACAGTGTTAAACACACTGTTGTACATGCAAAATAGCGCCTCGCAAATTGTGAGTCGCAAAAGACTCCCAATTTGCGAGGCGCTATTTTGCACGTCGTTCATCTGGCTCTGTGTGTCTTCTCAAAAGAACTTCTTGATACAATATTCTGCTCCTACTACTGCACCATATACTTACATCCACTGTTTTAACCTATAGAGCTTGTATAAGAGTGTTTTAACTAAGCACTTATTCAGGGCACATAAAGTGCTCCTAGAGCCCCCTTCACTCCTGAGGAGGTAATGAAAGTTATTTGAGTGATAAAAACGCAGGCATCAGATAACTTACTTAGTAGATAAACTTTAGAGAGAACAAGTCAGAAATAGAGAGAGCTGCAAAGTTTTTTCATTGTTTCTGATGTATTCTGTCTAAAGTGAACACAATAACTCAGAGAAATTCTGAATCAGTGTATGAAGTTTAGACGCTTCAGGAGCAAAAACAGGCACGTGACTCTGCGCAGAGCTAGCACAGCCCATCATGATACGGCCCCAGGCTGCATAAGGTTCACAAGCAACTTTGCATGAGGTGACTTAAATGGTGGCATCTGCCATTGGAATACTATAATGTAGATAATATATATTCCCTTGCTCCCTGGTGGCAAAAACATCTAAAACTTTGCTGTTAGGCAACAGTACTGTGTTCAGCAGAGCTTTTAACTGGTGCTGTTTCTTCTTTAGTTGGGTTAAAGCTTGAGGTATGGTTATTTGGAAGACGGAAGAAAGTTTAACATCACAATCTGTCAATTCTTTAAAGAAAATCAAAAAGCAAAAATAGCTGATAGCCAGAGAGCAGCAACGTACTCCTTTTCTAAGAACACCTCACGTTAAAACAGCATGCACTTCCTTGAATGCATTTTTTAATTTGCACTTAACAATGGTCCGGCTTCAAAATGTAGAATTCCAATTCGAGAACACCAGATTGCAACCAAGAAAATAATAAGAAACACTGTTTTTCAGTGTCTCTCAGAACCACTGTTTTATAATGAAGTCTCCACTGTGCTTAATTTCCAGCATAGAAATTATCTGACTTCGAAGATCTACAAATCAATTTCCTCTCACCTATTGCAATTTGCTATTCATTTTGAAACGCACTCAGCTACCTTCTGCTCTTTTGGAAGTTAATAAATTATTTCACAGTATTATGATGGAATAATTCAACTAGATGCTACAGCATTCACTGCAATGTTTTCTTATTCTGAGAACTGAAACAGAACTGAATTCAACCATTAATCATCAGTTTAAATGTCAAGCAAGGGCTAATTTGTAAAATAGAAGCCACAATGCAGGGGCCCAAAGTTTTACTTAGAAGCCCCCTAACCCTGAATTCTGGGTTGCCCAATACCAAGATTCCACCTCCTGGCTCTTTCTACCAAGATCCCACACTTCGTGACTCTTTATATCTCTCTTGTAGGTTCTGTTTTAACCCTTCTTTCTGCATTTGCCACTTATTTCCTATCTTTTGCATTTTTCCCTTTTCTGCCTTTCTTTCTTTTACTCTGTGTTTAAATTTGATGATGAAAAATAACCCCTATTCTCCACTACCTGCAACCACCAGTGCAATTTAAGAACTGCCTTCAAGGAGACATTTCATAATGGACAATACACGATCTATAGTTTAAGGCTCATATTCTATCTTCAGCACTCTCTAGTAAAATGCTGTTACAGAAGAAAATAATCTTGTCTTCTAGGAGACATTTCAGAGGCTCTTGTACAGCTGTAGTTCCTTCCATGTAAGAGAGGTGGAAGGCACCTCTGGTTAAAAACTTTTGCTGAAGCACAAAACTCAGGCGAGGACCTGAGATCTCACTAGTCTGAAGATAGATCCTTTTATAAAGTCTGGGAGATAGATTATATATTGGTGTATAACGGGGCTCACTGAGGGCTGATTTGTTCTCCTGACACATTCAAACAGGAGCTATGACCCTTATGCAAATTATCAATTAAGGACTTAGCTGCCCCCTACACACACTGCTATAGCCTAACCCGAGAAAGATCACACCATTGATTAGCAATTCATGAATATCTAATTATAAAGAAGGAAAGATCTGCATAAACGGTTTCAGGTATCTGGAATTGAGACAGACTCTGTCTGCCTTCCATGAGCGTGTTGATGATTGAGCCAGTTTTTGGCATTATATGTGACAAAAGTGTAGGAGTGCACGTGACCTCCTCCACCTTATCCGATTTTGTACATGTCTGGATTCCTCTACGTTCTTCATTCAGGAGACCACTGGTGGGGCTTGGATGTCTTGTTGTTCCTCCTACGCAGTGCTAGATTCTGGTGGATGGGGAACATAGGTTATCAACTCCAAAAGTCAAGGAAGGTATCCCCTGCCCAGTACTTACAATGAGCAAACTGATGGATATTGGTAGTGATTTGGTAGTTATGGACAGATGCCTTTTTATCTGCCGCCCTAGGTAAGCAGTCTAGCTCTTGTTAACAGCAGCCAGCTCCCTCACACCTATGGCCCCTAAATCCACTGAATAAAGTTTGTGTGTTCTGCAGGTATGTTGTTTAGTATATGTGCTTGTGCTCTGCATGACTTCATGAGCACAAGATGTAAGAACATCTCAGAAGGCCCCTATTAGTGTGGCTGTGTCAATGTAGCACTTTCTGATTTCAGTTGGATGTTTTTGAGATCTCTTGCTGTGAAGTAGACTGTGCCTCACTCAGAACATATGTTCATTCCTACACCTCCCTCCTCCCACAAAGCTCCAGGTAGGCCGCACACGGCGAACATGGCGGCTGCCTTGCGCGCAGGTCGCTGGAGTGCCATAAGGCATCCACCACCGAGGCTAACTGAACTACCCCGCCACAACGGATTGATGTGCCTTACTGTGTCTGCTGCATCTGTGGAGGCTGTGGAGAGGCAGTCGAACCAGGACACGGATGTCAGGAACGCGCGCTGGCTTAGGGCCGCCCTGGAGCTCAGGAAGAACCACAGGGCAGCAGCGCGAGGTCTCCTCTGGGTCAGCGGGAGCAGCGTCAGCACATACGCGGCGCCCGCGGCACCCGGAGGGCTGAAAGGCTCACTGACTGCTGGGGAGGGCACGGAGGAGGAGGAGGAAAAATTGGAGAAACACCTTAGAGGCAAAGAAACCTCACACACAAGAAGTAGGGGGCTAGCCCTGGTGGGGGAAAATATAATTTTGGCAAAATAATTTAAAAAAGGCTATTAACTTAACTGAGGGAGGTAAAAAACATCTCTTTGAGCAGCTGTTAAATACTCCCCCATTTGGTTTCCCTGCCATTCATAGTAAAGAAGGAACTTACCCCCAACCACATGTGGGTAGACCTAAAGAAAAGCCCAGGAGAGAGGCGCAAAGGACAGGGAAAACGCAGAGAAGAAATTATATTTTGGAGCGTTAGGTAAAAATGACACCCTCCTTGAGGTCCTTCTTTAAGGTTTTACCACCCGTAGTGACTCTCCAAGGCCAGTAGCAAGCTGCTGTAGGGAAGGTGGGGATAAACTAGTTATGACAATGATGGCGGCGGGGGGACTCACTCTAGCCCAGAGTAGATTAATCAGGATATAAGTTCAAATGGCGTTAATACAGAGGAAGTAGGGCCCCAGGTGGATGCTCCTACTCAAGACAAGGATGGGGGGAAACTCCCACTAGATATAACCTCAAAGAAAACTAGGAGAAGAAAAAAATAATGTTGAGACCTCAGTCAGCTCCTCAGAGATTATGCTTTCGTCACTCATTGCTGATATTAGGAAGGGTTTTGCAGTATCAGAAGCAAATCAGGGGGAGATACGTGGTTTCTGTGAGGCCTTGGAAAAAAGATTGACATTCTGTTGGTGAGGACGCAAACGCTTGAAACTACGGTGGGGGAGCTGAAAAACGACCTAAATATTAGTAAAATGGAATTACAGGTGTTACGATGTGATTAGCAGGGATTGCAGGAGAAATTGGAACAGCTGGAAAACAATTCAAGAAGGAATAACTTGAGCTTACTGAACATCCCGGAGGGGAAGAAAGGTGATGATCTGAAAGCTTACGTGGTTTCGCTTATAAAGGCATTGGTTCAGATCAATGAGAGTGAGGAGGACATTGCAAAAGATATCCAACGGGTACATAGAGACCCTTCCAGAAAAAAACCAAATAGGGTTAAGCCAAGGAAGATCCTCATTAAATTTCAAACGTACACCTTAAAGGAAAAAATCCTTCTATGTGCATTAAAATTGAAGACACTAAGGGGTAAAGACTTCCCATTTGAAATTAGATCAGATCTATCACTGGTCACCTTAGATAGGCAATGTAAGTTGGGAAAGTGCTTAGACGAATTTGAAAAAGTAGGAGCGACAGCACAGCTCAAATTCCCTGCATCCCTGAGAGTAATGCATAATAATAAAATGCTTATGTTAAGAAGCCCAAAAGAGGCAGATGATCCATTGAAGGCTATTAAGAAAGGAGGAGTGGGAAACTAGAGGATGATATGCATACAAGTAGAGCTATAGGTTAGGATGACAGTTGAATTTTTCCTTTTCTTCAGGGGTATTGGTGAGGTGTAAGGGGGTGTATAGATATGTATGTATGTTGTTTCTCGGTGGTGGGTGCTTGTGGCACGAAAAAAGAAAATTTGGACTAACATCAAGTCCAGGAAAAAGAACGGGTGGGTTCTCCAAGGGAAGGGGGGGGAGGGTCGTGCACTGGGTGAGGAGCATGTGGGAAAAAATGATAAACATTTCCTCAAAAACCTCAGAGAGACATCAGGTATTTAGAAGAATTTGGGTATGTCTATTCAGATTTTAACGTGGAATATTAATGGTTTACGCACGAAGGGGAGGAGGAACAAGATATCACAGTACCTTAGAGATTCTCCTGCACAGATTTTGATCCTACAGGAGACACTTCTGGTAAAAAAGGAATGTGTTGAGCTATTCAGAAAGCAAAGATGGGTACAATAGATGGTATGCACAGATCAGAGTGCGAATATAAGAGGGTAGCAATAGTAGTGGAAAAACAGGCACAAATATGGATGTTGGATATGAGGGCAGATAAGGGGGGCAGGTGGATCATAGCAAACATAAAGATAAGTGATAGGCCACTAACATTAGTAGGATATTATGGTCCAAACTACGATGATTGTGAGCCACTTAGAAGCATGTTTTCAAATTTGTTCGATTTCCAGGCCCCGTAATTGTGGCAGGACATTAACATGATAATGGACCTAAACTTAGATAAATCAAATAAAAGTAGAGCTGTACCTACCCCTAAATTGCGTGCCTTTTTGAAAGCTATGATGAAACAACATGCTCTTTGTGACCTATGAAGAGAGAGGGTCGGAAGTCTGCAGGGTGCCTCATTCCATAATAAGAAATATGGGCATAGATCAAGGATTGACTACTTTTTAGTTGATTGGAGCCTTAAAGAGGATATCCAAGACATGGGGTATAAAACGGCCAATCTGTCAGATCATTCGGCAGTGACAATAACAATTTGGGGCACTAGCAGGTTTATGGAAAGGAGGTGAACGCTAGATCGTACCATACTGGCAGATACGGAAGTAATGGAAAATCTGAAGGTAGAAGTAAGTGAATTCCTTAAGACTAACAGTGGTTCCGCTTCCACTGGTATAGTATGGGACACACTAAAAGCATTTATTAGAGGTAAGATTACGAGCACAGTCTACTATAGAAATAAACAATACAGGAATGAAGTGTCTCAGTTAGAGAATAAAATGGAAAAGTTAGATGCTGAAATAAAAATAAGTCTAGCAGATGATGGTAGGACCGCAATAGAGAAAAAAATGCATTTATTGAAAAACCAAATGGAAGAAATCCTCCAAACTCGGTTTTAAAAAAATGGGATGCTAGCAAGCTAGCCCATTTTGAGTATGGGGAGGGAGCAGGGAAGCTTTTAGCTTGGAAGATCAAGGTGGACCAGAATAGGAATTGAATTAAGGAAATCAAGGAGGAGCAGTCTGGTGATATTCTGAGCAGCGAGACAGAGATAGAAGAGGCATTTAAAGATTACCTCTGGGTTTTATACTCGGAGGAGGGAATAGCAGCAGAACAGGAGGTTAATGGTTGTTTAGGAGACTCTATTAAACCCCTAGATGCTGCCCAGCAAAAGGTTTTAAATCAGGGTATCACACAGGAGGGGGGCAAAGCTGCCGGGCCCGATGGTATACCAGTGGAGATTTATAAAATCCTAGGGGAGGAGTTAAACCCATATTTGACAATAATGATCGGAGAGATATTAGATCAAGGGGCACAACTACCAAACTCCTGCAATTATGCGATAATTATTTGTATTTTGAAACCAGGAAAGGACCCTACCAGGTGCAAATCATATAGACCGATATCTCTCCTTAATACGGATTCTAAAATCTTTACAAAAATCCTGGCAGGGAGAATAAGTAAGATAGCCGGAGATGTGATTCATAAAGGACTAGAAGGGGGTTTATTAAAGGAAGATATTTACATGAGCTAACACATAGGTTAATAGGAGCTATTGATTTCGCAACAACTTATTCGGCCCCCTTAGCATTAATAACTTTAGATGCCTCAAAAGCCTTTGATAGGGTAAGGTGGTCGTATTTGTTTTCTGTTTTGAAACGATATGAGCTTGGGGGTAAATTTTGTAGAGCAATTCAACTAATATACGAAGATCCCTCAGCAAGAATCTTAGTGAATGGGAACCTATCCTCATCTTTTAAAATACTTAGAGGCACAAGACAGGGTTGCCCCCTATCCCCCCTCTTGTTTAACCTCTATATAGAGCCCCTCGCACATAAACTTAGAACCGCAACCAACTTTCCTCCTTTCTCCCAAGGGGAGTGGGTGAGGAAGGTAGCATTATATGCAGATGGTCTCATGATCTTCTCCTCGGACCTTGCAGTGGCTCTGCTGGCCACTATACAGTTGGCTTCAGAGTTCGGCAAGTTGTCAGGTTACCTAGTAAATGGGGGAAAACAGAGGTTATGGTATGGAATCAGAGAATGGAGAATTGGTTGATTAAGAAGGAAATGCGATACCTGGGTTTAAAAATCGTACAAGATATAAATAAAATTTCAGAAATAAACCTAGGTAAAATATCAAGAGAAATTGTGTAGCTAATGAAGGGATGTGCACATCTTCCCCTAATGATTCTTGGGCGGGCTAATCTGGTCATGATAGCGATATTGCCAAAAATCACTTTCTTATATAATACGATCCCCCTGCATTTTGAGAAATCTCAATAAATAAAGCCCAGCAGGCAATAAACGCTTTTATTTGGGCATATGAGGGGATCAGGATCTCTTGGAAAAAGCTGCAGAAAAAAGGGAGAAAGGAGGAATAGCCCTACCAGACATACAATATTATGCTTGGGTCTTCCAACTGACTAACTTCAGAATGCTTTTTAACACACCAGATGGATCAGAAACAGGAACTATGACTTTGGCAATGTTAAAAGAAAACAAGGTGGGCGTAGATGGGTTCCTGTTTAAATTTGGAGACCCAAAATACTTTAAAAAAAATCTAATTTAAAGTGCTTCAAGCAATGGCGAGAATGTGATACAATATCAGACGATGGTCAAAACTAGAGTATTATTCCCATTTTGCCCCTATTTGGGAATCACCAGGGACTTGTCTTGCCTCGCCCTCAAAATACCACCCCACACGATGGCCCAAACACGACGAAGCAGGAGACATAAAACACAACGACACCTAGAAAGAGGTTTCACTTTACAAAATGCAAAGACTCTTTTTTTAGAATAAGGCTTGGGGTTTTATTTATGCAATGCTCTCTAACAGAAAGGCTTTCCCAGATGTCAAATGAATAGCGTTCAAATGTATATAGAGATATATATATTTATATGCAAGCAATAATAACACACTTGGTAAATGCAACAGTTAAATGCATGAATAATAATAATAAACAAGCAGCAAATAATACTGAACGTCCTGCAAGAAATCAGAAAGATATATACACTAAATACATCAAATGATTGCTTTGGATGTGCACTCTGACTCACTCACACATCACAAAGAAAACACCTCAAATGACCACAGCCACTGGAACCACGCATCACAATGGCACTAGTCAGAAACAAATCACCTCACCCGATCGTTCACTCGACGTCCTTGCCAACTCAAGCTGGAGGAGCCTGTTAAAAGCCAGACAATGGACTCGTAACCGGGACTCAAGTTCTGTTCGTCTTGTGACAGTACGTTTACTCCACTAGTGTGCTCCTAAACTGGCTGTCAAGATTCTCCGGATTTATAGTCTCAAAACACACTAGAAGGGTTGAGAGTCTTTCCCTCTGCGCCAAGGAAACTTACTGGAATTGGCCACTTTCCATTCAAGCATTCCAGAGCAAAAGGAGTTCCCACGTTCCCTCTACATTCTCACATGTTTCAGCCTTTATCATATCGAAGCTTACGAAAGCCTTCCAGGGTACATTAAACAATCTCTCACAAAACAACATTGAACGTGATTAACCCAAACAACTTGCAAACACTCTAGGAGCCTGTCTGTGCGCACAGATAAGCTCAAGCAAGGCAGAGTCAGAATTCAGGACGACATGAGGCCATGTCAAAGCCAATAGTAAGAACTTCATAATACTTCCAAATGTACAACACAATGCACATTTGTGCACCACTGCCTATAGTATCACATTCTTCATCTCTCAATGTACAACACAATGCACATTTGTGCACCACTGCTCATAACACTGCACTGCGAGACCAAAAAGTGCATTCCACACCTCTCTCTCTCATGCTTTCAAATGCACATCCCACACGTTCTGTTCTTGGCAAGGCTGTTCTACTCTGTGACAGCTCCCACTGTAAGACTGCAAGATTACAAGAAAGAAACCTTTAAGAGAAACATGGCATATGCAGGATGTCGTACATTCATGCTAGGATAAAAAAACACACTAAAGTCATTTAAAATGATGGTAGCCAAAGGTCATCACGTGGTGTCAAACCAAAAGAGTGCCTCTAGCACTACAGGACCCCGGAGTGTCTTAAAGACAAACTGGCACTACTTATAAGAAATGTAGGCGTAGGGGTCTGGGGAGATCTTACCCAAGAGGGTAACCTTATACCATGGAATTAATTAAATGCACTGTTGGGGGGGGGCAAACTTTCAAGATTTAAATATATGCAATTGAAAAGTTGGGAAAAAAGCCGGAAACTGACCTTGGGTGTGAGAAACGGTTTGGAAGGGCAACTGATCGGAAAACCCCCAGGAAACAAGAAAGTCTCATTTTGGTATTGGGAATTACAAGACACCATGGATGGAGATTTCAGTTTGGCAGAAGGGCTGTGGGGAAGATGCTTGCCGAGGGTTACAAAATATGTGGCAAGTATCGATGCGCACATTATATCTCATTGTAAAGCCTGCTTTTTTTAAGAAGAAACCACCTTTTTTCACTCTACAGGGCATACATAACACCGGAAAAGTTGTCAAAGATGGGGAAAGGAAGACCTACCATATGTGCAAAATGTGGTCTAGAAAAAGCGATGGCTGTTCATATGTTTTACCAATACCCAGAAATCAGGAGGTTTTGGGATGGCGTGGAAACGACAGTCTCAGGTATTTTGGGCCTACAAATTAAGGTAAGCCTATCACTGATTATTTTTGGAGCAATGGAAGGAGTTCTAGGCATTGCCAGAGATCTGTTGTTTCATGCAATCTTATTGGTCAGAAGAGAAATCTGTGGTAAATGGGTGGGAGGTACCCCACCTCAGCATTCGGAGTGGTTAGACTCCCTTTTTTACATGTCTAAAATGGACTTATTAGGGAAAGACTCTAAGAGAAAAAGATTTTGGGCGCTGTTACAAGCTTGGGGAACTAGGGTGTAGAGGGAAGTAATGAGTAATGAGGACTTATAAGTTATATACCTGTCCAATGATTACAACTGTAAAACTCTCCGGTCTCGCTGCAGTGCCATCTGTATTTTGAATGTTACATGTATGCTGCTTCATCACTGACCTGACACCATGCCATAGATTTAGGGTAAGTACTCGCCCAATAAGGCAAGCACCTGATGAAACTCTGGACTTTGAAAAGATTCTACAGTGCAGTTAAGGGTGAGCTCTATCCCAGACCTGATTCTGTCACTTATCCACTTAAGGCCCATGACAAGACAGGCAGATCAGCTGGATCCTTAAAGCTTGCTGCATTGTTTAGTGAAAATTTCCCCTTGTTTGCTCTCATTGAAGAGACCCTGAACTCCATTGACAAGGGAATAGGCCCTAGTGGAACGTGACTTGCATGTAAAGCTGACTTGAAAAAAGAGCCACTATGATGAGTCAAATCCCAGCTAAAAAAGTCATATTCTTTGATAAGGTCCCAAGATGTGCATGTAATCCCCTAAGCAGTGACATTAATTTATGGGTTTGCTCTTCTGCATCATTACGACGTCCATACACCCAAATGCTGCCTTACCTAAAACGGGCAGAGAAACCTGTTTTCCAAGATCAACTGGTATTGTGGCCTGAATTACACTTAATGATGCCACTGAGTTTGCGTGTGCACAATAAACCCTTTTGATTTACTGTATTGCCTGTATCTAAATACTAAGATAGACAATAAGTTGTCTCATTTACTTGCAGGACTCTTTGTGTCCAAGCTATTGGGTAGTTACGGCCCACATGAGTTTGGGATATTTTGAAGTCTCTTTCAGGCAGGCTATCACTGACACAGAGTTGATGAAAGATTTTCGAGCTAAACACAAGGTAATGAATCCATTCCTGCACTTCTTTCAGCCCCCGAAAGTGAATTTTCACTAGTGTGGTAATCAATTGGTACTCCCAATCAGTGTTCATCCACAATTATCAGGAACCAAAAGGCTTTGGGGCAACGGGACTCTCTTGTCTAAACCACCAGACCTTATTGCCAACCTTCACTTGAGAGTGTTTTTTGGACGGATTCAGAAGCAGCTTTCAGTCACACTTAGCTACCTTAGCTGGATGCTCTTAGCTATCAAGAACAGATAGGCCAGAAGACAGTCAAGGATAATGCCTAGTTGCACTATCGGACCCCAATTAATTAAATTTCCCATTCCTGGCAACTTTAGAAAGACTCTGAGGACTGGATTGAAATGAGAGAGGGCCCACCGTTTTGAAGATTGGGTAACTGATACGGACTGGTGCCAACGGGTGGAGCATACAGTCTATCAAAGCAGGAGCTGTCCTAAGAAACTGGATATGTTTTGGGGTCATTTGTGCACTTATAGGGGCTAGTAATCACAAGGAACCCAGCGTGGGAGTGGATCCGTGTTGCTGTTTCTATGTCACCTGAGGGGGCACTAATACATGGGTACATTGGTAAGCCTTCGCACATGACAATTATTGCCTTCCTATATGTATGTATGTATGTAATTTGGTCTGCTCTTCCACCGGCATATACTGTACGATCAATCCATCAACTCTATCTGCTGTATACTGAGTAACTGTTTAATGAAAAGAGTTCTAAAAAAAAGAAAGAAAATGAGAGGGCCATGTATTTGCAATCCTCTGCTATAGACCTATATTGATCCCCATCCCCTTTTGAACAGATATCTAGCTTAGAACTTGCTTATTTACAAGCACTTGAATACTCGTAGTCTCATGTCATGGCTTCCACAGGTGTTCAAGTCATTCTTTTTCATGAAATATTGCTGATTGATTGATTGTTTAGTTTGTCATATTGTACCTGGGTCTAATCTGATCGGGTCATAGCACCGAAATGGCCAAGGTCCACATTGTTGACGATGCTTTATGCTCACTCGGCCAGAATGATTCCTGCCTACTAATCCTACTTGACCTGTCAGTGCGTTCCACATGGTCAATCATGATACCCTTCTGAGCCTATTAGAATACAGGATGTGCCTCTCTGGTACCATGCTAAAATGGTCTCCTCTTTCCTTCACAATAGATTTCAGCACATTCAAACCAACCACACTATTTGTAATCTGGTGTACCTTAAGGTTGTACTCTCTCCTCACCATTATTGAACCCATACATGGAGCCCCTTACCAAAATCCTCAAACTTGCCCACATCTCCTACCTCATTTATGCAGATGACACTCAGCTCTATATGTTATGTTATGTTATGTTATGTGGAATTATTTGTAAAGGCAACAACGGGGCATCCCAGCGCTACAGTTGAACATAGAGTGAGGAGTCACCAGGGAGTTAATAGTTAGAGAAAAGCTAGGTCTTCACCATCCTTCTGAAGGTCAAGTGGTCAGGAGTGCTACGGATAGGGAGGGGTAGGGAATTCCACAGTGAGAGGGCCCGTGCCTTAAAAGAACGGCCACCCTCTCTAGCCTTCCGTATCCGAGGGACTCTGGCCAAGTGCAGATCTTACAGAGCACAGAGCATGTGTGGGTACATAGTGGGAGCAAAGATCGCTCAGGATTCCTGGGCAGATGCCCAGAAGGATCTTATGAATGATACAGAGGGCTTTAAAGTGTATTCTCTGTTCCACAGGTAGCCAGTGTAGCCGTCGGAGGAGGTTAGAGACGTGGCAGTGCTTAGGGAGAGCAAACAGAGCACGGGCAACAGAGTTCTGGATGCGTTGAAGCCTCTTGGTCACGTACTTATTGGCTCCCAGGAGTAGCACATTGCAGTAATCCAGTCTAGCCATGATGGAAGACTGGATGATCAACTACCGAGTTTGAGAATCAAAGAGACCTAGAATTGGTTTTAGGCCACGTAGCAGTCCGAAGCATTTACCTGCCACTGATTTGGTCTATAAAAATCACCTCTCCTGACGACATATCCTCAATAACATCCTGACAAAAACAGAACATTGGTTGACTTGTAACCAGCTCACACTTAATGCCCTCAAAACAGAATTTCTATTGAGCTCACCGCCCGCCATAGCCCTCAGTATCAAAGACTGGCTCCCACATCACTGCCTTGAACTGTACCCCACACACCATTGACTGTGCAAAATCCTTAGGTATTACCTTGGACAAAGCCCTCTCCATGCAAAAGCACATCAGTGCTGACACAAGAGGAGCTAACCTTCTACTGCACACAATAAGGAAACTAAAAACCTTTTCTCCCATTGGCAGACGTCAAAACAGCAGTACAAGCTCTTGTATTGTCGAAATTCGATTATAGTAGTGCTACCTTTGTGGGCCTCCTGAAAATCACACTTGCACCACTGAGGGCTACTTTGAATGCGGCAGCAAGGTTCATCACCAGATCAAAAAAAAAGTGATCATATTACTCCTGACCTCCAATCACTAAAATGTCTACCCTATGAAGCTAGGATCCATCTCAAAATTGCATGCATGACCCACAAAGCGCTGCACCCCAATACCCCTTCTTACTTGACCCAGAAACTGACCCTATCAGGTAAAAACAGAACTTCCCGAAGCCCAAGCTCCCTACTACTCAGGTCACAAAAATAAAAAAAATAAAACCTGCAACCGATCCTTCTCTGGAATTGCCCCCAAAATCTGGAACTCTCTCCCTCCTGAGATCATATGCAACCCATCCACATCCATCTTCAGGAAAGAAGTAAAAACTTTACTATCCAACAAATGAGCAACTCTTTTCTACCTATTTGTCAAAGAGGAGCCCCGGGGCCACATTAGAGTGGAACATCCTGAGCAAGCACCGCCAGCTTATTTTGCCCTCAGTTTGGACTGGCCATATAGCCCACCAGGCCAACAGAAGGAATACCAAAAACCCCAAAAGTCATCAGAGCAGCACCGCTGCACCACTGGTGCAGACCCCAACCGGCCACCAGCAAGGTGTAGTAAGGTGACACACCGGGTGACACATCAGCTGCAGACACAGCCGTCGGTTACCTAGAAATCTGGAAACTGGCGGTTCGCTAGGAAGACCACCCACCCGACAGGTCAGACAACATCAAGTGTGGGGGCGCAGCACCCGCACCGCAGAGTGCGAGCCTGGGCCCCCTGCAGAAGCGGTCCAGCCAGGTCTGGGCGCGGCTTGCGGTTAGGCCCAGTGAGTCTTCCACCCGGCGGCAGCCCGGCAGGAAGCCCACAGCCTTGGTCATCACACCCATCCTTGTTAACTCACCCCACACACTACCAATCAGAAGTGTGGCCAGTGGACAGAGGACTGGTCCAGGCCGGATCAGGTAAGCCTAGGTCGAGGTTAAAGCAAAAGCACCCTACGCCCTCCTCCTACAGGCAAAGCATTAGATCCAGGGGGCTCTGGGGAAACATCGCGATCGACACCTCCACCCCCCCTTTCACTGCCCCAAAATGGGTACATTATGCTCACACTATAACAAAGGCAGAAGAAAGTCATAAACCACAGGGGACCACAAAAGGAGCAACAAAGGGACTACCAAAGCCACAAGGGGAGTAACTAAAATAAGGAAAAATGAGATCATGTAGGATACGACAGACCCCAGGGCAGAAGAACTCAAATCAAAACACACAAACAAAAGACTAAAAACCAATAAATTAATCTCTAACAACTAAACAAAACAAGTGAGGCATCAGTCACTTAATGCAGTCCACTTATATCACCAATCTTCACTTTGTTTGGGAAACCGAACACAAGTTCGAAGTTCAGCTTTTTAAAAGAACCAGGGGCCGCTATCTACACCATGGCAGGAAATGTCACAGGGCTCCTAACATCCCTGGCTCCTCTGAAACTAAATCACCAGAAGACACAACTCAACTCAGGCTTCAAGACCACAGCACCAAAAGACACCCTGTGTAAGGAAAACAACAATGGGGAGAGGGGTACAACAGGGCCACCCCCCTAGAGGCTGCAACAGGGATCATTTTAGTCGTGCTAAAACCAATAACAACCAAATAACTACACAAGCACAAATTCACGTAGCACCTTTGCAGAAAACCGACCATGGGACAGGCAATGAAGTAGGGGAACAAGAGATAAATGAACAAACGGCAAAACAAAGCGAGCGAGGACCCCTTACAAACGCTAAACAAATGACAGAATCACACATCTCAACAAACAAACACTCTACACCAAGAACAGCAATAAACGATTTGGCTCCCAAGGCAGCAAAAAGAAACAGAAAATTCAATCAACAAATTGATGACAGGGAAAACTCCTGGCTAAGATCCTTCTCCCTCTCGGGCAACAGGGAACTCCTTGAAGCAATGAACGAAAAAACAATTAATCACAAACCCAGAAATTAAAGCCCATCAAAACAGAAGGAAAGTATAATAACAATCTCACCAGATGACACAGCTCTGACAAAGGCCGACATAGAACAAACAAACAAGTGATTTAAGTCCAGGGCAGCAGCTCAAACGTCAACTGACATCAGGATGTCACCAGAGGGCCCATACATGGGAGAAATAAATGCCAGATATAACAACAACGAAAACGAAGACAAAGCTTACCCAACTGCTGATCAGATGGCCCAGCCTGGCCTCTTCACCACGCTACTAAATACCTTACAAGCCACAACAAGGGCAATGGTAATGCAATCTGATAAGTTAGACATGCAAATAGATCTAATGAACATAGTGGCCACGTACATCTCAGGAATTAACACCAAATTAGAACATCTCACAAACATGGTCCAAACTATTCATGGTTCAAAACAAGCAACCTGCCAATGTGGGCCCATCGTGGACAAACTAAGTTCCTTACCAGCAATTCTAGAAGAAATAATTAACATCAAAAAAGCACACTTAAAGAACACACCAGCAACCAACGAAAACCCCAGCCCGCTACGGGTTAGTAAAAACAACGAAAACAATGTGAAGAACCCATAAGAACCTAGTAAGAGCGGAGCCACAAGTGCAGGGACATGCAGCTCATCATGTGCACTAACAGAAGAAACAACAAGCCTGCAGCCCCAAACACCATGGATCAGAGGATCAACAAAAGAAGCACAGACAGTAAAAGAGGGGAATGCCCACAAAAAAAAATTCGGTAAACTGTAAAGAAGGCAAAAAAAGCAAGACAGGAAAGCAAGAAAAGAAATCAGTCAGGCGCCAAACCAAATTAGCACAGAAACCATTTCCCATTTTCAAAGTACTCTGTAGGAACAGGGAGGATTTGAGTCCGCATGCCGCCCAGGTCAATAGCGCAGCGGAAGGTGAGGATCCCACTAGACAGAGCCTAAAGCAAATAAAAACAACTGGAGAATCAGACACTGCTAGCCCGACACCAAGTCTGATCAAGAAACGTATTAAATAGTAGACTAAGAACAGCCATTGTCAATGATGACTGTACAGTGGTAACAAAAGACACAAGATCAATAAAAAATAAAAGTAAAGCCAGTAGTGCCTCACAAACCAGTCAAAAGATTCTATGTCAAAACCAACAAAACAGAGCATATACTCAAGGTGGTCAAAGTCCTAGCTCAGGGAATCAGGAACAAATAGTATTCAGCGCCTCTAAAAATAAATATACAAACCAATCCAAAACCGGTGGAAAAGGGACAAAAAACAGCTGTGACCAAAACACCCAGTGTGCCGGAGCCAGCAATCCTGCAATGCCCATGATAAGTGGAATCGCTCCATGTGTTCAAGAATCAAACACAACCACTAAAGAAGTAACACAAACAGCTGAATGACAAACCACAACAGATTCAGTCCACCTAAATCGTTGGACTGAAAATATCTATCTCCAACCCAACAAGGATGCACAGCAAATCATTTTCACACCACTGTTCACATCACAAGGTGGACACAACATACTAAACAGAGGGAACTTATTGAAGCTGACGGCTGAAATACCAGAACTGAAACATATAGAAACAAAAGAGCTTCTTAGTGTGGAATTCTTGCCCAACGAGGACTGCACTCGACCGGAACTCACACTAACCACTTGGCAGTCGGAAGACATAGCTAAACTGATTTTAAACCACACACATTATTTTGATATGTGGGGTATAAAGCTGTCAAGGCAACATGTGAAAAACTATCCTCAACCCTTAATGGTGAAACACACCATTAAAGAACATCTGCCATCATAAAAAACATTGAGGACAACCCATGTCTACTCGGTTACAGCAGAATGAGCAAGGAAGCAGCCCAATCACATGTCAAAGACTAACTCTTCGAACTGGCAAACAGACCATTCAGCCCCTCTGTGGCACTGGCTAGGCTCCACACTGAATGCACACAAGACAGTATGACCCAGGGAGTTATCATTAACAGAAACAAAGAAAGACAAACTACTCCTCCTATCATGGAACATAGCAGGAGCCAAGAAGCAGCTCAAGGAGGGTACTCCCCAGCACGATTGGGAAGAATATGACATAATAGCACTTCAAAAGACATGGGCCCTGGACAACCTTCCCCTAGAAGGCTTCACACATTATTTTATAGAAGCAAGAAAAACTGAGAGTCACAGCCGCCCGAAAGGAGGACTGGCAATATACCTTTCTACATCACTTGACATCAACTCTGAACCAATGCCATCGCAAGACCGCGGCCTGCAACTAATCAAATTTTCTCATGGCGGTAATTCAGGATTTAGAACAGTATTATTGATAAACATATACATACATCTAAGCACCAAGAAAAAAAGCATTAAACTCGTCACTTGTATCAACAGTCGCAGAAATAAGAAACATGCAGCCTCTCTGGGATATAATTATAACAAGTGACTTTAATTCCAATCTGATCGATACACCAGATGAAGAAGACAAATTAACATCCGACAAGATACACTGGGAAGTCCCATCGCAGTTTAAGCTGTCAGCATATCACCCAGACAACACAGGTAGGGACCTTGTGACGTTAGAGTACCTAGGACTGCCAGTAGTAAATGGGAGAACGACGGAGGATACTCCGCCGAAACATTTCACGGGACAAAATCCCAATCAGTACTGGACTATATAAATATTACCATACCCCTAATGCCACACCGAGCTCAGTTTTCAATCAATTTCTCAATGCTAAGCGACCATAGCCAACAACACATTTCATTTGGTGTACACACTGGTAGGAACCCAAACAACTCAGCACTGAACGGTACGATAAACACAATAAACCTAAAACATTTAAGGTGGTCAAACACATCATTACAGGAACTGAACCTTACAACAATTAACCTAGCACAGACCAGCCTCAATAACAAAAATATAGATCTAAAAAGTGCCTGGATAGAATTTACATCTAACTTGTCACTATTAACGATGAACAGTTACAGGAGCAAATCAGGGAATGCCAACAAAGACACCTCACACAAACTGAAAACACTAAAGCAAGAACTGTGTAATGCCGTGAGGAACAACAAATCCACAGATAGAGACCAGCAAGGATGGGTAAAAATACGCAATCTGACAAAGGAGTACAAAAAGCTTCCCTGGGAAATGAAAAAGTCCTTCTGCGAGGCAAACTGGGCCAAATTGGTATTTAACCCAAAGCAAACAAACTTGAGGGCCTTCTGAGACCAAATAAATAACCTGCACAGGCCAACAAAACCTCCGCAGAATTCCAACGTGCAGGAGGAGCACTGGACAGACTTTCTGGTAAAAAGATTCTAAAGGAGAATCCTTTGAGACACACCCCAAATAACCATACAGGAACATCAATTAATCACTGAACATAAAACAGGCAAGACAATCTCCGTATCAGCAGTACAATCAAAAAGACACCATCCCGTTCAGAAATTTTCAATAGAAGACACCATGGATATAATAAAGAGAGGAAGAAAGAACGGGGCTCTAGGCCCAAATGGTATTCCACAAGCCATATTTAAAGGAGAAATAAAATTCTGGGGCACACATTATTCAATGTTGTTTAATGAAATAGAAATACTGGGCAGCATTCTTCTAAGCTGGAACGGTTCCATATTAAATCCAATTCACAAGGGGGAGACCGAACAAACCCAGCAAACTATCGACTCATCGCCCTACTTGACGTTAAAGCCAAATATTATGCCTCCATGATTCTGGTCGACTTAACGGAGTGGTCGGACAAGCAGAACCTGATCCCAGTTAATTAAACTGGATTCAAGAAATGAACTGGAACCATCCTGAATATGCTAGCGGTATCTCAGATCGCCGATAAATGTAAATGGGACAGGAAAAGACTACATCTCTGTTTCGTCGACCTGAAAGCAGCCTTTGACAGTGTAGACCACCACAGATTATGGAAAAAGCTAAAAGACTGGAAAATCCCAGGAAATATACTCCGAGGAATAATCCTGGGTAAGAGCCAAAATAGGCGACGGGTCAAGGGTCTCGAGGAAAATTTTAACGAACAGGGGTCTGAAGCAAGGATGTGTCCTGGCCCCCCACCTATTTAACCTGTTTATGAGTGACCTAGAGCAGAGGTTGGACCAAACCAACACCCACCCCTCACATTTAGGGCCACTACCTGTGTCACACTTATCCTACGCTGATGATGTAGTTCTAATGAGTATCACGCAAGTAGGTCTCCAGAGGGCGCTGATAGAAATGCAGAATTATGCAGCAGTAAACAAAGTAGAAATCAACACAAACAAGATGAAAACCATGCTGATTCAAAACAGATCTTTCAGGAGACTCAAGATATGGCTGAAGGGCAAGACGTTGGAGGAAGTCCCAGACTACAAATATCTAGGATCAACCTAGACAATAGATTTAACCAACAAGCACAAAGGAATTATATGGAAAAAAAGGCAGGTGCGTTATCATTCGTATATCTATGTCTTGGTATGTTCTAGTGGCAGGTGGGGTATCACTGGTGGCTTTTTTAGTGTGTGCAATAAAGCATTTTAAAGTGGGGATAGGTGGAAGTTGACCTGTTACATGTATTGGGACTTTGGGTAGAATGTCTTCCAGGATTTTGCTTGTAGTTCCGGGGAGCTACTGCTTGCCTCTCTTATATCTGTTAAGATTTCTCACACTTCTATTTCTGTATCATTTGGGGGGTGGTTGTGCTCTTTTATATCAATTACAAAATGATCTTTTGTTGTTGCCCTCCCATTGTATCAGGCCTGGGCGTAGTTTGCGGAGTTTTGCTATGCGAAACTCTGCAAAGTTACAAAAATCTCCTCGAAGTTCCAGGAGTGGCGGAGTGCAGTGCGAATTGCAGTTTGTGCTGGTATTCCTGCCGCTCGGGTAGAAATTCTACCCGAGCGGCAGCTCGCGCGCGCGAACTTACCGTTCGCGATCGCGAGCGGGGAAAAACTCCGCTGCATATCGCGAAGCGGAGTTTTCTGCACTCCGCGAGCTCCGCGGAGTGCAGAAAACTCCGCAAACTCCGCGAACGGAGCTAAGTTAACCGCCCAGGCCTACATAGTATGCATTTGAGTAATATTTAGTACATTTCCAGTTTAGTTTAGGGTTTCTGTTAATGTGCTTTCTTGGCTGTAAGTGTAGCCCAGATGGTTTAATTATTGTTTCCCTTTCTGTGCAGTTATATATTTAGACTCTCCTTTCATAGTATATTTAAATAGTTTAGCAGTGTAAATATGTAAGAAATTGACTTTTATGTCTTTGTTATTAATATTTTTTTTAAATGCAGTTACTTGTCATTTAATTACTTACTTGTATGTTTTGTTGAGATGTTTTGCATGGTTTTGAAGCTTTTTTTTACCTCATTTTAACTGGAGCAGGTGCTGAATTTTCTGTTGAAACAGAAAAAAAATTATATTAAGTAAATATATTATTTTGTTGCAAGTTTCTCAAAGTTTAGGGAGTTGGGTTTATTTTTGGTTGTTGGTTGGGAGAGTTTTTAAATTTATATATATGCAAATGTTACTATATATTCTTGTCGATTTGTTATAGTTGATATTTTCTGGCAGTTTGCTGGTTTGGAAGTTGGTTTTCTTTTCCATTATTTAGCCTATGTAAAAAGCTAAAAGTTACGGAGTGAGTTACAATGTATTTGGCAAATTATGTCTTTTAGTTTAATGACAGTAATTTTTAGTTTCAATATATGTATTACTTCTATGAATGTATAGTTATTGAGATGATCTATTTCTGTTTTAATTGTTTCTTGCCAGAATCTGGCAGAGTTTCCTCCTCTTGCGGCATTTATCATTTTTGGAGTATATAGTTGTTTTAATTAGTGTGCCTTTTATATTGTTGGTTTAATTGTTTATTTGACTTTATTGGATAAAGTTGTTTACAGTGTTATTTTATTGGTTGGATTACATTATGTATAATATATATATATATATATATATATACAAAACTTGTATCCGCTAGAAGCCCGACCACACCAGGGCGGCCTCGGCGCATGGGGGTGGAACACCCCATTTACATTACAGCAATAACCTTCAACTCCACAGAAAAGAAGGGTGCCGCACACTGGATTGCAGGAAACTTCAGCACTTCATTACGCTCTGTAACAGCTTGTCAAGACTACAGGAAACTCAGTAGTTCGACTTGGGCACATAAAAGGATGTAGTCACGCCACAAATTCCATTATGACACTCACCTGTGAACAAGGCTATTCAAATAGCTGAAACGCGTTAGGTTTGGAAGCAAGCTGTTACCGAGCGTAATAAAGTGCTGAAGTTGCAGGAAGAGGCCTACTTTGACTGTGCCTTTCCACAGACTCATACAAAGTAGCCTAATCATTAATCCTTTTCCCAACATGTCTTAAACCTCAATTTTCTCTTAAAGGTTCACTATTCATCGACTGCTCAGAATGTTAGGCCTATCAAATGTAAAACAGCAATCCTAACCATATCACTGTTGTAACTCTCACCAAGTTTGTTAAGGTATGCATGTGTGTGTCTGTGCTTTTACCTAGTGATATGTTACATAAAATAAACATACAAATACTTGAATACCTGTGTTTCAAACAGCATACTCTGTAAATATGTGTACAAGAAGGTGTATGTATTTCTTTCTGCTCATAATACAGGGCACATGGGTATTCAGTAGTATATTTGAGGGGCTCCATAACACCTACATACGTAAGACATGTATGCCTGTTAAACCGAATGACAGAGCAGAACTGAGGAGATTTGACCACCTGCAGGAGAAGCTACCTGCTTTTTAAGCTACTATCTTCAGATTCATAACGCATACGAGAATGCATGTACAAGTAGACATATACCTCAGTCACGAGAGCACACAGACCTTTAAACTTGACAGCTTGCACTTCCCATTTCAGTACAGAAAGAGTTGAGAGAGGTACATAAAGAGGCAAGAGAAATGTAGAAAAGATAAGAGAGGTGCAGAAAGAGTAAGAAATGTGCAGAAAGAGGCAAGAGAAGTGCAGAAAGAGGCAAGATAAGTGCACAAAGAGGTAAGAGTAGTACAGAAAGAAGCAAGAGAGGTACAGAAAGAAGCAAGAGAGGTGCAAAAAGAGGAAGAAAGGTGTAGAAAAAGGCAAGAGAGGTACAGAAGAGGAAGAAAGGTGCAGAAAGAAGCAACAGAAGTACAAAAAGGCAATAGAAGTACAGAAAGAGGCAGGAAAAGTACAGAAGGAAGCAAGAGAAGTGCTAAAAGAGGCAAGAGAAGTGCAGAAAGAGGCAAGAGAAGTGCAGAAAGAGGCAAGTGAGGTGCAGAAAGAGCCAAGAGAGGTAAAGAAAAGGCAAGTGAGGTGCATAAAGAAGCAAGAGAAGTACAGAATGAGGCAAAAGAGGTACAGAAAGAAGAGAGTGAGGTGCAGAAAGAGGCATGTGAAGTGCAGAAAGACGCAAGGGAAGCACAGAAAGAGGCAAGAGAAGAGCAGAAAGAAGCAATAGAAGTGCCTAAAGCGGCAGGAGAAGTGCAGAAAGAGGCAAGAGAAATGCAGAAAGAGGCAAGAGATGTACAGAAAGAAGCAAGAAAAGTGCAGAAAAGAGCAAGAGAACTGCAGAAAGAGGCAAGAGAGGTGCGGAAAGAAGAGAGTGAGGTGCAGAAAGAGGCAAGAGAACTGCAGAAAGAGGCAAATGAGGTGCAGAAGAGGCAAGAGAAGCACAGAAAGAGGCAAAAAAACAAGAGGTGCAGAAAGAGAAAGAAATGTGCAGAAAGTGGCAAGAGAAGTGCAAAAAGAAGCAAGAGAAGTGGAGAAAGAGGCAAGAGAGGTACATAAAGAGGCTAGTGAGGTGCAGAAAGAGGCAAGAGAGGTAAAGAAAGAGGCAAGAGAAGTCCAGAAAGAGGGAAGAGAAGCAAAAAAAGAGGCAAGAGAAGTGCAAAAAGAGTTAAGAGAGGTGCTGAAAGAAAGTGCAGAAAGAAGCAAGGGAAGCGTAGAATGAAGCAAGAGAAGTGAAGAAAGAGGCAAGAGAAGTACAGAAAGAGGCAAGAGAAGTGCAGAAAGAAGCAAGAGAAACATAGAAAGAAGCAAGAGAAGTAAAGAAAGAGGCAAGAGAAGTACAGAAAGAGGAACGAGATGTGCAGAAAGAAGCAAGAGAAGTGCAGAAAGAGGGAAGAGAAGTGTAGAAAGAGGCAAGAGAAGTGCAGAAAGATGCAAGAGATGTGCACAAAAAGGTAAGAGAAGTACAGAAAGAAGCAAGAGTAGTACAGAAAGAGGCAAGAGAGGTGCAGAAAGAGGCAAGTGAGGTACAGAAAGAGGAAAGAGAGGTACAGAAAGAGGCAAGAGAAGTGCCGAAAGAAGGAAGAGAAGCACAAGAAGAGGCAAGAGAATTGCAGAAAGAGACAAGAGAAGTACAGAAAGAGGCAAGAGAAGTGCAGAAAGAAGCAAGACAAGCACAGAAAGAGGCAAGAGAAGCGCAGAAAGAGGCAAGAGAGGTGCAGAAAGATGCAAGAGAAGTGCATAAAGATGCAAGAGAAGTGCAGAAGGAAGCAAGAGAAGTGCATAAAGAGGCAAGAGAAGTGCAGAAAGAAGAGAGTGAGGTACAGAAAGAGGCAAGTGAGGTGCATAAAGAGGCAAGAGAAGTACAGAAAGAGGTAAGAGAAGTGCAGAAAGAGGCAAGCAAGGTGCAGAAAGAGGCAAGAGAGGTACAGAAAAAGGCAAGAGAAATGTAGAAAGAGGCAAGAGAAATGCAGAAAGAGACAAGAGATATGCAAAAAGAGGCAAGTGAGGTGCAGAAAAAGGCAAGAGAGGTACAGAAAGAAGAGAGTGAGATACAGAAAGAGGGAAGAGAGGTACAAAAGAGGCAAGTGAAGTGCGGAAAGAAGCAAGATAAATGCAGAAAGAGGCAAGAGAAGAGCAGAAAAAAGGAGGAGAAGTACAGAAAGAGACAATAGAAGTGCAGAAAGAGGCACGAGAAGTACAGAAAGAAAAGAGTGAGGTATAGAAAGAGGCAAGTGAGGTGCAGAAACAGGCAAGAGAAGTACAGAAAGAGGCAAGAGAAGTGCAGAAAGAGGCAAGTGAGGTGCAGAAAGAGGCATGAGAGGTACAGAAAGAAGCAGGAGAAATGCAGAAAGAGGCAAGAGAAATGCAGAATGAGGCAAGAGAAATGCAAATAAAGGCAAGTGAGATGCAGAAGGAGGCAAGAGAGGTACAGAAAGAAGAGAGTGAGGTGCAGAAAGAGGGAAGAGAGATACAGAAAGAGGCAAGAGAAGTTCAGAAAAAAGCATGATAAGCGCAGAAAGAGGCAAGAGAAGCACATACAGAAGGAAGAGAAGTGCAGAAAGAGACAAAAGAAGTGCAGAAAGAGGCAAGAGACAAGCAGAAAGAGGCAAGATAGGTGCAAAAAGAAGCAAGAAAAATACAGAAAGGAGCAAGAGAAGTGCAGAACAAAACAATAGAGGTGCAGAAAGAGTAAGAAATGTGCAGAAAGAGGCAAGAGAAATGCAGAAAGAGGCAAGAGATGCACACAAAAAGGCAAGAGAAGTGCAGAAAGAATCAAGAGAAGTGCAGAAAGAGGCACGAGAGGTGCAGAAAGAGGCAAGAGAGGTGCAGAAAGAAGCAAGAGAGGTACAGAATGAGGCAAGAGAAGTACAAAAAGAGGGAAGAGAAGTGCAGAAAGAGGCAAGAGAAGAGCAGAAAGAAGCAAGAGAAGCACAGAAAGAAGCAAGAGAAGTACAGAAAGAGGCAAGAGAAGTGCAGAAAGTAGCAAGAGAGGCACAGAAAGAGGGAAGAGCAGGAAGAGGCAAGAGAGATGCAGAAAGAAGCAAGGGAAGTGCAGAAAGAAGCAAGAGAAGTACAGGAAGAGGCAAGAGAAGAGCAGAGCAGAAAGAAGCAAGAGAAGTGCAGAAAGAGGAAAGAGAAGTACAGAAAGACGCAAGAGAAGTGCACAAAGAGGCAAGAAAAGTGCAGAAAGAAGCAAGAGAGGTACAGAAAGAAGCAAGAGAGGTGCAGAAAGGAAGAGAGGTATAAAAAAGGCAAGAGAGGTACTGAAAGAGGAATAAAGGTACAGAAAGAAGCAAGAGAAGTACAGAAAGAGACAATAGAAGGGTAGAAAGAAGCAAGAGAAGTGCAGAAAGAGTCAAGAAAAATGCAGAAAGAAGAAAGAGAAGTACAGAAAGAGACAAGAGAAGTGCAGAAAGAAGCAAGAGAGGTGCTGAAAGAAGCAAGAGTGGTGCAGAAAGAGATAGAAAGGTATAGAAAGAAGCAAGAGCGGTACAGAAAGAGTAAGAAAGTTGCATAAAGGAGCAAGAGAAGTACAGAAAGAGGCAAGAGAAGTACAGAAAGAGGCAAGAGAAGTGTGGAAAGAGGCAAGAGAAGTGCTGAAAGACGCAAGAGTTGCGCACAAAAAGGTAAGATAAGTGCAGAAAGAAGCAAGAGAAGTACAGAAAGAGGCAAGAGAGGTAAAGAAAGAGGCAAGTGAGGTACAGAAAGAGGCAAGAGAGATAAAGGAAGAGGCAAGAAAAGTGCAGAAAGAGGGAAGAGAAGCGCAAGAAGAGGCAAGAGAATTGCAGAAAGAGGCAAGAGAGGTGCAGAAAGAAGCCAGAGAAGTGCAGAAAGAAGCAAGAGAAGTGCAGAAAGAAGCAAGCGAGGTGAAGAAAGAGGCAAGAGATGTACAGAAAGAGGCAAGAGAGGTGCAGAAAGAAGAGAGTGAGGTACAGAAAGAGGCAAGAGAAGTACAGAAAGAGGCAAGAGAGGCACAGAAAGAGGCAAGAGAAGTACAGAAAGAGGCAAGAGAAGTTCAGAAAAAAACAGGAGAGGTGTAGAAAGAGTAAGAAATGTACAGAAAGAGGCAAGAGAAGTGTAGAAAGTATCAAGAGAAGTGCATAAAGAGGCAAGAGAAGTACAGAAACAAGAGAGTGAGGTGCAGAAAAAGGCAAGTGAAGTGCAGAAAGAAGCAAGATAAGTGCAGAAAGAGGCAAGAGAAGCGCTGAAAGAAGGAAGAGAAGTGCAGAAAGAGACAATATAAGTGCAGAAAGAGGCAAGAGAAGTACAGAAAGAGGCAAGAGAAGTACAGAAAGAGGCAAGACATTTGCAGAAAAAAATAAGAGAGGTGCACAAAGAGTAAGAAATGTACAGAAAGAGGCAAGAGAAGTGCAGAAAGAGGCAAGCGATGCTCACAAAAAGGCAAGAGAGGTGCAGAAAGAAGAGAGTGAGGTGCAAAAAGAGGGAAGAGAGGTACAGAAAGAGGCAAGAGAGGTACAGAGAGAAGAGAGTGAGATACAGAAAGAGGCAAGAGAAGTACAGAAAGGAGCAAGAGAAGTGAAGAAAGAGGCAATACACATACAGAAAGAGGCAAGTGAGGTGCAGAAAAAGGGCAAGAGAAGTGCAGAAAGAGGCAAGAGAGGTACAGAAACAAAAGTGAGGTGCAGAAAGAGGCAAGTGAAGTGCGGAAAGAAGCAAGACAAGCGCAGAAAGAGGCAAGAGAAGCACAGAAAGAAGGAAGAGAAGTACAGAAAGTGACAATAGAAGTGCAGAAAGAGGAAAGAGAAATGCAGAAAGAGGCAAAATAGGTGCAGAAAGAAGCAAGAGAAGTGCAGAACAAAACAATAGAGGTGCAGAAAGAGTAAGAAATGTGCAGAAAGAGGCAAGAGAAGTGCAGAAAGAGGTAAGAGATGGCACAAAAAGGCAAGAGAAGTACAGAAAGAATCAAGAGAAGTGCAGAAAGAGGCAAGAGAGGTGCCGAAAAAGGCAAGAGAGGTGCAGAAAGAAGCAAGAGAGGTACAGAATGTGGCAAGAGAAGCATAAAAAGAGGCAAGAGAAGTGCAGAAAGAGGCAAGAGGGGTGCAGAAAGAAGGAAGAGAAGCACAGAAAGAAGCAAGAGAAGCAAAGAAAGAGGCAAGAGAAGTACAGAAAGAAGCAAGAGAAGTGCAGAAAGAAGCAAGAGAAACACAAAAAAAGGCAAGTGAAGCGCAGAAAGAGGCAAGTGAGATGCAGAAAGAAGCAACAGAAGTGCAGAAAGAGGCAAGAGAAGTGCAGAAAGAAGCAATAGAAGTGCAGAAAGAGGCAAGAGAAGTGCATAAAGGTGGTCGAGGCTTGGGGGGAACATGGCGGCCGTGAGCTAGTCTCGGTCGCGAGCTCTCAAATCCTGATGGGCCGAAGTAGAACGAGCAGCACTCTGTGTGCCCATTAAAGCGGGATTACCTCCTCGTAATCGCCTTTGATCCGTTTGAGTCCCTGAAGGTTATTCCATTTCTTCTTGTTTCGTGTCAAATTTCACGTTGCGGTTTCCGACGGTCGGCGGTCCTGGCTGTTTGTGGAGCTGCAGAGCACTGGGAGGAGTTTGGGCGGAGGCTGCGGCGCGGCTCAGCTGGAGCTGCCGTGCCGCGGCAAGAATCGGCTTCCCGCGGGGAGTTTTGTTTTCGCTCTGCAGGCCCGCAAGCCCCGGTAATGCTGTGGATATTGTTTCACGACGGCAGGATGAAGCCAGGAAGTTCCTACATATGAAGGCAGTAAGGAGGGGGGGGGAAGAACCACAGGAAGGGTGTGGGGGACTTGAGGAAAACTCTGACTTCAAAGTAATCCCATGTGCAGTTAAAGGAAAAAAGGGAAACAGAACCGTCTTAATAGACCTGAGGAAGAAATAAATAGATACACTTTACGGAATAGAGGGGTTTGGGGAAAGAGGAACTGGAGTGCTCTTCACTCAAAAAATCACATTCTAAGGGCCAAATAACTGCCTCATTTTCTCTTAATCAGCCAGATCAACCAAAACAGGCAGCTTTGTGCGTAAATCAACCGAAAGTGGTAAAATTGAGTAAAAATACGGTAGAAGTTACTAATCCCCAGTCAAGTATAAAGAAACAATTAAGGAAGAAATCAGGAAAAATAAAGGTGACTCCTTCACTCCGCTCATACTTTAAAGTAAAAGCACAGGCCTCAACAGTCACGGCAGAGACCTGTACAGCACTCGTGGAACCCCAGTTGGAGATTCTTAATTTAAAAGGTAGGATGGCATCTGATCCTGCTCCTGGCTTTAAGAAAGCTCCTTCAAAACAGGTCTTATTAAAAAACAGATATGACTCTCTGCTGAGCATTGAAGAAGATATCACTTCCTCTGCAGCAGAAAACACCGACAATCATAACCCTTTAATTGTCTCTGAGCAACTGATGGTCATGGCTAATTTCTCACCAGCTAGTAAGGAGTCAAATTCAGCGGAGCTCGAAAAAACACAATGGCGGTAATGCTAACAGAGCTGAGAGAGAAGTTCACAACATCCGAGCTCAATCAGCAAAAAATTCAAGGGTACTGTGAGACCATGGAGGAAAAAATCAACAGTCTAGTATACAGGGTGGGGGCGATGGAAATGATACAAAATGAGATATCAAACAAGGTGGCCACAAACCAAGAGGAGATTCTGAAACTTAAGAAAAATGAAAGAGATCTTAGAGATAAGCTAGAATCTCTAGAAAATAACGCTAGAAGAAATAATGTCAGAATTTTAAATGTTCCTGAGGGAAAGGAAGGAGGAGATATCAAGACTTTCGTGATTACTCTTCTAAAAGAGTATAATTCGAACTTAGATTCTGACATTATAGAACAGGATGTGCAGAGAGTCCACCGTGATCCTTTTGTGGCACGCACTGGAAGGAAAACAGCGAGAAGGATTTTAGTGAACTTTAAAACATATACACTAAAAGAAACCATTCTAGCTGCAGCTTTGAAAGCAGGAACTTACAAGAAGGATGACTGGTCCTTTCGTATCCGATCAGATGTCTCACGAGAAACCTTAGACAGGCAGTGGGAACTAGGAAACACATTCAAGATCTAAGAGATTTAGGTGCCACGGCAAATATACGTTTCCTGCCACATTAAAGGTTATGAGGAATAACAAAATGCACACCTTTAGAGACCCAGACGATGCAAAAACCTTTATTGAGCAGATTAGGGCACAATCATTATAGTAGAAAATAGTCTGCCCATCAAGGCAGGTGTAGGAGGTGTTACTATACCTCGTGTTAACAGGGAGGGTTCCCCGGGGAGGGACGGGTGGGTCACTAGTAAAAATGAAGAGATTTATGCAAGACACACTGGGTGGGGGAGCAATTGGGAGAAAATTAAAAATTAAAAAAAATCTGTCCTACAATGTTTGCTCCAGTTGATTTGGTCCTTTTTTTGTTTTTTTTGTTGTCTTTAAGTATAAGGGTTACCAGTGGTTAAGGAGAGTTGTTTATTATATGCTATTGTTAAGATATAGCAAAATGGTCTTTTTATATAAAATATGGCAGGTCTAGACAATACTAACTCTTTAAGGGTTCTATCGTGGAATGTGAATGGCTTGAGAGTGATTCCAAGGAGGAATAAGATTTTGGAATATCTGAAGCTGAGGGAGGCCGATGTCATATTTATTCAAGAATCTCATCTGTTAAAAGAGGAATGGCTTGATATCCTTAAATCTCAAACTTGGGTAGAGCACTGTAGTTGTACATCCCAAACAGTCACAGTTAAGGGGGTGGCTATAATATTTAGAAAATCAGCTCAAGCTACAATTGCAGAAGTTAAGGTCGACCCTCAAGGCAGGTGGGTGATAGTTAGGGCAAGAGTTCAGGGCACATGGTTAATTTTTGTATCATATTATGGTCCTAACTTGGATGACCCTCTCCCTCTTCGTACATTAATGCTTCATTTACTTGAATACAATGATACAATTATTATGGGAGGTGACTTTAATGTCATTCTTGATTTAGATAAAGATACTACTTCAAAAAAAACTTATTGCGGCTACCTCAAAAATGAGAACTGCCCTGAAATCTATAATGCAGGACCTTGGCCTAGTAGACATTTGGAGCCTAAAAGGCTCAAGAGGGGGGAGTATCGGGGAATTCTATAGGGGATTTTACATTTCACAATAAAAAGCATGGGCATCGATCCAGGATTGACTTTTTCCTGACGTCTAGTACTATTAGCAATTCTGTCAAGACGACTGCCCATATACCGGAACATTTATCAGACCACTCGGCTATTTATATACAGTTTAAGTTTGTCGGTAAAACTCCAGAGCGGCGCTGGACACTAAACCGATCTCTCCTTCTTGAATCTTCAATAGTCGAGAACGTGAAAAAACAGACAGAAGAGTTTTTTCTTTTTAACCTCGATACGGCCCCCATAAACAAGGTTTGGGATACGTATAAAGCATATCTTAGAGGTATCCTAATCAGCCAAAATGCTTTGGAAAACAAGAAAAGGAAAATGGAACTCTCCTCTCTAGAAGAACAGATAAAAGATATTCAAGGAAAGCTGGCCCAAGCCCTAAATGTTAACATAAAACCTCTAATAGAAGCAGATCTAGCCAAGGCTAAGATAAAGTTAGCAGATTATTTTGAACTCAGGGTGAAAAAGAGATGGGAAGCGAGTAGACTCGCTAATTATGAATATGGGGAGGGCAGTGGCAAGTTATTGGCCTGAAAGGCCAAAACAGATCAAACCAGGAATAATATTAAGGACCTGAAAACTCAAGTCACAGGTGAGGTTATCACTGAGGACAGAGCCATTGAACAGGAATTTGTTCGGTTCTTTCGGGAAATTTATACAGAAGATTTAGCCCAAAACAATGAACAGATAGCTGCTTTTTTCAGCGATATAGATCTCCCGCAGTTAAGTAATGAAAATAGAGAGATACTATCGGCCCGTATAACATTGGTAGAAGTCCAGAACTCAATTAAGAACCTGAAAAAGGGAAAGGCTGCGGGCCCTGATGCTATCCCTAATGAATTGTATAGTTTGCTGAGGGAAGAATTAGCCCCGATATTGCTTAATCTTTTTAACTCAGTATACATTTTAAAACAAGACACACCCCCCTCCTGGGATTTGGCAACCATAATCATCCTTCTCAAACCTAACAAAAACCCCAGAGTATGTGAATCATACAGGCCGATATCACTGCTCAACAGTGATTATAAATTATACACACAGATTTTGAATAAAAGGTTGGAGTGAATGGTCGGCTCAATCATCCATAATGACCAGAAGGGATTCATGAAGAGGAGGCATTTAGAGGATTTGACCCACGAGTTAATTGGCGCAGTAGATCTTGCCATAGAATTTGAAAGTCCCTTGTCCATAATAACTTGTGACGCTGCGAAAGCTTTTGACAGGGTCAGCTGGCCCTTTCTCAATGAAGTAATCCAGCGTTTTAATATGGGGGAAGTATTCGGGTCAGCAATTAAGGCACTGTAAAGAAATCCTATGGCCCGGATATTAGTAAATGGAACCCTTTCTGAAAAAGTACAAATAAGAAGAGGGTTCAGACAAGGCTGTCCACTCTCCCCCCTTTTATTTAATCTATACATTGAGCCACTGGCCATCATGTTAAGAGCATGTAATAACATTCATCCATTTACATGCAATGATTGGGAAAAAAAGATAGGGCTTTATGCCGATGATTTAATGATTTTTACAACCCACCTAGACCCAGTAATATCTGTTATTTGGGAAATTTTAGACAACTTTGGTAAATTATCAGGATACGCTGTAAACCCTTCAAAAACAGAGATCATGCAGTGGAATACTAGTTCCCAGAGCGAGCTCATTAAAAAGAAGATTAGATATTTAGGGATCGAAGTGGTTCAAAATCTGGAAACTCTAGCAAAGGTGAACTTTGATTCAGTCTCATCAAAAGTCAAGAAACAACTGCAGCAGTGGGATTCTTTACCTTTATCTTTCTTGGGAAAGTCAAATTTATTAAAAATGTCTATTTTACCCAAATATACATTTATTTTTAATACAATTCCACTGGAATTCAAGAAGGACTGGATTAAAAGAGTACAAGGAGCCTTCTACAGCTTCATCTGGGGGAAAAATAGGCCCAGAATCGCATGGAAGAAATGTAGGGAAAAGAAGGAAAATGGGGGTAAAGCGAGCCCAGATCTCTTACAATATCAGAGAGCCTTTCATTTGAAAATTTTTAGACAGCTATTAAAGGATTCCAATAATATCACCCCTATGTTTCGTGCCTTGACATACGGCCCACCAGACGTATCCAACCACTTTCTCTATAAATTCGGAGAACCCAAATAAAAAAAAAAAATCTGACTAAAGTCTCTCCAATGGGCCTGTAAATTGTGGTATCAAATTAGGAAGATACTACAGATTCCATATTACAGCCACTACGCCAATATGGAGATCGCCAGGAACTCCCGCATGTCTGCAAGACTCTTTAGCTACCCCGATAAGGGAAAAGGGAATTTGTAGATGGGGTCAGTTGCTGGAAGGTACTAAGTTAAAATCCTGGCAAGACTTTCAGGAGATCACAGAAGGCGCCGTCTCTCGTTTCAAATACTGTCAGTTACTAAGCTGGGCAAAGACTCTGAGACAGGGGGAGAAACAAAATACATTTTATGAGGCAAAAATAGCATTGCGGCCTGGATTACAGAAAGAGGTCTCGGTATGGTACTGGTTATTGGTACAATCATCAGAAGACCCTAGTACATGGCAGACGGAGACGTGGAGGAGAGAACTACCGGAGTATGATCTAGAAGCACTATGGCAAGTATCTACATCTCTTTTGTGGTATTGTGTGAAATCCGCGCCTTTAAAGAAAAAACACCTTTTTACTATCCACAAGGCCTACTGGACGCCTCGAAGATTGGCAAAGATGGGCCTGCAAACGGTGAGGAAGTGCCAAAAGTGCGGAGAACCCAACGTAGATGAAACGCATATGTTCCGGTGGTGTCCCTCCATCCAATCGTTTTGGCAGAAAGTGGGTAAAATCTTGTCAGATATGGCGGGCCAAGAAGTAAAGGTGAGTCTGGCATTGGTAGTATTTGGGGTGATACCGGAAGAAGAATCTATTGGTAACATACTTAAACCTCATAAGGCCCTTATCTTTATTCTAATCTTACTAGCCCGTAGAGAATTGTGTATTAAGTGGATCTTACCTATTGCACCTTTAGAATCTGAATGGATAAATTCGATCCACAGAATAGCCAAAATGGATAGAGCAACAC
This sequence comes from Calotriton arnoldi, assembly GCA_963921515.1. Classification (NCBI taxonomy): domain Eukaryota; kingdom Metazoa; phylum Chordata; class Amphibia; order Caudata; family Salamandridae; genus Calotriton; species Calotriton arnoldi. The sequence goes on along the minus strand of CAWUFW010002393.1, from coordinate 395,712 downwards.
GTTCTAATAAGAGGACAAAGTGCTGGAGTATATGGGATAACTGGGTGGAGAATATTTGCCTTTGTAGTAACTAAATCTCTCTTCCTTTTCATATCTTCACCAATTCCTCATGGGAACCATTTTTATTTTAAACCAACTTCTCAAATCCTACTGGAGAAGCTTTGGTACCCTGTTATATAAAAAATATAATATAAAAAGTATATCTTTATTTATTTTTCTAATTGAAACAACGACCACCATTAATCCTATGATTAAGTATCAGTAAATACAGGATGTTCTCAAACATCTAGGAGATTCATCAAGATGGATTGGTGAACCTAGAAAGAGAATACAAGTAGAAACCTGTAATTAAGGAGAAAAGAGTAAGCCGACCTCGAAGAGAAGGATCCCGCGATGGTTACCATCCCCTACTAAGTGGAGAGAGCGGGTACCACTTTGTTTGGATGGTATGAGACTAAGTCAGAAATCTCTTCTTTCTCCAGTTTCATACTGATCAAACATATGAGGACAAAAAAAAAAGAGAAGTGCATAAAGAAGCAAGAGAAGTGCATTAAGAGGCAAGAGAAGAGCAGAAAGAGTAAGAAATGTACAGAAAGAGGCAAGAGAAGTGCAGAAAGACACAAGAGAAGTGCACAAAGAGGCAAGAGAAGTACAGAAAGAAGCAAGAGAGGTACAGAAATAGCAGAGAAGTGCAGAAAAAGGCAAGAGAAGTGCAGAAAGAAGAAAGAGAAGTGCAGAAAGAGGCAAGAGAAGTGCAGAAAAAAGCAAGAGAGGTGCTGAAAGAAGCAAGAGAAGTACAGAAAGAGGCAAGAGAAGTACAGAAAGAAGCAAGAGGGGCGCAGAAAGAGGCAAGTGAAGTACAGAAAGAGGCAAGAGAGGTACATAAAGAGGCAAGAGAGGTACATAAAGAGGCAAGAGAAGTGCAGAAAGAGGGAAGAGAAGCACAAGAAGAGGCAAGAGAATTACAGAAAGAGGCAAGAGAGGTGCAGAAAGAAGCAAGAGAAGTGCAGAAAGAAGCAAGAGAAGAGGAGAAAGAAGATAGAAAAGTGAAGAAAGAGGCAAGAGAGGGGCCGAAAGAGGTAAGAGAGGTGCAGAAAGAGGCAAGAGAGGTGCAGAAAGAAGCAAGAGAGGTACAGAATGAGCAAGGGAAGCACAAAAAGAGGCAAGAGAAGTGCAGGAAGAGGCAAGAGAGGTGCAGAAAGAAGCAAGAGAAGCACAGAAAGAGGCAAGAGAAAGTGCAGAAAGAGGCAAGAGAAGTGCAGAAAGAAGCAAGAGAAGCACAGAAAGAGGCAAGAGAGATGCAGAAAGAAGCAAAAGAAGTGCAGAAAGAGGCAAGAGAAGAGCAAAAAGAAGCAAGAGAAGTGCAGAAAGAGGCAAGAGGAGAGCAGAAAGAGTAATACATGTGCAGAAAGAGGCAAGAGAAGTGCAGAAAGAGGAAAGAGAAGTACAGAAAGACGCAAGAGAAGTGCACAAAGAGGCAAGAGAAGTGCAGAAAGAAGCAAGAGAGCTACAGAAAGAAGCAAGAGAGGTGCTGAAAGAGTAAGAGATGTATAATAAAAGGTAAGAGAGGTACAGAAAGAGGAATAAAGGTACAGAAAGAAGCAAGAGAAGTACAGAAAGAGGCAATAGAAGGGCAGAAAGAAGCAAGAGAAGTGCAGAAAGAGACAAGAGCAGTGCAGAAAGAAGAAAGAGAATTGCAGAAAGAAGCAAGAGAGGTGCTGAAAGAAGCAAGAGAGGTACAGAAAGAGGTAGAAAGGTATAGAAAGAGGCAAGAGCGGTACAGAAAGAGTAAGAAAGGTACAGAAAGGAGCAAGAGAAGTACAGAAAGAGGCGGGAGAAGTGTGGACAGAGGCAAGAGAAGTGCAGAAAGATGCAAGAGATGCACACAAAAAGGTAGGAGAAGTGCAGAAAGAAGCAAGAGAAGTATAGAAAGAGGCAAGAGAGGTGAAGAAAGAGGCAAGTGAGGTACAGAAAGTGGCAAGAGAGATACAGAAAGAGGCAAGAAAAGTGCAGAAAAAGGGAAGAGAAGCACAAGAAGAGGCAAGAGAATTGCAGAAAGAGGCAAGAGATGTGCAGAAAGAAGCAAAAGAAGTGCAGAAAGAAGCAAGAGAAGCACAGAAAGAAGCAAGAGAAGTGAAGAAAGAGGCAAGAGAGGTACAGAAAGAGGGAAGTGAGGTGCAGAAAGAAGAGAGTGAGGTACAGAAAGAGGCAAGAGAAGTACAGAAAGAGGCAAGAGAGGTACAGAAAGAGGCAAGAGAAGTACAGAAAGAGGCAAGAGAAGCTCAGAAAAAAAACAAGAGAGGTGCAGAAAGAGTAAGAAATGTACAGAAAGAGGCAAGAGTAGTGTAGAAAGAATCAAGAGAAGTGCAGAAAGAGGCAAGAGAAGTACAGAAACAAGAGAGTGAGGTGCAGAAGAGCAAGTGAAGTGCGGAAAGAAGCAAGATAAGTGCAGAAAGAGGCAAGAGAACTGCTGAAAGAAGGAAGAGAAGTGCAGAAAGAGACAATAGAAGTGCAGAAAGAGGCAAGAAAAATACAGAAAGAGGCAAGAGATTTGCAGAAAAAATAAGAGAGGTGCACAAAGAGTAAGAAATGTACAGAAAGAGGTAAGAGAAGTGCAGAAAGAGGCAAGAGAAGTACAGAAAGAGGCAAGAGATGCTCACAAAAAGGCAAGAGAGGTGCAGAAAGAAGAGAGTGAGGTGCAGAAAGAGGGAAGAGAGGTACAGAAAGAGGCAAGTGAGGTGCAGAAAAGGCAAGAGAAGGGCAGAAAGAGGCACGAGAAGTGCAGAAACAAGAGAGTGAGGTGCAGAAAGAGGCAAGTGAAGTGCAGAAAGTAGCAAGAGAGGCACAGAAAGAGGGAAGGGAAGAGCAGAAAGAGGCAAGAGAGATGCAGAAAGAAGCAAATGAATTGCAGAAAGAGGCAAGAGAAGAGCAGAAAGAGTAATAAATGTGCAGAAAGAGGAAAGAGAAGTACAGAAAGACGCAAGAGAAGTACACAAAGAGGCAAGAGAAGTGCACAAAGAAGCAAGAGAGGTACAGAAAGAAGCAAGAGAGGTGCAGAAAGGAAGAGAGGTATAAAAAAGGCAAGAGAGGTACTGAAAGAGGAATAAAGGTACAGAAAGAAGCAAGAGAAGTACAGAAAGAGGCAATAGAAGGGCAGAAAGAAGCAAGAGAAGTGCAGAAAGAGTCAAGAGAAATGCAGAAAGAAGAAAGAGAAGTACAGAAAGAGGCAAGAGAAGTGCAGAAAGAAGCAAGAGAGGTGCTGAAAGAAGCAAGAGTGGTGCAGAAAGAGATAGAAAGGTATAGAAAGAAGCAAGAGCTGGCACCGAAAGAGTAAGAAAGTTGCAGAAAGGAGCAAGAGAAGTACAGAAAGAGGCAAGAGAAGTACAGAAAGAGGCAAGAGAAGTGTGGAAAGAGGCACGAGAAGTGCTGAAAGACGCAAGAGTTGCGCACAAAAAGGTAAGAGAAGTGCAGAAAGAAGCAAGAGAAGTACAGAAAGAGGCAAGAGAGGTAAAGAAAGAGGCAAGTGAGGTACAGAAAGAGGCAAGAGAGATAAAGGAAGAGGCAAGAAAAGTGCAGAAAGAGGGAAGAGAAGCACAAGAAGAGGCAAGAGAATTGCAGAAAGAGGCAAGAGAGGTGCAGAAGGAAGCCAGAGAAGTATAGAAAGAAGCAAGAGAAGTGCAGAAAGAAGCAAGAGAAGTGAAGAAAGAGGCAAGAGAGGTACAGACAGAGGCAAGAGAGGTGCAGAAAGAAGAGAGTGAGGTACAGAAAGAGGCAAGAGAAGTACAGAGAGAGGCAAGAGAGGCACAGAAAGAGGCAAGAGAAGTACAGAAAGAGGCAAGAGAAGTACAGAAAGAGGCAAGAGAAGTTCAGAAAAAAACAGGAGAGGTGCAGAAAGAGTAAGAAATGTACAGAAAGAGGCAAGAGAAGTGTAGAAAGTATCAAGAGAAGTGCAGAAAGAGGCAAGAGAAGTACAGAAACAAGAGAGTGAGGTGCAAAAAGAGGCAAGTGAAGTGCAGAAAGAAGCAAGATAAGTGCAGAAAGAGGCAAGAGAAGCACTGAAAGAAGGAAGAGAAGTGCAGAAAGAGACAATAGAAGTGCAGAAAGAGGCAAGAGAAGTACAGAAAGAGGCAAGAGATTTGCAGAAAAAAATAAGAGAGGTACACAAAGAGTAAGAAATGTACAGAAAGAGGCAAGAGAAGTGCAGAAAGAGGCAAGAGATGCTCACAAAAAGGCAAGAGAGGTGCAGAAAGAAGAGAGTGAGGTGCAGAAAGAGGGAAGAGAGGTACAGTAAGAGGCAAGAGAGGTACAGAGAGAAGAGAGTGAGATACAGAAAGAGGCAAGAGAAGTACAGAAAGAGGCACGAGAGGTACAGAAAGAGGCAAGAGACATACAGAAAGAGGCAAGTGAGGTGCATAAAAGGCAAGAGAAGGGCAGAAAGAGGCAAGAGAAGTGCAGAAACAAGAGAGTGAGGTGCAGAAAGAGGTAAGTGAAGTGCAGAAAGAAGCAAGACAAGCGCAGAAAGAGGCAAGAGAAGCACAGAAAGAAGGAAGAGAAGTACAGAAAGTGACAATAGAAGTGCAGAAAGAGGAAAGAGAAATGCATAAAGAGGCAAGATAGGTGCAGAAAGAAGCAAGAAAAGTGCAGAAAGGAGCAAGAGAAGTGCAGAACAAAACAATAGAGGTGCAGAAAGAGTAAGAAATGTGCAGAAAGAGGCAAGAGAAGTGCAGAAAGAGGTAAGAGATGGCACAAAAAGGCAAGAGAAGTACAGAAAGAATCAAGAGAAGTGCAGAAAGAGGCAAGAGAGGTGCAGAAAAAGGCAAGAGAGGTGCAGAAAGAAGCAAGAGAGGTACAGAATGTGGCAAGAGAAGCATAAAAAGAGGCAAGAGAAGTGCAGAAAGAGGCAAGAGGGGTGCAGAAAGAAGGAAGAGAAGCACAGAAAGAAGCAAGAGAAGCAAAGAAAGAGGCAAGAGAAGTACAGAAAGAAGCAAGAGAAGTGCAGAAAGAAGCAAGAGAAACACAAAAAAAGGCAAGAGAAGCGCAGAAAGAGGCAAGTGAGATGCAGAAAGAAGCAACAGAAGTACAGAAAGAGGCCAGAGAAGTGCAGAAAGAAGCAATAGAAGTGCAGAAAGAGGCAAGAGAAGTGCATAAAGGTGGTCGAGGCTTGGGGGGAACATGGCGGCCGTGAGCTAGTCTCGGTCGCGAGCTCTCAAATCCTGATGGGCAGAAGTAGTACGAGCAGCACTCTGTGTGCCCATTAAAGCGGGATTACCTCCTCGTAATCGCCTTTGATCCGTTTGAGTCCCTGAAGGTTATTCCATTTCTTCTTGTTTCGTGTCAAATTTCACGTTGCGGTTTCCGACGGTCGGCGGTCCTGGCTGTTTGTGGAGCTGCAGAGCACTGGGAGGAGTTTGGGCGGAGGCTGCGGTGCGGCTCAGCTGGAGCTGCTGCGCCGCGGCAAGAATCGGCTTCCCGCGGGGAGTTTTGTTTTCGCTCTGCAGGCCCGCAAGCCCCGGTAATGCTGTGGATATTGTTTCACGACGGCAGGATGAAGCCAGGAAGTTCCTACATATGAAGGCAGTAAGGAGGGGGGGGGGAAGAACCACAGGAAGGGTGTGGGGGACTGGAGGAAAACTCTGACTTCAAAGTAATCCCATGTGCAGTTAAAGGAAAAAAGGGAAACAGAACCGTCTTAATAGACCTGAGGAAGAAATAAATAGATACACTTTACGGAATAGAGGGGTTTGGGGGAAAGAGGAACTGGAGTGCTCTTCACTCAAAAAATCACATTCTAAGGGCCAAATAACTGCCTCATTTTCTCTTAATCAGCCAGATCAACCAAAACAGGCATCTTTGTGCGTAAATCAACCAAAAGTGGTAAAATTGAGTAAAAATATGGTAGAAGTTACTAATCCCCAGTCAAGTATAAAGAAACAATTAAGGAAGAAATCAGGAAAAATAAAGGTGACTCCTTCACTCCGCTCATACTTTAAAGTAAAAGCACAGGCCTCAACAGTCACGGCAGAGACCTGTACAGCACTCGTGGAACCCCAGTTGGAGATTCTTAATTTAAAAGGTAGGATGGCATCTGATCCTGCTCCTGGCTTTAAGGAAGCTCCTTCAAAACAGGTCTTATTAAAAAACAGATATGACTCTCTGCTAAGCATTGAAGAAGATATCACTTCCTCTGCAGCAGAAAACACCGACAATCATAACCCTTTAATTGTCTCTGAGCAACTGATGGTCATGGCTAATTTCTCACCAGCTAGTAAGGAGTCAAATTCAGCGGAGCTCGAAAACACAATGGCGGTAATGCTAACAGAGCTGAGAGAGAGGTTCGCAACATCCGAGCTCAATCAGCAGAAAATTCAAGGGTACTGTGAGACCATGGAGGAAAAAATCAACAGTCTAGTAGACAGGGTGGGGGCGATGGAAACGATACAAAATGAGATATCAAACAAGGTGGCCACAAACCAAGAGGAGATTCTGAAACTTAAGAAAAATGAAAGAGATCTTAGAGATAAGCTAGAATCTCTAGAAAATAACGCTAGAAGAAATAATGTCAGAATTTTAAATGTTCCTGAGGGAAAGGAAGGAGGAGATATCAAGACTTTCGTGATTACTCTTCTAAAAGACTATAATTCGAACTTAGATTCTGACATTATAGAACAGGATGTGCAGAGAGTCCACCGTGATCCTTTGTGGCACGCCCTGGAAGGAAAACAGCGAGAAGGATTTTAGTGAACTTTAAAACATATACACTAAAAGAAACCATTCTAGCTGCAGCTTTGAAAGCAGGAACTTACAAGAAGGATGACTGGTCCTTTCGTATCCGATCAGATGTCTCACGAGAAACCTTAGACAGGCAGTGGGAACTAGGGAAACACATTCAAGATCTAAGAGATTTAGGTGCCACGGCAAATATACGTTTCCCTGCCACATTAAAGGTTATGAGGAATAACAAAATGCACACCTTTAGAGACCCAGATGATGTAAAAACCTTTATTGAGCAGATTAGGGCACAATCATTATAGTAGAAAATAGTCTGCCCATCAAGGGGTGAGAGAGCTCATAGGAGGTGTTAATATACCTCGTGTTAACAGGGAGGGTTCCCTGGGGAGGGAGGGGTGGGTCACTAGTAAAAATGAAGAGATTTATGCAAGACACACTGGGTGGGGGAGCAATTGGGAGAAAATTAAAAGAAATCTGTCCTACAATGTTTGCTCCAGTTGATTTGGTCCTTTTTTTGTTTTTTTGTTGTCTTTACGTATAAGGGTTACCAGTGGTTAAGGAGAGTTGTTTATTATATGCTATTGTTAAGATATAGCAAAATGGTCTTTTTATATAAAATATGGCAGGTCTAGACAATACTAACTCTTTAAGGGTTCTATCGTGGAATGTGAATGGCCTGAGAGTGAAACCAAGGAGGAATAAGATTTTGGAATATCTGAAGCTGAGGGAGGCCGATGTCATATTTATTCAAGAATCTCATCTGTTAAAAGAGGAATGGCTTGATATCCTTAAATCTCAAACTTGGGTAGAGCACTGTAGTTGTACATCCCAAACAGTCACAGTTAAGGGGTGGCTATAATATTTAGAAAATCAGCTCAAGCTACAATTGCAGAAGTTAAGGTCGACCCTCAAGGCAGGTGGGTGATAGTTAGGGCAAGAGTTCAGGGCACATGGTTAATTTTTGTATCATATTATGGTCCTAACTTGGATGACCCTCTCCCTCTTCGTACATTAATGCTTCATTTACTTGAATACAATGATACAATTATTATGGGAGGTGACTTTAATGTCATTCTTGATTTAGATAAAGATACTACTTCAAAAAAACTTATTGCGGCTACCTCAAAAATGAGAACTGCCCTGAAATCTATAATGCAGGACCTTGGCCTAGTAGACATTTGGAGCCTAAAAGGCTCAAGAGGGGGGGGAGTATCGGGGAATTCTATAGGGGATTTTACATTTCACAATAAAAAGCATGGGCATCGATCCAGGATTGACTTTTTCCTGACGTCTAGTACTATTAGCAATTCTGTCAAGACGACTGCCCATATACCGGAACATTTATCAGACCACTCGGCTATTTATATACAGTTTAAGTTTGTCGGTAAAACTCCAGAGCGGCGCTGGACACTAAACCGATCTCTTCTTCTTGAATCTTCAATAGTCGAGAACGTGAAAAAACAGACAGAAGAGTTTTTTCTTTTTAACCTCGATACGGCCCCCATAAACAAGGTTTGGGATACGTATAAAGCATATCTTAGAGGTATCCTAATCAGCCAAAATCCTTTGGAAAACAAGAAAAGGAAAATGGAACTCTCCTCTCTAGAAGAACAGATAAAAGATATTCAAGGAAAGCTGGCCCAAGCCCTAAATGTTAACATAAAACCTCTAGTAGAAGCAGATCTAGCCAAGGCTAAGATAAAGTTAGCAGATTATTTAGAACTCAGGGTGAAAAAGAGATGGGAAGCGAGTAGACTCGCTAATTATGAATATGGGGAGGGCAGTGGCAAGTTATTGGCCTGAAAGGCCAAAACAGATCGAACCAGGAATAATATTAAGGACCTGAAAACTCAAGTCACAGGTGAGGTTATCACTGAGGACAGAGCCATTGAACAGGAATTTGTTCGGTTCTTTCGGGAAATTTATACAGAAGATTTAGCCCAAAACAATGAACAGATAGCTGCTTTTTTCAGCGATATAGATCTCCCGCAGTTAAGTAATGAAAATAGAGAGATACTATCGGCCTGTATAACATTGGTAGAAGTCCAGAACTCAATTAAGAACCTGAAAAAGGGAAAGGCTGCGGGTCCTGATGCTATCCCTAATGAATTGTATAGTTTGCTGAGGGAAGAATTAGCCCCGATATTGCTTAATCTTTTTAACTCAGTATACATTTTAAAACAAGACACACCCCCCTCCTGGGATTTGGCAACCATAATCATCCTTCTCAAACCTAACAAAAACCCCAGAGTATGTGAAACATACAGGCCGATATCACTGCTCAACAGTGATTATAAATTATACACACAGATTTTGAATAAAAGGTTGGAGTGAATGGTCGGCTCAATCATCCATAATGACCAGAAGGGATTCATGAAGAGGAGGCATTTAGAGGATTTGACCCATGAGTTAATTGGCGCAGTAGATCTTGCCATAGAATTTGAAAGTCCCTTGTCCACAATAACTTGTGACGCTGCGAAAGCTTTTGACAGGGTCAGCTGGCCCTTTCTCAATGAAGTAATCCAGCGTTTTAATATGGGGGAAGTATTCGGGTCAGCAATTAAGGCACTGTATAGAAATCCTATGGCCCGGATATTAGTAAATGGAACCCTTTCTGAAAAAGTACAAATAAGAAGAGGGTCCAGACAAGGCTGTCCACTCTCCCCCCTTTTATTTAATCTATACATTGAGCCACTGGCCATCATGTTAAGAGCATGTAATAACATTCATCCATTTACATGCAATGATTGGGAAAAAAGATAGGGCTTTATGCCGATGATTTAATGATTTTTACAACCCACCTAGACCCAGTAATATCTGTTATTTGGGAAATTTTAGACAACTTTGGTAAATTATCAGCATACGCTGTAAACCCTTCAAAAACAGAGATCATGCAGTGGAATACTAGTTCCCAGAGCGAGCTCATTAAAAAGAAGATTAGATATTTAGGGATCGAAGTGGTTCAAAATCTGGAAACTCTAGCAAAGGTGAACTTTGATTCAGTCTCATCAAAAGTCAAGAAACAACTGCAGCAGTGGGATTCTTTACCTTTATCTTTCTTGGGAAAGTCAAATTTATTAAAAATGTCTATTTTACCCAAATATACATTTATTTTTAATACAATTCCACTGGAATTCAAGAAGGACTGGATTAAAAGAGTACAAGGAGCCTTCTCCAGCTTCATCTGGGGGAAAAAAAGGCACAGAATCGCATGGAAGAAATGTAGGGAAAAGAAGGAAAATGGGGGTATAGCGAGCCCAGATCTCTTACAATATCAGAGAGCCTTTCATTTGAAAATTTTTAGACAGCTATTAAAGAATTCCAATAATATCACCCCTATGTTTCGTGCCTTGACGTACGGCCCACCAGATGTATCCAACCACTTTCTCTATAAATTCGGAGAACCCAAATAAAAAAAAAAATCTGACTAAAGTCTCTCCAATGGGCCTGTAAATTGTGGTATCAAATTAGGAAGATACTACAGATTCCATATTACAGCCACTACGCCAATATGGAGATCGCCAGGAACTCCCGCATGTCTGCAAGACTCTTTAGCTACCCCGATAAGGGAAAAGGGAATTTGTAGATGGGGTCAGTTGCTGGAAGGTACTAAGTTAAAATCCTGGCAAGACTTTCAGGAGATCACAGAAGGCGCCGTCTCTCATTTCAAATACTGTCAGTTACTAAGCTGGGCAAAGACTCTGAGACAGGGGGAGAAACAAAATACATTTTATGAGGCAAAAATAGCATTGCGGCCTGGATTACAGAAAGAGGTCTCGGTATGGTACTGGTTATTGGTACAATCATCAGAAGACCCTAGTACATGGCAGACGGAGATGTGGAGGAGGGAACTACCGGAGTATGATCTAGAAGCACTATGGCAAGTATCTACATCTCTTTTGTGGTATTGTGTGAAATCTGCGCCTTTAAAGAAAAAACACCTTTTACTATCCACAAGGCCTACTGGACGCCTCGAAGATTGGCAAAGATGGGCCTGCAAACGGTGAGGAAGTGCCAAAAGTGCGGAGAACCCAACGTAGATGAAACGCATATGTTCCGGTGGTGTCCCTCCATCCAATCGTTTTGGCAGAAAGTGGGTAAAATCTTGTCAGATATGGCGGGCCAAGAAGTAAAGGTGAGTCTGGCATTGGTAGTATTTGGGGTGATACCGGAAGAAGAATCTATTGGTAACATACTTAAACCTCATAAGGCCCTTATTTTTATTCTAATCTTACTAGCCCGTAGAGATTTGTGTATTAAGTGGATCTTACCTATTGCACCTTTAGAATCTGAATGGATAAATTCGATCCACAGAATAGCCAAAATGGATAGAGCAACACGTTCTAATAAGAGGACAAAGTGCTGGAGTATATGGGATAACTGGGTGGAGAATATTTGCCTTTTGTAGTAACTAAATCTCTCTTCCTTTTCATATCTTCACCAATTCCTCATGGGAACCATTTTTATTTTAAACCAACTTTTCAAATCCTACTGGAGAAGCTTTGGTACCCTGTTATATAAAAAATATAATATAAAAGTATATCTTTATTTATTTTTCTAATTGAAACAACGACCACCATTAATCCTATGATTAAGTATCAGTAAATACAGGATGTTCTCAAACATCTAGGAGATTCATCAAGATGGATTGGTGAACCTAGAAAGAGAATACAAGTAGAAACCTGTAATTAAGGAGAAAAGAGTAAGCCGACCTCGAAGAGAAGGATCCCGCGATGGTTACCATCCCCTCCTAAGTGGAGAGAGCGGGTACCACTTTGTTTGGATGGTATGAGACTAAGTCGGAAATCTCTTCTTTCTCCAGTTTCATACTGATCAAACATATGAGGACAAAAAAAAAAGAGAATTGCATAAAGAAGCAAGAGAAGTGCAGTAAGAGGCAAGAGAAGAGCAGAAGGAGTAAGAAATGTACAGAAAGAGGCAAGAGAAGTGCAGAAAGACACAAGAGAAGTGCACAAAGAGGCAAGAGAAGTACAGAAAGAAGCAAGAGAGGTACAGAAATAGCAGAGAAGTGCAGAAAAAGGCAAGAGAAGTGCAGAAAGAAGAAAGAGAAGTGCAGAAAGAGGCAAGAGAAGTGCAGAAAAAAGCAAGAGAGGTGCTGAAAGAAGCAAGAGAAGTACAGAAAGAGGCAAGAGAAGTACAGAAAGAAGCAAGAGGGGCGCAGAAAGAGGCAAGTGAAGTACAGAAAGAGGCAAGAGAGGTACATAAAGAGGCAAGAGAGGTACATAAAGAGGCAAGAGAAGTGCAGAAAGAGGGAAGAGAAGCACAAGAAGAGGCAAGAGAATTACAGAAAGAGGCAAGAGAGATGCAGAAAGAAGCAAAAGAAGTGCAGAAAGAGGCAAGAGAAGAGCAGAAAGAAGATAGAAAAGTGAAGAAAGAGGCAAGAGAGGGGCCGAAAGAGGTAAGAGAGGTGCAGAAAGAGGCAAGAGATGCACACAAAAAGGTAGGAGAAGTGCAGAAAGAAGCAAGAGAAGTATAGAAAGAGGCAAGAGAGGTGAAGAAGGAGGCAAGTGAGGTACAGAAAGAGGCAAGAGAGATACAGAAAGAGGCAAGAAAAGTGCAGAAAAAGGGAAGAGAAGCACAAGAAGAGGCAAGAGATTTGCAGAAAGAGGCAAGAGATGTGCAGAAAGAAGCAAAAGAAGTGCAGAAAGAAGCAAGAGAAGCACAGAAAGAAGCAAGAGAAGTGAAGAAAGAGGCAAGAGAGGTACAGAAAGAGGGAAGTGAGGTGCAGAAAGAAGAGAGTGAGGTACAGAAAGAGGCAAGAGAAGTACAGAAAGAGGCAAGAGAGGCACAGAAAGAGGCAAGAGAAGTACAGAAAGAGGCAAGAGAAGCTCAGAAAAAAACAAGAGAGGTGCAGAAAGAGTAAGAAATGTACAGAAAGAGGCAAGAGTAGTGTAGAAAGAATCAAGAGAAGTGCAGAAAGAGGCAAGAGAAGTACAGAAACAAGAGAGTGAGGTGCAGAAAGAGCAAGTGAAGTGTGGAAAGAAGCAAGATAAGTGCAGAAAGAGGCAAGAGAACTGCTGAAAGAAGGAAGAGAAGTGCAGAAAGAGACAATAGAAGTGCAGAAAGAGGCAAGAGAAATACAGAAAGAGGCAAGAGATTTGCAGAAAAAAATAAGAGAGGTGCACAAAGAGTAAGAAATGTACAGAAAGAGGTAAGAGAAGTGCAGAAAGAGGCAAGAGAAGTACAGAAAGAGGCAAGAGATGCTCACAAAAAGGCAAGAGAGGTGCAGAAAGAAGAGAGTGAGGTGCAGAAAGAGGGAAGAGAGGTACAGAAAGAGGCAAGTGAGGTGCAGAAAAGGCAAGAAAGAAGGGCAGAAAGAGGCAAGAGAAGTGCAGAAACAAGAGAGTGAGGTGCAGAAAGAGGCAAGTGAAGTGCAGAAAGTAGCAAGAGAGGCACAGAAAGAGGGAAGGGAAGAGCAGAAAGAGGCAAGAGGATGCAGAAAGAAGCAAATGAAGTGCAGAAAGAGGCAAGAGAAGAGCAGAAAGAGTAATAAATGTGCAGAAAGAGGAAAGAGAAGTACAGAAAGACGCAAGAGAAGTGCACAAAGAGGCAAGAGAAGTGCACAAAGAAGCAAGAGAGGTACAGAAAGAAGCAAGAGAGGTGCAGAAAGAGAAGAGAGGTATAAAAAAGGCAAGAGAGGTACTGAAAGAGGAATAAAGGTACAGAAAGAAGCAAGAGAAGTACAGAAAGAGGCAATAGAAGGGCAGAAAGAAGCAAGAGAAGTGCAGAAAGAGTCAAGAGAAATGCAGAAAGAAGAAAGAGAAGTACAGAAAGAGGCAAGAGAAGTGCAGAAAGAAGCAAGAGAGGTGCTGAAAGAAGCAAGAGTGGTGCAGAAAGAGATAGAAAGGTATAGAAAGAAGCAAGAGCGGCACCGAAAGAGTAAGAAAGTTGCAGAAAGGAGCAAGAGAAGTACAGAAAGAGGCAAGAGAAGTACAGAAAGAGGCAAGAGAAGTGTGGAAAGAGGCAAGAGAAGTGCTGAAAGACGCAAGAGTTGCGCACAAAAAGGTAAGAGAAGTGCAGAAAGAAGCAAGAGAAGTACAGAAAGAGGCAAGAGAGGTAAAGAAAGAGGCAAAGTGAGGTACAGAAAGAGGCAAGAGAGATAAAGGAAGAGGCAAGAAAAGTGCAGAAAGAGGGAAGAGAAGCACAAGAAGAGGCAAGAGAATTGCAGAAAGAGGCAAGAGAGGTGCAGAAGGAAGCCAGAGAAGTGCAGAAAGAAGCAAGATAAGTGCAGAAAGAAGCAAGAGAAGTGAAGAAAGAGGCAAGAGAGGTACAGACAGAGGCAAGAGAGGTTCAGAAAGAAGAGAGTGAGGTACAGAAAGAGGCAAGAGAAGTACAGAGAGAGGCAAGAGAGGCACAGAAAGAGGCAAGAGAAGTACAGAAAGAGGCAAGAGAAGTACAGAAAGAGGCAAGAGAAGTTCAGAAAAAAACAGGAGAGGTGCAGAAAGAGTAAGAAATGTACAGAAAGAGGCAAGAGAAGTGTAGAAAGTATCAAGAGAAGTGCAGAAAGAGGCAAGAGAAGTACAGAAACAAGAGAGTGAGGTGCAGAAAGAGGCAAGTGAAGTGCAGAAAGAAGCAAGATAAGTGCAGAAAGAGGCAAGAGAAGCACTGAAAGAAGGAAGAGAAGTGCAGAAAGAGACAATAGAAGTGCAGAAAGAGGCAAGAGAAGTACAGAAAGAGGCAAGAGATTTGCAGAAAAAAATAAGAGAGGTACACAAAGAGTAAGAAATGTACAGAAAGAGGCAAGAGAAGTGCAGAAAGAGGCAAGAGATGCTCACAAAAAGGCAAGAGAGGTGCAGAAAGAAGAGAGTGAGGTGCAGAAAGAGGAAGAGAGGTACAGTAAGAGGCAAGAGAGGTACAGAGAGAAGAGAGTGAGATACAGAAAGAGGCAAGAGAAGTACAGAAAGAGGCACGAGAGGTACAGAAAGAGGCAAGAGACATACAGAAAGAGGCAAGTGAGGTGCAGAAAAGGCAAGAGAAGGGCAGAAAGAGGCAAGAGAAGTGCAGAAACAAGAGAGTGAGGTGCAGAAAGAGGTAAGTGAAGTGCAGAAAGAAGCAAGATAAGTGCAGAAAGAGGGAAGAGAAGTGCAGAAAAAAGCAAGAGAGGTGCTGAAAGAAGCAAGAGAAGTACAGAAAGAGGCAAGAGAAGTACAGAAAGAAGCAAGAGGGGTGCAGAAAGAGGCAAGTGAAGTACAGAAAGAGGCAAGAGAGGTACATAAAGAGGCAAGAGAGGTACATAAAGAGGCAAGAGAAGTGCAGAAAGAGGGAAGAGAAGCACAAGAAGAGGCAAGAGAATTACAGAAAGAGGCAAGAGAGATGCAGAAAGAAGCAAAAGAAGTGCAGAAAGAGGCAAGAGAAGAGCAGAAAGAAGATAGAAAAGTGAAGAAAGAGAGCAAGAGAGGGGCCAGAAGAGGTAAGAGAGGTGCAGAAAGAGGCAAGAGATGCACACAAAAGGTAGGAGAAGTGCAGAAAGAAGCAAGAGAAGTATAGAAAGAGGCAAGAGAGGTGAAGAAGGAGGCAAGTGAGGTACAGAAAGAGGCAAGAGAGATACAGAAAGAGGCAAGAAAAGTGCAGAAAAAGGGAAGAGAAGCACAAGAAGAGGCAAGAGAATTGCAGAAAGAGGCAAGAGATGTGCAGAAAGAAGCAAAAGAAGTGCAGAAAGAAGCAAGAGAAGCACAGAAAGAAGCAAGAGAAGTGCAAGAAAGAGGCAAGAGAGGTACAGAAAGAAGGAAGTGAGGTGCAGAAAGAAGAGAGTGAGGTACAGAAAGAGGCAAGAGAAGTACAGAAAGAGGCAAGAGAGGCACAGAAAGAGGCAAGAGAAGTACAGAAAGAGGCAAGAGAAGCTCAGAAAGAAACAAGAGAAGTGCAGAAAGAGTAAGAAATGTACAGAAAGAGGCAAGAGTAGTGTAGAAAGAATCAAGAGAAGTGCAGAAAGAGGCAAGAGAAGTACAGAAACAAGAGAGTGAGGTGCAGAAAGAGCAAGTGAAGTGTGGAAAGAAGCAAGATAAGTACAGAAAGAGGCAAGAGAACTGCTGAAAGAAGGAAGAGAAGTGCAGAAAGAGACAATAGAAGTGCAGAAAGAGGCAAGAAAAATACCGAAAGAGGCAAGAGATTTGCAGAAAAAAATAAGAGAGGTGCACAAAGAGTAAGAAATGTACAGAAAGAGGTAAGAGAAGTGCAGAAAGAGGCAAGAGAAGTACAGAAAGAGGCAAGAGATGCTCACAAAAAGGCAAGAGAGGTGCAGAAAGAAGAGAGTGAGGTGCAGAAAGAGGGAAGAGAGGTACAGAAAGAAGCAAGTGAGGTGCAGAAAAGGCAAGAGAAGGGCAGAAAGAGGCAAGAGAAGTGCAGAAACAAGAGAGTGAGGTGCAGAAAGAGGCAAGTGAAGTGCAGAAAGTAGCAAGAGAGGCACAGAAAGAGGGAAGGGAAGAGCAGAAAGAGGCAAGAGAGATGCAGAAAGAAGCAAATGAAGTGCAGAAAGAGGCAAGAGAAGAGCAGAAAGAGTAATAAATGTGCAGAAAGAGGAAAGAGAAGTACAGAAAGACGCAAGAGAAGTGCACAAAGAGGCAAGAGAAGTGCACAAAGAAGCAAGAGAGGTACAGAAAGAAGCAAGAGAGGTGCAGAAAGGAAGAGAGGTATAAAAAAGGCAAGAGAGGTACTGAAAGAGGAATAAAGGTACAGAAAGAAGCAAGAGAAGTACAGAAAGAGGCAATAGAAGGGCAGAAAGAAGCAAGAGAAGTGCAGAAAGAGTCAAGAGAAATGCAGAAAGAAGAAAGAGAAGTACAGAAAGAGGCAAGAGAGATAAAGGAAGAGGCAAGAAAAGTGCAGAAAGAGGGAAGAGAAGCACAAGAAGAGGCAAGAGAATTGCAGAAAGAGGCAAGAGAGGTGCAGAAGGAAGCCAGAGAAGTGCAGAAAGAAGCAAGAGAAGTGCAGAAAGAAGCAAGAGAAGTGAAGAAAGAGGCAAGAGAGGTACAGACAGAGGCAAGAGAGGTTCAGAAAGAAGAGAGTGAGGTACAGAAAGAGGCAAGAGAAGTACAGAGAGAGGCAAGAGAGGCACAGAAAGAGGCAAGAGAAGTACAGAAAGAGGCAAGAGAAGTACAGAAAGAGGCAAGAGAAGTTCAGAAAAAACAGGAGAGGTGCAGAAAGAGTAAGAAATGTACAGAAAGAGGCAAGAGAAGTGTAGAAAGTATCAAGAGAAGTGCAGAAAGAGGCAAGAGAAGTACAGAAACAAGAGAGTGAGGTGCAGAAAGAGGCAAGTGAAGTGCAGAAAGAAGCAAGATAAGTGCAGAAAGAGGCAAGAGAAGCACTGAAAGAAGGAAGAGAAGTGCAGAAAGAGACAATAGAAGTGCAGAAAGAGGCAAGAGAAGTACAGAAAGAGGCAAGAGATTTGCAGAAAAAAATAAGAGAGGTACACAAAGAGTAAGAAATGTACAGAAAGAGGCAAGAGAAGTGCAGAAAGAGGCAAGAGATGCTCACAAAAAGGCAAGAGAGGTGCAGAAAGAAGAGAGTGAGGTGCAGAAAGAGGGAAGAGAGGTACAGTAAGAGGCAAGAGAGGTACAGAGAGAAGAGAGTGAGATACAGAAAGAGGCAAGAGAAGTACAGAAAGAGGCACGAGAGGTACAGAAAGAGGCAAGAGACATACAGAAAGAGGCAAGTGAGGTGCAGAAAAGGCAAGAGAAGGGCAGAAAGAGGCAAGAGAAGTGCAGAAACAAGAGAGTGAGGTGCAGAAAGAGGTAAGTGAAGTGCAGAAAGAAGCAAGACAAGCGCAGAAAGAGGCAAGAGAAGCACAGAAAGAAGGAAGAGAAGTACAGAAAGTGACAATAGAAGTGCAGAAAGAGGAAAGAGAAATGCATAAAGAGGCAAGATAGGTGCAGAAAGAAGCAAGAAAAGTGCAGAAAGGAGCAAGAGAAGTGCAGAACAAAACAATAGAGGTGCAGAAAGAGTAAGAAATGTGCAGAAAGAGGCAAGAGAATTGCAGAAAGAGGTAAGAGATGGCACAAAAAGGCAAGAGAAGTACAGAAAGAATCAAGAGAAGTGCAGAAAGAGGCAAGAGAGGTGCAGAAAAAGGCAAGAGAGGTGCAGAAAGAAGCAAGAGAGGTACAGAATGTGGCAAGAGAAGCATAAAAAGAGGCAAGTGAGATGCAGAAAGAAGCAACAGAAGTGCAGAAAGAGGCAAGAGAAGTGCAGAAAGAAGCAATAGAAGTGCAGAAAGAGGCAAGAGAAGTGCATAAAGGTGGTCGAGGCTTGGGGGAACATGGCGGCCGTGAGCTAGTCTCGGTCGCGAGCTCTCAAATCCTGATGGGCAGAAGTAGTACGAGCAGCACTCTGTGTGCCCATTAAAGCGGGATTACCTCCTCGTAATCGCCTTTGATCCGTTTGAGTCCCTGAAGGTTATTCCATTTCTTCTTGTTTCGTGTCAAATTTCACGTTGCGGTTTCCGACGGTCGGCGGTCCTGGCTGTTTGTGGAGCTGCAGAGCACTGGGAGGAGTTTGGGCGGAGGCTGCGGCGCGGCTCAGCTGGAGCTGCCGCGGCAAGAATCGGCTTCCCGCGGGGAGTTTTGTTTTCGCTCTGCAGGCCCGTAAGCCCCGGTAATGCTATGGATATTGTTTCACGACGGCAGGATGAAGCCAGGAAGTTCCTACATATGAAGGCAGTAAGGAGGGGGGGGAAGAACCACAGGAAGGGTGTGGGGGACTGGAGGAAAACTCTGACTTCAAAGTAATCCCATGTGCAGTTAAAGGAAAAAAGGGAAACAGAACCGTCTTAATAGACCTGAGGAAGAAATAAATAGATACACTTTACGGAATAGAGGGGTTTGGGGGAAAGAGGAACTGGAGTGCTCTTCACTCAAAAAATCACATTCTAAGGGCCAAATAACTGCCTCATTTTCTCTTAATCAGCCAGATCAACCAAAACAGGCAGCTTTGTGCGTAAATCAACCGAAAGTGGTAAAATTGAGTAAAAATACGGTAGAAGTTACTAATCCCCAGTCAAGTATAAAGAAACAATTAAGGAAGAAATCAGGAAAAATAAAGGTGACTCCTTCACTCCGCTCATACTTTAAAGTAAAAGCACAGGCCTCAACAGTCACGGCAGAGACCTGTACAGCACTCGTGGAACCCCAGTTGGAGATTCTTAATTTAAAAGGTAGGATGGCATCTGATCCTGCTCCTGGCTTTAAGGAAGCTCCTTCAAAACAGGTCTTATTAAAAAACAGATATGACTCTCTGCTAAGCATTGAAGAAGATATCACTTCCTCTGCAGCAGAAAACACCGACAATCATAACCCTTTAATTGTCTCTGAGCAACTGATGGTCATGGCTAATTTCTCACCAGCTAGTAAGGAGTCAAATTGAGCGGAGCTCGAAAACACAATGGCGGTAATGCTAACAGAGCTGAGAGAGAGGTTCGCAACATCCGAGCTCAATCAGCAGAAAATTCAAGGGTACTGTGAGACTATGGAGGAAAAAATCAACAGTCTAGTAGACAGGGTGGGGGCGATGGAAACGATACAAAATGAGATATCAAACAAGGTGGCCACAAACCAAGAGGAGATTCTGAAACTTAAGAAAAATGAAAGAGATCTTAGAGATAAGCTAGAATCTCTAGAAAATAACGCTAGAAGAAATAATGTCAGAATTTTAAATGTTCCTGAGGGAAAGGAAGGAGGAGATATCAAGACTTTCGTGATTACTCTTCTAAAAGACTATAATTCGAACTTAGATTCTGACATTATAGAACAGGATGTGCAGAGAGTCCACCGTGATCCTTTTGTGGCACGCCCTGGAAGGAAAACAGCGAGAAGGATTTTAGTGAACTTTAAAACATATACACTAAAAGAAACCATTCTAGCTGCAGCTTTGAAAGCAGGAACTTACAAGAAGGATGACTGGTCCTTTCGTATCCGATCAGATGTCTCACGAGAAACCTTAGACAGGCAGTGGGAACTAGGGAAACACATTCAAGATCTAAGAGATTTAGGTGCCACGGCAAATATACGTTTCCCTGCCACATTAAAGGTTATGAGGAATAACAAAATGCACACCTTTAGAGACCCAGACGATGTAAAAACCTTTATTGAGCAGATTAGGGCACAATCATTATAGTAGAAAATAGTCTGCCCATCAAGGGGTGAGAGAGCTCATAGGAGGTGTTAATATACCTCGTATTAACAGGGAGGGTTCCCTGGGGAGGGAGGGGTGGGTCACTAGTAAAAATGAAGAGATTTATGCAAGACACACTGGGTGGGGGAGCAATTGGGAGAAATTTTAAAGAAATCTGTCCTACAATGTTTGCTCCAGTTGATTTGGTCCTTTTTTTGTTTTTTTGTTGTCTTTACGTATAAGGGTTACCAGTGGTTAAGGAGAGTTGTTTATTATATGCTATTGTTAAGATATAGCAAAATGGTCTTTTTATATAAAATATGGCAGGTCTAGACAATACTAACTCTTTAAGGGTTCTATCGTGGAATGTGAATGGCCTGAGAGTGATTCCAAGGAGGAATAAGATTTTGGAATATCTGAAGCTGAGGGAGGCCGATGTCATATTTATTCAAGAATCTCATCTGTTAAAAGAGGAATGGCTTGATATCCTTAAATCTCAAACTTGGGTAGAGCACTGTAGTTGTACACCCCAAACAGTCACAGTTAAGGGGGTGGCTATAATATTTAGAAAATCAGCTCAAGCTACAATTGCAGAAGTTAAGGTCGACCCTCAAGGCAGGTGGGTGATAGTTAGGGCAAGAGTTCAGGGCACATGGTTAATTTTTGTATCATATTATGGTCCTAACTTGGATGACCCTCTCCCTCTTCGTACATTAATGCTTCATTTACTTGAATACAATGATACAATTATTATGGGAGGTGACTTTAATGTCATTCTTGATTTAGATAAAGATACTAGTTCAAAAACACTTATTGCTGCTACCTCAAAAATGAGAACTGCCCTGAAATCTATAATGCAGGACCTTGGCCTAGTAGACATTTGGAGCCTAAAAGGCTCAAGAGGGGGGGGAGTATCGGGGAATTCTATAGGGGATTTTACATTTCACAATAAAAAGCATGGGCATCGATCCAGGATTGACTTTTTCCTGACGTCTAGTACTATTAGCAATTCTGTCAAGACGACTGCCCATATACCGGAACATTTATCAGACCACTCGGCTATTTATATACACTTTAAGTTTGTCGGTAAAACTCCAGAGCGGCGCTGGACACTAAACCGATCTCTCCTTCTTGAATCTTCAATAGTCGAGAACGTGAAAAAACAGACAGAAGAGTTTTTTCTTTTTAACCTCGATACGGCTCCCATAAACAAGGTTTGGGATACGTATAAAGCATATCTTAGAGGTATCCTAATCAGCGCAAAATGCTTTGGAAAACAAGAAAAGGAAAATGGAACTCTCCTCTCTAGAAGAACAGATAAAAGATATTCAAGGAAAGCTGGCCCAAGCCCTAAATGTTAACATAAAACCTCTAATAGAAGCAGATCTAGCCAAGGCTAAGATAAAGTTAGCAGATTATTTTGAACTCAGGGTGAAAAAGAGATGGGAAGCGAGTAGACTCGCTAATTATGAATATGGGGAGGGCAGTGGCAAGTTATTGGCCTGAAAGGCCAAAACAGATCAAACCAGGAATAATATTAAGGACCTGAAAACTCAAGTCACAGGTGAGGTTATCACTGAGGACAGAGCCATTGAACAGGAATTTGTTCGGTTCTTTCGGGAAATTTATACAGAAGATTTAGCCCAAAACAATGAACAGATAGCTGCTTTTTTCAGCGATATAGATCTCCCGCAGTTAAGTAATGAAAATAGAGAGATACTATCGGCCCGTATAACATTGGTAGAAGTCCAGAACTCAATTAAGAACCTGAAAAAGGGAAAGGCTGCGGGCCCTGATGCTATCCCTAATGAATTGTATAGTTTGCTGAGGGAAGAATTAGCCCCGATATTGCTTAATCTTTTTAACTCAGTATACATTTTAAAACAAGACACACCCCCTCCTGGGATTTGGCAACCATAGTCATCCTTCTCAAACCTAACAAAAACCCCAGAGTATGTGAATCATACAGGCCGATATCACTGCTCAACAGTGATTATAAATTATACACACAGATTTTGAATAAAAGGTTGGAGTGAATGGTCGGCTCAATCATCCATAATGACCAGAAGGGATTCATGAAGAGGAGGCATTTAGAGGATTTGACCCATGAGTTAATTGGCGCAGTAGATCTTGCCATAGAATTTGAAAGTCCCTTGTCCATAATAACTTGTGACGCTGCGAAAGCTTTTGACAGGGTCAGCTGGCCCTTTCTCAATGAAGTAATCCAGCGTTTTAATATGGGGGAAGTATTCGGGTCAGCAATTAAGGCACTGTATAGAAATCCTATGGCCCGGATATTAGTAAATGGAACCCTTTCTGAAAAAGTACAAATAAGAAGAGGGTCCAGACAAGGCTGTCCACTCTCCCCCTTTTATTTAATCTATACATTGAGCCACTGCCCATCATGTTAAGAGCATGTAATAACATTCATCCATTTACATGCAATGATTGGGAAAAAAGATAGGGCTTTATGCCGATGATTTAATGATTTTTACAACCCACCTAGACCCAGTAATATCTGTTATTTGGGAAATTTTAGACAACTTTGGTAAATTATCAGGATACGCTGTAAACCCTTCAAAAACAGAGATCATGCAGTGGAATACTAGTTCCCAGAGCGAGCTCATTAAAAAGAAGATTAGATATTTAGGGATCGAAGTGGTTCAAAATCTGGAAACTCTAGCAAAGGTGAACTTTGATTCAGTCTCATCAAAAGTCAAGAAACAACTGCAGCAGTGGGATTCTTTACCTTTATCTTTCTTGGGAAAGTCAAATTTATTAAAAATGTCTATTTTACCCAAATATACATTTATTTTTAATACAATTCCACTGGAATTCAAGAAGGACTGGATTAAAAGAGTACAAGGAGCCTTCTACAGCTTCATCTGGGGGAAAAAAGGCCCAGAATCGCATGGAAGAAATGTAGGGAAAAGAAGGAAAATGGGGGTATAGCGAGCCCAGATCTCTTACAATATCAGAGAGCCTTTCATTTGAAAATTTTTAGACAGCTATTAAAGGATTCCAATAATATCACCCCTATGTTTCGTGCCTTGACGTACGGCCCACCAGACGTATCCAACCACTTTCTCTATAAATTCGGAGAACCCAAATTTTTAAAAAAATCTGACTAAAGTCTCTCCAATGGGCCTGTAAATTGTGGTATCAAATTAGGAAGATACTACAGATTCCATATTACAGCCACTACGCCAATATGGAGATCGCCAGGAACTCCCGCATGTCTGCAAGACTCTTTAGCTACCCCGATAAGGAAAAGGGAATTTGTAGATGGGGTCAGTTGCTGGAAGGTACTAAGTTAAAATCCTGGCAAGACTTTCAGGAGATCACAGAAGGCGCCGTCTCTCGTTTCAAATACTGTCAGTTACTAAGCTGGGCAAAGACTCTGAGACAGGGGGAGAAACAAAATACATTTTATGAGGCAAAAATAGCATTGCGGCCTGGATTACAGAAAGAGGCCTCGGTATGGTACTGGTTATTGGTACAATCATCAGAAGACCCTAGTACATGGCAGACGGAGACGTGGGAGGAGGGAACTACCGGAGTATGATCTAGAAGCACTATGGCAAGTATCTACATCTCTTTTGTGGTATTGTGTGAAATCCGCGCCTTTAAAGAAAAAACACCTTTTTACTATCCACAAGGCCTACTGGACGCCTCGAAGATTGGCAAAGATGGGCCTGCAAACGGTGAGGAAGTGCCAAAAGGGCGGAGAACCCAACGTAGATGAAACGCATATGTTCCGGTGGTGTCCCTCCATCCAATCGTTTTGGCAGAAAGTGGGTAAAATCTTGTCAGATATGGCGGGCCAAGAAGTAAAGGTGAGTCTGGCATTGGTAGTATTTGGGGTGATACCGGAAGAAGAATCTATTGGTAACATACTTAAACCTCATAAGGCCCTTATCTTTATTCTAATCTTACTAGCCCGTAGAGAATTGTGTATTAAGTGGTCTTACCTATTGCACCTTTAGAATCTGAATGGATAAATTCGATCCACAGAATAGCCAAAATGGATAGAGCAACACGTTCTAATAAGAGGACAAAGTGCTGGAGT
The DNA here is from genome assembly GCA_963921515.1 of Calotriton arnoldi. NCBI lineage: Eukaryota > Metazoa > Chordata > Amphibia > Caudata > Salamandridae > Calotriton > Calotriton arnoldi. The sequence goes on along the minus strand of CAWUFW010002393.1, from coordinate 371,795 downwards.
ATATGGGATAACTGGGTGGAGAATATTTGCCTTTGTAGTAACTAAATCTCTCTTCCTTTTCATATCTTCACCAATTCCTCATGGGAACCATTTTTATTTTAAACCAACTTCTCAAATCCTACTGGAGAAGCTTTGGTACCCTGTTATATAAAAAATATAATATAAAAAGTATATCTTTATTTATTTTTCTAATTGAAACAACGACCACCATTAATCCTATGATTAAGTATCAGTAAATACAGGATGTTCTCAAACATCTAGGAGATTCATCAAGATGGATTGGTGAACCTAGAAAGAGAATACAAGTAGAAACCTGTAATTAAGGAGAAAAGAGTAAGCCGACCTCGAAGAGAAGGATCCCGCGATGGTTACCATCCCCTCCTAAGTGGAGAGAGCGGGTACCACTTTGTTTGGATGGTATGAGACTAAGTCGGAAATCTCTTCTTTCTCCAGTTTCATACTGATCAAACATATGAGGACAAAAAAAAGAGAATTGCATAAAGAAGCAAGAGAAGTGCAGTAAGAGGCAAGAGAAGAGCAGAAAGAGTAAGAAATGTACAGAAAGAGGCAAGAGAAGTGCAGAAAGACACAAGAGAAGTGCACAAAGAGGCAAGAGAAGTACAGAAAGAAGCAAGAGAGGTACAGAAATAGCAGAGAAGTGCAGAAAAGGCAAGAGAAGTGCAGAAAGAAGAAAGAGAAGTGCAGAAAGAGGCAAGAGAAGTGCAGAAAAAAGCAAGAGAGGTGCTGAAAGAAGCAAGAGAAGTACAGAAAGAGGCAAGAGAAGTACAGAAAGAAGCAAGAGGGGCGCAGAAAGAGGCAAGTGAAGTACAGAAAGAGGCAAGAGAGGTACATAAAGAGGCAAGAGAGGTACATAAAGAGGCAAGAGAAGTGCAGAAAGAGGGAAGAGAAGCACAAGAAGAGGCAAGAGAATTACAGAAAGAGGCAAGAGAGGTGCAGAAAGAAGCAAGAGAAGTGCAGAAAGAAGCAAGAGAAGAGCAGAAAGAAGATAGAAAAGTGAAGAAAGAGGCAAGAGAGGGGCCGAAAGAGGTAAGAGAGGTGCAGAAAGAGGCAAGAGAGGTGCAGAAAGAAGCAAGAGAGGTACAGAATGAGCAAGGGAGCACAAAAAGAGGCAAGAGAAGTGCAGAAAGAGGCAAGAGAGGTGCAGAAAGAAGCAAGAGAAGCACAGAAAGAGGCAAGAGAAAGTGCAGAAAGAGGCAAGAGAAGTGCAGAAAGAAGCAAGAGAAGCACAGAAAGAGGCAAGAGAGATGCAGAAAGAAGCAAAAGAAGTGCAGAAAGAGGCAAGAGAAGAGCAAAAAGAAGCAAGAGAAGTGCAGAAAGAGGCAAGAGGAGAGCAGAAAGAGTAATAAATGTGCAGAAAGAGGCAAGAGAAGTGCAGAAAGAGGAAAGAGAAGTACAGAAAGACGGAAGAGAAGTGCACAAAGAGGCAAGAGAAGTGCAGAAAGAAGCAAGAGAGCTACAGAAAGAAGCAAGAGAGGTGCTGAAAGAGTAAGAGATGTATAAAAAAAGGTAAGAGAGGTACAGAAAGAGGAATAAAGGTACAGAAAGAAGCAAGAGAAGTACAGAAAGAGGCAATAGAAGGGCAGAAAGAAGCAAGAGAAGTGCAGAAAGAGACAAGAGCAGGGCATAAAGAAGAAAGAGAATTGCAGAAAGAAGCAAGAGAGGTGCTGAAAGAAGCAAGAGAGGTACAGAAAGAGGTAGAAAGGTATAGAAAGAGGCAAGAGCGGTACAGAAAGAGTAAGAAAGGTACAGAAAGGAGCAAGAGAAGTACAGAAAGAGGCGGGAGAAGTGTGGACAGAGGCAAGAGAAGTGCAGAAAGATGCAAGAGATGCACACAAAAGGTAGGAGAAGTGCAGAAAGAAGCAAGAGAAGTATAGAAAGAGGCAAGAGAGGTGAAGAAAGAGGCAAGTGAGGTACAGAAAGAGGCAAGAGAGATACAGAAAGAGGCAAGAAAAGTGCAGAAAAGGGAAGAGAAGCACAAGAAGAGGCAAGAGAATTGCAGAAAGAGGCAAGAGATGTGCAGAAAGAAGCAAAAGAAGTGCAGAAAGAAGCAAGAGAAGCACAGAAAGAAGCAAGAGAAGTGAAGAAAGAGGCAAGAGAGGTACAGAAAGAGGGAAGTGAGGTGCAGAAAGAAGAGAGTGAGGTACAGAAAGAGGCAAGAGAAGTACAGAAAGAGGCAAGAGAGGCACAGAAAGAGGCAAGAGAAGTACAGAAAGAGGCAAGAGAAGCTCAGAAAAAAACAAGAGAGGTGCAGAAAGAGTAAGAAATGTACAGAAAGAGGCAAGAGTAGTGTAGAAAGAATCAAGAGAAGTGCAGAAAGAGGCAAGAGAAGTACAGAAACAAGAGAGTGAGGTGCAGAAAGAGCAAGTGAAGTGCGGAAAGAAGCAAGATAAGTGCAGAAAGAGGCAAGAGAACTGCTGAAAGAAGGAAGAGAAGTGCAGAAAGAGACAATAGATGTGCAGAAAGAGGGAAGAGAAATACAGAAAGAGGCAAGAGATTTGCAGAAAAAATAAGAGAGGTGCACAAAGAGTAAGAAATGTACAGAAAGAGGTAAGAGAAGTGCAGAAAGAGGCAAGAGAAGTACAGAAAGAGGCAAGAGATGCTCACAAAAAGGCAAGAGAGGTACAGAAAGAAGAGAGTGAGGTGCAGAAAGAGGGAAGAGAGGTACAGAAAGAGGCAAGTGAGGTGCAGAAAAGGCAAGAGAAGGGCAGAAAGAGGCAAGAGAAGTGCAGAAACAAGAGAGTGAGGTGCAGAAAGAGGCAAGTGAAGTGCAGAAAGTAGCAAGAGAGGCACAGAAAGAGGGAAGGGAAGAGCAGAAAGAGGCAAGAGAGATGCAGAAAGAAGCAAATGAAGTGCAGAAAGAGGCAAGAGAAGAGCAGAAAGAGTAATAAATGTGCAGAAAGAGGAAAGAGAAGTACAGAAAGACGCAAGAGAAGTGCACAAAGAGGCAAGAGAAGTGCACAAAGAAGCAAGAGGGTACAGAAAGAAGCAAGAGAGGTGCAGAAAGGAAGAGAGGTATAAAAAGGCAAGAGAGGTACTGAAAGAGGAATAAAGGTACAGAAAGAAGCAAGAGAAGTACAGAAAGAGGCAATAGAAGGGCAGAAAGAAGCAAGAGAAGTGGAGAAAGAGTCAAGAGAAATGCAGAAAGAAGAAAGAGAAGTACAGAAAGAGGCAAGAGAAGTGCATAAAGAAGCAAGAGAGGTGCTGAAAGAAGCAAGAGTGGTGCAAGAAAGAGATAGAAAGGTATAGAAAGAAGCAAGAGCGGCACCGAAAGAGTAAGAAAGTTGCAGAAAGGAGCAAGAGAAGTACAGAAAGAGGCAAGAGAAGTACAGAAAGAGGCAAGAGAAGTGTGGAAAGAGGCAAGAGAAGTGCTGAAAGACGCAAGAGTTGCGCACAAAAAGGTAAGAGAAGTGCAGAAAGAAGCAAGAGAAGTACAGAAAGAGGCAAGAGAGGTAAAGAAAGAGGCAAGTGAGGTACAGAAAGAGGCAAGAGAGATAAAGGAAGAGGCAAGAAAAGTGCAGAAAGAGGGAAGAGAAGCACAAGAAGAGGCAAGAGAATTGCAGAAAGAGGCAAGAGAGGTGCAGAAGGAAGCCAGAGAAGTGCAGAAAGAAGCAAGAGAAGTGCAGAAAGAAGCAAGAGAAGTACAGACAGAGGCAAGAGAGGTGCAGAAAGAAGAGAGTGAGGTACAGAAAGAGGCAAGAGAAGTACAGAAAGAGGCAAGAGAAGTACAGAAAGAGGCAAGAGAAGTTCAGAAAAAAACAGGAGAGGTGCAGAAAGAGTAAGAAATGTACAGAAAGAGGCAAGAGAAGTGTAGAAAGTATCAAGAGAAGTGCAGAAAGAGGCAAGAGAAGTACAGAAACAAGAGAGTGAGGTGCAGAAAGAGGCAAGTGAGGTGCAGAAAGAGGCAAGTGAAGTGCAGAAAGAAGCAAGATAAGTGCAGAAAGAGGCAAGATAAGCACTGAAAGAAGGAAGAGAAGTGCAGAAATAGACAATAGAAGTGCAGAAAGAGGCAAGAGAAGTACAGAAAGAGGCAAGAGATTTGCAGAACAAAATAAGAGAGGTACACAAAGAGTAAGAAATGTACAGAAAGAGGCAAGAGAAGTGCAGAAAGAGGCAAGAGATGCTCACAAAAAGGCAAGAGAGGTGCAGAAAGAAGAGAGTGAGGTGCAGAAAGAGGGAAGAGAGGTACAGTAAGAGGCAAGAGAGGTACAGAGAGAAGAGAGTGAGATACAGAAAGAGGCAAGAGAAGTACAGAAAGAGGCACGAGAGGTACAGAAAGAGGCAAGAGACATACAGAAAGAGGCAAGTGAGGTGCAGAAAAGGCAAGAGAAGGGCAGAAAGAGGCAAGAGAAGTGCAGAAACAAGAGAGTGAGGTGCAGAAAGAGGTAAGTGAAGTGCAGAAAGAAGCAAGACAAGCGCAGAAAGAGGCAAGAGAAGCACAGAAAGAAGGAAGAGAAGTACAGAAAGTGACGATAGAAGTGCAGAAAGAGGCAAGAGGAATGCATAAAGAGGCAAGATAGGTACAGAAAGAAGCAAGAAAAGTGCAGAAATGAGCAAGAGAAGTGCAGAACAAAACAATAGAGGTGCAGAAAGAGTAAGAAATATGCAGAAAGAGGCAAAAGAAGTGCAGAAAGAGGTAAGAGATGGCACAAAAAGGCAAGAGAAGTACAGAAAGAATCAAGAGAAGTGCAGAAAGAGGCAAGAGAGGTGCAGAAAAAGGCAAGAGAGGTGCAGAAAGAAGCAAGAGAGGTACAGAATGTGGCATGAGAAGCATAAAAAGAGGCAAGAGAAGTGCAGAAAGAGGCAAGAGAAGTGCAGAAAGAGGTAAGAGATGGCACAAACAGGCAAGAGAAGTACAGAAAGAATCAAGAGAAGTGCAGAAAGAGGCAAGAGAGGTACAGAAAAAGGCAAGAGAGGTGCAGAAAGAAGCAAGAGAGGTGCAGAAAGAAGCAAGAGAGGTACAGAATGTGGCAAGAGAAGCATAAAAAGAGGCAAGAGAAGCAAAGAAAGAGGCAAGAGAAGTACAGAAAGAAGCAAGAGAAGTGCAGAAAGAAGCAAGAGAAACACAAAAAAGGCAAGAGAAGCGCAGAAAGAGGCAAGAGAGATGCAGAAAGAAGCAACAGAAGTGCAGAAAGAGACAAGAGAAGTGTAGAAAGAACCAATAGAAGTGCAAGAAAGAGGCAAGAGAAGTGCATAAAGAAGCAAGAAAAGTACAGTATGAGGCAAGAGAAGAGCAGAAAGAGTAAGAAATGTACAGAAAGAGGCAAGAGAATTGCAGAAAGACACAAGAGAAGTACACAAAGAGGCAAGAGAAGTACAGAAAGAAGCAAGAGAGGTACAGAAAGAAGCAATAGAAGTGCAGAAAATAGCAGAGAAGTGCAGAAAGAGGCAAGAGAAGTGCAGAAAGAGGCAAGAGAAGTACAGAAAGAAGAAAGAGAAGTACAGAAAGAGACCAGAGAAGTACAGAAAAAAGCAAGAGAGGTGCTGAAAGAAGCAAGAGAAGTACAGAAAGAGGTAAGAGAAGTACATAAAGAAGCAAGAGAAGTACAGAAAGAGGTAAGAGAGGGGCATAAAGAGGCAAGTGAGGTACAGAAAGAGGCAAGAGAGGTACATAAAGAGGCAAGAGAAGTGCAGAAAGAGGGAAGAGAAGCACCAGAAGAGGCAAGAGAAGAGCAGAAAGAAGATAGAGAAGTGAAGAAAGAGGCAAGAGAGGTGCCGAAAGAGGTAAGAGAGGTGCAGAAAGAGGCAAGAGAGGTGCAGAAAGAAGCAAGAGAGGTACAGAATGAGCAAGGGAAGCACAAAAAGAGGCAACAGAAGTGCAGAAAGAGGCAAGAGAGGTGCAGAAAGAAGCAAGAGAAGCACAGAAAGAGGCAAGAGAAGTACAGAAAGAGGCAAGAGAAGTGCAGAAAGAAGCAAGAGAAGCACAGAAAGAGGCAAGAGAGATGCAGAAAGAAGCAAAAGAAGTGCAGAAAGAGGCAAGAGAAGAGCAAAAAGAAGCAAGAGAAGTGCAGAAAGAGGCAAGAGGAGAGCAGAAAGAGTAATAAATGTGCAGAAAGAGGCAAGAGAAGTGCAGAAAGAGGAAAGAGAAGTACAGAAAGACGCAAGAGAAGTGCACAAAGAGGCAAGAGAAGTGCAGAAAGAAGCAAGAGAGCTACAGAAAGAAGCAAGAGAGGTGCAGAAAGAGGAAGAGATGTATAAAAAATGGCAAGAGAGGTACAGAAAGAGGAATAAAGGTACAGAAAGAAGCAAGAGAAGTACAGAAAGAGGCAATAGAAGGGCAGAAAGAAGCAAGAGAAGTGCATACAGAAGCAAGAGAAGTGCAGAAAGAGACAAGAGCAGTGCAGAAAGAAGAAAGAGAATTGCAGAAAGAGGCAAGAGAAGTGCAGAAAGAAGCAAAAGAGGTGCTGAAAGAAGCAGAGAGGTGCAGAAAGAGGTAGAAAGGTATAGAAAGAGGCAAGAGCGGTACAGAAAGAGTAAGAAAGGTACAGAAAGGAGCAAGAGAAGTACAGAAAGAGGCAAGAGAAGTGTGGACAGGAGGCAAGAGAAGTGCAGAAAGACGCAAGAGATTCACACAAAAAGGTAGGAGAAGTGCAGAAAGAAACAAGAGAAGTATAGAAAGAGGCAAGAGAGGTGAAGAAAGAGGCAAGTGAAGTACAGAAAGAGACAAGAGAGATACAGAAAGAGGCAAGCAAAGTGCAGAAAGAGGGAAGAGAAGCACAAGAAGAGGCAAGAGAATTGCAGAAAGAGGCAAGAGAGGTGCAGAAAGAAGCAAAATAAGTGCAGAAAGAAGCAAGAGAAGTGCAGAAAGAAGCAAGAGAAGTGAAGAAAGAGGCAAGAGAGGTACAGAAAGAGGGAAGTGAGGTGCAGAAAGAAGAGAGTGAGGTACAGAAAGAGGCAAGAGAAGTACAGAAAGAGGCAAGAGAGGCACAGAAAGAGGCAAGAGAAGTACAGAAAGAGGCAAGAGAAGTTCAGACAAAAACAAGAGAGGTGCAGAAAGAGTAAGAAATGTACAGAAAGAGGCAAGAGTAGTGTAGAAAGAATCAAGAGAAGTGCAGAAAGAGGCAAGAGAAGTACAGAAACAAGAGAGTGAGGTGCAGAAAGAGGCAAGTGAAGTGCGGAAAGAAGCAAGATAAGTGCAGAAAGAGGCAAGAGAACCGCTGAAAGAAGGAAGAGAAGTGCAGAAAGAGACAATAGAAGTGCAGAAAGAGGCAAGAGAAGTACAGAAAGAGGCAAGAGATTTGCAGAAAAAATAAGAGAGGTGTACAAAGAGTAAGAAATGTACAGAAAGAGGTAAGAGAAGTGCAGAAAGAGGTAAGAGAAGTACAGAAAGAGGCAAGAGATGCTCACAAAAAGGCAAGAGAGGTGCAGAAAGAAGAGAGTGAGGTGCAGAAAGAGGGAAGAGAGGTACAGAAAGAGGCAAGATAAGTTCAGAAAGAGGCAAGAGAAGTACAGAAAGAGGCAAGAGAGATACAGAAAGAGGCAAGTGAGGTGCAGAAAAGGCAAGAGAAGGGCAGAAAGAGGCATGAGAAGTGCAGAAACAAGAGAGTGAGGTGCAGAAAGAGGCAGGTGAAGTACAGAAAGAAGCAAGATAAGCGCAGAAAGAGGCAAGAGAAGCACAGAAAGAAGGAAGAGAAGTGCAGAAAGTGACAATAGAAGTACAGAAAGAGGCAAGAGAAGTGCAGAAAGAGGCAAGATAGGTGCAGTAAGAAGCAAGAAAAGTGCAGAAAGGAGCAAGAGAAGTGCAGAACAAAACAATAGAGGTGCAGTCTCCTCCTGCTTCAACACCCTCCGCATGCTTCACAAGATCTACAGGTGGATCCCGACAGACACAAGAAGAACAGTCACCCAGGCCCTCGTCAGTAGCAGACTTGACTATGGGAACGCCCTCACGCGGGAGCCCCGGCCAAGCTCATCAAGCGACTGCAACGCATACAAAACGCCTCTGCACGCCTGATCCTCGACGTACCACGCCACAGCCACATCACCCCCACTTGAGGAACCTGCACTGGCTCCCCGTCGACAGGAGGATAACCTTCAAACTCCTCATCCACGCACACAAGGCACTCCACAAAACTGGCCCAGCCTACCTCAACAGACGACTCTTCTTCTACGTCCCCAACTGCCAGCTCCGCTCCGCCGACCTCTCCCTCGCCACCGTCCCTCGCATTCGAAGAACAACCACCGGCGGCAGATCCTTCTCACACCTCGCCGCCAAGACCTGGAACACCCTTCCACTAAGCCTACGACAGACCCAAGACCTGCTGACCTTCAGGAGGCTACTCAAGACCTGGCTGTTCGACCAGTAGCAGCACCCCCCCTTCCCTCTCCCCAGCGCCTTGAGACCCTCGCGGGTAAGTAGTGCGCTCTACAAATTCTGTGATTGATTGATTGATTGATTGAAAGAGTAAGAAATGTGCAGAAAGAGGCAAGAGAAGTGCAGAAAGAGGCAAGAGAAGTGCAGAAAGAGGCAAGTGATGTGCAGAAAGAGGCAAGTGAGGTGCGGATGGAGGCAAGTGAGGTGCACAAAGAGGCAAGAGAAGTACAGAATGGGGCAAGAAAAGTGCAGAAAGAAGCAAGAGATGCACAGAAAGAAGCAAGAGAAGTAAAGAAAGAGGCAAAAGAAGTACAGAAAGAGGCAAGAAAGATGCAGAAAGAAGAAACAGAAGTGCAGAAAGAGGTAGGAGAAGTGCAGAAAGAAGCAAGAGAAGTGTGGAAAGAGGCAAGAGAAGTGCAGAAAGACACAAGAGAAGTGCACAAAGAGGCAAGAGAAGTGCAGAAAGAAGGAAGAGAGGTGCAGAAAGAGGAAGAAAGGTATTGATTGGGGCAAAAGAGGTACAGAAAGAGGAAGAAAGGTACGGAAAGAAGCAAGAGAAGTACAGAAAGAGTCAATAAAAGTGCAGAAAGAGGCAAGAGAGGTGCAGAAAGAGGCAAGAGAGGTGCAGAAAGAGGCAAGAGGGGAACAGAAAGAAGAGAGTGAGGTGCAGAAAGAGGCAAGAGGGGTGCAGAAAGAGGCGATAGGGGTACAGAAAGAGGCAAGATAAGTGCAGAAAGAGGCAAGAGAAGTGCAGAAAGAAGCATGTGAGGTGGAGAAAGAGGCAAGAGAGGTACAGAAAGAGGCAAGAGAAGTGAGGAAAGATGCAAGACAAATGCAGAAAGAGGCAAGAGAAGTAGAGAAAGAGGCAAAGAGGTGCAGAAAGAAGAGAGTGAGGTGCAGAAAGAGGAAAGTGAGGTGCAGAAAGAGGCTAGTGAAGTGCAGAAAAAGGCAAGAAAAGTGCAGAAAGAAGCAAGTGAGGTGCAGAAAGAGGTACTAGAGGTACAGAAAGAGGCAAGTGAGATGCAGAAAGAGGCAAGCGAGGTGCAGCAGAAAGAGGCAAGAGAAGTGAAGAAAGAGGCAAGAGAGGTGCAGAAAGAGGCAAGAGGGGTACAGAAAGAAGAGAGTGAGTTGCAGAAAGAGGCAAGGGGGGGCAGAAAGAGGCAATAGGGGTACAGAAAGAGGCAAGAGAAGTGCAGAAAGAGGCAAGAGAAGTGCAGAAAGAATCACGTGAGGTGCAGAAAGAGGCAAGAGAGGTACAGAAAGAGGCAAGAGAAGTGCAGAAAGAGGCAAGACAAGTGCAGAAAGAGGCAAGAGAAGTAGAGAAAGAGGTGAAAGAGGTGCAGAGAGACGAGAGTGAGGTGCAGAAAGAGGCAAGTGAGGTACAGAAAGAGGCAAGCGAAGTGCAGAAAGAGGCAAAAGAAGTGCAGAAAGATGTAACTGAGGTACAGAAAGAGGCAATATAGGTGAAGAAAGAGGCAAGAGAAGTGCAGAAAGAGGCAAGTGAGGTGCAGAAAGAAGCAAGAGCGGTACAGAAAGAGGCAAGAGAAGTGCAGAAAGAGGCAAGTGAGGTGCAGAAAGAGGGAAGAGAGGTGCAGAAATAAGAGAGTGAGGTGCAGAAAGAGGCAAGAGACATACAGAAAGAGGCAAGAGAGGTGTAGAAAGAAGAGGGCATGGTTCAGAAAGCAGCAAAAGAGGTGCAGAAAGAAGAGAGTGAGGTAAGCAAGAGTCAAGTTGTGTGCATCAAGAGGCAAGAGAAGTGTAAAAAGAAGAGCGTGAGGTGCAGAAAGAGGCAAGTGAGGTACAGAAAGAGGCAAGAGAAATGCAGAGCGAGGCAAGTGAGGTACAGAAAGAAGCAAGAGAAGTGCAGAAATAGGCAAGAGAAGTGCAGAAAACGGCACGAGAAGTGCAGAAAGAGGCAATATAAGGGCAGAAAGAGGCAAGAGAGGTACAGAAAGAAGCAAGAAAAATGCACAAAGGAGCAAGAGAAGTGCAGAAAGTGGCAAGTGAGGTGCAGAAAGAAGGAAGAGAAGTGCAGAAAGAAGCAAGAGAGGTACAGAAAGAGGCAAGTAAGGTACAGAAAGAGGCAAGAGAAGTGCAGAAAGAGGCAAGAGAGGTGCAGAAAGAAGAGAGTAAGGTGCAGAAAGAGGCAAGTGTGGTGCAGAAAGAGGCAAGAGAGATGCAGAAAGAGGCAAGAGAGGTGCAGAAAGAAGTAAGAGAAGTGCAGAAAGAAGCAGGTGAGGTGCAGAAAGAGGCACAAGAGGTACAGAAAGCGGCAAGTGAGGTGCAGAAAGAGGCAAGAGAGGTGCAGAAGGAGGCAAGTGAGGTGCAGAAAGAGGCAAGAGAGGTACAGAAAGAGGCAAGAGAGGTGCAGAAAGAAGAGAGTGAGGTGCAGAAAGAGGCAAGAGAGGTACAGAAAGAAGAGAGTGAGGTGCAGAAAAAGGCAAGTGAGGTGCAGAAAGAGGCAAGAGAGATATAGAAAGAGGCAAGAGAGGTGCAGAAAGAGGCAAGAGAAGTGCAGAAAGAAGCAAGTGAGGTGCAGAAAGAGGCACTAGAAGTACAGAAAGCGGCAAGTGAGGTGCATAAAGAGGCAAGAGAGGTGCAGAAAGAGGCAAGTGAGGTGCAGCAGAAAGAGGCAAGAGAGGTGAAGAAAGAGGCAGGTGAGGTGCAGAAAGAGGCAAGAGGGGTACAGAAAGAAGAGAGTGAGGTGCAGAAAGAGGCAAGTGGGAAGCAGAAAGAGGCAATAGGGGTATAGAAAGATTCAAGAGAAGTACAGAGAGAGGCAAGAGAAGTGCAGAAAGAAGCACGTGAGGTGCAGAAAGAGGCAAGAGAGGTACAGAAAGAGGCAAGAGAAGTGCAGAAAGAGGCATGACAAGTGCAGAAAGAGGCAAGAGAAGTAGAGAAAGAGAAGAAAGAGGTGCAGAAAGAAGAGAGTGAGGTGCAGAAGGAGGCAAGTGAGGTATAGAAAGAGGCAAGCGAAGTGCAGAAAGAGGCAAGAGAAGTGCAGAAAGAGGCAACTGAGGTGCAGAAAGAGGCAATATAGGTGAAGAAAGAGGAAAGAGAAGTGCAGAAAGAGGCAGGTAAGGTGCAGAAAGAAGCAAGAGAGGTACAGAAAGATGCAAGAGAAGTGCAGAAAGAGGCAAGTGAGGTGCAGAAAGAGGCAAGAGAGGTGCAGAAATAGGAGAGTGAGGTGCAGAAAGAGGCAAGAGACATACAGAAAGAGGCAAGAGAGGTGTAGAAAGAAGAGGGCAAGGTTCAGAAAGAGGCAAGAGAGGTAGATAGAAGAGAGTGAGGTAAGCAAGAGTCAAGTTGCGTTCATCAAAAGGCAAGAGAAGTGTAGAAAGATGAGAGTGAGGTGCAGAAAGGCAAGTGAGGTGCAGAAAGAGGCAAGTGAGGTACAGAAAGAGGGAAGAGAAATGCAGAACAAGGCAAGTGAGGTACAGAAAGAAGCAAGAGAAGTGCAGAAATAGGCAAGAGAAGTTCAGAAAGAAGCACGAGAGGTGCAGAAAGAGGCAATATAAGTGCAGAAAGAGGCAAGAGAGGTACAGAAAGAAGCAAGAAAAGTGCACAAAGGAGCAAGAGAAGTGCAGAAAGAGGCAAGTGAGGTGCAGAAAGAAGAGAAGTGCAGAAAGAAGCAAGAGAGGTACAGAAAGAGGCAAGTGAGGTACAGAAAGAGGCAAGAGAAGTGCAGAAAGAGGCAAGAGAGGAACATAAAGAAGAGAGTGTGGTGCAGACAGAGGCAAGTTGGTGCAGAAAGAGGCAAGAGAGATACAGAAAGAGGCAAGAGAGGTGCAGAAAGAAGCAAGAGAAGTGCAGAAAGAAGCAGGTGAGGTGCAGAAAGAGGCACAAGAGGTACAGAAAGCGGCAAGTGAGGTGCAGAAAGAGGCAAGAGAGGTGCAGAAGGAGGCAAGTGAGGTGCAGAAAGAGGCAAGAGAGGCGCAGAAAGGGGCAAGAGAGGTGCAGAAAGAAGAGAGTGAATCCTCATTCACATGGGCTAAACATAGTTTAACATACTTGGGGATCCAGATCACCCCACATAAAGAGGGATTATTTAATGCAAACTTCCCACCCTTACTCACTCAGATACAGCAGGATCTAACGCGTTGGAAACCGGATACATGCAGTCAAAATGACCCTTCTCCCCAAATTATTATACCTATTCCAAGCACTCCCAATAGATCTTGAAAAAGATTATTTATCAGGGGTTCACTCTATGATACTACGCTATATTTGGCAAGATGGTAGAGTGCGGTTGCCCTTTCATGTTTTACGGAGACCAAGATCAGAGGGGGGAGCGACATCGGGCTTTACTACAAAGCAGCACAATTAAGGGTGGTGGCGGAATGGTCCATGAGGGAGTTGGACAAACACTGGCTCCACATGGACCGTGCCAATGTGGGTAGGACAAGTTGGGATGTGCTATGGAAACCCAAAAATATAGACCCCCCAACACCTACTTAAGCACCCCTACGAGGACTACTCTTAAGATTTGGGATGAGGTGAACTGGAACCTGGGATGGACCTCTTTTCCTTCCCCTTACACACCTATACACTTCCATCCAGACTTTCTCCCTGCATTGAAGGAGGGGCCATTTGATGCATAATGGGAGGGGGATGTCTGGTTCTTTCAGATCTATTCCATAACTACGACATTCTTACCTTCGAAAATTGCCAGCGAGACTTTAAGATTCCACCCACTGAACACTTTCATTATCTTCAACTTAAGCATTGGGCACTCCACCCACTAATTAGGGTGGCGGCAACTAGAGAATTGACACCTTGACACCAATTGAAACTTTCATGCGGAGGGCAAGCACCTCGAGGGGCACTATTTCTTTTTATATAAGCTCCTGGTCTCCACTACAAATGCACTGCGGCCGCGATACATGCATGCCTGGGGACAGACCTTGGGAAGGGAGGTGGCAGAGGGGAATGGAAACACCTGTGGTTCAATATCGCCAAGCATAACCACTCACTTGAACTGAGGGAGGCTCACAATAAAACATTATTGGATTGGTACCTATTCCCTTCCAAACTCAAAAACATCTTTCCCTTAACCACAGACCTCTGTTGTAGAGAATGTGGTCTATTGGGGGACTTCCGCCATTTCTGGTGGGACTGCCCAATTTTCAAACCATTCTGGGAGGAGATTCTGGCCCAAATGAAAGACATGCTGGGGTACCCTGTGCCGAGTTCTATAGACACGATTCTCCTGGGTCTAAGGGGCACCTCACTAGAGCATCAAACTGAGGTAAACAAGGCAATTATGTGGGCGTGTATAGGGGCAGCTAAGAAGGCCATAGCGGCCAATTGGAAGAGGAAAGAGGCACACTTATGGAGAATACTTACGATGGAGCGGATGTCTGATATCTTCAGAGATGAATATACGAATTTTGAGTATAAATGGGGCCCTCTGATGTCGTATCTTACAAAGGGACTCCTGCTGGTGGTATGCCCACCCACATTAAGAAGACTACACTTATTTCACTTTTAGGACCCACAACAGGGAGAGCATAGACGGCACTCAACAACAGAGGAAAGGGTACAATTTAGAAGCCACATGAGAGGATTCCACTCCACAAGCCAGAGTAGAGCAGTAAGCGGGGACTCGGCGGGTATGGCTTCTCCACCACGGGGGGGAGTTTTTGTTTTCTGATAGTTGTAAAATGGACATTTCAATGAGTCATTGGCTTGTTTTGAGCATCAAAGGGCTAATATTCCAGCACTGTAAGATACTGTGAACGATTTAGCGGGAGAGGCTTGCGGGAATGTTGATGTGGCAACTTGCCATGACTGTATGGAAAAGATTCAAAAGTTCTGCCAATAAACACAAGTTTGACAAAAAAAAATTATTGACATGGTTTACTACAAATATCCAGTTGATAGATACGGTCAGAGCAGGGGCAAAGACAACTCCTTCAATTGACACATCTTGCTACTTGACGGACATGAGGACTGGGAGGGGCTCGCTCTCCTCCTCTCACCATCATCTGTCACCAAAAGCATGGTAGCTGCAGACCTCTCAAATGGTGTTTGAGGCAGTTCATGTGGAAGACCCTTACGGGGAACCTACATGCCTTGAGGTCCACCAGGTGGGTAGCCTCCCCTTTCCCCTCTTTCACCTCATAGGGACTGGTCCACTCATCCTTCAAGGCCTGGGGATCCACAGGCTCAATCACTCAAACCTTTTGGCCAGCCATAAACTCCACCTGAGTAGCCTTCTGGCTTAACAGTGCTGCATGACTTTCTGGCTGGCCTTCAGATTCTCTGGGGCCTCCTTCCAGAAGCGTTTCACCTGAGACCTGAGGGCCACTATATAGCTCACTGCATCTTGAGGGAGCTTATTGGGACCTTACTCCCATCCCTCCTTCACAAGACTGAGAGGTCCATGTACAGGGTGATCAAACAGAAACTCAAAGGGACTGACTCCCACTCCCTTCTGAGACACATCCCTATATGCAAAAAGAAGGCATGGCAAGAGTATCCTTCAAGGGCTCTGATAGGCCCATCATCATGCCTTTCAGAATCTTGTTGAACCTTTCAACAAGCCCATTGGTCTGTGGGTGATATGGTCTATAGAACTTGTAGGTTCCCCACACTCATCTACATGGAATTCAAATAAGCAGACACAATATTAATGCCCCTGTCAGACACAACCTGATTAGAGAAACCCACATGGGTAAATGTCCCTTAGGTGCCCTTGCTACTGTAGGTGCAGTCAAAGACCTCAGGGGTATGGCCTCTGGGTACCTCGGTGCATGGTATACCAAGATCAGGAGGAACCTCTTGCTTAGGGCAGTCTAGGGGCCCAGAGGCCCAACAATATCAATACCCACCCTTTTAAAGAGGTTTCCACTTCAGGGAATGAAAGCAGGGGTCCCTTTTGCTTTATCCCTTACTTTCCACTGGCCTGGCAAGTTACACAGGATCTGCAGAATGCATCTCATTGCATCCTTATCTGGGGTCTAATAAAAGTGGTTGACTGGCTGGTCGATGTTTTTGGCCTGCAGATGTGGTGCCAGGGGAAAACCATGTGCCAACTCCAGTAGGAAGGCACTGCTGTGCTTGAAATCCACCCAAGGCTGGATAGACAGCTTGTGACTGTCTCTAAAACATAACCTGTACTTTTCTGGAGTAAGACCATATTTCACAACAAAGGCTTCTTTTATCAGGACATGCTTCCCAGGGCCCATAGATTATCCCTCCCTGAATTTGGGATATGTTTCCACAGACTACCCCCAATCCTCCTCAAGGACTCTGGGCATCTCTGAGGCCACCGCATAGGCTTCAAACTATTTATCAATATCATGACCCACCACAAAGCTGGGCATCAGGTCTTTGAGAATATGAACCTGTTTACCTTCCTTAAGCACTCCATTGATGCTGCCACAATCATCCCTGGAGTCTGTGGCCTGTCTTGCCTTTAAGTCAAGTTCTTTCTGACTCACTTCATGAGCCAACAAGGCCCTTTTGTCCTTTAGGCCAATCTTTTCTCTTCCAAGGTTAATTCTGCTGCTGCCTTCTTTTCCTCAGCAGCCAGACTATTCTCTTCTAAGGCCCTCTCAGCCTCAGCCTTTTTCTCTGCCAAGGCTCTTTTTGCTGCAGCCTTTTTCTCTCCCGAAGCTTGTTTTGCTTTAGCCTTTTTCTCTCCTGCAGCTGATAGCAGCTTGGCCAGTTGCAGTTTCAGTTCTCTCTCAGCCCTCCTGTCCTCAAACTCTTCAGGGGTCAGACTGTGGGAGGGTACACTGCTCCCTGCTTAGGATCTGGCAGGGGACCATTTTCCTCTGACTCTAGGGCCATATCCAGGATATTCTCTTACTCCTCAATCTTATCCTCCCCTTCTGCATCATCATCATCCTGTTCCCTTGCTCAGAGACCTAGTTTCATGGAACTTTTGCTAGCTTTAGCCCCCTCTCCTTGCACAACTATTTAATCTCTGCAACAGTAAGCTCTTCAATGTTGCTGAGATCTCCTTCCATTCTTGCACAAAATCACTGTGGCAAAGTATGAGGTAGGAAATGAATTTGGAAACGCTAAACAAAATGCCCTATTAGAAATTAATAGAATTTAAATATCAAAAGTTGATTTTGATGTCAGATGAAAACAAGGAATTTTTGTTGTGCTCAGCTCACTGAATGGCACTCCACAAACACAACTACTGTATCCCATGGCTGAACACCAATGTAAGAAACTGGATTATTAGTTGTAAGAAACTGAATTATTGGTTGAAGGAGATAGCGCTCACTTCAAATAACAATTGCAATCCTTTTCAGTGTGAACCACAAATGTCACTAAATAAACCTATGCTCAACCCTCTCGTAGCTTGGCACAAATTAGTTAGGCTTAACTTAGAAAGACAATTTGTAAAGTGTTTATGCAGCACACAAATAGTAATATAGTGAAAACAAAACACACAAAAATCCCAAACCATAAAATAGAGAATAATTTAATAAATAAAATGACACCAAAACAACAAAAACCCAATCAGTAGAACTAGAGGTATTAATTTTAAAAGTTCAAGGAATAAAGCCAGCAAAACCTAGCTCAACAAAATAGGGTAGTGAAGCCACAAATCTGGTCATTTCCAACACAATTGATTGGGAGGCATAGTTAAAAATTACAAATGGCTTGGACGATGGGAAGTATGCAAGAAATCCAAATATTGTGAAGATATAAATATCAGTGTTACATTTCGTTATGAATTGCTCCTCCAAGGACTGTAGCAACATAAATGGGAGCCAACAGCCAACTTTTAGGCCTGTCATCATGTTTCAAACACAGATGTTATGCTCACATGTAGTTATAAAATACACCCACTTTGGACAGATATGCTGCAAATGACCTGATAAAGAACTAGTTCTAAACTTGGGAGACACACACAATGTGTCAGTTACCTTAGATGAAACGCATTATTACTGGCATCATTCCATGACTGAGAGGAAAAGTTTGGATATTATTCGCAAATACATTATATCAATGTTCAGGTAACTTGCACTGCAGATCTCTCCATCATCAGTTTCCGTGGAAGATTAGAAAATACCCATCAATTACTTGCTAGTGCTCCAACACATGGCAGGATGACATGACCTAGGAACGATTAAGCAGACATATTCATTTTCAAATCAAATGAGTGTTTTTTTCTATGAAAAACATGAAGAGCTATAACAAATAAAATCTCACACAGCATGCCCATTTTTCTATGTCACATTAAGAATATATAGTTTTTGACTTTCATTAAAAATTCCCCCAAAGAATACCTTTTTCATATAATGTCCTTATGTAACTTGAAAAGCAATTATTAGTTTAGAAGCATACATTCTAAAAGAGAATATGTTCATATTTTGTTTTTTACATTTGCATTTTACTTTAGATCACTTACCATCAGGCAATGGTGTTTTCAATGAGTTCACAACGGAGGACACTGCCTTCATTCTCCTCACTGTCATCTTGTTGTTTCTTACTGGTAGCCATCAAGGATGAAGGGAATGTGTCTCCAAGGGCAATGTTGTGTAACATACATAATAATATAACTATCTTGCAGACTTTTCCAGGAGAGTAGAGTAGGGCCTGTCCAGACACCAGAACCAATCCATCAGGAGGCAAACGTCTGCTCACACATACCCTTGCTCACACATGGGCCTCATTGGAGCAGACTTTCCCTTGCAATATTGAGTTTCTCAGTGGTGTTAAAAGCCATTCCACATCCCACCCCAATTTCTCCTTCAGACCTCATCCCTCCACCATTTCAGCTGTCCTAGCCACGCCCAAACCCCCTAAAACTTCCCATATCCCCAAACCTCACCATTCCTGTCGACCTTTCTCCCACAAAGCCCATACCCCATTCCATCACCTGCTACCATTTCAAGCCTTGGCTCCATTCAGCATCCCACCCCAATTACCCTTCATCCTTACAGACCCCAACCCTCCACCTCCATCCACTTTTCCAACTGCCCCATCGCTCCTACCCCCAAACCTTGCCATTCCCCTTGCCCTCCCTTCCCAGAACCACCCAGCAATGTACCCCTAACAATATCCCAAACACCCCAATCCATCTCAAGAATTAGGTGCCGAGAATGACATCAACTCCAGGAGGCTGGAGAGCACCCTGAGGAGATAGTTACACATGTTTGGAAAGCACAGCCTATACCTGGAAGCATTTGGCAAAAGACTGATTGTGAAAGGACACTATTTATTTCCATTACGCCTACCACCACTTCCCCGGACTTTCATTTTTTATAATTTTTTCATACATATATTTGCACATATCCAAAGGAGGAAGATGTTTGTTGTCTCTTTTTATTTTATTATTTTATAAATATCTTAAATGGTAAAAGTTGTGTCTGTTCTTTACTTAAAGATATATTGTGTTATAAAAATCTCTACAAATTTACCATATATGATTGCAATTTCAATATGTTGGATTAGTTAACCATTTACTTCCATTTCCATGTCATATGATTTAGTATGTGTTGCATTGTGGGAGATGAGGTTCAGTCTCTTTCTCACATGTTAAAGACAGTGGTAATGTTGTTTGGGGGGCCTGGAGAAAGTGAAATACAGAATGGCAGTGTATGGCTGTATTTAAAAACAATATTTTATAATTTATAACAAAAATGTAGGAATAGGTTGAAATATTGTGTTTCACATGTAGCCCTTGCCATAGATTATGAGTGCCTACACCTAGATTAAGCATAGTCTAATGTCTGGCATGTGAGTGTGTGTTCACCCCTTGATCTAATGTGGCTTATGTTTATACATTACAGCTATAAGGATGTGCAGTTCCTGAAGATATGACAGACAAGGTTACAGTTCCAGGAACAGGAATGTGCTCAAATAGGAGTACGGGCCCTCACACACCCAAAAGGGTGTCATGCTTCATCATTGGGCTAGCTCCTTGTCAGGCCGATGCAGCAATGCCCAACGGGTACCCACTAGGGGGCTCTTTGCCGGAGATCTTTTTATAATAGCCATCAGGTGAAGTGAGGGTGTGTGGGCAATGATGTTCTGTGTATGGTGGTGTAAAAGGTGATTTAAAATAGGTGTAATGAAACTCAGTGTCAGAACTATTTTAATGATTGAGCTCGCAAGCCTAATTAAAAACTGCTTTGCTAATTTAGGAAATAATGAACCTAGTTAGCAATGTGGATATTTAGTGATTTAAAACATCAGGTCAACATGTTTCTTGCCTCAGTTTGTCACAATATTCAAGTGGAGATTCGTCAGGACCTAACTCAGAAACCTACAATACACTTATGACTTGGTGCCCAACTTTGGTAGTAACAGAATATGTGACTCAACAGCCATACATTGAGTGAGTGGTAATATTAGACCTCGATTCTTTCGTATATAGTACAACACCATTTGGGTATTGTGTCTGACCTCATGAGAAACAAGCAGAGGAAATGCTGATTCAGCATCTCCGACGGGAGGAGAGTCAGAAGAGCCGGGGTAGGTCTTGCGGCGGACGCTGCAATGCGTCCAAGATCCTGAATCAGTGTTGCCTCTGCTTGTTTCTCATGAGGTAAGTGTCAATGTATCCTAAATTAGCAAAGCAGTTTTTAATTAGTCTAGTGAGCTCAATCATTAAAATAGTTCTGACACTGAGTATCACTACACCTATTTTAAATCACCTTTACACCACCCTACACATAACATCATTGCCCACACACCTCACTTCACCTGACGACTATTATAAAAAGATCTCCAGCAAAAAGCCCCCTAGTGGATGTCCATCGGGCATTGCAGCTCCGACCCGACGAGGAGCTAGCCCAATGATGAAGCATGACACCCATTTGGGTGTGTGAGAGCCCATGCTTGTGAGCAGGCTTGTGCTCATGTCTGAAATCATGCAAGTGTCATGTCTGTAAGCATGGCATGAGTATTAGCAGTTTCCAGATTACCTAGTGGGCTAGTTTATGTATAAACATCTTATTGCATTTCAGAATAATAATAGACATTGACCGAGTGGGAAAGGCAGGGCATTTTAAGCTGATGCATTGTTCTACTGATTTGTTTCTCAGACCAGTTTTGTTGGAGTCAGCTGTTCCAGAGCAGATCAATTTTCTATGATGTCTGAAGCTTCTTCTTGAGAGATCTTTGTAGGTGACTGTACCCAGCATTGATTTGCAGCCTCCACCATTTCCTGTCCCTTTTAATGCATTCTGCACTTACACAGTATTCAAGCTGCATAATGTTTCAAGTGTATTGGAACAACTTTATCATAATTTCTCCTGTAATAGGAGGTAAAGTGCAGTTTTTTCAGGTCCTCTTCTTGAAGACTCATCTAGTAAAGATCCAGGTCTTTATCATTCTTGTAAATTGTTGATAAGCCTGGTATCCAGAGTAGTGGCGCATGGTGCCAGCCTAACAGGGAGGGTTTAGGAATGTAGGAGTGGAGTGGAAGTTTATTTATTGATACTCTGAAGATTCTGTTCCAGAGTGAGCCAGGTGCTCATTTGGGCTGATTTAAGGGATGTCACTATTACTAAAGTAGTATATCAGTGGTGTTAGCATTCTTCTCTCTGGCTTTATGTAGCTCATGCAGACCCAATCTCCCTGATATGCACTATGCAAAGAGAGACCGACTTGGCCCATCAATACATAAAGGGGGAGGGAAGCAAAGATCATTTGTTGGAATGAATGAATAGTTTGCAATGTAATTTTAGGTAGAAAACAAGGAATATTATATCTGATTTAAAAGTATAATGCTGTGCCTGTCAAAATGTTTTTTTGTAGAAAATACTAATAATCATTGTTATTTTTATGTATATTTCATTTATAAGGATCAAGGATGAAGAGGGCATCCGAAGGCCAAGCGACTGCCACCACCACCAGCACCATGGCGAGTGGGACCACCACCACCTCTACCACCACCAGCACAGCTGCAGAGGGTTCTGCTGGCCTCAATAACTCATGTTTATTATAATTATTTTACTTTTAACTATTCCTAAAGGTATTAAGGCCTGCTGTATTGACTTTTTTTTTCAATTCCCCTACCTAATGTTTTTTATTGCTGCATTTCCCGTGTTTTCTATATCTCCATGTCTCTGCAGCTGACTTTCTACTGTCTGTAGCTTTCTTCTGCTTCCTTTAGACTGGCATATTATACTTACAGCTTCTGGCTACTCCTAAATTGTGCTTTTTGTTTCCCATTTTCTAGCTGAGGTCTTATGTGCATTTCGAATTTACTGTATTATGTTTCAGGATTTTATGTAGATTTTTAATGCTTGTAAATATACAGTGTTTTAACGTGATTGCTGTCTGGATATATTTTATGCGTCGATTTGGCAGCTTATTATCTTAAGCCTGTTTGTTTTAAAATAGACAAACTTTTATTTTACACATGTTTCTTTGAAAATCAAAAAAAAAGTTTCTTGAATTGAATTCTGCTTTTTTTTTTTAGTAAACTTTCCCTTGCCCCTCTTTTATATGTCTTGTGTAGTACTGTTAAGAGAACATCTTTGTTTTAATGTGAAGAGGATTGCAGGCCCAAGTATTCACATGTTGATTGAGAAGGCTTTCTTGATCAAACAGTCAAAAAGCAGCGGGACAGAGATAGAGAGGTCATGGACCCCACTGTTGCATTTTACTAGCAGTTTTTATGACAGTGCAGTATGGCAGGATGCGGTACGATAACCAACCAATACCATATGTCCTTTGCATTCCCTTCCACCCTTTCATTATGTTTCCATTTTAATCTGTTCATAGCCTTATTATCCTTCCATTAGGAGAAAAAGGTTTTTGATTAACTACCTGGTTTTTAAAATGTTGTCAACCAAACCTCCTAAAGTAACCTAAATTTAGTGAGGTATTACTGTTGTACCTTGTTCAAAATATTTACTTCTGTGGCTACTTCGGTGGCTAATTTTACTAACCTTTCACGCAACTCTGTGTAGAAAGGCAACTTGCTGTGCTGCATTACATGAAAGGGTGAGAGCCTACTAAGACATGGCACACTTCTGCTCTCTTATAGTGCTGGTGCACTTCAGGCAGCTTATCACCAACGCATGCCCCCTTGCACCACAGTGCAAGGGTGCCTGCGTTACAAGGAGAATTGTTTTTGTTTAGGAAGGGATACTTCCTCCACAAAATCAATCTCTCGAGGCATTTTCCTCTTTCTATGTGTGCTGCAGATTGCAAAACACATAGAAAGAGGAAATAACAGGGAGAAAAAAGATTCTTCTCCTCGTTATGCCATCCTCTGGGATGCATAGGGATTTCACGCAATCCCAGGTTTACAAACCATTGTAGATCTGGGATTGCGTGAAATCCATGGGTGGATGAATGGGAATGCCCATTTTTCCACCCATGGAACATCTCCCAGAATAAAATGTAATGCAAAGCCAAGCAAGGCGATGCAAATCAGCCCTTGCATGGCTTTGGAAATATCTACTAACATTTTATGTAATGAAAGTGCCACAAACGTGGTGAAACCAGGATGCAAAATGTTAGTAAATCTGGCCCCTGGTATCTAAAATAGTTGCATTATGTTTTTATTCAGTTGCGCAATCCACCAGAGCCACTGCCAGTACCATCTAGCCAGGGATGGCGGAGGAGGCCCAGCAGGTCAAGGGAGGGGAGCAATCTCAGTGGTGGCAGGGACAAGTGGTAAGTCACCTTGCTTTCTTCTAGACAAAACTGTATTTAATAAGCAAGGCAGATATCCTGGCCAACACTTCCCTTCCCACGGCATTTCGCCACCTAAAACTAAACTTGGTACTGCAGTGTAGGTGGTGAAAGTGCATCTGCTTCAGTTAACAGCATGGCACGAAGTCTGCAATACATACAAACCAAAGACAAGTTGCTTTTCCCAGTGCCCACCTAGTGAACTTTCTAGTGCTTCACTTCATGTGCCACATTTTTCTGCCTAAGGGGCCGATTCTAATGCGGGTTGGAAAAGCTTCCCGACCGAATCGGTTGGGAAATGGTGTCCGACCCACTCGGATCGGGAAAGTCCGACCGGCGGAGTAGGATGCATCCGGATGCTTCCAGATACGATTTGGTTGAACTCCCATTGACTTCAATGGGAACATTTGTTCCTAACCGCATCAGAATTGGGCCCTCGGTCGGGAAGACACGTTCCCGATCCGATTTGGAAGGAGCAAATGCCGTTAGGAGGCCTTCCTAACCGCATCAGAATCAGGCCCTCGGTCGGGAAGCTTTTCCAACCCGCATCAGAATCGGGCCCTAAGTGTCTTATATTTCATGGCTTCCATTACAGATTTACAGTTCCAATTTATTCCTTCCATAGATCAATGTGACTAAGGAAATATGTACTACATGATCAGTGACACCCAACCCTTCCATGGTTACCTAATACCTAACCCAGTATCTATGCCTTACCTTCCCGTGAGACTAACTCCCACTGCCAAGTGAAGGTATTTGTTGAAAATGATTTATGGTGTAGGGCAGGGTGAAATGTGGGACTAATGGCCTGATTTAGAGTTTGGGGGATGGGATACTCTGTGACAAAAATCATAATATATCCCTTTCGCTGTACTACAGTGCATCATTTATATTCTATACACTGTCTACTATATTACGGTGGACGGGATATCCGTTATCTGCCACATGTGTGATGGAGTATCCCATTTTCTAGACTCTATCAGCTGTTAAGTTTGGAGCCTGGACTCAGGATATAATTGAAGAGGGAGTAGGAGAAGAGCAGTTAAGAGCATGCCATTAAAGCTGTCCCAAAAACATGCTGCAGAGTAGCAGACCCACCGGCATGGATCCATTAATGTTGCCCATAGAGTAATTAATTGTGCAGCATATATATGCCTTACTCATTAATGGCAGCTAATTAATTTAACAACACATAAAGTGTCTGTTCAGTTTCACCCTGTGAAATCCTTTAAACTAAAATCCCTTTTTGATTATGTTAGTGGTCTGACTTCATTCCTTGCAGTCAGTGCTATTGCATTATGTGATGCATGTGCGTGAAAAACTTGGCCCAGCGACTAATCACATCAAAAAGTGTTTGCATTGAGCATCACAATTCGTGATTTTTTTCCTTTCTTGATCATATAGCTACTTCTGCTGCTGGAGCCGGCCAAACACCCGACGAGAGATACCACCTAGCTGCAGTATCTAAAGTTGAAGGCCAAGGCAATGGAATACCGCCGGCTGGTGGCCTTAGATAACAAAGAGGAGAGCCTTTACTTCTTTCAGCCTCCAGCCATGCCACCTCCAACCAGGCAAGGCCACCTCCGGCAGCCGGGGCCCACTTCCATCTGCGGCCGGAACACCAGGAACCTCCCACATCATCATCAACCAATCGCCTTCTCCACCACATCCTCCATGACCTGGTGCTCATCAGGCATGGCCAGCAGAACCTTGCCCGTGAGGTGGCCAATGCATTAAGCGATTTGGATGCCCTCAAATACCACTTTTATTTAACTTTTTTGGGTGGGAGAGCCTGTTGTGGGTGGAGAGGGTGGTAAGGGGAGTTGGGGAATGGCGGATTTGTGGGGTTTTGCTTGGGAAAGAGGGTGGGCCTGTTGTGGTTGGAGAAGGTGGGAAGGGAGTCTCGGAAAGGGGGATTTTGGGGGTTTGCCTGGGAAGGGAGCTGTCCTGTTGTGGGTGGAGAGGTTTGAAAGGGGATTTGGGGAAAGGGAAATTTTTGAGGTTCTGCGTGGAGGTGGGTGGTTTTGATGTGGATGGAGAGGGTGGGTTTCCCCTAGAAAATAAAGGGGCCTTTTATTTTGAATATCTATCTTAGCATTGCTAGTTAGTGTAGCATTGTGGTTTACTGACAAGAGCAAGACAAGATGCTATCCTCTGAAATTATCACACATTATACTGTACATTCACCTTTCCTACTAGATTTTCCCTACCAGCTGTCCCTTGCCATGTATTTATTCTTCAGTAGGTTACACTTACCTCTTCCTGCAGTCCAGTATACCCTGCAATCAGAGTGGTAACAGAAAACTGACTATAGTATATATGTTTGGCTTTATTGCTGAATGAGGTTTTGCAGCACCCACCCATCTACCAGTGATACTTGTATGCTAGTTAGTTACTGCCCCCTGTCCTCCCCTCTGTAACTATTGACCACTAATGGGGTCTGCCAAGCATTAATGGGGTCTGCCAAGTGCCAACAACATACAAAAAAATCCCAATCTCTCCTACCCGAGAACAACATCAATACAATGGTATTAACTAGTTTTCACAAACCTTATTGTAGGGTTTCCCAAAGGGCCTTCTTAATGCTGGCGGTAATGCTAACAGAGGAGACATCACGTACATGGTGTACAATATGTTTCCATTACCGCACCCAAAACAGAGCATCTTTGTTCATCACAGCCATCTTCGTCGATGACAGCTGTCCTAGTCAATTACGGCGAAGAAGTGGTGACAATCTCAACAAAGGATAGTCGTGGTTCTTTCAGTTCATTGCTAAATGTTATGTACAAACCAAAGAGACAGACTGAATGTTCTGTAGAGGAGGTTGACTCCCACCTGCTTGTGACGGTGTTCCAGTTGACACAGACTGAATGTTCTTTACTCGAGGTTGACACCCACCGGCTCGAGATGAAGTTCCAGATGACGCAGAACAAGACTAGCTCCTCTAAAGAGATATGGTCCTTGGATTGCCTGCAGTTGTGAAGACTGGGCAGATTGAAAGAAGCAAACATATGTTTAGAAGCCCTAAAGAAGTCCCAGTGTTCACGGGATGAAGCAATTTGGCTGTGCTCACAGTAATGTCTCCAAGAGAAAAATAAGGATAATGCTTTGACTGCAAACAAGAATTATTCTGTTTTATTTTGGAAGATAATTTGAAAATATTTTTGATTGCTATGGTTCATTCTTACGGCTCACAGAGTGCTCCTTGTCTATGCATGCTTTTTGAGTTTATGTTATTGGTTCTTCCTTGAACGGTTAACCCAAGGAGCAGAGAACCCATATGTTTGAACTATTTTGAGTGTGGCGTCACACCTTATAACCAGTCTTAGATATTGTGTAGTTTTTCCCTTAGAAAAAAACGAAAAAATGTGAATGCAAAATAGGCTCCTACTGCAACTCCAGGCAACCCACACGCACATTTAAAAATATAAGTAATGGTAAAAAAACATACTAGTGCATGCGCTCCATCAAACAACAAACTTTTCCAAAAGTTTTTAAACTTGCTTGATTTCTCACAAAAATATCCTTAAAATCTAATGGTTTATGGACATCACTCAACAAAGAGAGTGATCCTTTTCCCTACAAATCCAAATGAAAAGTGACCAGGGGATGGAAAAAGCAATGAGAGTAGCCTTCTGGACAGAAAGAGGAAGTTAGAGTCTCTGTGGCACTTCCGTTCTGTTGAAAATAAAAGTAAAATTAAGGGGAGTGCTAGAGGGCCGGCGGACAAGATGGCCGCACGCTATGGAGGCTCAGTCAGCCTGTGAGCAACATCCATCATAATCCTGCATCATGAGGCACTAAAAGGATGCAAGAAGAGGAGATATTGCAGCTGGACACTGCCGGCATACTGGTTAGCCTTGTGCGGGGCACAAGAAATCTACTAAAGAGCAAAAAGGCGGATGCCCTGAGGAGACCCCCGATGCGGTGCAAGATGGCAGCCTAGAAGACTCCGAACCGGTGCGGGCCGCGGCCGCTGCATTGAGAGCCCTCTCTGCGGCTTAGCCTCCCTCGTGGCCTGTGGCGGTGTGACTTTCCCTGAAGAAGAGGTGAGGGGGGACTGCGCCTAGCCAGCGGTGCTGCAGGCAGCGGGCGGCCGCCGGTGAGGCCTACGAACAAGCGATTGGGCCTTGAGCCCTGGATGTGAGCAGTTTGCAAACGGCGAGGCCCGCTGCCTAATCGGACTGCTGGGGGCTCTCTCGTGGCTGCTGGGGCTTGGGAGACCGCACCGCCCTGAGGCTGAGGACACCACCTGCCCCGCCTGTGCGGCCTTGTACCTGTGCGCGGCCCCCGCTGACTGCGGGGAGGGGGTGCCGCGTGAGCCATGAGGTGCCAGGACTGGTGTGCGGCTTCCAGACGGGCCAAACCACCTGCGGCTGGAGCAGACTGCGGCCGACGATCCTCTGCTGAGGCCCTGCCATCTTCCTGCCTTACTGGGCTGCTGGGAACTCGCTTGCGGCTGCCGGGGCTTGGGTGACTGCACCGTCCCATGGCCGTGGACCAAGGAAGCCGCTTGCCCGTGATCGGGAGCCTGGCCCGCCGTGCGGCATTGTCCCTGTGCGCGGCCCCCGCTGACTGCAGGGAGGGGGTGCCGCGGGAGTCGAGAGTTGCCAGGACTGGTGTGTGGCTGCCGGACGGGCTGGACCAACTGCGGCTGGATCAGCCTGAGGCCGCCGATCCTTTGCTGAGGCCCTGCCATCTTTCAAGAGATGCCCTGCTGCAACGCCCCAGTTGGTGAGATACACCGCATTGTGTGACTGGGCTGGCACGCTGACACGGGCCTAGTTACATTGGGACACAAACTACTGAGGTTGTGACTAAGCTGGTGGGGCGTGCTGGGGGAGACCTCTCGCCTGCTGAAGGGCCCCGCAGTGAATTGGAGACTGTATAGGAACCGCTCCATAGTGGGTCGCGAAGCAGAGCTGTAGATGAACAAATGAGCATATAAATACACTGCTGGTGTTTTGCTGGGGCTGCACATGCTCTAGGCCTGTCGCCTGTGTGAGGACCAGAGGGCCCTGTGCACGAGGCCCATCCCATCCGAGGTGCACAATCTACCAGGAGCGGCACTGCCAAAGCTGCGGCCTGTTCACTTGCCGCCTGAGGGGCGTGGGCAGTGTTGAGTGCTGTCTTCACGAAGGGCTGCTTGAGCCGGGCCTCACTGTGACACTGCGGGTGAAACAACGTGTACAGCTGAAACGCGGCTGGAGATCCCACAGATTGCCAGCTGTGAGCCTGGCACAGACAAGATCCGTTAAATATACCTCGCGACTGTAAACCTCTGGCCAAGCACTGGTATCCTGAGGCAGGACACGTGCAATTCTGACTGAGACTGTTGGTCCCCCCCTGCGGTGCAAAATACCCTGCATCTGAAGCTCGCCCCCACTACAGGTCCTTAGGAGCTGCTCCCATCGCACGGTTGGAGACACCGTGGGACGCACGGAGGGCAAGCAGTCCAAGCTGCAATTTTCTGCTCGGAAAACGTCCCAGAATCCCCAGAGGACATGGAATCGGAGAGGGAGGAGGGAGCCCCTGCCTCTACTTCAACACAAGACTCGGACATCAAATCACTATTACTGACAATGCGACAAAGTCTCACGTCAATCGAATCTAAAATGGACGCAATGAATATGCGCATGGACTTCATTAAGCAAAAACTAGAAAAGTACGACGGACGCATTTCCGAAACTGAACAGCGCATTTCTGCAATGGAAGACTGCTCCACGGCCAGCAGCGAGAAAGTCCTGGGTATGGAGAAGCTACTGAAGGTCATTGCCGCCAAAAATGAGGACTTGGAAGCGCGATCGCGCAGGAATAATTTGTGCTTCGTAGGAATACCGGAATCCACCACCACCGGAAGTATGGAGGACTATATTGAAAAACTCCTGCTGGACCTCTTCAGAGCTGAGGCCTTCTCCTAGGTCCCGGTGGTGAGAGAGCTCATCGTTCCTTGGCGCCGATACCACCGCCGGGGGTTCCCCTCGTCGATCCTGGCGCGCTTACTTAATTACAAACACCGGGACACTACACTACGTCTAGACAGGGAAAGACAAGATCTGTCATATGACGGAAATAGAATTTCGATATACCCGGACTTAACTCTGGCGGTGCAGGAGGCACGAAAAAAATTCCTCCCAATCAAGAAAAAACTTCAACTGGCCAGCATACAATACTCCATGCTCTACCCTGCCAGGTTGCGGGTTCTCCATCGTGGTAAGTCACATGTTTTCCACAAGCCCAAGACTTTTTGAAAACTGCCCTTCAGCGCTCGCCCACGCCTCGGGACGGGGGTGGGTGCTCTGGAGTGTCCTCTCTATTTCCAGATGAGAGTGAGGGCAAAATGCAACCAAGGAATATCTGTATTGCATAATTGATTGGATAGTACGACTTGCTGAACTGCACGACAACATACATGGCCTCTTGGACACATATGATCCTATGCATGCACATGTTGATAGGCAAGGCATAATTACCATTTGATATGATATGTGTGCCTAATAACAATGATCTCCCGGGCTCCCTCGCTACTGCGAGGTGCACTAACGGTCCCTCTGGCATACATCCCTAGTGGGAATGTCCCCCCCATGTTTGAGGTCGATTTACTATAATATGTCACCTTTAGCGACAATTTGTATTTTTTTGGGTGTCTTTTTCAGACTTAACAATGTTGGGAAGGGTGGGTAAGTATTCACCTGTGGGGTTGGGTTGCAGGTGTGGAAAGTGGGCGGGGGTAATGTTTCTGGTTTTTAACGGAGAGGTATTGCACTGCATAGCGCTAAATGTACATGACTGTATATGCTTGATTTCACTGTCTATTTATAACACATTATGGCGATTGAATGTACTGTCATCCCCACTGTAACTCCCAAGAGGTGAAGGCCGCTGACGGTCCAGACAAGGTTCCCATAATTCACTGTCTGACATGGAATGTGCGCGGACTCGGGGACCCATGTAAGCGTAGGTTGGAACTGGGATATTTGGACAGGCACAAGGTCCAAATAGCTATGATACAAGAGACGCATCTCAATCCGCGGGCTCCGGCTGCATTTGGCAAAAAATGGGCTGCGCATTGCTGCTTTTCCTCTTTCTCCACATATGACCGTGGCACGGCTATACTTATTAGATCGGGGGTGGACTTTTGTCCAGTAGGTCAACTGCAGGATGCTCAAGGCAGATACAGCATAATGTGGGATAGGCTTTTTGGTCACACAACTACATTGGTCTGTTGCTATGCACCCAACATTGACGATCCAAACTTTTTTGCGAATTTCTGGGGGCGCCTCTTAGAAATAGGATTCACGTTCATTATCTGGGGCGGAGATTTCAACTTGACATTGGACCCCGGGTTGGATCGTTCCTCTACACATAAACATTCACATCCCCAGGCGACCAAACACCTCTCAGACATAATGGTCGATCATCAACTGTTTGATGCATGGAGGGTCCTCCATCCTGCTCACAAGGAGGGCAGTTTTGTATCTAGTGTACATTCCAGCTGGTCGAGGCTAGACTTCTTGCTGCTCTCGGTGGGACTAAACACGTGGCTTAGGGAGGTAACGCATCTTACACGGACCCTCTCTGATCACTCCCCAGTTCTTTTGAAGCTTTCCCCACCGGGTGTTGACTCCACATACCGGTCATGGAGGCTCTTGCCCACGGCCTTGCTTAACACAGCATTTTGTGAGGAGATACGTCAGGAGATTACTGAATTCTTCCAGCGCAATGTGGATATGTTGCAACACTGTCGTGTGTGTGGGAGACCTTTAAAGTCACGATGAGGCCAAAAGTGGGAGAGCTTTAAAGTCACGGCATGGCCAAAAGTGGGGGGATTCTCAGATCTATACTGGGCACTCTACGCAAAATAGAGACGGACATAAAAAAGACAGAAGAGGCAATTGCAATTGATCGATCACTTAACGCTAGGCTCAGGGAGCTCCTCACAGAATATGCAGACAAAGCAGAGCGCAAATCCAAGTTTCGCTCAAAATACCATGTGGCCCGGGATTATGGTGAGGGGGAGCGCCCTGGCAGGGCTCTCGCGGAAACTGTCAGGGCCCCTAGATTCGTCAACCAGGTGCTGGAGGTAACATATGAGGAGGGCAACAGACACACCGACTCTAAAAAAATCCTTGAGGCATATTCCAACTACTATGCGACGCTCTATCGCACTAGGGAAAGTGGCACACCAGATGTAGCATCGTATTTTGAGGACACCGTGTGGGGTGGATAAGTGACTCTCGCAGGGAGTTCCTATCAGCTGAGATTGAAGAGGATGAGATACGTGCGGCCATACTGGGGTTGCGCTCGGGCAGGGCCCCTGGGCCTGACGGGCTGCCTGCAGACTTTTATAAATGTTATATTGAGCAGCTGGTCCCAATACTTAAACACGTTTTTGAACAGGCTAGGGAGTTAGACGTCCTTCCACAGTCGATGCGCCAGGCCATGATCATATCGCTACTCAAACCGGGTAAAGAAGCTTCCAATTGTGACGCCTATAGGCCATTATCGTCAATTAACTGCGATACCAAAATTCTGGCCATGGTCAGTGCCAATAGGCTATCAGTGCTAATGGAAGGATTGGTCTTTCTGGATCAGGTGGGTTTTGTGCAGGGGAGGGCCACCTCACATAATTTAAGAACCACCTTTGCATTGTTACATGACATAGACCCGGATATCTCGGCAGCGGAAATTTTCTTGGACGCTACAAAAGCGTTTGATTCCCTCGAATGGGGGTACATGTTTGCCATATTGAGCAGGATGGGGCTCCCCCTGCATTTCCTGAAATGGATAAAGCTACTATACACTAAGCCTGAGGCAATAGTTCAGATTAACGGATTATACTCCGAACCGATCAGCATTACAAGGGGCACAAGGCAGGGATGCCCGCTGTCCCCGCTGCTTTTTGCTTTGGGCGTCGAACCTCTAGCAGCCAAAATCAGAAAACATCATAGGGACTATGCCATCCAGTATCCTTCTCGGCAGATTTTGATATCGCTATACGCTGATGATATCACCTTGTATTTACAGGATCCCAGCGTCAGCCTCAACCCGATTCTTTGGGAATTTATAAGATTTGGCAATATTTCGGGTGTAAAACTGAACTGGAATAAATCTCAAATATTTCCACTCGCTCCCACTACTGTACAATTCACCCCTGATTTCCCGCTGAGCTGGTGTCATCACTAGAGACAGAGAAACAACCCTCCGGTACAGCGATTGAGACTATTAGTTCATGGATTGATAGGTGGGTCACGTTGCCACTGTCCCTGGCCGAAAGGGTGGCACTAATGAAAATGAACATCTTACCCAAACGTTTATACTTGTTCGTCAACATCCCTTATAAATCTGGCCGTCCTTTTTTCAATACTCTCCGATCATTGCTCATAAAACTCGCATGGGATGGTAAGCAACCCAGGGTGGGATGGAAAGTCTTGACACAACCATTCTCCAGAGGGGGTTTTGAGGCTCCGGACATGGAGTTGTATTTTCTCAGCGCACAGGTTCACTACGCTACTTATTGGCTTCATCCCCCCCCCCTTTCATGCCGCACATGGCTATTGAACAGGGGTACATGTGGCCCACGCCTCTAAATTCCTTTTTGGGAAACACAGTTCTGGGAGAAGGGGTTGCTAATTACACTGTCAGCTGCACCAACCTTGCATGGAAAAGATTGTCCAAAATAATGGGGAACCCAATACTATATTCCCCACTGCTGCCACTCCCGTACTTGCACACTGCGCCGGTCACTCAAGAAGCTGTATGCCGCAAAATGTTTCGGAAGCAAAATCTTACTGTATGGGGAGACCTATATCGAGAGGGGCAATTTAAGTCCCAGCAGGAACTGCTAGGCGGGGAACAGATTACTCCCTTGGAAGTGTTTCTATATATAAGGCTCAAACACGAGATTCAGGCCAACGTCCCTGGGTTCCCAGCTGAGCCACCCACACTTCTGGTCTCCATTCGGCATTGAAAATGTCAGGGCCGGCACATTCCATTTCCCATATTTACCGAACGGCGCTGACTGAAAGGCCACAAATGATACATGGTGTCAGAGAGGAATGGGATTTTGACTTTGGGGAACCAGTTACTGATGAGCAATGGGTTTACTGTTGCTCGCAAACAGAGGCCATCACTGCAAGCAGCCGATTACGCATTATCCATTTAAAATTTCTAAATAGAACCTATTATACCCCTACAAAATTGCACAAATTCAAATTCAGTGAGGATGATCGCTGCTGGAGATGCAGACGGGAGGGGGCGGACTTCCTGCACCTCTTATGGAAATGTCAGGCGTTATGTGAACACTGGAGAGAGGTGCTGGAGGCGCTATCTAAAATGATTGGAGCTGCTATCCCATCCACCCCACTTTTGGCACTCCTGCGGTATACAGCTAACATACAACAATCCTGTATGAAATTCGTGGCATTAGACCTGCTATTAGCTAAACGCAGACTGGTGTGCAGGTGGGAAGGGGGTGAGCTCCTAAATTTAAAGAATGGCTCTCCGATCTCATTTACTGCAGAGACCAACTCACGACATATGCTGATCTACTGCCGGCATCATCCCATCCTAGAGACATATGGGAGCCATTAATGGAGTACTTAAAGGACACTACTGAATGATGCAATGTAGAGTTGTGTCTACCTATGCATACATACCTGGGAAGGAGCAGATATATGAGGCGAAATGTGAGTGGGACAGATAATACCCCCCATACTGCTTTACGATCCATGTATTATCAGACATAATAGTCAAAGATAGATGTACTGTGTTCAGCCTAGTAGAAATCAATGCTAACATATGAGTCCAATTTACATTATGTGTCATGTACTGAAGCTTGGGTCAATGTATAACCAGCTAATGACGATGGCATCGTATATTATGCTCTGACCTTTGTATTCCTTTTACAAATGTACTATGCAATGTCTCTCTGAAGTTCTTTTTTTTTTTTTCTTTCCCCTTGAATGTATGTTTTGTTCGAAAACGCAATAAATAAATGTATTAAAAAAAAAAGTACAATTAAAAAAAATTGTTTTGCACTAAAAAGGCTACCTGAACTGTCCGTTCGGGCAGAATACCTACTCATTAAATTATCTCAGGTTGATTTTTCTGCTTCTCAGGTTGAGAATATTTTTGACTGTGACCGCTCACATTAGAAAATCATGCCGAAAGGCTTCCTAGCAACCGGAAATCATGCAAGGGAATACCAGATCTCACATGTGCTTGCCAGCTTGCTTATAGGAGACACGCGTTGTTCCCATTGTCATCGTGTTGCTCGATTGGAAAAACATTTCTGCCACGCAGCGATTTGCGGAATTTTGCTGGAACTCTGTATTAAAAGAGTAATGCAGAGTCACCAAATTCCTCCAATTCCCTGAGCAGAATGTTTTAAATCCAAGCAGACATGCCTTAGAGTCCAGCAGCAATGGTGGCAGTAATCACACAGTGTCCAATGGAGACAGGAGGGTCTACATACCCCAGGACCTGGTGCTTAACTTTGTTGTGGGAGATTATATGGGTTAGTGGTTTGAGGCCTAGGAGGTTGCCCACAAGACGAACAGAGTCCCTGAGTAGAGACAATCTCTGGGGCAGATTCCCAGTGAAGGGAGAGATGCATTGTTAGCCCTAGGGAAAGGAGACAGGGTGAGGTATCCACTCTTGAGTCTCAACATTCCTGGGTGGGTTTTGTGAACTTCTTTTGTGAGCCCCTGGATGGTTGGGTGAAGGGTAGTGAGGTAAACACTGCTATACAATTTTGTTGCCAGAGAGCACATGTTCGGTCATTGCTTTCCAAAGCTACTCCAACACCAGATTGGCCGGAAGCTCACTGAACCCAAGGAGCTTGCAAAGTACGTAGACCTCTGAACTAGTACCAGAGTGTCTGAGAAGGTACCTTGGAGTGACCCCAATGGGGGTGGTTCAAGTTCACCCCTACATAGTGAGGCGAAGGTCCACAGTGACCCAGATAGGTCCCAGAATAGTGTGGGTGAAAGGGTTTCCTTGCCCGTTCTAAAAGTAGAAGGGGAGGTTTTGGTGGGCAGTCGCCCAGGGCACCCAATTTCCAACCCCGCTTCTTTGAGTGTTCCCACTTAGGACATAAGCAGGGGATCTCTGTCCTAAGAAACAACCCACTGGTGGGACCTCCATTGGGGTAAGTGGTCCCCAGATCCTCAATGACTGCTTTCTGGTTGATGAATTACCACCAGTGTTAGCTAAGCTGGGAGGGGAGGCTGCCAAGTGCGCCCTGAAGGCTCAGATTTCTAGGGGTACTACTCCCACCAGGAGAATACAGGTTCTCAGATGGAGGGGTAGGGTGAGGAAAGGCTCACCCCTGACTCCTGGTCAGCCTCAAGGTACAGACCTTAGGCTGGAGAACCAGTCTCAGGGTACCACCCCTGCACTGGTGGGAAAGGGAGTGAAAGTAGGTTGCCTAACACTGGGGCTGTTCCCCCCACTCTGAGACACTTCAGAGGTCAGGAACCCTGGATGGCTCTGGGCCTGGTTCTTGACACTGACCGCTGTCAGTGGTCTCTGTTGGTTGCTGTCCTTATGGGTAGAGGTTTCCTTGAGTTGGGAACAGAAGTCTGATCCAAGGGGCGGAATGGGTCACATCACTTTGTTCCCATGTTGGTACTGTCTGCCTACTAAGATGCATCTGTGAGCAGTAAGGTTACGAACTGCCCTGATGGGGGTTCACAAATGAGGAGAAGGGTTCCTCTTGGGTCAGTCCAGTGGCTCAGGAGAGTGTAGATAGAGAGATCCAACTGAGTTCAGAGGGGCATAGAATTGTCAAGGGCTTCTGCAGTAGACAACCATTGTCCACACTCTGCAGCCTAAGAATCATAAGCATATCAAGGTATTGAGTAGTCTACCCTGGCTTTAGGCTGGAGGGGGGTCATGCTGGACCTGGTTCTCTTTTTCCCGGGTCACTCCCAAACATTTTACCATCATCCCTCCTGTTTTTTTTATCCCATTTGTGTTAGCTTTTAGGGCTATGCGCATGTCACAACTGCTGACCAATGCTAAGTGCTTGTGTTATCTCTTTTAAACATCGAAAAATTGGCTTACACCCAACTGGCCCATTTAATTTACTTATAAGTCCCTGGTAAAGTAGTACTACAGGTACCCAGGTCTTGTAAATGAAATGCTGCTAGTGGGCCTGCAGCACATATTGTGCTACCCACTGAAGTAGTCCTTTAAAACATGTCTTAGGCCTGCCATTGTGGATTGTGTGTGCAGTGGTAAACTGCCATTTTGACCTGGCAAAATAAGCCTTTTGACAGGCCTAAATCTTCCTTTTTAATACATATAAATCACCCCTATGTTAGGCCCTGAACAGCCCACATGGCAAGGTGTGTTGCATTTAAAACATTGAACATCTACTTTCAAGTTTTACATATCCTGGTAGTGAAAAACTCTAAAATTCACTTTTCCCTTTTGCAAGGCCTACCTCTCTCATAGGATAACATTGGGTTACCTTATTACATTTAATAAGTGGTAACTAATTTTTGGAAGCAGGTAGGAATGTCATGTTTGGTGTCTGCGGAACTGCAATCTAAACCCCTCTTTAAAGGTAAAGTCGGATTTTAAGTCACAATTCTGAAAATGCCACTTTTAAAAAGTTGGCATTTTCTTGTACTAACCATATGGTGCCCGCAGTCTGTTTCCTGGGTGACATGACTATGTTGCCAAATGGCAGCTGTCACTTGTCAAACTTGTATTTCAAAGACACTCCCTGGGCTCATACACATAGGATTTCACACTTGCCTATTGTGCCTGTGGACAGAATAAGACCACGACAGGCAGGTAGGAAATTCCAGACACTTCTGTAGGGGGAAATCCCAGATGTTTCTTCCACTTCAAAGTGGGCACAGGTATAAAAAGGGGACCCTCAGACTCACTCTTCAGATCACTTCTGGATCTGTGGAAGACTCAGAAGAAGAACTGTTCTGCTGCCCTGCTGCAAGAAGCACTTCTCTCTTGCCTGAGGAAGGAAGACTGGACTAGCTCCTTGAACCCAGAACCACCAAAGTGACTCCAAGGGTTAGCTGACGGGCCTCCTATTCTGAGATACAGGGATATAACATGTTCAAGAGACCTCTCCTGCATCTATCCAGCTGCCCAGACTCAACTGGACCTGCATGTGCCCTGCTGCTGGCCTCTGCTGGAGTTAGTCCTGATCCCCAAGAGGTACTCCCCAAATCCTAGCCCTTTGGCTGGCATCAGAGTGTACCCCTCCTACCTCAACAGTGAATTCCCTCGCAACCGACACAGCTCAACACAACTCAATGCAGCATGATGCAGGACCTCGCATTGCAGTCCTCGCAGCTCCTCATGGGAACTGACATAGAGTGACACAACTCGATGTAGCCCCTTGTATCGCAGCCCTCACATCTAGTCATCGGAACCAATGCAACGCGCTGCAATGCGCCACTGGACCTTGCATTGCAGCCCTTACAGCTCCTTATCAGAACCGACGCAGTGCAACACAGTGCAACCCAATGCTCCGCATCTAGGACGTAAGATACAATTATTTGTGGGACTAACCTGGTCCCTGATATTTTCATGTGACCCCTTTGACAAGCTGAGAGAGGTTATGAACTTCTAAATTAGTCACAATTGTTCTTAGCGTAAGCAATGATGAGCAGTCAAACCAGATGTTCAGGTCACCAAGGACGCATGAAAAAGCAAGAAATTTTCAAATTATTTATGGTTCCTTTAAATATAAATATACATTTGTGAGACTCTCATAGATTAAAGATCAGATTACAGAATCATCTCGGCCCAAACAGGTGCCTCAAATCTATCAGAGGAGTGTTTGACATGTGTCGCTTTTAAGGTGGTCCATGAAGTTTGGTATCAAAATAGACCCTGGTTGCCTCAACTG
Organism: Calotriton arnoldi; assembly: GCA_963921515.1. Lineage (NCBI taxonomy): Eukaryota > Metazoa > Chordata > Amphibia > Caudata > Salamandridae > Calotriton > Calotriton arnoldi. Next base: position 333,954 of record CAWUFW010002393.1, on the reverse strand, counting down.
TCATACCCAGTGCAGCAGTGAAACTTTTTCAGAAGCACACCCAAAATTGGAGAGTTCCTCATTCGTTGAACATCTTCTGCATATTGAGGTGGAGATTCCCATTTGTGCTTTTTACCATTAAAGAACAAGTGCAAGTACAAGTACAACGCACTCTTGAGGAGATTTGCATTTGGCACCCTGCATTCCATCATGTCACATCGGAGGGGTAAGTTGGGTCTCATGGACCATTTTGGGTTAGCCAAGAAGGGGGGAGTATTGCTACTAGTCCAAGTTAGTTCAAGCATGTGCATGACATCCAGAGTGTCCAAGGCCCTGCCCTGGTTGAATGCTTAGATTAAGGGTACTATTCCACCATGTGTTTCCGTGGGCTGTGGGACTCTTGCTTAGTAGTTATACCACTCTCAGGGAAGACTGGAGAATTCTGAAGACTATCCCAAAAGAGTGGCATGTGAATGCATCATCCTTGCACAGGCTCCTTCCAAACGTGTGTGCATGTTTACTCATCGTGGGTGCACCACACCTCATGAGGTAGCACTAGCTGTCCGGCAATTCTCTGGCACTTATTGCACGTATTCAGTGCATAATCACGGTGGTGCTCACTTATGTAATGCTGAACCTGGATTACTGTATTATAGAGTTGATATCGTTACTTGCAAAAACAGTAATTCGATCATAAGAGCATATAGAAGTTGATCCATTCCAGAACTTCCTGCAATAATAGCAGCTTATCAATAATTCATTTTTACCAACAAAGCTCAGAACTAGAATTATCAGCTTTGAATTTAGGAAAATGTCTACTACGAACAGTCAGAGAGAATGTTTCACCTTGCCCCATCAGAACAAGAGAATAAAACTGAGAGTCTGCAAATGGACACTGGATGCCCTGAAGAACTTGGATGCAGTGAGATCTATTATTTACCTAAATATTGTGTGCAAATTGATTTAAGGATAGCTTTTACGCTTTATGACATAGTTAAACTTGGTAAAGATTTACCAAAAAGCCAATAACTTTCACTTCAAAGGCATCCTTGAGTGGGAAGAGGATAGATAGTTGCACGTCCCTGCTTGCTTTTATGAACTCCCTGATTGATGACCTGATTGACTTGGACACAGATCTACCTTAATGTTTCAAAATGCATGTAGATAGAGTGTGCAAACTAAAAAGGCACCGCCCGATTTTAATAGATCATTTATCCCTCCATCCTTTCAACGTTTAGGTCGGTCGAATAAAACAAAAGAAGGAAGCACAGTGGAGGAGGCGGTTCTCTATCAACAAAAGCCATAAAAGAGTCAAGTCTGATTAGGAAAAAGGGATTTACATCGTGTAATGAATTGTTTCATATAGTTGGAGGTCACTTATTGAACGAACTCAGTCCAACACTTGTACTTTGTTTGGCCTTTGTTTGTCATTGTAGATAACTTAGAGGTGCCTTGGCGTTATAATTAATTATTGATTTTAATAATAATGTTTTCAAGGTGTTTTTGCAATAATGGTTAGGATTTGCTGTTGGGATATTTTTCTTTACTGTAACTGTGTTTTGTAAGGGCTGCCATGATGAAGCTAGAGTACAAAGAAACATTAATGGGGTTTTTAGACTATAATGTGGCCTGATTAGTAGTTTTCGTTGGTTTTAGGAGAATGTAATTAGCCAAGAAGGTGACAAGATAGAGCTGGAGAATATGCGTACCTTTAAAGGTCTGTGAGGAGCATAAAGGGCATAGTGGGGTTGCTATGCACTGACCTAGCTGGAAGTGTTACTTGTTAACATCTATTTTTAAGCCCCATGGTATAAGGGAGAGACTCAGACAGGCTCCAAGTCCCAAAATGTAACTCTAGACAGCAGTGGCGGCCGCCACTAACAAAGGGTGGTGGGAGCATGCAGGGGTGGTTGGGAGAGCGAGCGCATGGGGGTTGGGGGGACACGGACAGGTTAATAATAATTAAAAATAATTATCTGACACTGCCGGCTGCCTCCTACATCACTCCTGCTGGCCTCTTCCTGGGTCCCAGCAACCCCTGGGACAGACTCCCAGCCAATCCCTGTGCTGCAGACATGGGGGGTCAACTTACGGGCGATTCAAGGGCAGGCAGCAGTGACACCCCTAAGCTGCCCTGCCCACCTGATGAGCCAAATTGCACCGTGGCCCTAACCAATCGGTGCTCACGATTTTGGGGGATTACCCCTTACATCATGTGGACCACCAGTCCACCCATTTACTCACGCCTCTTGAGGGGGCGGAGCATATCCAGGCAAGCCCCCGGTTGCTCAGGTTTACAACTGCCCGCAGGACTAATGGGGCACCGTCGTTCCTCCAGGGTCCTGCCGTAAGGACTTCCTGGGGTTGTTTGGCATTTGCACCCTTGTTGTGCTCCTGAAGAGGGTACCCCTCTGTACCATTCAGCCTCTGGATCGTCCTGTAACTCCACCTGCAACACAAAATAACAAGTTAACAGCCTACCTACCCTAGCCAACTTACCAGCCAACACGCCGGGTAAGTGGTAGGGAGGGAAACGGCGTGCAATCTCTGGAAAAATGGATCGCCAGGAGCAGTAGCTATACCTGGCTCCCGCCAAATGGCGCGCCGAAAATGACGCAAGACGCACCGGGCACCAGAGGGTCCCAAACACTAGCCCGGCTGGCTATGTCCCATCATGTGGCACTAAGGTGGTCGCCCTCCTAGGGGGGCCCCCTGCGTGGGCCGCGGGCAGCCTCATAGTGCCAATATCAGCAACATACCCCTCATGCAAACCTCAACAATCTCATAATAAACACACAAGACACATTGTTTGTTGGAGAGGATGTAGCCTTACGGCTAGAGCGGTCGACCTCGAAGCTGGGGAACCAGGTTCAAGTCTCGGCAACGACGCTCAACATCCTGTGATTCTGAGCAAATCACTTAATCTCCCCGTGCCTACCAAAAATGAATGTGTCCATCTGTAACAAAACTGGTGCTCATGTAAAGCGCTCTGATACCCGATGTCTCGGGTCTAGTTCGCGCTATATAAAAGCAAGCGACAATGAGATTAGCTCACTTGATTTGCAATGTATGGGATGCTTGGGAAAGACCCCAATACTCCAAGAAACATCCTTAGTTAAAGTAGGGTGTACATGCAGTCTCATTCATTTGTGTATCCTGTTGTAAATGAAGACCTTTATCATTGTGGTATTGTGGGGCAGCTACCTATATTACGTGTTCCCTCTGCAGCACCATTTAATTTCAAGTGGTGCCTCTCAGGACCTGCACCCATGGCGTGGCTCACAGGCTCCTAAATCATGCTTTTGGCCTCTTTGTGACCGCAAACAGGCCCGTTCATACTGAGAACATACTGCTTGCACCGAAATCCAACCCGAACCACCACCAGCCCATCTTTTCACACAGCAGCATCAACTGCCCGCGGGGGACTGTCAACTCGAAACACCAACCCTCCCGTCAGTGACTCCCAGCCTGCTCTTCGCAGCACACTGACAACTGCCCACAATGCTCTCCTTGCTCTCTGCTACCCTCTCCAACATGAACGGAACTCGACACAAAACTTCAGAAGGTAAATCTTCAGCTGGACTAATCTGGGACTGTATCTGACCCTCCCTCCATCCTGGTCGGCCTGAACTTTTGACTTTAACCTGGTCCAGCACAACCAGATAGCCCTGGTTGGCGCTTTATGCTTCTGGGTGCTATTTTACAGTATATTCTTTAAAAAATCGTAACTCTGGTTCTAATGATTTGATTTTTGTCGTTTTGATCTTGCTTTATTTATTATATCTTTCTCTATTTTTGTAACCTATTGTAAAATACTATTTGTGTGGTGGTTTGACTGTTTTACTGTTTGAAGTGTTGCACAAATACTTTACACATTGGTAGAGGTTAATTTGGGGTTTCCTTGTTCCTTACATCTTTACAATAAACATCCTTTATTTGTCAATAGCGCCAAGAGAGTCCTCAGGGATAACCATGCGCTCTACAAATATGTCTGTTATGTTAAGACTATCTCTTTGTACATTGGCTATACAGCTATACAGAAGCCAAACCTTTATGAATGCTTGCTCTTGGTAGGTACTAAACAATATTAACCCTGTGTTATGTTCTTAGGTTAATTGATGTTTACATGCATTTGGTATGAACATAATATCAGTTACATAAGAAGAAGTGAATTTGACACTCAAATAGAAATGCTACTGAATGTGTATTTCAAACTGAAATATAAAAGGTTTGAACTGTGAGGTATTTTGAAGCTTTCTCAAAGTAGAATTCATCCAAGTGGTACTCTGAGCTAGCGCACAAGCTGCATTTGCAACACAGAAATGTTATTAAAAAAATTTCTCCTACAAAACCAAGAACGTTATGGCGTCTCTTGGAATGAGATCATTAAATCAGTGGAATAAATGCAGGAAGAACTGATGAAGCCATTCCATATCACACATATTTTCGGCTTTCACGAAAATAGGTGGCTTTTAGAGAGGCCTTTAAACGTAGGGAGGCATGTATTTGTCAGCATCTCATACAATTTTAATCAAAAGCCTGCAGGAGCATTTTAAACAATTACTATAAAGTGTAATTACTTCCTGCAGCCGGAGAGTTATTGTATGAGGTAACATTATTAATGCGCTCTTACCGTTGGAAGGGATGTATAATTAAGCTGTGCCTCATTGCTCTGCCACTATGATATGCACCGCGCTTTTAACGAGTCTTGCCCTTGTCAGTCTCAGCGCTGTGCAAGGAATGCAGAGGTGAGCCCAGCTATGAACTGCAGGAGCCATTCATCTTTCAGAATTAATTGTCGCCAGTTTAATGACAAAAGCAGGCTCGGTTTTGCTTCAGCCAGCCCTAATAGAGCTAATTATTACAAGCAGTCTCCTTGCCATACTTCCTAGTAGTCATTCCAGCATGTGCGTGGTAGGCAGGTATTTCAGGTGTAATAAAATACTAGCATTTTAGTTGCTTATTCCGATAAAAACTGAGTGTTCTCTTCTGCCTTCTGTTATTTTGAACTCAACTTTTCTGCACAACGGAGAGTATTTTCTTATTTTGTATCACTGTACTTACTAGCTGCGATATCGGCTTCTGTAACGAAACCGGCCCTGGCAAAGTGGGGGGGGGTGGGGGCCAGCCGAGCACTTTGCCATGACCGGTTTTGGTTCCCAGTCCGGCCCTGAGAGTAAGTCATGGAGCTGGAAGCTGCCTCAGAGAGCTTTGTTGGCACAAGAGAGGAGGCTGCAGATGTGGGAGCAGTTCTTGAATAGAATTGGTGCACTAAAGCATGGCAGCGGTATGCCAAGCATCAAACCCCCTCCAGGCGGCGAGTCGTCCCGCCCCGCTCCCTTCCGTTGTTACCCAACAACACTGCGCGCTTTTACCTTAAATTACCACTGACAACATTCTTTGGTGCCTGAAAAGGTAGCAGTTTATTCATCACATAAAATTCTTACAAAATTGTTATGCATTTCCAATGTTCATGGTCATACTGTATTCAATGTCCATGTTCTACCTTTACATCTATTGCTCATTGCAATTCCTTTTCTTGCATTATGGACCCAGCCTCCTCAATTTCCTGGGAGGGTAGGGGCCCCCTTTTTGGGCCTCTGAATCACAGGTCTAGGCTTCAGCTTGCTACCGATTTTGGATTCCTGCGATGGGGGGAGGAATGTGCCTGCTCCTGGCCGTTGGCCCCTCTTATCCCCCCCACTCACTATCCTGGTCGCCCCCCTGATTGGGTGGGGGTTCCCTTTTGTTCCGGGGGCCAATCCTGACCCCCTCCGGCCTAGCCGGTATGCTAATAGGGGTGGGGGGAGGAACCCCGCCTCTGGAGGGCGTTCTACCCGGGCCCCCATTTGGTCCGGCTTTGCCTCCCCGGCCCGGGCCTCGTACTGAATACGACCAGAAAGCGATGGGTAACACCATGTTGGTCTTGCACCAGCCGTGGATGGCTAAGTGGTGGCTGGTGGGTCACGTTCTAAGCATCTTCCCAGACAAAGGAATGAGTGAGTGTGGGACAATGGTAAGATCTGTGAGGTTCTTTTTTGATAGAGCAGGAGCCCTGCTGTAAAATAAATCAGTGAGGCTTCCAAACTTGTGTTTCCCTCGACTCACTCAGAGGTGAGGCACTGCTCACTGACTGGCAATGGAGCCTCGTCGCCAGCAGTGTTCCATCTACCGCAAAGATGTGGCTTTGTTGCTTAAGAGGCCCCCCCTTTTTAGGTGACCAAAGACTCTCGTGCACTCAGGGCATATAAAATCCACAAGGGCTCCTCAGATAGAAAGATTTTACCATGTGTCATGGCAATTTTTTTTTTGTTTGTTTCTCCAGGTTTGGAGGTTTGTTTGTGAGAAACCAAAACAATGCAGACTGGGGAGTCTTCTGGTAGTCATCTCTGATGAAAGTGTTCTTCTCACCATGTTTGCGGTAGCTCTTTTTTGGAAAGGAACAGGATCTCTGTTTTTTAGGTCTCGCCTAGGCAGCGCGCATGCGCTACCCTAGGAGGGCCTTTAGCCATCGGTCTTCACTTTTCAAGCACTGCACTCGTGCTTGTGGCGGCATCCACCTTGCGGGAGCGAGCAGCGGCGCGCCACAAGCACGAGTGCAGTGCTTGAAAAGTGAAGACTGCGCGCGCACGCACGCACCACTCCCGGGCTTGTTTCTCTTTGCCCCTCTGCCTGTCCATCCTCTCTCACACCCGTCTCTGCAGTTTCTGCTCCCTCCCCTCTCACTCTTTTCTCTCTTAGCCCCTCTGCCTGTCCATCCTCTCCCACACCCTCTTTCACTATCTCCTCACTCGCTCTCCTCCATCTTTCTTCCTCTTCAGGTACAGATGGCCCCTCCTCCCCTCTGGGCATTGAAGCTCTGCAGAGCAACACCGACAAGTACATTGCCTTGTTCGCAGGGCACCACGCCTATACTGGCACCTCCCCCTGTTCACAATGCCCGAGGCAGAGCCATGTGGCGCCCTGAGCTGCTGCTGCCAACCCCTAACTGTCGTCCCCTTCACACCGTGTTTACAGCACCCGAGGCGTCTCCCCCGTTTACAGTGCCCGAGGCAAGGCCATATGGAGTCCCCGAGCTCCTGCATGCTTTACATTACCTCTGCGTCTCACTCAGCAGAACTCGGGATTCGTTGCTGCCCTCCACAAGAGCCGCTTCTGCACAGCCAGATTACCGACGGCTCGGTGGTGGTGAGAGGTGGGGGATCGGGGGGAAGATGGCAGTTAAATACATCCTTGCTTCACAATGCAGACTTACAGTTCAGCCAAGGAGGCAACCCCCTTGGCAGGGATATGCTGTTCTTACTTGGGGCATTGCCCGCGTCTTCCCGCTCATGCTTCTGCATTCATTAGTTTTATTAGTTGAAATTCCTCTTGCTGACCCTTCACCGCATTCCTTATTGAAACAGTTGCATCTGATTGGCTCATGCTGTAAGATTGACTCCACAACTCCCAGAGGTGGCAGTCGTCAGAGGCGCTCGTGGGACAGTTTACCCCAGCAAATTAGTTATTCCGTTGCTATGCACCAACTGACAATGACTTTCAGAAATCGAAAGTAATACAAACGGAGATATATCTCATTATTGAGTATTAATGTGCAAGTGGCAGTGAAAATGGTTCGGCAGCATAAAGCGCAAATATAGTGCCCGCATTGTGAGTAAAGCAAACGTCTCAGTTTAAGCAAGGTAAGCTTTACAGAGAGTTTAGGGTGTTGATGTAAAAAGATATCCGACAATTGTTCAAAAGACAGTCCAACTAGCCAACTGACTCGGTAATAGCTTTGTGAGCCGCAGTTCCCATAGAGACACCCATTAGTGGCGCCAAGACGCTATACTCAGGACTTCTAAGCACACAAGCTGTGGTAGCTGAAATAAGGCGTTCCGCTGTATGCAGGGTTTCTTAAACAGATTAAGCCCCGAGTACTCTTGAGTTTACTTGAGCCATCCGGCCAACTGCGACCACTTATCTCGATTGGTGGTTGGACAGCCTAATTATTTTCTTTGATTTCAAAAGTAAGCAGCATGTGTGGGAATAAATATATCCACCTAGCCTTTAAAGTTTGCACGCTAAGGTAGGAGGCAAAGACTGGCTAATTGGACAGAGGGAGGCCGAACAGCTTGATGTGGAAATGTTTTTGAAACATAATTTTCTGCACATTTAAAATTTCCTTCTTGCTGCACTGTGCAACGTTAACATATAAAGCCATGAGATTGCGAACATTTTGTATTATTTTTATTATTACATGGGTTCATTCTTTAAGAAGGAGTGCGTGATATTATCTCCTTCTAATTTGAATTCTTTTATTCCCCACCATTTTTACAAGGCACTTTGTCTTTTTTACATGACTTTCCGAACAAAAATAGGGATTTAAGTTTTAAACTAGGTAGACAAATAATTAAAACACTCCACTTTTAAACTGCTACTATGTTGCGGACAAGATTATTTATGCTTAAGACCATAGGTTTACATTCCCACTGATCGCTTTCTCACCCAAGACAATAAATCATACAATTTATATTGTGAAATGGTATTATGTATGAACAGTGCAATACCAACAAGTGCCACTACTAAAATTCCACTTTAAAAACCGTCATATACAGCTTTTCAACTGCTTAGTGCACATCACCGTCACTGACCTCCCAGAAATCCCAGCTCACACCCTATACACTTCTAAAAAGAAAGTTAATCCTTACATCCAGGCTTTTACCTATTCTCAGCCTTGAATATTGTCCAGGAGCCTTGACAGCTCAAGTACTGTTGTAGTTGGGTAGGGCAGTGATGGAATCCGAAAGAAACTACGGAAACCCACTGATAAATCTAGCATTTTTACTGTACATGCACTTCTGTGACATGGGGGTGTAAAGTAAACTGCGGATGCATGATGTAGTGTTGAGTATTCGAGCGAAGCTTGCTCTTCTACCCGCTGGCCTGTCTTTTGTCGCATTTGGGCCAAGTTTGTACTGTAGTAAGCTTGTGCTGTACTTGTTCGGCATCTGTCTGAAGCTACAGTACTCCGCTGCTGTGCGTCATCTGTGCAAGAAAAGCCTCCCATGCTTCTGTCTGTGCTCTACATGCCCAGTGTCGGAGGGAAGCTTGTGCTGTTGTGCCTGTTCTGTTTATGGGAGTCTAGTTATGCCTGGTGCTGCCTGTACTTTACTGTACTGTTTTCAGTGAGAAGAAAGCTTGCTCTGTTTGATGTTTGTAGATGTTGTGTGTGAGAAGCTGGCACTGATGCTTACCCTGCTCTTGTTCCTTGTAGGAGACGGCTGTAAAGTGCCAATGCTGTATCTCTCCTGCTTGTGAGGCAGGCCAGCACATCTACTGTCTACGCGCAATCAGTTTTATTTATGGTGGAAGCTTGCTCAGTGACATATGGTGCGCATAATTCAACACAACATCACACAGTTCAGCACCACACAATTTCACTCCACGCAACATAATTACAATCCACATAATACCACTCAACACCACATAATTCAACTCCACCTAATTACACGCTACTCAATACCACATAAATCCACTCCACATAAATCCACTCTATACCACCTAACAATCCACATACATACACTCTACACCATGTCGCATAATTCCACTCAACATAATTTCACACAGCACCACACTGTTCCATGCCACACTATTCAACTCCATACATATCCATTCCACACAACATAATTCCACGCCAAACCACATAATACAACTCAACAACACAATTACATGACACACCACATACATCCAATCCACACCACATAATTCCACATCAAGCCACAAAATTCAACAGCACACCACATAATTACACTCCACTACATACCACTCCACAACACAAAATAGCATTCCGCATAATTACACTCCTTAACACACAATCGCACTCCACATAATTCCAGTAGACTCAATACCATATAATTACTATCCACATATTTCAACAGGACACCATGCCACATAATTCCAATAAACTAATCCACACAATTCCACGCCACACAATTGCACAACTAACTAATCCAGCCCAACCCACATAATTCCACTACACACCACATTTAGACATTCCATTACACATATATAAAAGACATTGCCATTTACATTGCCAATAGCTATAACTCAAACGAATGCGAGACCGATTGCATTTACAATGCTTGTTTAATATTAAGGCAGAGCTAAATGACCTTCGTCCAGTGATGGGCATTTTCCAAGTAGTCTGACACTCTGTTAGGGCCCCCAAATACTTCCTTGATGTAGTTAGGGATGTTGTCTTTGTACACACGTCTGTTGTGGTAAGCTTCTTAAAAAGTATAAAAAATCAAGCTCTTTCATGATGAGAGTATGTGTCAGTTGGTAAAACATTTAAACTCTGGGCCTCATTTACAAGCCCATTGTGCCACTGGTGCGTCGCTTTTTTTGACGCACCGGCAGCGCAATGGGCTTGCCCATATTTACAAGGCCACGTAAAGTCACCCTGCGTGACTTTCATGGCCTTGTAAATATAGGCACCTTTCAGGCATTACTCTGCGTGAAATGAGCGTTCCATGGGTGTTGCTGTTTGTGTTCCCAAGCAACATCCATGGAACCTGACACTTTCCCAGATTTACAACGTTTTGTAAAGCTGGGAATGCGTAAGAATCCCCAGGGGAGGTGTAGGAGTGGCTTAACTAGGAGAAACACTTTTATTTCTCCTCGTGCTTTCCTCTTTCACTGTGTGCTGCATTCTGCCGCATGCAGAGAAAGACGAAAATGCCATCAAAGATTGTTTTTTGTGCAGAAAGGTGTCCCTTCCTGTACAAAAACCATCATCCCTGCAACGCAGGCACCCTTGCGACAAGGTGTCTGCGTTGGCGCATGGCTGCACCTTGTAGGACAGGAATGCACAATATCTTGTAGATACAGTGCATTCCTGCCCTTTTATTTTGACACACGGCAGCGCAGAAGGAAGGCTTGCTGCACTGCGTGCGTCAAAATATAGTAAACGAGGCCCTCTGATTGTACGGATACAAAGAATATTAACTTCAGTTTATACAGTAGCAGGCTAAATTTGGTTTTGTGTGAATTAACAATTAGCTTTCCCTGATCATAGTACTGCTTAATCCTGATTAAACCTTACTAGAATGTGTATATGCCATCACTAGAGCCGGGTTATTGAAATGGAGCTTTAATAAGACAATGCAGGTATAATTCAATTTAGAAAGTAAGGTAGATAGAATGTCAGACAATACAGTCTAAAGCTAATAGTTTAATTGCTACCCATACTGAAGACTTCTATAAATGGAAACTACTTATTTTCGTGCTTGTAAATGTCCAGCTATAAAGGAGGTAAGGGTTACATAACATAAATATCTAAGGCTTAAAAACTAAAAATGAGGGGATGATTGCTTTTGTGCAGGAAGGGACACCTTCCTGCTCAAAAACAATCTTTGATGGCATTTTCCTCTTCACGCATAGAAAGAGGAAAACACAAGGAGAAATAAAAGTGTTTCTCCTCATTGCCCCACTGATATGCCTCCCCTGGGCAGGCGTAGGATTCTGATGCATTCCCAGGTTTACGACACTGTGTAAATCTGGGAATGTGTCAGGTTCCATGGATGTTGCGTGGAAACACCAACAACAACACCCATGGAACGCCCCTTTCACGCAGAGTAATGCGTGAAAGAGGCCTATATTTACAAGGCCATGAAAAGTCATGCAGGATGACTTCACGTGGCCTTGTAAATATGGGCAAGCCCATTGTGCTGCGTCGAAAAAAGTGATGCACCGGTGGCGCAATGGGCTTGTAAAGGAGGGCCAAAATATTTTTGCCTCAGAATGCACCTCAACATGGTGATCTATAATAATATGTTCTAAAATTATATAATAATGTCTACACTTTAAGTAATGTCCACAGCAGTAGAAGCCTTCCTCGTGATAACAGGCGCAGCATTAAATGGAAATATATTACAAATGGAATAACATCTTATTTTTAATGCTATGTCATGAACGTTTCATGAATATAGTTGCCAAAATATATAATAGAAATGCAATAGTGATATCAATCTTTCAAGCAAGCATTGGCAAAGCCAAGAGGGCTGAACTTTTTTGTCAAACGTCTTTTTATTGTGTTTGATTCTATTTTGCACAAAGATAACAGAAAAGAAGAACAATGCAACCCATTCCATAATCTCATTATTTCAGGTCTGTCTCAAACTTCCACCCATCATACTATCCTATATATATAGACCTGCCGTCATACTTTTTTTCAAACCTGCCCCCCCCCAACATGACGATCAGCATTACTGTGTCCAGGCAAATGTCAGTAGTGACATCAGAAAATATATAATGCAGCACTTCATATAGAAAAGAGTCCCATCCCTTTTCATCTAGGGGACAAGTCAGACTCGCTGCTCCACACCCTAGCACCTCCATTTAAGGTCTCAATTTAGCTTTAAAATGTAAATGTGTCCTTTCCACAATACTAACTAGTAAGCCACTCCATGGTTGACACTGCCCGCAATCTATGATGCCACAGTGATTTCGGGAGTGTTTCTATTTTTTCGTCAAGCATGAAGTACTAGTTTCAGCTGCCCTAGACACTGTAGGATCATCTGTCAAACTTGTTGTTCCAGTCACTTATATCCTGCTGGTCGGAGTGCCAGTACCAGGACCCCCCTGGATTCTGTGGAAGTGGGCAATCCAAAGTCCGCTGCAACACCCGTACCACTTCCATCCAAAATGGTGTAATCATCAGGCATTCCCACCATATATGCATTGTTGTGCCCTGGCCATTACATCCTCTCCAGCAGTGAGGGTCAACCCCCGGGTACATCTTACTGAGTCTTGCTGAGGTGGAAAACATCCATACAGCCATTTGTAATGGACCTCTTTATTCCTAGTGCTCCCTGAGATGGTATGTAATCTCTCCTTAACATTTCCTGTTGCTGTTGTGTGATTTCTTTGTCTAGGGCTCATTCGCACTATCGTGCATGGGACCAAATGAACCCTCTTAACTGTGTCTGGATGATTGTGTAAATTCTAGAAATGTCCCTTTATACCCTAACAGCGTGGACAGTACCTTTTCAAACATTTTATCCCTGGACGCCGCTTCCTTGTTTTCGGGCTGAAGAACCCAGTGGCAAATCTGAGTATTGTGAGCGGTCTCCATCACCTATGTGAACATCTGTTTTGCATTGTTTGAAAGTATGGATGTTCCATTTTGCAAACATAGCTGATGTCATAAAGCATCTGCCAGCCCTCCACTACTCAAATCTCTCTGTCTCTAATGCCGGGGTGAAAACCCGATCAAAATAGATCAGGGTACATGGCAAGGGAAGCTCCGTCAGATTGTTATGTTTCACCACTTCGTCCCACACTTTCAAAGCTGTAACTAAGGGCATACTCTGGTGTGCGTTAGATGGTCTATGTGTTTTCCCCAGCCAGACAGTAACTTACAGGAGTCTCGACTTAAATGCATGGTCAATAGGCACCCATCTTTTCCCGATTCCCCTTTTGACCATTCTGTAATGATTTTAAGTTGGGAGGCTTCATAATATGAGCCTAAGTTCGGAAATACCAGCACCCGTTGGTCTCTCCAGCCGCAGTCCCATGATGCGTTGGTGCTTGCAGTCGCACAGCAGAGCCTGCATTGAAATCGGTGATCTCGGACTTCGGAGATCGGTGCACAGGATTCAGCGTGCAGCGATTTTTCCAGCCTTGGGCAGGCACTGCATCGGTTTCTTCAGCGGCACAGCAGCGATGCATCAGAAACGGGTGCGGACACGCCACGCTTCTCTTACTTGCGTCTCTTTTCAAGCTCCCAACAGCAGGAACAACCTCCAAAGGCCCAACACAGCAACAGGCACCTCTTGGCAGCTCAGAACTCCCAGCAAGGAAGTTCAGGGGAGCTGGTAGTGAAGTCTTTGTGTCCCTGAGACTTTAGAACAGGAGGCAAGCTCTACTTCAAGCCCTTGGAGATCTTCTTCAACCAGGAGACACAACACACAGCAAAGTCTTTATCCTCTTCTTGGCAGAAACAGCCACTGCAGGTCAACCCCAGACAGCACACAGCAAAGGGGCAGTACTTCTTCAGTTTTCCCAGCTCTTCTCTTGGAAGAGGTTTCTCTTGAGTCCAGAAGTATTCTAAAGTTCTGGGGTCTGGGCCACAATAATTTATTCCATTTCTCTTTGTTCTCTGGTGGCAGAGAGGCTCTGTGCTCAGTCAAAACCAGTTCTGTCCTCTCTGGTCTAGCTTCCCGGCAGGAGGTGGAGACAGCATTGTGTAAGGCAGACCAGGCCCATTCAGGTGCAAGGAAATATCCTCCCCCTAAATGCAGCCCAAGTATAGTCAGCCCAGCCCTGACTCATCCAGGAAAGGCAGGACACACCTAAACCCCCCCAGTGGCTCTCTACAGTGAATGCACAGTCCCTGTCACTCCAAAGCCAGACAGTCAATCCACAAACCAGCAGAGGCACACAGGATGGCTAAGCAGGAAAATACCCACTTTCTAAAAGAGGTATATTCAAACATACAATACAAAAATCATCTTTACTAAAAGATGCATTTTTATATTCTGAGTTCAGGCATACTAAACTCCATCTTTCTAACTTGCCCCAATGGGAAGTTATACTTATAAGATGTTATAAATAAACTCCCATTCTTTTCTATGGGTCAGATAGCCTTTCCATAGTGAAAAAACGAAATACACTGTATTTCACTGTCAGGACATGTAATACACACCAGTACATGTCACACCAGTACATGTCCTACCTTTCACATACACTGCACCCTGCTCACAGGGGCACCCTTGGTCTACCTTAGGGGTGACTCACATGTAATAAAATGGGAAGGTTAGGGCCTGGTAAGTGGGTGCACTTGTCAGGTCAACATGGCAGTATAAACTGCGTGCAGACACTGCAGTGGCAGGTCTGAGAACCTTTTGCAAGGCTGCTTGTGTGGGTGGCACAATCAGTGCTGCATGCCCACTTGCAGCATTTGATTTACAGGCCCTGGGCACACACAGTGCACTGTACTAGGGACTTAGTAGTAAATCAAATAAGCCAATCATGGAAACACCAATCCATAATAACAATTTACACAGAGAGCATATGCACCTTAGCACTGATCAGCAGTGGTAAAGTGCCCAGAGTCCTACAATCAATAAAAACAGGGTCAAAAACAGGCAGCCAAAAAGCGAAACGCACAAAGTCTAGGGGTAAACCTGCTGGAAAAGCCAGATCTAACAAAGCTGCTCAAAGGATGTAGGGGCACATGCATCATTGGAAATTGCGGTCGCAAAGGGGCAGATTCTGCGAATCTGCCCCTTTGCAACCGCAATTTTTGCATTTGGGATGCATCATCTCAAATGCAAAAATCGCTATTTAAGTAATCGCTAAATTTGCGATTACTTAAATTGCGATTGCATTTAGGGAATCGCAATTTGCGATCCCTTAAATGCAATGCAAGAAGGAATCTGAGATTGCGACTTTGCATTACGGAATCGCAAATTACTGAGATTTTCAAGAGGATGGTAATTTGCGATTCCTTTGAAAAATGCACAAAAGTGTATTTTTCAAAGTGCCATGTGGTGCACACACATGCCCTAAGGGCATGTGTGTGTGCCACATGTGCACCAATGCCAATTTCGGGGGTGCATCAGGGTGGCCTTTTGGCACCCTTGCACCCTTGAAATTGCATGCGCAATTTGCGAGTACCTATTTGGTACTCGCAAATTGCGCATGCAATTCCCAGTCATTCCTATGGGCCTCTAGGACCATAGGAATGAATGGGAAGCAATTCCTTAATTGCGAGTCGCAATTTGCGAGTCGCAATTAAGGAATGTGAAGGAATAGCATTTTTTTTTGCAATTCCTACATGCATATGCAATTGCGATTCCTAAATTGCCATTTCTTAAAAATCGCAATTTAGGAATCCCAAATGCACATTTTAATGCATGTGGGGGTTAATTACCAAACCCATGAATGTCCTGAACATGCAGCGGGCCCATTAGTATAGCTCATGAAACACCATGTTTTCTTACTTTCTACAAACACTGCAGTGAGTTCTGTTGTCATTCCCCAAGTTCCAGTCCCTGTAAACATGGTATGGAGCCTGGGGAGTAGGACAAGAAGCACTGTCAGTGTCTCCCACTGCCTGCAGTAAATGTTCTTTAATACACGTGGATTCTGGTAGAGCGGTATAGGGAAAACTGTTCAGTTGATTGTGCCAGCAATTGCCACTTGCTGTCTGAAGCAACATGCTCCAGAGAACAATGTAGTGTGCCACCTGGCCACCACGTGCCAACATGATGCTTTCACCATGAACCCCGAAGGTCGGGCATGGCTGAGGGGAAAAGTTGAGAGAGAATTGACTGATTGGGACCATTATTGAGACCATAATACTCTGTGGGCATCTTAGTGCTGGTGCAGGGAAATTAGGCCATGCAGCTTGAGACACAGCCGGCAAAGTCCACCACTACACTGGTGATGATGTGCGGACTTCATGCAAGTGTGACCCTATCCACTTGCCTGTGACTCACAGCAGATTCTTAAGGACTGGTCGATGACCACTGAAGTGTTGTGTGGTCATGTGCAGTAAAATCCTTGTGGTCCTAGGTGGACTCCTTACAAAGTTAGGTAATCCGTTGGGAAGTATTTGGGTGTGTCTAGATGTGGTCAATAAAGTCTATGACACAGTACATTCAGTTAATGGCTGCATGCCAAAGAATAAAGACGTATTACAGAGCTTTGTTTGGGGCTTCGTTATTTGTGTGCTCCAGAGCTGGAATGGATGCTAAACGGGTAATGAGTACGGGAAACATGTCCTGAAGAAACAAGACTGCTCTCCCTGAGAATTTGCCAAGGTCCAGCAAACTGCTTGTGCATGCCACGTGCGCCCCAAGAAGCAAGTGATGGTTGGTGATTGTGAAGTCAAAGTGCTGCTCTAGCTCACACAAGGCCCTCAAAGAAGGTGAAGGCCAGACAAAGGAGCACTGTCAGAAAGCCCACCAGAAACATACTGGTATGGCCGAAAGAAGAGATACTGTGCCACAGAGTAACACAGAGCCATCATCAATACAAAGCAGAAATGCTGAAGGCAGCGACAATCAGGTATGAAGAAGCGCTAAAGGCAGTGAAAGCCAGGTGCAAGGAAGTGCTAGAGGCAGAGATGACCAGGTGCAAAGAAATGTTGAAGGCAGCGAAAATCAGGTACAAGAAGCGAAAGTCTACTCACCAGCAGAAAACAGACAAAGTGCCGTACAATCTCCGAATCCAGCGAGGTGACCCAGGCTCAAACACAGGGGTTGTGCATACGAAGCTGTTAGTCCTTGCAGAAATGACCCAAAAGAAGCTGTGGGCACTCAGCACAACTCCAAAGGTATTCATGAAATTGAAGTCCTGAAATGGACGTAGAAAAGAGCGCCAAATACAGCACAGCTGTGTTCCTGAAACCACCACTGCCATTTGATACTGCCAAAAAGCAGAATATTGGTGCCAGATAGACTGGATAGATCGAAACATTAGATTACTTCATAGATGCCCTAAACGTAGATGACAAAAAGATCATCAAATACTTGATAAAACTTGCATGTGATGGTGTGAGCATAACAAAATGCACTTACAGACCTAGAGCTACCAAAGAGTAACAACAGAAGTTTCACGTAATGCTGAGCCATTTGTTTAACTGTTAAAGGAGTAACTCTATTTAACTTGCCTGTTTGTTTGATTTTTGCAACCTGTTGTCAAATCTATCCATTTAATTGTGGCAGAGAAACAAGCAGTCAATACTATGGCATGGGTGACACCAAACTAATGAATATTTGAGTGCCAATGACGCAGCGAGTGAGAGAATGGGTGATTAAAAAAACTCCGCATTTAAAGTGTTTGGTGTTTTCAAAAGTTTGTACCATAGTCATGCATGCCTCTAAATGTGGGTGCGCGCTCATTTTTGAAGAGGTTTAGTCCAGGCAGCAGGAACAATATCCTGGGGTCTAGTGAGAAGGTGCTTGTTTTTATTTGTTTACATTTAGGACTCAGCTGCGGCGCTGTGTGGCATGGATCACTGATACAGCATCGACTCCTATAACATCGGACTACAAAAATATCGAGTCAACAATATCGTAGACAAAAATATTGACACACAATACACAAAAAAGAAATAATACAAACATCGATAAACAAATATCGTTGGAAAAAATCTCGATGACAAAAATATCGACAACAAAAATAAAGAACACAAAAATATCGATAAAATTAAAATAAAATGAAACACATCAAAAACATCGATATAAACAATATCAACAACACAAACATCGATAAAATACATATAAACTATATGCAAAATAACATTTAAACAAAAAATATACTATTGACAAATATATTATAAAATAACATTTACCAAATATTTTAAACAAGCAATAAAAATAATTACAAAATTAATAACATTAAATAAAACAAATACACTAAAAATCCAAACACAAATAAATAAACAAACTGTACAACATTAAAAATATATCACAAATACAGAAAATAAACAAACATAAATATATATCATATATAAAAAAATATATCACATGTATCTAGATATACATTTAAATAACAACAATAAAAAAAACTATCTTGACCAATAAATTTAAACTACACCAACACAAACCAATAGAAAACTCTAACTAAATAAATACACACTATAAAATCAATCAATTAATTAACACAAAATTTACCGTATAACTGACAAACACGGAGAAAGAGCGAACCTTTGCGAGAGAGAACACAGAACGAAAAACAACTACACAAACAACTATTCCAAAAATCCCTCAATAAAGGTAAGAACAAAACTTTATAACTAAATAAATAAAATTAGCTTCTAAAAAAAAATTAACTAACACTATAACATGTTTTCCTTTACATATCACAGATTAAACTTCACTAAAATTCCACCTAAAAAATTCAACAAAAAGATTTACGTACACAACAACAATAAAATAAACATAATAAAAAATATATCACAAAGTAAGTATACGACTTAACCAACAAATAAAGTAAAGTATTTAAAAGTAATAAATATAATAAAAATGCAAAACATAGCTAACATATACTTTTCTCTTAACAGCTTCTACAGAAGTCAACAAAAACACGTCAACGAAAGACACTTCATCAACTAAAAAGAGTAAGTATATATTTTTTTATAAATAAATAAAATAGAGACTAAATAATCAAAGTAATCAAATAACTAAAACTATAACGTTTTCTTTTATGTTTCACAGATTACACTTCACTATTGCTTCAACAAAAAAGCTCAAAACAAACATTAACTTTGAAAACAAGTACAAAATCAACATTAAAGAAAAATATAAAACTAAGGGGCCGATTATGATCTCACTAGGAAGGCCTCTCGACGGGTTCCGGAATGAGCAAATCCGATTCAGAGCCTATGTTTCCGACCGAGTCTTCCCCCGTTCCAAACGACCAAGTACGATGCAAAGATCTCGTCTGCGTCGACCAAATCGTTTCTGAACCAGATCCTGTCCGACATACACGTTCGGAGCTGAATCGAACGAGCAAGTATGATGCACGATTCGGACAGCTGTACCGACTCGATGTCAGCGAGACGAAACGTCTGTTGGAGTCGGACTTTGGGGGGCCGTAGCAGGCCCCCCTTCACCTGGATCCCTCCGAATCGGTTGCAAGGGGGTGCGCATGGGTCCCGCCAATACAAGCATGCACAGTGTGGTGGGAAACATGGGGTGCCCACCACAGGGTATACGCTTTTCCTCAGCCACCCCTTTTTTGCAATGGGAGTCTGTGTATGCGTCGGTACACAGGCTCCCATATAGTTCAAGGGGAGTCCGAGCGAACCAAGTCCGTCAGCAAACAGCTGCATCGTACTTGTTCGGTCGGACTTGCACAGCGCGATTCGCTAGGAAAGCCCTCCGATCAGAGTCGTAGAGAGGGCTTTCCTAGCAAGATCATTATCGGCCCTTAAGTAAGTATATAAATTAACCAACAAATAGAGCAAACTAATAAAAAACAATGCATTTAATAAAAAAAAAATATATAACTAAAAAATACTTTTCTCTTCACAGCTTCTACAAAATTCAACATACAACGAAATAAACTTCATCAACTACAATTAGTAAGTATAATTTCTTTTTCAACTAAATTAAAATAGAGACTAAAAAATCAAAATAATAAAATTAAATGTAACACTTTAATAAAAATAACATTTTGCTTTTAAACCAATAGAAAAAAAAACAGTGAATAAACCACGACCATCGATAAAATATCCATCAAGAAAATTAAAGCAAGACAAATGTAAGTTTATTTTCAAATATAATAATTATACAAACATTTTTACTGTTCAAAATCGTATAATTAATAAATATATATATATATATATATACATATATATATTATCTACTGGCGGTCGCCAGTAGATAGTTATAGTTAGGACCTATTTTCCATAGGAAATCCGCGACATTCTATTTGAAATAACTCTTGCGTCGGTTGACGAATCTTGCGAAATTTTCAAACTTTATGGCCCGCTCCTACCCTGAAAGTTTCGGGGTGATTCGTCATGCGGGGGCCGAGAAAAAGGTGGGTCCCAAAACGTGTTTTCCCCATTCATTTTCCCATAGGAAACTTTAGCCACGGCTACAGCCCGAACTGCTGAACGGAATTACACAAAATTTGGCAAAGAGGTAGTTCTTGGTTCAGAAAGAACCCTTTTGTTAAATGGTGTAAATCCGTTCAGTAGTTGCGGAGAAATTAAAAAAATAAGAGTCAAAAATCAATTTCCCATAGGAAACTTTATGCAAGGCTACAGCCTGAACTGCTGAACGGAATTACACCAAATTTGGCAAAGAGGTAGTTCTTGGTTCAGAAAGAACCCTTTTGTTAAATGGTGTAAATCCGTTCAGTAGTTGCTGAGAAAATCAAAAGTAAAAACACATATATATCTGGGCGGAGCCTAACCACACATGTCATCGTGAGATCTGATTGGCTGTCAGCACTTCATCCTGGAATTGCTGGCAGCCATCTTGGGACCAATATAAATGATAGTACCCCATTGAAATGCATTGTAGTGAATCGAAGATTTTGAGGGTTACCAAAAGGAGAACTATAAAGGGTGATAACAGACTTTAGTTACATTAGAATTCATTTGTTGATGGTACCATACTAATTTCAGGAATTGTGGTGTGTTCTAAGGTGATTTTACCCTGTGAAAACCTTCTGCTGGGATATCATGAATCATGTTTGAGAGAAAACTATTTTCACATGCTTGTCCCATACAGTTTTGGAAGGTGCTCCAGAAGCTAAAATGAAAGCATATTTTCTGTAAATTCACATTATCTTTCTCAGTCATGTGAGAATGAAGTCTGACATTCTCAGTAAAACATGTACATCCAACAAGGGCAGAGACTGTCAGTTGATTCCTTTGTGTTCTACTGCAGCTTCCCAGAGTGTTCTAAAGAACAACTAGAGTGCTAACAGCCTTACTTATGACAAAAGTATGGCACACCTGAAGCCATCTTGATTGGAATAAACTGGTAACACTTAAAACATTTAATTTAAAAAGGAACAAAATCATGGGGTTCATCTTGTCATAGAAATTATGGTTAGTGCTCTGGAAAGAAAAATTAGGACATGTTTCAAGTGTGATCTCAAATATCTTCCTGTTATATTTCAACAGGAGCAGCCTGTCAGTTGATGCCTTTGTGTTCTACTGCAGCTTCCCAGAGTGTTCTAAAGAACAACTAGAGTGCTAACAGTCTTACTTATGACAAAAGTATGGCACACCTGAAGCCATCTTGATTGGAATAAACTGGTAACACTTAAAACATTTAATTTAAAAAGGAACAAAATGATGGGGTTCATTTTGTCATAGAAATTATGGTTAGTGCTGTAGAAAGAAAAATTAGGACATGTTTCAAGTGTGATATCAAATATCTTCCTGTTATATTTCAACAGGAGCAGCCTGTCAGTTGATGCCTTTGTGTTCTACTGCAGCTTCCCAGAGTGTTCTAAAGAACAACTAGAGTGCTAACAGTCTTACTTATGACAAAAGTATGGCACACCTGAAGCCATCTTGATTGGAATAAACTGGTAACACTTAAAACATTTAATTTAAAAAGGAACAAAATGAGGGGGTTCATTTTGCCATAGAAATTATGGTTAGTGCTGTAGAAAGAAAAATTAGGACATGTTTTAAGTGAGATCTCAAATATCTTCCTGTTATATTTCAACAGGAGCAGCCTGTCAGTTGATGCCTTTGTGTTCTACTGCAGCTTCCCAGAGTGTTCTAAAGAACAACTAGAGTGCTAACAGCCTTACTTATGACAAAAGTATGGCACACCTGAAGCCATCTTGATTGGAATAAACTGGTAACACTTAAAACATTTAATTTAAAAAGGAACAAAATGAGGGGGTTCATTTTTGCCATAGAAATTATGGTTAGTGCTGCAAAAAGTAAATTTAGTGCATGTTTTAAGTGAGATCTCAAATCCTCTTCTATTTCATTAGAAAATTCTGACATGCAGACTGAAACAATCACTTTCAATACCAGCAGTAGACTTCCAGTTAACTCCTTGGTGAGCAGTAGCTTTACTACAGTGATCTAATGAACAACTAGAGTGCTAACATTCTGAATTTATGGCAAATGTGTGACACATCTGAATGCCTTCTTGATGGAATCAAAGTAAAAAACTGAAAGCATTTCCTACTGAGGAGACTGCAGTAAATGAGGAAATTAGGAAACTTCATAACAAATAAGTCTTCCAAGATGGCCACCAGTGAAAAAAGAGCCCAAATGTAGCACAAATATTACCCAGATGTAGCCCACATATAGCCCAATGACAAAAGTGGGCAAAACACTTTTTATTTTTAGGTTTTTTGTAGTTTTATGTAGTGCAGACTGGTCAGGTATTGGAGCGTTGCATCTTAAAACATGACCCCTACACTACAAAAACACCACTGCACTACCCTAAACCCTAAAACACTACCCCAGCACGACCCCCTGCACTACACAAGCACCACTGCACTATCCTAAACCCTAAAACACTACCCCCAGCATCACCCCCTACACTACACAAAAACCACTGCACTACCCTAAACCCTAAAACACTACCCCAACACCACTGCACTAACCTAAATCCTAAAACACTACCCCCAGCACGACCCCCTACACTACCCAAACACCACTGCACTACCCTAAAACATGACCCCCTATACTACACAAACACCACTGCACTACCCTAAACCCTAAAACACTACCCCAGCACGACCCCCTACACTACACAAGCACCACTGCACTACCCTAAACCCTAAAACACTATCCCCAGCACGACCCCCTACACTACACAAACACCACTGCACTACCCTAAAACATGACCCCCTACACTACACAAACACCACTGCACTACCCTAAACCCTAAAACACTACCCCCAGCACGACCCCCTACACTACACAAGCACCACTGCACTACCCTAAACCCTAAAACACTACCCCCGGCACAACCCCCTAAACTGCCCGAACACCACTGCACTGCCCTAAACCCTGAAACACCACCCCCTTCAAGACCCCCTACACTGCCCGAACACCACTGCACTGCCCTAAACCCTGAAACACCACCCCCAGCACGCCCCCTACACTGCCCGAACACCACTGCACTGCCCTAAACCCTGAAACACTACCCCCAGCAAGACCTCCTACACTGCCCGAACACCACTGCCCTAAACCCTGAAACATCACCCCCAGCACGACCCCCTACACTGCCCAAACACCACTGCTCTAAACCCTGAAACACCACCCCCAGCACGACCCCCTACACTGCCCGAACACCACTGCACTGCCCTAAACCCTGAAACACCACCCCCAGCACGACCCCCTACACTGCCCGAACACAACTGCACTGCCCTAAACCCTGAAACACCACCCCCTGCACGACCCCCTACACTGCCCAAACACTACTGCACTGCCCTAAAACCTGAAACACCATCCCCAGCACAACCCCCTACACTGCACGAACACCACTGCACTGCCCTAAACCCTGAAACACTACCCCCAGCAAGACCCCCTACACTGCCCGAACACCACTGCACTGCCCTAAACCCTGAAACATCACCCCCAGCAAGACCCCCTACACTGCCCGAACACCACTGCCCTAAACCCTGAAACACCACCCCCAGCAAGACCCCCTACACTGCCCAAACACCACTGCACTGCCCTAAACCCTGAAACACCAGCCCCAGCACGACCCCTACACTGCCCAAACACCACTGCACTGCCCTAAACCCTGAAACACCACCCCCTGCATGACCCCCTACACTACACAAACACCACTGCACTACCCTAAACCCTAAAACACTACCCCAACACCACTGCACTAACCTAAATCCTAAAACACTACCCCCAGCACGACCCCCTACACTACCCAAACACCACTGCACTACCCTAAAACATGACCCCCTACACTACACAAACACCACTGCACTACCCTAAACCCTAAAACACTACCCCCAGCACGACCCCCTACACTACACAAGTACCACTGCACTACCTTAAACCCTAAAACACTACCCCCAGCACAACCCCCTACACTACCCAAACACCACTGCACTAACCTAAATCCTAAAACACTACCCCCAGCACGACCCCCTACACTACACCCCCTGCACTACCCTAAAACATGACCCCCTACACTACACAAACACCACTGCACTACCCTAAACCCTAAAACACTACCCCCAGCACGACCCCCTACACTACACAAGCACCACTGCACTACCCTAAACCCTAAAACACTACCCCCAGCACGACCCCCTACACTGCCCGAACACCACTGCACTGCCCTAAACCCTGAAACACCAGCCCCTGCACGACCCCTTACACTGCCCAAACACCACTGAACTGCCCTAAACCCTGAAACACCAACCCTAGCACGACCCCCTACACTGCCCGAACACCACTGCACTGCCCTAAACCCTGAAACACTACCCCCTTCACGACCCCCTACATTGCCCGAACACCACTGCACTGCCCTAAACCCTGAAACACCACCCCCAGCACACCCCCTACACTGCCCGAATACCACTGCACTGCCCTAAACCCTGAAACACTACCCCCAGCAAGACCTCCTACACTGCCCGAACACCACTGCACTGCCCTAAACCCTGAAACATCACCCCCAGCAAGACCCCCTACACTGCCCGAACACCACTGCCCTAAACCCTGAAACACCACCCCCAGCACGACCCCCTACACTGCCCAAACACCACTGCACTGCCCTAAACCCTGAAACACCACCCCCAGCACGACCCCCTACACTGCCCGAACACCACTGCACTGCCCTAAACCCTGAAACACCACCCCCTGCACGACCCCCTACACTGCCCAAACACTACTACACTGCCCTAAACCCTGAAACACCATCCCCAGCACGACCCCTACACTGCACGAACACCACTGCACTGCACTAAACCCTGAAACACTACCCCCAGCAAGACCCCCTACACTGCCCGAACACCACTGCACTGCCCTAAACCCTGAAACATCACCCCCAGCAAGACCCCCTACACTGCCCGAACACCACTGCCCTAAACCCTGAAACACCACCCCCAGCAGGACCCCCTACACTGCCCGAACACCACTGCACTGCCCTAAACCCTGAAACACCAGCCCCAGCACGACCCCTACACTGCCCGAACACCACTGCACTGCCCTAAACCCTGAAACACCACCCCTGCACGACCCCCTACACTGCCCGAACACCACTGCACTGCCCTAAACCCTGAAACACCACCCCCAGCACGACCCCCTACACTGCCCGAACACCACTGCACTGCCCTAAACCCTGAAACACCACCCCCTGCATGATCCCCTACACTGCCCGAACACTACTGCACTGCCCTAAACCCTGAAACACCACCCCCAGCACGACCCCCTACACTGCACGAACACCACTGCACTGCCCTAAACCCCGAAACACTACCCCCAGCAAGACCCCTACACTGCCCGAACACCACTGCACTGCCCTAAACCCTGAAACATCACCCCCAGCAAGACCCCCTACACTGCCCGAACACCACTACCCTAAACCCTGAAACACCACCCCCAGCACGACCCCCTACACTGCCCGAACACCACTGCACTGCCCTAAACCCTGAAACACCACCCCCAGCACGACCCCTACACTGCCCGAACACCACTGCACTGCCCTAAACCCTGAAACACCACCCCCTGCACGACCCCCTACACTGCCCGAACACTACTACACTGCCCTAAACCCTGAAACACCATCCCCAGCACGACCCCCTACACTGCACGAACACCACTGCACTGCCCTAAACCCTGAAACACTACCCCCAGCAAGAACCCCTACACTGCCCGAACACCACTGCACTGCCCTAAACCCAGAAACATCACCCCCAGCAAGACCCCCTACACTGCCCGAACACCACTGCCCTAAACCCTGAAACACCACCCCCAGCAAGACCCCCTACACTGCCCGAACACCACTGCACTGCCCTAAACCCTGAAACACCAGCCCCAGCACGACCCCTACACTGCCCGAACACCACTGCACTACCTTAAACCCTAAAACACTACCCCCAGCACGACCCCCTACACTACCCAAATACCACTGCACTAACCTAAATCCTAAAACACTACCCCCAGCACGACCCCCTACACTACCCAAACACCACTGCACTACCATAAACATGACCCCCTACACTACACAAACACCACTGCACTACCCTAAACCCTAAAACACTACCCCCAGCACGACCCCCTACACTACACAAGCACCACTGCACTACCCTAAACCCTAAAACACTATCCCCAGCACGACCCCCTACACTGCCCGAACACCACTGCACTGCCCTAAACCCTGAAACACCAGCCCCTGCACGACCCCTTACACTGCCCAAACACCACTGAACTGCCCTAAACCCTGAAACACCAACCCTAGCACGACCCCCTACACTGCCCGAACACCACTGCACTGCCCTAAAGCCTGAAACGCCACCCCTTCACGACCCCCTACATTGCCCGAACACCACTGCACTGCCCTAAACCCTGAAACACCACCCCCAGCACGCCCCTACACTGCCCGAACACCACTGCACTGCCCTAAACCCTGAAACACTACCCCCAGCAAGACCTCCTACACTGCCCGAACACCGCTGCACTGCCCTAAACCCTGAAACATCACCCCCAGCAAGACCCCCTACACTGCCCGAACACCACTGCCCTAAACCCTGAAACACCACCCCCAGCACGACCCCCTACACTGCCCGAACACCACTGCACTGCCCTAAACCCTGAAACACCACCCCCAGCACGACCCCCTACACTGCCCGAACACCACTGCACTGCCCTAAACCCTGAAACACCACCCCCTGCACGACCCCCTACACTGCCCAAACACTACTACACTGCCCTAAACCCTGAAACACCATCCCCAGCACGACCCCCTACACTGCACGAACACCACTGCACTGCCCTAAACCCTGAAACACTACCCCCAGCAAGACCCCCTACACTGCCCGAACACCACTGCACTGCCCTAAACCCTGAAACATCACCCCCAGCAAGACCCCCTACACTGCCCGAACACCACTGCCCTAAACCCTGAAACACCACCCCCAGCAGGACCCCCTTCACTGCCCGAACACCACTGCACTGCCCTAAACCCTGAAACACCAGCCCCAGCACGACCCCTACACTGCCCGAACACCACTGCACTGCTCCTAAACCCTAAAACACCACCCCCTGCACGACCCCTACACTGCCCGAACACCACTGCACTGCCCTAAACCCTGAAACACCACCCCCAGCACGACCCCCTACACTGCCCGAACACCACTGCACTGCCCTAAACCCTGAAACACCACCCCCTGCATGATCCCCTACACTGCCCGAATACTACTGCACTGCCCTAAACCCTGAAACACCACCCCCAGCACGACCCCCTACACTGCACGAACACCACTGCACTGCCCTAAACACTACCCCCAGCAAGACCCCCTACACTGCCCGAACACCACTGCACTGCCCTAAACCCTGAAACATCACCCCCAGCAAGACCCCCTACACTGCCCGAACACCACTACCCTAAACCCTGAAACACCACCCCCAGCACGACCCCCTACACTGCCCGAACACCACTGCACTGCCCTAAACCCTGAAACACCACCCCCAGCACGACCCCCTACACTGCCCGAACACCACTGCACTGCCCTAAACCCTGAAACACCACCCCTGCACGACCCCTACACTGCCCGAACACTACTACACTGCCCTAAACCCTGAAACACCATCCCCAGCACGACCCCCTACACTGCACGAACACCACTGCAGTGCCCTAAACCCTGAAACACAACCCCCAGCAAGACCCCTACACTGCCCGAACACCACTGCACTGCCCTAAACCCTGAAACATCACCCCCAGCAAGACCCCCTACACTGCCCGAACACCACTGCCCTAAACCCTGAAACACCACCCCCAGCAAGACCCCCTACACTGCCCGAACACCACTGCACTGCCCTAAACCCTGAAACACCAGCCCCAGAACGACCCCTACACTGCCCGAACACCACTGCACTGCCCTAAACCCTGAAACACCACCCCTGCATGACCCCCTACACTGCCCGAACACCACTGCACTGCCCTAAACCCTGAAACACCACCCCCAGCATGACCCCCTACACTGCCCGAACACCACTGCACTGCCCTAAACCCTGAAACACCACCCCCTGCACGATCCCCTACACTTCCCGAACACTACTGCACTGCCCTAAACCCTGAAACACCACCCCCAGCACGACCCCCTACACTGCACGAACACCACTGCACTGCCCTAAACCCCGAAACACTACCCCCAGCAAGACCCCTACACTGCCCGAACACCACTGCACTGCCCTAAACCCTGAAACATCACCCCCAGCAAGACCCCCTACACTGCCCGAACACCACTGCCCTAAACCCTGAAACACCACCCCCAGCAAGACCCCCTACACTGCCCGAACACCACTGCACTGCCCTAAACCCTGAAACACTACCCTCAGCATGACCCCCTACACTGCCCAAACACCACTGCACTGCCCTAAACCCTGAAACACCACCCCCAGCATGACCCCCTACACTGCCCGAACACCACTGCACTGCCCTAAACCATGAAACACCAGCCCCAGCACGACCCCCTACACTGCCCGAACACCACTGCACTGCCCTAAACCCTGAAACACCACCCCCAGCACAAACCCCTACACTGCCCGAACACCACTGCACTGCCCTAAACCCTGAAACACCAGCCCCAGCACAACCCCGTACACTGCCCGAACACCACTGCACTGCCCTAAACCCTGAAACACCAGCCCCAGCACGACCGCCTACACTGCCCGAACACCACTGCACTGCCCTAAACCCCGAAACACTACCCCCAGCAAGACCCCTACACTGCCCGAACACCACTGCACTGCCCTAAACCCTGAAACATCACCCCCAGCAAGACCCCCTACACTGCCCGAACACCACTGCCCTAAACCCTGAAACACCACCCCCAGCAAGACCCCCTACACTGCCCGAACACCACTGCACTGCCCTAAACCCTGAAACACTACCCTCAGCATGACCCCCTACACTGCCCAAACACCACTGCACTGCCCTAAACCCTGAAACACCACCCCCAGCATGACCCCCTACACTGCCCGAACACCACTGCACTGCCCTAAACCATGAAACACCAGCCCCAGCACGACCCCCTACACTGCCCGAACACCACTGCACTGCCCTAAACCCTGAAACACCACCCCCAGCACGACCCCCTACACTGCCCGAACACCACTGCACTGCCCTAAACCCTGAAACACCAGCCCCAGCACAACCCCGTACACTGCCCGAACACCACTGCACTGCCCTAAACCCTGAAACACCAGCCCCAGCACGACCGCCTACACTGCCCGAAAACCACTGCACTGCCCTAAACCCTGAAACACCAGACCCAGCACGACCCCCTACACTGCCCGAACACCACTGCACTACCCTAAACCCTCAAACACCAGCCCCAGCACGACCCCCTACACTGCCCGAACACCACTGCACTGCCCTAAACCCTGAAACACCAGCCCCAGCAAGACCCCCTACACTGCCCGAACACCACTGCACTGCCCTAAACCCTGAAACACCAGCCCCAGCAAGACCCCTACACTGCCCGAACGCCACTGCACTAAAGCCTGAAACACCACCCCCAGCAAGACCACCTACACTTTCCGAACAGCACTGCACTGCCCTAAACCCTGAAACACCACCCCCTGCACGACCCCCTACACGGCCCAAACACCACTGCACTGCCCTAAACCCTGAAACACCACCCCCTGCATGACCCCCTACACTGCCCGAACACCACTGCACTGCCCTAAACCCTGAAACACCACCCCTCAGCACGACACCCTACACTGCCCGAACACCACTGCACTGCCCTAAACCCTGAAACACCACCCCCAGCATGACCCCCTACACTGCCCGAACACCACTGCACTGCCCTAAACCCTGAAACACCACCCCCTGCACGACCTCCTACACTGCCGGAACACCAATTCACTGCCCTAAACCCTGAAACACCACCCCCAGCACGACCCCTACACTGCCCGAACACAACTGCACTGCCCTAAACCCTGAAACATCAACCCCAGCAAGACCCCCTACACTGCCTGAACACCACTGCCCTAAACCCTGAAACACCACCCCGTACACTGCACGAACACCACTGCACTGCCCTAAACCCTGAAACACCACCTCCAGCAAAACCCCCTACACTGCTTGAACACCTTTGCTCTGCCCTAAATCCTGAAACACTAGCCCCAGCATGACCCCCCTACACTGCCCGAACACCACTGCACTGCCCTAAACCCTGAAACACCAGCCCCAGCATGACCCCTACACTGCCCGAACACCACTGCACTGCCCTAAACCCTGAAACACCAGCCCCAGCACGACCACCTACACTGCCCGAACACCACTGCACTGCCCTAAACCCTGAAACACCAGCCCCAGCATGACCCCCTACACTGCCCAAACACCACTGTACTGCCCTAAACCCTGAAACACCAGCCCCAGCACGACCCCCTACACTGCCCGAACACCACTGCACTGCCCTAAACCCTGAAACACCACCCCCTGCATGACCCCCTACACTGCCCGAACACCACTGCACTGCCCTAAACCCTGAAACACCACCCCCTGCACCACCCCTACACTGCCCGAACACCACTGCCCTAAACCCTGAAACACCACCCCTGCACCGCCCCCTACACAGCCCGAACACCACTGCACTGCCCTAAACCCTGAAACACCACCCCCAGCACGACCCCTTTACTGCTCGAACACCACTGCACTGCCCCAAACCCTGAAACACCACCCCCAGCACGACCCCTACACTGCCCAAACACCACTCCCCTAAACCCTGAAACACCACCCCCTGCACGACCCCCTACACTGCCCGAACACCACTGCACTGCCCTAAACCCTGAAACACCACCCCCTATACTGCCCGAACACCACTGCACTGCCCTAAACCCTGAAACACCACCCCCAGCATAACCCCCTACACTGCCCGAACACCACTGCAATGCCCTAAACCCTAAAACACCACCCCCAGCATTACCCCCTACACTGCCCAAACACCACTGCACTGCCCTAAACCCTAGAACACTACCCCCAGCATGACCCCCTACACTATCCGAACACCACTGCACTACCCTAAACCCTAAAATACTACCCCCAGCACAACCCCCAACACTACCCGAACACGACTGCACTGCCCTAAACCCTCAAACACTCCCCCAGCACAACCCCTACACTACCCAAACACCACTGCACTACCCTAAACCCTAAAACACTACCCCCTACACTACACAAACACCACTGCACTACCCTAAACCCTAAAAACTACCCCCAGCACGAACCACTACACTACCCAAACACCACTGCACTACCCTAAACCCTAAAAACTACCCCCAGCAGTACCCCTACACTACCCAAACACCACTGCACTACCCTAAACCCTAAAACACTACCCCCATCAGTACCCCCTACACTACCCAAACACCATTGCACTACCCTAAATCACTACCCCCAGCACAACCCTCTACACTACCCAAACACCACTGCGCTACCCTAAACCCTAAAACACTACCCCCAGCACGACCCCCTACACTACCCAAACACCACTGCACTACCCTAAAACACTCCCCCCAGCACGACTCCCTACACTACCCAAACACCACTGCACTACCCTAAACCCTAAATCTACCCCCATCAAGACCCCCTACACTACACAAACACCACTGCACTACCCTAAACCCTAAAACACTACCCCCAGCACGACCCTCTTCACTACCTAAACACAACTGCACAATTTGTTACAGGCGTTGCAACGCCGGCCTGGGGTGCTTACTGGAAGTACCTAGTGGGCTAGTTGGGCCCCAGGGACCCTCAGGATTCAAGGTGACCTAATCCCCCAACTTAAAATGGACCACGGGGTGCGTTTGCACAGTGGTGAAGGGAGGGGGCGGTACCTCAGGTGACATGTGCGCAAACACGCCCTGTGGTGCGTTTTAAGTTGGGGAATTAATTCCCTTTGAATCCTGAGGGACCCTGGGGGCCAACTAGCCCACCAGGTACCTTCAGTAAGCACAACAGAGTTGCGTTGCAGAGAGGTGAAAAAGGTGCGTGGCCTCGGAACGCCTTTCTGCAACTCAGCTCTGTGGTCCTAACTGTAGGTACCTGGGGGCTAGTTGGGCCCCAGGGACCCTCAGAATTCAAGGGGACTTAATCCCGCAACTTAAAACGCGCCACGGGGTGCGTTTGCACACATGTCACCTCAGGCCCCCCCTCCCTTCACCACTGTGCAAACGCGCCCTGTAGCGGTATTATGTACTAGGGACTTGCAGAGGAGGTCATGCTAATCACAGGGGTACCCCAACGCATAGTGTTCCCTAGTGTATGTAGGTGTTTTCACTGTATTCCAAGTGTCTTTTAGCATAGCACTGGCTCTGGTTAGTCAGTGTCAGTTACCACCAGTACCCGTCTGAAAAAGTTATGGGCACAGGATGATTTTGCAACAAGGCCTCTTTCTGCTCCTCTGTTGGTTCTTTCTGCACATCTTTTGCTTCTTTCTGTGCGTTTTTTCTTCTTTCTTCACATGTCCTACCTCTGTAGGCATAGTTAGAAACTAGCATTTAAAAAAACCTTTGAAATTCACTTAAAAATCATAGGTTTCAGGCACGTTATAGTTAGAAATTAGCATTTAAAAAACCTTTGAAATTCACTGAAAAAACCATAGGTTTCAGACACGTTATAGTTAGAAATTAGCATTTAAAAACCTTTGAAATTCACTGAAAAAACCATAGGTTTTAGGGACAGTTATAGTTAGTTGGACATTTCACTCGTACAAAACCATAGAAATTCCCCGTTATAGTTAGTTCAGCTAACTATAACTCGCGCCCCGCAATGCACTGCTGATGACGTCACATATTATATCACTCATGACATGGTCAGTGACATCACTGATGACATCACTGATGACATCTCAAATGACATCACTGATGACATCATCCATGTGATAATTTCATGCATCTTCTCACACCCTAATATAACTTTTGATACACCCACTCTAAATTACAGACTGCCATTCTCAAAACCATAGACACTCCAACACCAAAAACTACATACCCACTCACTGATTCTTAGGTCTACACACACATCCACTCTCTCACCCGTACAGTCACTCATACTTAGTCACTCAGTACAGGACTATCATATGCACTCATACACCTATATAAACACTCACACACCGCCACTCATCCATAGAGGTACTCACACACCTAGTCAGTCATGCAAAAAACTTAATCACACACCCATTTACTCACCTATACAGTTATACACACACCAGCTCACTTACTCATACAAATACTAGCACATTCTTACGCTCTTATACAATCACTGATACAAGTACACACTCATCCATACAGCCACTCTCACAATCACACACTCTCACTTATAGCCATTTATATACTCCAACACACATATATACTGCCTTCCACATATGTAGTTACTCACACATGTACCACTGAGATATACATTCAATCACTAACACACCCATACACACACTCACCCACCCATACAGTCCATCACAGATGCACTCTTGAAACCATGCACCCAGTGAATCACCAACTCACACATCTATGCACAGAGTCACACACACCCCACCCACACAAACACTCAGGCACCCATACAGATACTCAGAAAATCAATGAATAACCCATGTAGACACTCATGTAGCTATTCAGAAAGCCATGCAGCCGCTTACAAACCAACAGACAGACGGATACAGACATTCACACAGTTTTGTCACTAACCCATGCATTCAGTAAGATACATTTAATCACTCACTTGTAGAGTCAGTCACTCACGTACTAAATCATCCATTCAGACACTTATACACCCACTCATTCTTCAATACGCCTTTCCCTATATATATTAAACATATTTAAACTTTACAGAAACATACAGTCACTGGATGATGTCATCAGTGATGTCATCAGTGATGTCATTTGAGATGTCATCAGTGATGTCATCAGTGATGTCACTGACCATGTCATGAGTGATGTAATATGTGACGTCATCAGCAGTGCATTGCGTGGGCGCGAGTTATAGTTAGCTGAACTAACTATAACGGGGAATTTCTATGGTTTTGTACGAGTGAAATGTCCAACTAACTATAACTGTCCCTAAAACCTATGGTTTTTTCAGTGAATATATATATACATATATTCACAGATAGACAAGAAAATGGCAGAAGGAGCAAAATTCATAACTTCACAAAAGGGAAAAGTACTTCTGTGCTACATGGGCTACACTTATACCCAAGCAAAGTAACTGAAAATAAAACCCATTGGAAATGTAGTAAATATTACTCCAATTCTTGCTATGGGAAAGCCACTACAGTAGAAACAAATGTAGTTAATGTCAGAGAACACAACCATCCCCCAATGTTACTGAAATCGAGGTCAGATATGCTCTAGAAACAATCAGAGAAGCAAGTACCAGCTCCCAACAGACCAGCACCCAAATACTAAAAAACATGTTAACTAGGATTCCTGAACATGTCACAGTACAACTACCGTCCATCCCCACTCTAAAAAGATTAATCACCAGAACTAAAAGAGCTACATCTCAAACACCACCCACCCCCCAAACTTTTGCAGAAATGTTACCAGAATACACCATCATCCACACAGATGAAAAATTCCTTCTTCATGACATTAACAATCATGAAAAACAAATTATCATCTTTGCCACAAACAACAACTTACAAAAACCTAAAAACTGCAAAACGTGGATGATGGATGGCACATTCAAAGTTTGCCCCAAGCCTTTTTACCAACTATATACCATCCACAGCGAATATGAAGACACTAACATCCCCTTCATATACATACTACTCCCTAATAAGCAAAACACAACCTACATAGAGCTCCTTACAAAACTAAAACAATACACCGACAACTACTTTCCACAAAAAATAATCATTGACTATGAACAAGCAATGATTCAGTCAATTTTAAAAATATACCCACACACTGCAATATAAGGTTGCTATTACCGCTTCAACCAAAGTGGGAAGGCTATGTAGGTCAGGGCACCCTAGACAACCAAAGTTCCAAATCCCCTGCTGGAACGTCTACGATAGCACTCTAGCTCAAAAAGCTAAAACTAACAACGCAGTGAAAAGATGGCATAATGCCGTCCAAGCCACAACAGGAAGAGGACAACCAACCCTACACAAACTAATAGAAGGAATCAAAAAAGAACAGAGCTATCAAGAGCTAAGGCTAGAGCAATACCTAACTAAAATTGGCCCTAAACTCAGTAAACAAACAAAAACAATGTATGAATACCTACAACACAAAACTCGACTATTTCCAAACACCAAAGGGCTAGAATACCTAGACACGATTGCTAAATCTATACTTTAAACAGAAAACATTGCTAAACATCATAAGCATTTTAAAATCACAAAACATTTAAACAACATAATTCTACTCTTTTTTAAATTAATAATTATAATTATGTCATTTAAAATTTAAAAACAAACACAAAAATATATGGCATAATATAATTATTAAAATAAAAAGAAACAAACATACCAATGTAACCTAAAACATTTCCCACCCATAATAATGAAAAATAACTTACAGTTATGACGCAGGAGACGATCCTTGAAAACGAAAAATCCATAGTAGATAAATCGAAAAACGAATCCATTCAAACAGAAAGCCACAAAAAAATGCAAAAATACAACTGTAGAAAAAAGACTCCAATGACACAATGCTCTCAATAATGAAACCCTGAAATACCCGAGAAGTAGCTAAAAAAAAACGCTCCAACAAACCCGAAATATAAAAAGAAATGTAAAATAACTTGTTTTAAAAAAACAAAATACATTTTCCTTTTTAAAAAAAAATAAACGCGTCGTCAGCACCATCCGTTCACGAAACGGAAAACCTGTAAAGAAAAAAAAGAACACCCTCTCACAATAACATGTATAAACCCACACGCATTAATATCAACATTAAATATAAGATAACAGAATTAAACAGATAACTAACACTACATAACACTCTACTTCTATCCAACCATACGTCAAAAACATACAACACTAAACTACCAAAACAACACCTATCTACACCAAAAATGAACAAATAATGTCCTAACAAATCTAATTACACTACTACTACCTCGCCCCTACCTTAAACCTACCTTAAAAGTAAATTAAATTAAGCTTACCTTAACCGACGAAACACAGCTCCTAAACGCGAGGTTTGCTCCAAAATGACCTAAAAACGAAACAGATAGACAGACAAGTGAGGAAATAGGGAAAAAATGGCTGCGTGATAAAACTGAAAAAAAGACTGACTCTTCATAGACAAGAATGGAGAGATAATAAAAAAATCAAAAAAATTAAATGTATATTATTATTTATTGTAAAAAAATTACAAATTATCAAAAAATATAAAAAAACATTTAAAATATACATTAAATAATATATTATCAAAAAATATAGTATTTAATATATAGTTAAATGTATGTTTGTTTCATGTACTGTAAATGTGCAACCAATATGAAATTGTTTAATAAAAAATATATGATAAAAAAATGATTTGTTAAAAATATTATTAATTATTTATTATATTAAATATTATTTTATTAAAAATTATATTAAATATACTAAATCATAAAATGTAAAATAATATACATTTGTAAGATACATATCATAGAATTTTACAAAAAATAAAATTATATAAAATGTATTAAAAAATGTAAAAAGAAATGGATACAAATGTTAACTTTTTGTCATAAAAAATAATAAACATTAAAAATTCAAACTGTTCATAATTAACCCGTTTACCGTGGCGGCAATTCCGCCGCGGTGCGGGCGTTCCACGGATTGGGCGGGGCTGCGTCGGCCAACGGTCGTTCGCAGCACTGGGGAGGTAGTGCTCGCGACGGCCATTGGCCGACGCGAGCACGGAAGGGGTTAAAGAACTAAAATATATTTACTTTACTATTTCATGACTATAATTCCAAAAAATGTACCATTTTTCAAAACTGTTAAAAAAAAATGTATGTAAAAATATATTTTTAATTTTGCAATTGTACATGAAAAATGTTTGTTAAAAATATATTGTTGCGGGGATTCTGCACCTACACAGAACTATACGCAGGAGAACAGGACCTTGGTGTATAGGGGTGTACCAACCTACCACCTTAGAACCCAAAATCCCAAAACCGACTAGCTATAGTGTCTTATTTGTTCTCCTCCAAAAATCACGAAGCTACAAATGATGAGACAACCCAGAACACAACACTCCCGACTCTCTCAGGAATCGCGGTAGCAAGACATACCCTTTCGCTCGCTCACTCGTACTTGTCCACAATAAGAATGGTCAGAGTCACTGTTATAGTTCAAAATGTTTTATTTTAACTATTGTGCTCCATAATGCAGTATACGAGCCACTACCAGCAGCGATAGGCATAAACTTAGAACAATTAGCATTGTTACAATTCCATAGAATATAAAGGGGGATGTCATTATATATAGACAGTGGAGAAAGGACTATAAGGCCTGACCACCCTCCCCATGGTAAAGTGTTGTTTATTATATAATAGAAGATCTCTGGGCTTTGTCAGCAGACCCCCTACCTTAGTGCCTAGATGGAAGCTTTACATCATAGGAATCGCATAGATTTTGTCCCTGGAAAGGACCCTCTCCAAGTGTGTGTCAGAATAACATGCATCCCTGTAATATCAAAGCACGTGCTTCCAGTAGCGCAGCTGTGTTAGCATGTTTTGTCTAGATGCTAGGGACTGACCAGAACAGAATAACAAGGGGCATAGTTTATCGACCTTGAACATCGTGTTCAGACTAAACTCCAAGAGCAGGCAGAGAACTCGGAAAGCAGACAGTTCTCATGTGAAAGGCACAAACAGAGTCTTGCAAAACAAAGTCTAGTAGTAACGTGCGCAAAAGCAGCATCATGGCAGCCGTGCTCATGTCAATTTAGCAATGTCGACAATGACCCTAACGGCCATATAACACCAACCCCTTGATAAAGCCATAGTATATAGGCAAAGGACCAAAACAGGTTTCAAGGGTAAGCAGAGTTCAAATGTGCATGTAAAAACCAGATTGGAATTTTTTTTTTTAAATATATATATATATAATTTTTACGTTGTTAAAAAATGTATCGTTGCACGAAAAACGTGTCTAAGATGGAGGTGATGTATCCATGAAAGCATGTGATCCTGTCAATGCAATACGTTCCAAAAGGTCATCCCTGTTGTTAGCAGCAAAGAGGGATGCCATCCAATTAGGCCAAAGGAACAAACATGCTCCTCGTAATCCGATGCCTCCAAGAGCAAATCCGGGCAACTTGCGTGATATTCAATGAAGCTCCGTTGCAATAGGTTCTGCGCAGCCGCACAGATATCCTATTCAGCCAAGATTCCAAGTGCAGCAGCACGCGCCATACGGCCATTCCCAGAACAAGCCTGGTCATGGGCTTCTAAGGGACCCATCAACAGGTTAAAATCCGGGACAGGAGATGACGTATTGGAGAGGCATAAATCCAAGGCCCCATAGAAGGGGCACCGTTGACAGTAGAATACAGGTTGCACGCAAGTGAAGTAGGCAAAGCGAAAAGTTAATCCATAACTCACGCTAAGCGTCACTAATGGCAAGCATCCAAAAACTTGTTGCATTCAATCACAGTACAGTTGCAATTGGCCTGGCCTGTGCAGTACCACAAGATGAGCAGCCATTGCGTAGCAGGAACAGAAGCAGCAGGATTCCACCAGTTTAAAAAAATGAGCAAGGCCTTCGGTATCAGACGCATTAAATATTTGATGTATCAACTCCCCAAAATGTAGTGGGAGATTCGTGTTCAGAAGTGACTGAATCTCACTCGAAGTTCTAGCCACCTGTAATTCGAAGGTCTCTCGAGCTGAAGTGAGAGCCACCTCCTGTTGAAACAATAGGGCTTAGAGCCTGCTTAATTTGTTGAAATCTGTTTTCAAAGTCGGAATGGAAGTCCAAATGGAAATATCTACTTTCTCATGCTGGGGCGGAAAAAGCACGTTGTGCAACTGTTACTATATACGGGATTCCTGCCTGTAAACCACAGCAGTCGTGGTTATTCAAAATAAGATAACTGCCGTTAGTAAGCAATGTAAAAGCAGGAATTATTG
The DNA here is from genome assembly GCA_963921515.1 of Calotriton arnoldi. NCBI lineage: Eukaryota > Metazoa > Chordata > Amphibia > Caudata > Salamandridae > Calotriton > Calotriton arnoldi. Next base: position 294,217 of record CAWUFW010002393.1, on the reverse strand, counting down.
CTGGCACGGGACTTCCTTTCAAAAAGCAAGCAAGATTAGGTGCAGATACATTACAAGCGCCGTGCAATTTAACATGTTTGCAAACTAGGGAGTGTCCCACTGTGGAATCACAATCCTCCCCTGTTAGGAAAACTTCCTTATCATCATGATGACATCTATAAGTGAAAGGTAGGGACCATAACTCATGGAGAAACGTACTACCCAGGGGTTCAAAGCGACCAATCGGGAAATGTTTCATGCAAGATTTAAATTGAAATAGCGAGAAAGGGAGAGAAATAACTCAGTGTATTAACCATACAGCCGAAACTGTCTCCGCCACAGAGAACGGCAAATGTTCTAACTGTTCAATGTGTAATAACGTGTATACAGCATCTTTCATGGACATAAACCGTTGTTTATCAGTTAAATTAAATGGCAAAAACAAAGCGGAAGCATTCAAATAATCCCACAGTACTTTACCCATTTTAAGTGTTTGTAGTGTCCATGCAAACTGCATTACTGATCGTAATTGATTCTGACCATGATATAACACAGATACATCAGTCTGAGCAATATCAATAACAGATGAAACAATATTATCCAAGGTATAAATGCATGCAGACAGTGTGTTAATGCTATTATCGACCACTGCAAGGACTTTTTCCAAATTAGCTTTGTCAATTTGTCGCAAAAGAAATGCTGCCTCCATCTGCGATAATTTCCATATTTCATTGTACGCAGCATAGAAAATCGTTTCGTTCTCGGGGTCCTAGGACCTAGAAGAAAATCAGCTAAATTGATGTCACTCGACAAGCGAGACAAGTGTTGTTTAAGTGAGGACAACGTAGAGTGTTCCAACCATTGTTGGCACAGTTTACCCACCGAATATGTTGTGACTGAATGTGAGTGCAAAACCCGTGGATCTGGTCCAGCCTGTGAAAAACCTGGCATTATATTATAAATTTGCAGCTGACAGGAATTTGAATTTGTTTGCCACAGCAACCATCCGCTAGGATCAACATTAGAAACATTGAAAGTACCATTTCGAATGAGAGTTTGCAAAGCATCGATTGAATAATTCGTGTGTGTGTGCCAATTATCATACTCAGCCAGGGACGGAATGGACGGATTATTTAAATTTTTGCAGTCGCCAGGCCAATGCAAGTGGTTTGATATACTGTATCATTTCAAAATAACATTTGTGCAGGTATGAGGCAGGCACGATGTAAAGCTTCAGTTCCCTGGACCTGCCAATCCTTAGTGCCCCATATTGTTTTTAAATCAATGGTAGCATTCCAATGATGGTAACCCTGCGAGGCCAATTCAGATCTAAAGGAATTGGAATAGATCAATTTAGTGTGGGTTAGGATAAACTTAGACTGCGATGAAAACTGTAATTTAAAGAAATAGGATTCAGGATTGGACATGTCATAATCCGTGAAATAGGTGAATTTATCCCTAAGTGTTTTAGAACTCCCCTGTAAAGGAGTTGGCCAATGTTCCCACTGCGTGTAATTAAAAACAGGACTTAACGTGTTTGTTTTATGTAAGTAATGATGCCCATAATGTTGATAACAAAAGAGATCAGCATAATTGGCAGAATTCGAGTACAAATCTTCAGCATCAAAAGCAGCATAATACTTTGAATCTGAAAAAAGCGACTATACTGCTTGTACATCCCAATCATCGAAATGCATGTCCGGTGTCACTACGTCACCTAAAGAAACGCGAAACACGTATGGTATGTTGAGGACTTCCGTCGGACCATGGATTTCGAATGCTACTTTATCCCAAACGATGCCATCTGCAACTGGGAAAGCCGAAATGTTCACGAGGGCTTAATCACGTTTCATTATATGGGACGATGTATGAGGGGCCAGAATTCCATCGACCAATTTCACAGCAGAGCGTTCTGGCAGGTAATGACCATTGATGAGTAAGAAAAAGACAGTCACAAATCGTACTGACATGAAGAGGAAAATCAGGATAAGGACCAGCCAGATGTAGGTCCAGGGTGGGACCAAGTAAGTCTTTTTAAACCAAGAGATGAAAATACGTATTTTTGTCGGTGGAAGTGTCAACGTAGAAGTCGAGGAGGACGAGGAGGACGAGTCACAGGTGAAGCTCGGACAGTCCCCAAAATAACCGCTTGCACTCATATTCATCAAAGGCTGGTGGGAGACATCAGTTTGGTGTTGACGTGGACTGGTCGGCACTTCAGTGTGTGACTTCTCCACAGGATAAGTATGCTCGACCTCTGCAGTGGAATAGGGAGGTGTGGTGATTGGTAAAAGGTCAATAATTGTTTCTGTTTCACCCCCTTCAATACGAGGATGATTTGAAGTGGACGAATGCACCGGATGCATTGAGATAGCGTTGCATGAAACAACAGGAGTTACACTATTCAGAATTGGCCAGACGGTGTAACTTGACATTGTCCACTGAAATATATCTGTTGTCTTTGCGACCAGGTATAGGTGGTAGTATTATTGTACGAGTACCCTTCAATCCAAGAACCGGGACTGGTGCACGATAAGAGGGACCAAATTCTTTTTTGTTCTCCAGCTTTTCTCGTACCAAATCTCCAATCTTAGGAAGCCAGCCGGTGACCGGAATGTGTCATTGGAAGAGGGTAACTGTTCAGTTGCGTAGCCGTCACAAGTCTTTTGTAGGTCCTGTAACATAGTAGAATGATTATCTACGTCAAAGGTTGTGGCCGCCGCCACAACGTCTAGACCATCAAGGTCTGACACAAACATTTTAATGCCAAAGAGCAGTTCGTAGGGGGTCCGCCCACCCAGAGATCTTCTAGGGAGATTATTAAGTGCACGTTGAACCCTATACAAATGGGCTAGCCAGTTCCTGCCAGTACCTAAGGCTCTAGCTGTCAAAGATTGCTTTAAGTCGCGGTCCATTCGCTCCACAATAGAGTTGCCCTCAGGCCTGTATGGAGACGAAAACTGCACCAGCACCCCCATCGACTTCATCGCATCCTTGTACGCCTTAAAGGCGAACGCCGGACCTTGGTCTGAATGGAAGGTGCCACAGGCAAACATCCCGACAAAGACACGCAAATCCCTGATGACATTTCGAGCGTCAGCACTGCGTTGTGGCCAAACCCAAAGGAATCTAGTGCACGAATCAACTGCAACAAAAATATATTTATACGCAGTATCAGAAGAAAAAGGACCGCAGTGGTCAAGATATACACAGCCAAATGGTCGATTAGAAATACTTAGCTGTGTTTGTGGTGGGCGTGTGACCGTAGACGGTTTAATTTGTTGACAAATGTCACAAGAAAGCACATAATTACGGGTTTGTTTATATAAACCACGCCACCAATAACGTTGCTGTAAAATCGAGACTGTCTCAGACACCCCGGCATGTGCAGAAGCCATGCCCTCGTGTGCGGCTATGATTAAAGAAAGTCTGCGGTCCATGTTGGGAATCAGCTGATCCCCAACAGATGGAATCTTAGCATAAGGAACTTGCTCAGGAGATATATGATAAGAGTATTTTGAAGGGAAACGCTGAGGATAAGCAGTTCCATCCTTCGTCGCAGCTACCGCTGCCAGAATATCATTATCTATTTTAGTCATGGATCTTGTAACTGCTGCTATGGAACACATGGCTACTGCAGACTTGGCAGCTTCCTCAGTCAAAGAATTACCAAGAGCATGTGCTCCCACATGCTGATGGCCAAGAGTATGGATAACATGTGTGAGGAGCAGACGTTGTTTAAGGTCTGCCACTCGAACCCAAAGCGTTTTATGCTTAATTGCGCTGCCTGTGGAGTCTTGATAGTCATTTTGAGACCAAAAGAATAAGTTGTCATTAAAAGATTGAACACAGTTTAAGAACGCATACAATAAGAGTATTCACATTAGGTTCGGCAAACTCAAGGGCAAGAACAAGAGCACGCAGCTCTGCCAATTGTGCTGTACAGTCCCCAAGTGCCTGAGTATGCACTATGGAAGACTTAAACTCTCCATTGACAATCGAACCAGCCACAATAGCGCAAGCCGTTGAATAAGCGTGTTTGGAGCTGGTGGCCGGTTGAGCCGAGCCATCGGTATAAATGATACATTTGTACTCATCCAAAGGAAGCAACGACAGCGGAGGAGGATGAACGTGTTCATACTGTAAAAACTCCTGTGTCTGAAGGGCAGGGTCAAAGATAAACGTGACATCAGATGATGTCAAAGACGTAGCCTATTGTATCCAACGGGGATGTAGTGCCTTAGAGTTGGGTACGCTTGCCGTAGTCACTGCTTCTAAGGCAGGGAAAGGCGTGACCATAAGAATATGTTTACCTTGCGCCAGTGAGCATCCTTTCAGAATCGCCATTTGGACCGCTGTCAACATTTTTTCAACATTCGAAAAACGCATTTCAACCGCAGTGTATGTCAAGGGTCGGTGGTTACTCACAATGCCGACACTCCCAGGAGCAGAACGATGAGATTTTCCTGATTCCACCACTGGTTTTCCCACAGCCACCAACTCTGAAATCACTAGCGGCCATGCGAACCCCGCCGGGGGAAAAGGGAATGGGACAGAGAAGAGACTGCCTGGCCTTTGGCGCTTCCACTCTACTTCCTTCTTACTTCTGTGTTCCGTTCTGTTCTTTTCTTACACCCTCTCTATCTTCTAGCATTAGTGCAAATCACTGTAACAGAAAAGCACAACGTTACTAATTCTCTTCTATTCCCCTCTTCTCTCCCTCCACCTCCTACTCTCTCTCTCTCTCTCACTCTCTCCTTACCCAGTGTGCCTATGGATTTTGCTCCTCTTCTATTCTTTCAAAATGAGTTTCTTATTCTTCTGAGTCCTGTATTACAAACAATACTTTAGTACTCTTAATCATAATGGACTTTCTTGTTCTTTCACAATCATTCCTTTATTCTCTCACACACTCTCTGCCTTACTTTCTCTTCTTCAGTAATTCTTCTTTGTTTTTCTCCAAAGGTGTCTTCTGACGCCTACGCCATCAACTGGACGACAAAGGGAAATCAGGAACTGAAGTACCGGTTGGTGAGTATTGAGGAATTCTTAATTACTCTTCTTTTTTCTCTTTTTATTCTTTTCCTAACAGAGAATTTTCCCTAGTCTTAAATCCTTACTAACTAACCGACGCATAGAAACGCTCTAACCTACGCCTAAGCCTAGCTCCCAAAACTACTCTATTTCTTACTAACTGGAATCCTGTAGAAATGCAACTTGACCCTAAAATTCCGTTGGTGAAGTTCGCGGTTCAAAAATCAACCGGCGCACTTCACAGCTGGTCCAGACCCCGCGCTCCTGTCCAGGAGCGCAAGACTAGACCGGCAACTGCCTCTGCTGTCCTCCCTGTTGGAAGTACAGGGAGAAATGCCCGGTTGCGCGCAACGATCACCCGCAACCTTTTGCGAGCGGGTGATCTTTTTGAAACCGGCTCATTCACAGATATGGAGGAGCATTGAAGAGTCTTTGTTCCTTTTCTCTGTACCCTGACAGTACCCCCCGCAAGATTAAGCCTCCGGGCTGAGGCTTGTGAGGATACTGTAAGTGAAAGTTTTTGGTTAATCGGGGAGCATGAACATCTGATTGTTCCACCCAAGACCTATCCTCTGGGCCAAAACCCTTCCAATCTACGAGATAGAAAATTTTACCTCGAACAGACTTTGAGTCTAAGATTCTTTTAACTTCAAATTCTTCTTGTCCTTCTACTAAAATGGGTTCTCTACTCCTCAATTCTTTCAAATGGGGTGAAACCTTTTTCAGAAGGGAAACATGAAACACTGGGTGTATCTTCAGCTGTGGAGTTTAGTTTTAGTTTGAAAGTCACAGGATTCACTACTTGTTCCACAGAAAAGGGACCTACAAAACGGGGTTGGAATTTTCGATTTCCTTTGAGTTTTAGATTTTTAGTATTTAACCAAACCCTGTCCCCTGCATGCAAATCTGGTTCTGGCCTTCTCTTCTTGTCTGCACTTTGCTTGTAGCGTTCTTTAGCTTTCATTAAGTTCTTGGTGGCAGACTCGTGTACCTCACTAAGATTTTGTACAAAATCTTGAGCCGCTGGCACCGACACTTCTTGAGAGGAACCCACAGAATTTGGATGCCTTCTGTAATTCAAGTAAAAAGGGGAAAAACCTGTAGAGGCATTCTTTGCATTGTTATGCGCAAACTCTGCGGTCCAAAGATTGGGCCACTCTCCCTCCTGATCCAAGAGAAACAGCCTAAGATACTTTTCTAACTCTTGATTGGCCCTTTCAGTTTGACCATCTGTTTGTGGAGGAAAACTTGTTGAATAACGTGTCTCAATTCCCAAACCCCTAGTGTAAGCCTTCCAAAAATGGGATAGAAATTGTGACCCACGATCTGTGATCAAAACCTTTGGAATGCCATGTATCTTAATCACACTTTGATTGAATTGTGTGGCAATTTGTTTTGCAGATGAATTTCCTTTCAGGGGAACAAAATGCGCCATTTTAGAAAAGGCGTCTACCATGACTAATTCAGAACTGAATCCCTGACTAGAGGGCAGTTCTACTATCAAATCCATGGTTACTGTGTGCCAGGGATATGGTGGGGTAGGTAAAGGCCTCAATAAACCCTGAGGAGCCCGCTTATCTGTCTTCCCCATTGCACAAATCTCGCAGCCTTCCACATGAACTCGAACATCTGCGGGCAACCCTGGCCACCAAAATTGTCTCTTTAACAACTCCTCCGTTTGATGGATTCCAGGATGACCAGCCAACGGACTGTCATGGCAGTCGATCAACGCTTGTTGTTGAAGTTCTTGGATTGGTAAATACAAGGCCTTGGAATGAAACGGTAATCCATTGATAATCTCCCGAGTTGGATCCTTCTGAGCCCAACTCTGCATTTCTTCAAAAGTTATGGCTTCTTTTACCTTTTCTACGAGAGTTTTCTCACTTGTGGCTCCAATGATCTTAGTTTCTGGAATTATTTTTTGATCACTAATGAGATTTTTCTTTCCATCTGTGTCTATTCGAGACAAAGCATCTGCCTTTCCGTTATTTCTTCCGGGCCGAAATGTTATCACGAAGTCATAATCGGCTAAATACAAGGACCACCGAAGTTGGCGTGGCGTGAGCATCCTGGCTGATTTCTGAAACTGGAGATTTGGATGATCGGTGAATACAGTTACCACGTGTCTAGCTCCGAGAAGGTAATGTCGCCACTCTTGGAAAGCATCTTTGATAGCGAGGAGTTCCTTATCTGAAATTGTATAATTCATTTCCGCCGGTTGCAGTTTTCTGGAGTGAAATGCCACCGGATGCAACTGCCCAGTTTCTTTGTGTCTCTGTGAAAGTACCCCTCCAATGGCTTGCTCGGAGGCATCTGTCTCCAGGTAAAACGGTTGAGCTGGGTCCGCATGCAGCAGAATGGGCGCAGAGGTAGAGCTCTTCTTCAAGAACTGGAAAGCATCTTCCGCCTCAGAAGACCATTGAAATGATACTCCTTTTCGCAGCAACCTAGTTATAGGTGCTACCTTCAGGGAAAAATCTCGAATGAATCTGCGATAGAAATTTGCAAACCCGATGAAGCTCTGTACTTCTTTCACAGAGGTTGGAGGAGGCCAATTTAATACCGCCTCAATCTTTTTAACATCCATGGTTAGACCTTCCGGAGCAATCACAAATCCCAAGAAGTCTACAGATTTCACTTCAAAAGCACATTTCTCAAGTTTTACGTAAAGCTCATTTTCCTTCAGACAACGCAAAATTCTTTTGACCTGTTGTTGGTGTTCTTCTTCTGATGAGGAGTAAATCAAAATATTGTCGATGTAGACGATAGCGCATTGATCTATGAACTCTTTCAGGACATCATTAATGAAGTATTGGAAAGCAGCAGGGGCGTTGCTTAAACCGTAGGGCATGACTTGGTATTCATACAATCCATACTTCGTTCTGAACGCCATTTTCCATTCATCTCCACTTCTCACTCGAATTAAATGATATGCCCCCTGCAAATCTAATTTTGTGAAGATTTTGGCATCTTTTAGTTGGTCTAGAAGAACAGAAATCAGAGGGAGAGGATAACGGTTCTTGATTGTAATTTTGTTCAAGACGCGATAATCAATACACGTTCTCAAATCCCCATCACGTTTCGGAACGAAAAATAACAGCGAAGAAACTGGGGACTGCGATGGTCGTATGAAACCGTTTTCCAAGTATTTCTGAATGTAATCCTTAAGATGACGGTTCTCAGCTTCGGTAAGTGCATAAATACGACTACACGGAAGGTTTGATCTGGGTTCTAAATCAATTTTGCAGTCATATGACCGATGTGGGGGCAATTTCTTTGATTCCGATTCACTAAAAACTTCAGCAAACTCCTGATATTCTATCGGTAAACTCACAGTTTGCACCGCACACACCATCATCCTTTGTTCGCATAGTAAGGCTGCCGGGTTTCCATCTTGTTCTTTTCGCTTTTCACCGAAACAATGTTCCAAACAATAGCTTGAGTTAAACTTCACCGTTCGATCGCTCCAGTTAATGGTTGGGTTGTGTTCAGTTAACCACGGCAAACCCAGGATGATTCCGAACTGCGGGGCATCGATTAAATTGAATTGAATCTCCTCCTTATGACCTTCAACAGAGACAAGCTCCACAACTTCAGTATGACTGGTTATGGGACCGAAAGACAAATTTGTTCCGTCAACGGCTCTGACTGCTTCGCTTCTTTCTTTCGGTAAAGCTTTCAACCCAATTCTTGAGGCATATTTGAGGTCGCAAAAGTGTCCCGTAGCTCCCGAGTCCAGCATCACGACCACTCCCGAAAGAACTCGATCTTGAAACCTTAGAGTCATCGTCAGAATGAGGTGTGGAGCGGAAGATTGTAGTGTATTAGCCACTTGGTGAGAGATTGGAGTTGTATCCTTGTTAGCAACCACCAGCCCAACTCCATCTACTGGTGGTGCAGAGAGTTTTCCTTCTTGTAGATTTTTGGCCTCTTTGGACATTCCTTTATAAAATGACCACTGATCCCACAATAAAGGCATAGATTATTCAGTCGACGCTTTTCTTTTTCTTCTTTGGAAAGGGGGCCTCTGATTGTTCCAATTTGCATGGGTTCAACTCCATGCTCTCTATCTCCAGATTTAACAACATCCGATCTGACCCGATCAAAGCGAGGTACACTGGGTCGAAATTCACGTCGTCTTTCACCTCTTCTTTCTGTTTGTCGATAGTCTATCTCCAGAACTAAATCAATCAAAGCAGAAACTTCTGTAGGGCAACTTGGGATCTGTGACAAGGCGTCCTTTAAGTCATCTTTCAAACCCCAATAGAACAAGGCTGCCCTTTTGGCCTCTGGCCAATCTGTTTCTACAACAAGTTTGTTAAATTGGGCAAGGTAGGTGACTAGTTCTCGATTCCCTTGCCTCAACTCCAGTAATTCATTATCCGTAGCCTGTGCCACCTTTCGACGATCAAAAATTCGCAGAAACTCTTTTTTGAATTCCTCGAAGTTATATAAAATTGGTGAATCTTGAGTGACCAAGGGCATAGACCACGAAGCTGCGTCTCCATTGAGGTAAGATAAGATGAAGGCTATTCGAGACTGTGCATCCGGGAAGACAGTGGGCCGACACATGAAATGCAAAGAGCACTGAGTCAAAAAAATGTGGGCCTTTTGGGGATCCCCACCAAAGCGCTCTGGCGGAGCCAAAGGAATTACAGGCGCCAAGGAATGAATAACCTGCGTGGCAGACCCCCCACTAGTCGCGGAACTCTGATTAAACATACCGGTCCCAGAAGGAGAGGGGTGGAACCTATTCCCTGACTCTTCACTCTTCAACTGAGATGCTATTTCTTTGGTCTCGCGTCTAGTGGCCTCCATCTCAAATTTGAGTACCTTATTTTCCTCCCTGACTGCCATCAACTCTTGCTGAATTTCCTTAAGAATACTCCCTACATTTTTTAAATCAAACCCTTCTGCCATTCTGCTCGGGTGAGTATTGACGTAGGCACTTCACTCTGTCAAGGGTCGGTGGTTACTCACAATGCCGACACTCCCAGGAGCACAACAATGAGATTTTCCTGATTCCACCACTGGTTTTCCCACAGCCACCAACTCTGAAATCACTAGCGGCCATGCGAACCCCGCCGGGGGAAAAGGGAATGGGACAGAGAAGAGACTGCCTGGCCTTTGGCGCTTCCACTCTACTTCCTTCTTACTTCTGTGTTCCGTTCTGTTCTTTTCTTACACCCTCTCTATCTTCTAGCATTAGTGCAAATCACTGTAACAGAAAAGCACAACGTTACTAATTCTCTTCTATTCCCCTCTTCTCTCCCTCCACCTCCTACTCTCTCTCTCTCTCACTCTCTCCTTACCCAGTGTGCCTATGGCTTTTGCTCCTCTTCTATTCTTTCAAAATGAGTTTCTTATTCTTCTGAGTCCTGTATTACAAACGATACTTTAGTACTCTTAATCATAATGGACTTTCTTGTTCTTTCACAATCATTCCTTTATTCTCTCACACACTCTCTGCCTTACTTTCTCTTCTTCAGTAATTCTTCTTTGTTTTTCTCCAAAGGTGTCTTCTAACGCCTACGCCATCAACTGGACGACAAAGGGAAATCAGGAACTGAAGTACCGGTTGGTGAGTATTGAGGAATTCTTAATTACTCTTCTTTTTTCTCTTTTTATTCTTTTCCTAACAGAGAATTTTCCCTAGTCTTAAATCCTTACTAACTAACCGACGCATAGAAACGCTCTAACCTACGCCTAAGCCTAGCTCCCAAAACTACTCTATTTCTAACTAACTGGAATCCTGTAGAAATGCAACTTGACCCTAAAATTCCGTTGGTGAAGTGCGCGGTTCTAAAATCAACCGGCGCACTTCACAGCTGGTCCAGACCCCGCGCTCGTGTCCAGGAGCGCAAGACTAGACCGGCAACTGCCTCTGCTGTCCTCCCTGTTGGAAGTACAGGGAGAAATGCCCGGTTGCGCGCAACGATCGCCCGCAACCTTTTGCAAGCGGGTGATCTTTTTGAAACCGGCTCATTCACAGATATGGAGGAGCATTGAAGAGTCTTTGTTCCTTTTCTCTGTACCCTGACAGTGTACAAATGTGACTTGTTTGCAATAGGTACTCTGTCTCCCTCATTTAACGTCAAGTAAATGAAACCCACCTTCCCTGGCACTATACATATCACCAGGTTCGTGGTGTTATCACGCATCAATAAGTAGTTAGTTGCAAGCATATCAGATTGCAAAGATTGAAGGATAGGGGTATGTACCGGAAGCCAGCGGGCAGAATAATATGTTGGTTGTATCAACGCATAAAGCGGTTTGATACGCTGGGCATAATCGGGAATCTACGTCCTCCCGAAATTCAAAAATCCCAGCAAAGACTGAAGTTTCTTCAGCGTGAAGGGAGGTTGCAATTGTGCACACTTCTCCAGAAAGTGGGGGGCTAACCCCCGAACCTCATTATTGAGCTCAAAGCCCAAAAAGAGCACTGCATAATGAGCAATGTGTAATTTTGCAAAATTGAACTTGTATCCGTAGTCAGCAAACAATAAAATGATGCGGTCGACTCGGACAAGATGTGGCATTAGCTCGTCGTCCATCAGATAAATATCATCAACATACGAGAACGCATCTGGATCTATGTCGTACAACAAAGACACAACACGTGCGGCAAAAGCCCCGGGGCTATTCTTATACCACATAGGCAAGCGCGTAAATTTTTTCTGATTTCCGACGGCGGTGAATGCTGTCAAGTCACGGCTCTCAGGAGCCAGATTATGACTGTAGAAACCATTGGATATGTCCAGGGTAGTTTTGTATTTTTTAAAAAGCAGGTTGTTCACCAGCGCAGAGCTGTGTGTATTTTGCCCCGCAAAAGTGCGACAATGACTATTCAAATTTCGATAATCGAACACAATGCGATATGAACCGTCAGGTTTTGATACCGGAGAAAGAGGATTATTAATCGGTGATACACAGGATTCAATCACTCCTTGATATCCCAACTGAGTTAGAATGTCACAAACATGAGCCTTAGCCTCACGTCTGATTGGATATTGTGGTTGTGGTTGTGGCATAGACTGTAATGGTATTTCATGTGCCGGTGAATCAATATCCCAGCCCACCTGATTACGGTACACCGCTGGGGCAAGGGCCAAAGCCCACTCAGCTGCGTAAGCCTTTGCATGTTCCTCAGGGACGTAACACGAAAAACTCGGAAGTATCACGTCCTCCCCTCCAGAAGCGGCTAGCACAAAGGGTGGAGGCCAATCTGCCTCCGCCACCAAAATGTCGTATGAGGAGGTGAGATTTTCCCAGAAAACCGCTTTGATTGGACGCTGTATATCACCTTCAATTTGGATGATAATCTCATAGAGTCTATCCAGGGGGGCTACCCGGGTATTTGCTGTTTCTATTGTAATGAAGGTATCAGTTGCTGTTGCCTCCAGACAGGGATGCAGTGCCTCCCGCACTATGGTAACCTCCACCGCGCTGTCGAGCAGAGTCACTGCCCATGTCCAGTCGAGGAGTCGCTTCTCACTGTCTGAGGCATACTTCGCTGTTAAAGCAGCAACCTTTTTCTTCTGATACGAGGGTCGAAAACGAGGCAGTTCCTCTTGTTTGGCTTTAACGTCAAACTGTCAAGGTAGATCTCATCCCTGTTGTTTAGTTGGACCTTTGCCACGATCCTGGCGCTCCCCCCCACCGACTTGAGAGTCCGATGAGTCCTGTAAAGAACGAGGAGAGCGCTGATCAGGGACCTAAAATCTATCAGGAGTCTTAATTTTCGCGCGGTCGCGCAAGTCATAAGTACGCTCAGAAGACTCAGGTGTCGGTGAACCAGCACGCGAACCTTGCTTCTGCTGTTGCTGCCCCTGTTTTTTATTTCTCCAGTTCTTTTTAGGAAAGAACGGGCGCCCATCTTTATCAGTCTGGGCTTTTTGTTGAGTTTGAGATTGTGTCTGCGTTTGAGTAAAAGGCTTAACTCCCAGACTATTGCGGCCTAAGGTTTTATAAGCCTTTGCAATAATCTTTGGTAATTTGCGTGGCTTGTCTGCGTCTGCCACAGCCTCCAAGCGGTTAGCCACTTGTAAGCTGACAGCATCACCCTTAACATTAGCAAGGATCATATCAGCAACAACGTCGAACACCCCCACCAGCCTCATCCCCAATTCCAGAGCCGCTTCGGCTCCATGTTCATCCTGAACACGCTTTATCACGGAAGGGAGTATGGTCATGGAGGGGGTGCCGAAGTGCATCGAATATACCACTGCAAACACTTTACCCCAAGTGTTACAATCAGCTAATTCGGGAACTAAGTCTTTAGGTAAACTTATGGTTAGGATCCTGTGTTTCTCCACAGGAGTGGTATTCGGAAAAACTGCCTCAATTTGTCCAAATTTTTTGGCAAGCCAATAAGGAAAATCATCCTTATTCTGTGGACACTTGCCCATCACTGAATTAACCATAAGAGGACTGATGGAAGTTGCGTGACACGAACAGTATAACAGCTCTATGTATACGTATTAAGGAAGTATCTAGTACCCGAAGTTCTGCAAGTGTTGCAGTTGTTAGATAACGTGGGTGTGGGCTATACCCAGCCAAAACGGCCCACGTTGCCCCAGCTATCGATAAAGGGCCTAAACGGACCGGCGTTATTAGGTGAGGAAGGGTGCCATTAAACCATATTTGGTGTTGCCAAGCCGTTAGCGGACCTTCACGAGACCTATAAGGCTGATAATTCTGAGGTAGGGCCGTGGCAGTATAAGGAATAGCAAAGAATAACAACCTATGTGTGGCAGCGCAATAATGGGTTAATAAGAAAGAGAAGGAACCTTTTAAAATCCAAGCTTGAAAAACCTATAAAACATCAATATAGGAGGCTACTCCGTCACAACCGTCTCCGGAAACAGATGTGAGGGGATTGTGGACAAGCACAAGCACAAGCACTACTCAAGAGTCTCGCAGATAAGAACCAGACCAAACGTTGGCGGCGCCATGTTGCGGGGGTTCTGCACCTACACAGAACTATGCGCAGGAAAACAGGACCTCGTATATAGGGGTGTACCAACCTACCACCTTAGTACCCAAAATCCCAAAACCGACTAGCTATAGTGTCTTATTCATTCTCCTCCAAAAATCACGAAGCTACAAATGATTAGACAACCCAGAACACAACACTCCCGACTCTCTCAGGAATCGCGGTAGCAAGACATACCCTTTCGCTTGCTCACTCGTACTTGTCTACAATAAGAATGGTCAGAGTCACTGTTATAGTTCAAAATGTTTATTTTAACTATTGTGCTCTATGCAGTATACGAGCCACTACCAGCAGCGAAATGCATAAACTTAGAACAATTAGCATTGTTACAGTTCTATAGAATATAAAGGGGGATGTCATTATATATAGACAGTGGAGAAAGGACTATAAGGCCTGACCACCCTCCCCTTGGTAAAGTGATGTTTATTATATAATAGAAGATCTCTGGGCTTTGTCAGCAGACCCCCTACCTTAGTGCCTGGATGGAAGCTTTACATCATAGGAATCGCATAGATTTTGTCCCTGGAAAGGACCCTCTCCAAGTGTGTGTCAGAATAACATGCATCCCTGTAATATCAAAGCACGAGCTTCCAGTAGCACAGCTGTGTTAGCATGTTTTGTCTAGATGCTAGAGACTGACCAGAACAGAATAACAAGGGGCATTGTTTATCGCCCTTGCACATCGTGTTCAGATTAAACTCCAAGAGCAGGCAGAGAACGCGGAAAGCAGACAGTTCTCATGTGAAAAGCACAAATAGAGTCTTGCAAAACAAAATCTAGTGGTAACGTGCGCAAAAGCAGCATCATGGCAGCCATGCTCATGTCAATTTAGCAATGTCGACAATGACCCTAACGGCCATATAACAATATTGTACTTTATAATAAAATCTGAAAAACATCAACATTTCTGAATCATGTTTTTAACCCCTTCCCTCTGGGGGTAATTCCCCCACGGGTGCGGGGGCGGGGGTGAGCGCGGTGCTCGTGACAAGACCAGCTCGTCATGAGTCACGGTGGAGCTGTGCTCATGACGAGCTGGTCTCGTCACGACCCCGCCCACTGATTAATTCTCCCGCACAGGCGGGGAATTAATCCTGCGTGGGCGGAGCGCAGCCGTTATGACGAGACCAGCTCGTCATGAGCACAGCTCCACTGTGACTCATGACGAACTGGTCTCGTCATGAGCACCGAAGGGGTTAATATTGTGAGAAATTGTATAACAAAATGAAATGAAAACAATTTAATTGTGAACCAAATAAAATACATGTGTTTGCAAATAAAAATGTTCACAATAAAAACTAACATATGCCTCCTTTCTTATTTCAATGTACATATAAACGCTAAAAATAAATACATAATAAACAATAAAAAATTACTATTCCTAACTCCAAAACCAACTTAACTCAGGGATCGTGCTGGTTAACAAACCATATTAAATTACTATTCCAACTCCAAAACCAACTAAACTCAGGGAAAGTGCTGGATAATAAACCCCCAAAAATGTACATATGTTTTTTTAAACTATTTATATATTAAAAAAAAAATAATAAAAATATCTTTTTAACCAACATTCTTAAATTACTCCCCACCCTTATCCCCTATAAACCCGACATCCCACAACTAAATTTTAACATAAAATAAAAAAATAGAAAAAATTTAAAATAAATATTTTTAAATTACTCCCCACCCTTATCCCCTATAAACCCAACATCCCGCTCCTAAAATTTTTACAATATGTTGAAAAGTATTTAAATTTCACACAAAATATTTTAAATTACTCCCCACCCTTTTCCCCTATAAACCCAACATCCCGCTCCTAAAAATGATTTAAAAGCAATAAAAACAAACATTTTAACATGAAAAATAAATTAAAAAATATAAGATAACTAATACCAAATTAATAAAAAAATACAACATTAAACAATAACAAAAAACAAAACAAATCGATATTATTTCAACTATATATTTGCCATCGATCTTTACAAAATCGATATTTCTACATTACACAAAAATCGATATTTTTAAGAACGAAAAAACTTACCTCGATATTTTACACCATTGATATTCTTGACTCGATATTCATGCAATTCGATATTTCAGCATCGATATTCTGTCTCTGCACCGTGTGGCATCCATCAAGTGAGGCAGCGGCCTGATAATTATTTCAGAATGCTCACTAGGTAATTTTAATTTGTTATTCTGCCTCTGCAGTGTTCCAGACTTAGTGCCGCACAGTACCTTGGCTGTCACCTGTGTCATAATATTATCAAATGACATTGAATTGTATGTTGGTGAGAGGAACAGAGTGCATGGCTAATGTAGACGAAAGGTTTAAGTTGTTAGAAAGCTGAGACTGGCCCCAAGAGAAAAAGGCAGGTCGCATTGCACCAGAGAGGAAGATGAAATGGCTTTCCTTTGATGAGCGACAATATTTGTTTTGTATAATCAAATTAACACGGATGTCTATACGATTTTTTATCGACTTCTTAGTGATGGAAGGCAAAATTATCCCCACAGATATCCACGTCTGGGGCCTGCAGTGTGCCATCAAAGCTGAGAAGTTGCTAAAATATGCTGTGCATTAGTTATTTCTTTTAATGGGTATAGGAAAAGGGTATACTTGCTCAGTAGGTTAAACAGCCGCCCCACCTCAAGCCCTCCTTATGGAGGGGTTGCTCGCTTTGTTCGATCTCTACATAAAACTCAGCCCTAATTTTTACGCCTCACTATTTGAAATGTCACCAACCACCACTGCACCCAATGATGAGTGTTTGGAGAATAATATATAGGTGTTGGTGCTTACCACACCAAAATCTGCACATTCTGATAAATAACCAGCATTTTTCCCCTGAAAAATATCGGCAGGTTTGATCTCAAAGATTTATTTTAATACTCAAAATTATGTTCTGTGCGGTAACAGTAGTTACCCTACACACTGCGATTAACTGGCCCACTCATAGTGGCAGGAGCAGCTGCTACTGGATGGGGGTGGTGGGGCGGGGCGGGAATCAAAAAAAAAGAAAAAAGGACTTACCTTTAATGGCCAGCCTTTGCCTCTCCTCCGTCCTCGTCATCTTCTGTCTTCCTGCAGTCCCGGCCGGCATCAGGAAGCACCCGGGCACACAGGCTCACCTGAGCCAATCACAAAGCTGCAATGCAGCGTTGTTATTGGTCTGAGCACCGTGGTTCAGCTGTCAGACTGGGACAGGGAGCCTGTGCATGTTCCTCACCAGGCTGTGTAATACAGCCTGGTGGGGAACATTTGAAGTGACCTTCTGAGCTAGTCCTTCATAACCCTTTCGGCACACCGTTCCACCAAAAGAGTTTATGAGAGGGGGGGTGTAAAGTTAGATGACGAAGCCTAGGAAGCAGTGAAGAAAGTCAAACGATACGTTTGAGGGAAAAAGCATGCATAGCCATATCAGTTGTCAGAGTGAGAGAAACCAAGAGTTGGGAACAGAGAAGAGACAGCTAAAAAACACTCAAGATGCAGGGGCAATGTGGGTATGGAAAAATGGGCAGTCAGTTGTTTAGACTGAGGGTGTGGAGAGAGATAAAGAAAGAGGGAGAAAGAGACAATTTCTACTAGAAATGGTCTAGGTGAGTGAGGGAAGCAGGTATAAATGAAGAAAGATGCAGCAAGGTGGGAAAGTGAAACAAGGTGATAAAGGAGAAGTGAAGGAGTAAGAGATCAAAGAAGAAGCAGGAATAGAGCTGTAAAGAGACAGTAGGGGTAATGTATAAATAAAGTGCAATCATTCATGGATCAAATAGACACAGACAAGGGAGAAAAGAAAAATAAAGATGGCAAAAGAGAAAGTCTATGAATGAGAATGATATGTGGGAGTGAATCAAAAAAGCAGGACCGAGAAGCGAAGGAGATAAGAGAGAATGGCTGAATGGATATTGGACATGCTGAATGTGCCACAAGTAGTGCAGTCCACGCTAAACCCTATTTGGTATCCCTATAGAAGCCAGGACAGCCAGTCTCCACTAGACCGTAGCACTGTATTTCTGTTGAAGATGTTGGACTTAGCAGGAGATTGCAAACGCAACATTAAACATTTGCAGCAACTGCTATAAGCTTGCGAGTCTAATGGATGGATTGAGTGGTGGGAATGTTTGAAAGAAATGAGAGATGAAAAGGAAATATGGGAAATTGGGATTTGGAGGAGGGACAATGTATATTTTCATGAAAGAGAGAGCGAGAAATGTCTCCCTGTCCTCTAACAAAACTGGCTCAGCTAGTCCTTGGAGGAACTAGGTTAGATGAGAAGGCGAGTCTTTTCGGTATCATGGGATTCAAATCTTTCATTACGAACAGGACCTTAGGGATGGCATTCTTATGACTGCAGTGTCTTCTCTCCGCACTCAAGTTGCATTCTGGAGGCCCCTTTTACTGTCAGTAGCAGGTCACATTGCTATTTTGAAAATGGTGATGCTCCTGCGCCTTTTAGATCATTTTGCCAACCTTCCACTGGCAATCCCTTGAAAATGTTTCTGAAATCTTGTCAAGCACAAACACGGCGTGGCGATATGGAACCTACTCGACTCCCTCTCGCCCGACATCGCCTTCTTTATGGAAACCTGGACCAACGCCTCCTCCGCCCCCGACATCAACACCGCCATCCCGATGGATATAAGATCCAGAGGAACAACCGCCCCAACCACCCGGGAGGGGGCCTCACCATCGCCCACAAGAAACCCTCCGCCTCACCATCTCCAGCCAGACTTTCCCCTCTCGTCACCACACCGACCCACAGGGCAGGACACACCCTCGACCCCATCTTCACCGCAGGAAACAGCGTACACTTCAGCCACACAACGCAACCTCCATGGACCGACCACCACTGCGTACACTTCACCGTCAACAAGCCCAAGACACCAAGACCTGCCCCACGCCCAACACGAAGGAACTGGAGCAAGGTCACAGACGAGCAACTGAACTCCACCCTCACCTGAGACAACCACACCTCAGCAGCAGACGCCAACGTCGCAGCCAGGGAACTCCACACCTGGATCTCCAACCGCGCAGACGAGCTCGCCCCGCTAAGCAACCCCGACAAACAACGCCCCAGGAAAGCCGCCTGGTTCACCACCGATCTCCAAGAGGCCAGACGCACCTGCAGACGCCTGGAGAAGAACTGAAGAAACACCAAGACACCCTAAAACTACACCATCTACAAGAACGCCATTACGGACTACCACAACCGGATCAGAACCACCAAGAGAACTTTCATCCACAACAAAATCCTCGCCAACTCCACCAACTCCAAGGAACTCTTCAGTGTCATCCAAGAATTCACCAATGCTCGCAGCGAAACCACAGACATCACGCCATCCCAAGACCTCTGCGATAAGTTCGGAACCTACTTCCACCTCAAAATCAAAAACCTCTATGACAACTTCATCAGCCATCCACCAGACGCCACAGCCGGCCCGCCCCCTAGACACACCAGCCAGCCCACCATCTCCACCTGGACACCGATCACGGCCGAAGACACCGCCTCGACCATGAAAGGCATCCACTCAGGGGCCCCCACCGACCCCTGCCCTCCACACATCTACCACAGAGCCGCCATCGCACCCGAAATACAACGCACCATCAACACCACCTTCGAAACAGGCACCTTCCCAGATGACTGGAAATGCACAGAAGTCAGGCCCCTGCTCAAGAAGCCCACAGCTGACCCCACTGACCTCAAGAACTACCGGCCCATCTCGCTCCTCTCCTTCGCGGCCAAAGTTGCAGAGAAAACAGTCAACAGGGAACTGACACGATTCATTGAAGACAACGCCATACTCGACCCGTCCCAATCCGGATTCCGAAGCAACCACAGCACCGAGACCGCCCTACTCACCGCCACAGACGACATACGCAGCCTCCTGGACCAAGGCCACTCCGCAGCCCTCATCCTATTCGACCTTTCAGCAGCCTTCGACACCGTCTCCCACCGCACCCTCGTCGCCAGACTACACGACGCCGGCATACAAGGAACAGCCCTAGATTGGATCCGATCATTCCTCACTGGAAGAAGCCAAAGAATCAGACTGCCACCCTTCCTCTCCGATGCCACGGAAATCACCTGCGGGGTCCCACAGGGGTCATCAGTAAGCCCGACCCTCTTCAACATCTACATGGCCCCCCTCGCCGCCATCGTCGGACAACACGGCCTCAACATCGTATCCTTCGCTGACGACACCCAGCTCATCCTCTCCCTTACCAAGGACCCCACCACCGCCAGACTAAACTTCCAGAAAGGAATGCAGGACGTCACAGTCTGGATGACCAATAGCTGCCTAAAGCTCAATGCCGAGAAGACAGAAGTCCTTGTCCTCGGAACTACCCCTTCAGCATGGGACAACACCTGGTGGCCGACCGCCCTTGGAAGCCCACCGACCCCCTCGGACCACGCCAGAAACGTCAGCATCGTACTCGACTCATCTCTCACCATGAGCCTAGAAGTCAACGCCGTCACCTCCAGCTGCTTCAACACTCTCCGCATCCTCCGCAAGACTTTCAAATGGATCCTCCCTGAGTCAAGGAAGACGGTCACCCACACACTCATCACAAGCAGACTGGACTATGGAAATGCACTCTATGCCGGCATAAACAAGTCCCTACTCCGCAATCTCCAGACGATACAGAACACCGCCGCCAGACTCGTCCTCGGCATCACCCAGCACGAACACATCAGCCACCACCTACGAAGCCTCCACTGGCTCCCCGTGGAGAAAAGAGTCACCTTCGAAATCCTCACCCACGCCTACAAATGCCTACACAACACCGGACCCAAATACCTGAACGGCAGAATCAACTTCCACGTACACAAGAGAAACCTCCGATCCTCCAACCTCGCACTAGCCGAAACCCCGCGCATCCACAGAGCCAGGGCAGGCGGAAGATCCTTCTCTCACATCCCGGCCAAAACCTGGAACGAGCACCCGGCATACATCAGACGCGCCCCCTCCCTGAACACCTTCAGGAAGACCCTCAAGACCTGGCTTTTCGGCTAACAGATCTGCAGACCTCCCTCCCCCCCAGCGCCTTGAAACCCTCACGGGTGAGTAGCACGCTTACAATTCCCTGATTGATTGATTGATTGAAGCAGCTAGGCAACCTTATCTGGCACAGCGGTCACCATCGAGTGGCCCTCTCCAAATTGCAGCTCAACCCAGATCCAGGTAACCTCTGGCCCCTAATTTTGAATATTACTATTTGGTCACATAGCTGCAGTGGTTGGCCCGCTGGCTAGTGGGGCTTTCACTTGAAGAAACCAGTGGGCTTCAACCTCCCCAGGACAGGCAGTGATCTTGGCCCTTATAGCCCATGTTCTCGCCCAGTCATCACCCTTCCTCATCTCAGATGAGTAGCCCTGATTTGCTTCAGCAAAGGCGTATGCACCACTAAGAACATATCTCCTTACGCCCCCTCCCTCACACTTCTGGGCCTTCCCAGGAGGCATGGATACCTTTCCAGTTATGAGTTCCCATTCTGGAACCAAGCCAGCATTTTTACCTGCAGGGATCTGTTTCAAGTTAGCCGATTACAAGACTTTCTACCCCTATATGTGCAATTTGACCTCCATAGAGGCCAGCTCCTCACTTACACAGCTCTCCATCTGGCCCTTCGAATCACAGGGATGGTGGGGGATTCTGGGCCTATTACTCAGCACTTAATCCACACCCTTCTTACTGTGGAAGGAAGCCACAAATTAATAACATGGCTTTCCAGAACCCTGGCCACTCAGTCTCAAACTCCCCTTTTTACACTGAGAGAGACCGGGGAGGAAGATTTCAATAAGGTGCTTCATAATAAGGAGTTTATGAGGTCTCTGGAATATCCCCTAAATTTTCCCCAGAATGCCCGGTTTAAATAATTCAATTCTATATCCTACATAGAACTTACCTGTAAGCAAACAGGCTTTTTGGCAGATGTCCCCCCACTTGTTGTCCCCATTTGGACTACTAGAAGCTGGTTTTTGACTCTGAAAGTGACTGGAGCCTGCTAACCAGCTCCAGTGTCAGTGCTCTCTCCCTAAAACTGATGCATGCGACATGGCAATTCCAATTGGCACGGACTTTAACCCCCTTATAAGTCCCTAGTAAATGGTACCAGTGGTACCCAGGCCATGGGAGTTAAAGGGGTCACCAGGGCCTGAAGTACTGATTGCGCCATCTTGAGTGACCCAAGTAAACAGATGACAGCAGACCTGCCATTGCAGCCTGCAGGAGCAGTGCAAACTGCTTCAACTCGACTTTGCCCTCACCATGGGCGGCAAAATAAAAGCACTAATTTTAATATATGCCAGCCACCCCTAAGGAAGGCCTCGTGAGCCCAGGAGGGCAGGGTGCATTATATTAAAGGTGTGCACGTATAAATGCAAGCTTATAAATCTCTATAGTAGCCTCTTTCCATTAAGAGCTACTATAAGTAATCAGCAGGCTTTGGATAACATGGGCTGGCACCTGGGCACCACAAGGTTTCCATCTCCATTATCGTACCACCGAAATACGACATGTTTGGTATCAAACAACTTGCCTCAACATCCCTGACATGATCCTCATGTCAGAGTCTATGTGGCATTCACCCAGGTGGTTACCTTAGAGGTTGCCTACCTGGTTGCCCAGGCCTTTTCTCTGCTCTGTCTGACAGCCCAAAGCTGCTGCAGACAAGACAGGAATCTTACCCCCTGGCAGGAGGTGCATACTCTCCAAGGAGTCAAAAAGAATGGCCTGGACGGGAAGGAGATGACACCTCCTTCCCTGACAGCATGGCTAGTGAAGTGGCACATCAAGGCAGTGAGCTTCAAAGTTTTTACTGCCTCTAATATGCATCAAGACTACCTCCCAGAGGAGGACACAGCTGTGCTCCTACCCTCAGGCACATTTGCACCCGGACAGGCAGGAAAATGATATAGTCAGGAGGTGCACTCACCCAGAAGGCTAGCCACACCCCTAAGGTGGGCTACCTGGTCTGTACAGCCTAGGCAGGTTTCTTCCATTTTCAAAAGAGGCAGAATAGAGGGTTCTGGGTAGAAAAGGTGATACACACCCCCAGATGTGGTCACCTCAGAGGTGGATTAGCCACGGGTCTAGTAGCCCATTGGCCACTGCACCCACACCCCTGATGCCCCTAAATCTGGGATTTAAGGGGCACCCCTGGTTCCAGAACCTCTGTTATGATTCGAATTGCAATGGAGGACAAAGAAGAGACCCGGGTCTGCTACAACAGGACCTGTACAAAAGAAAGGCATGATTCTCTTCATCTGTGGCTACCATACTGATACTGCATGACTGTGATTCGTCCCGGACCAAAGACCAGTTCCCCAGACAGAGGGACCCCTTCAGGGCCGGACTGGGAACAGCAACCATCCCTGGCAGATTGCTGCTCGACCTGCCCTGGGAGCGGGGGAGGGGGTGGTGCTAGTAATAAGGACCACTCCCGCTTTTGTTACTGGGGGCCGATATTGCAGCTCTGCTGCAAAACCGGCACCCAGTGACAAAGCTCGGCCCCCATGGCCACATAACTGCCCCCACCCCTCCGGCCCACTGGGGACCGCCCGGTGCCTGCTACGGCCAGTCCGGTCCTGGACCCCTTTGAGAGCCAAAAGCAACTCCAGACTCCCTTGGAGTAGTGGCACTAGTCCCCTGCAGTCCCCAGGTAAAATCAGTGGACCAGAGCCCAAAGAATCACTGTCCCTCTGAGGGATCACCCAAAAGTAGATGGTCCAGTGCATTGTGGGAAACGCAGTCTGGACCTCCAGCAAGTTTTAGGCAGCTACTATTTTCCTCCGGTCGTCGAAAGAACTTCTTGCTGACCTTACCGCTGCCAAGGCTTGTTGGTGGTCAGTCGGGCAATCATCACCTTTACTCAACGCTTCAACATGAGGGAACTCCGCAGTAGCTTCGACCAACCACAACAGTGGCCCCGTTGTCAACTTTTTGCATCCGTTTTCCCGCCAGCACCGTCTAAGCAGTAAAGGACAGCCAGGACAACTCTGCACCCGGGCCTCTCGAGCCATGTAAAATTGAACTGACTATTATGGCTTGTTCCTGGGACCTGCATCATCTTAACCCCCAGTGGCTCCACACAACGTGACCTCAGTCGCAGCCGGTGCAGGTAAGAACGGTGAGGCGGGGAGCGTCAACAGACAACGACGAGTGAAAATAAAAAAAATGTAAAAAGAAAAGAAAACCACTTACTCTGCGCTCGCCACATCCCCGACTTAGCGATGCAGCAAGCCCAAGGTAAGTGTTTTTCTTTTCTTTTTTTTTCTATTATTTTACCTCGTCTGTCAACTCGCCGCACCGGTCACCGCTCTCACCAGCACCGGCCGCCACTGTGCGACCTGCAAGTGACCGATTGTCAATAGTGCTTTTTACCATTGACCGAAATGCTAAAGTTTTGCAGTATTGATTTTCACTGATTTCCTTTTCATTCTAAGATCCATAACTCTGGCTATACTTATCCGATTGTCTTTGTTTTGGTGTCTCCATTTTTAAAAAAATCTGCTTTATTTTTTATAAATTGGTGTCAGATTTCCTTTGTGTCATGTTAATTACTTATCGTCCATGTTGGTATACGTCATGAATGTTCCTCTAGTAAAGCCTGACTGCTCTTTGCCACACTACCAGGACTGAGCTAAGGATATATTATAGTGAATCCAAGGACCATCTTTGGGGTATTATTTGAGTATTACATAGTGAAGCCTAACCAGCCTCACTGCATAATACTCCACTTTCCTAAATTACCTTTTCGCCAAACGTTTACACAGAATTTTCTTTGGGGCCTCAACCAGATGTCCCAGATGCAACTCGACAGTGGCAGATCTCAAACATATGCCTTTGGACTGTTCCTGATAACGCTTATACTGGTTGGAAGTGCCACAGAAGACAGTGTCAGTCCCTAACTTGCTATGGGTCTATACTTGGGAAATAGTGGCTTTGGTTTGGACCTAGCCCTGATTTTTGCAAGGTGCACTATCACAATGAATTGTAGAAGCCCCCATCCTCCTTCCAGCATTGCCTGGCATCACTCCCTGAATGCCTGGGCCAAAGCTGAATCTATGGCGCTCCACTGGGAAGAGGCTTGGGGCATGCAACAGTATCTGATTGCTCACGCATGGGAGAGCCTTCTCACCAAATTCATGGCGGCCAATTCAGACGGTGCCATGTCCCCATGAATATGCCCTTACCCAGTGAGTATTCTTCAGTTCCGGTACAGAAGAACCCTTCTCAAGCCTACGTATACCCAGTGTTGTCTAAGTTGAAGCTAGCTCTTGCTGGGTAGACTTCTCATTACCCCTACCAAGTATCATTCAACTAAAGGGCACCTTCCCTCTAGTCTTCTGGATTTCTCACCTCAAATACTCTTACCCAGCCTCACCAACGGATACATACTTCCAGTTCGCTGGTAACTTGCACACTAATATAGGTGTATCTTGGGTTCACCAGGTTACCCTGCCCAACCCGACTTACCCCACTTAGTTCACAACTCTCTTGTCTTGGTTTTTAGCTCTTTACAAGCTTGGTGCAAGGTTTATACTTGTAATTTATTTTTCTTTCCAATAGACTCCTGTATGATCTGTTGTTCTTGCCATTACAACTTTGCTCTATATCTGTTTCATTGCATTACACCAATACAAAACATTTACAAAAAATAAAGAGAGAAAAAAACGAGAAAGAAGAGGTTGACTAAGGGTTAGGTAAAAAAGAGAGTTAATGAAAAAAGATGTGAGAGGTAAATTAAAGTTAGGAGCAAGATGAGGGTGTGGGAGAGACAGGAGGGTATGAGAGGAAGGTGTTAGACAATGAAGAGAAAGAATTGGATTATAACAAGAACAGAGGCTGTAAGAGTACATCCATGGATGCGAGAGGAATGCCAGACGTCTTTGCGGGCCTTGGTAAACAAATTGCACGTAGGGCTCCACTTCTGCCATTTATGTCAAGTGACATGAACACCTGATTCAATGTATAATAACAGGGTATTTCACTTTGATATAATAATAATGTACTGTAGGGAAAGCGACCCGGTATTACCAATTATTTATGCAACATCTGACACCACACCACCAAGCTACAAGTATGTATAAGCTGCTTCATCATTTCAAATAAAAAATGACAACTTCATTTTACAAATCTCTCAGCCAATTTTGAAACAAGAGCCATGAGCCCTGCAAAGTGCAGCTGGGGCACAATGCCCCCTCTGACTTCCTTGGGACGGCCCTTTGTCTCAGACAGTAGTACAGAGTTGGAGGGATGGGAGGCCATCATGACCCACTCCAGGGTTTGCCTCTCCTGATCCCTCTCTGCACTCAAGAATGGTAATTAATAGCATGTTAATTATCTGCATATGCAAGGGGAACAGGAAGAGGTAAACCTTGCTCACTTTTTCTGATCTGTACTGTCTGAAAATAAAGCACTAACTCAGAAAAATACCGGGACAAAATAAACTCACTCTATCACTGCAAGTGCATACAAACAGGCGTGTGAGCTCTGCACTGGGCAAGCAAAGCCCATCCTGATATAGCCCCAGCGCATTACATGGCTCCAGAGCTTGAAGGTACCCGTACCCAACAGTGCTGCGAGGCAGTACTTAGAGCAACTCAGCACTATACAAATATCTGTTAACATAACACAGCAACATTCCGTCATTGCTTGGAAAAAATCTAATTCATGGCATATCAAGAAATCCAATATTATTAGTTATTCATCATCACAACTCCGTTGATGGCAACATATTTTTTAATATGCCTCACTTTCCTATAAAGGAGCTTACAGTAATAATATATTGACCTGCATACATCATCCCCAGTGCAGGCAATCTCCTGTAACGGTCTCTATAATTCTCTATTGTTTACCGTGCATCGAATTCGGGCCCTTCACAATGCCCTATGTATTTAATTTACAGTTTTCTGAGGCTGCTCCATCACCTTCAATGCGTTCTGCACTGTCAGACATCTGACTAACGCTCGCCCTGCTTGTGATATGCAGCAGCATGGCAGAAGGAGGGAACATTGCAGGTGGAAAATATTTATGGGATAGAGTTGCGCGCGCATAGGTGCGCGAGGGTGTGCGCACGTGATGGCCAGGCAGACGTATGGTCTACACTCTGCAAAGTAAAGTGTCTTTTTCAAAATGATAAAACGCCGAGTCATCGCTTCAGGTAGACACGCACGCAAACACGAGAATAATGCGAGGGAATAAATAATTGTCAAGCTATAATAACAAAACGTCCCACCAAGGTGTTGCTTTAAACGCTCTTATTTTAAAGAAAATGTGCAGACATAGGTGGAAATTATACTTGAAGCCGCAGATGCCAAACACAAGCCTGAAACATAGGGGTCAACTGATTGTGTATTTTCCCACTGTGAATTATTCATGCACACTGACCACATGTTAACGGACAATGCTTCTTGGAGCAGTTTTACTGCAGGGCATGACAAAAAATTAAATCTACCAGTCAGACAAGTAAAGACGCACGTTGGCATGGTGACCAGCAAGATATTGGTATATATGGTTTATAATGATATATGGTGAAAGGCCACATATTTCCCCTCAGAGGTGGAACGCAGGGAATGGCTGCTGGTCTCAAGTGAGGTGGGACGAAAGTCCCCATTCAGAGATGGGGGCTATGGGTAATCTGGACTGACTGCGCTTGGTTCCAGGATAGACGCCCTGTCCAATGCTGACCTACTGGCTGGGAGAGAGGAAACACTTTATTATTCATTCCATGTACCCAGGAAGAAGGACCTGATAATTCAATCCTGCGTGCCCGGAAGTGGAGGAGGACTACTGCATGGCGGGCTAGAAGACTAGTTTCTCTGTTCCTCAGAGTAAGAGAGGATGAGGGGAACAAACAAAACGATAACAGGACAAGAAAGTCCATCCTCTAGCAAAGATAAGTGGGTTCAGTCAAGATCCTGTTAAGCACATTTGGCAGACCAGAACCTCAAGCCTAGGCTCTGATAGAGCAGATGGTTCATGAAAAGATACACCAACCTGTTGAGGGCACACCAATTCTGACTGGGGGCAAATTCCACTGTCATATTTAATAACAGAAATAGCGCTCGCCTAGAGAGGCGGTTAAAAAGCTGTCAGTAAATTATAAACCAACCACTTTGGCCAAGGCTCTAAAGAATATCTAGGGAAAATTGTTATAACATAATATGGGTATTTGTAAAGTGCATGTTCACCCCCAAAGGGGCATCATGGCGCTGAATAATAGATGTTTATTGTTACCCAACTGTACTCATTTTATTGACCTCAGAAAGGATGAGTGGACCCACCAGGATTTGAACCGTTGATCATGAGGTCGAGCACAGGTCACTGCATTGGATGCATCAGTCCATTAAGCCACCAGACCCAGCTTATTAAACCATGTTGAGTGCTAGATCTCTGACTGTACCTCTCTGACAGAAATATGCTGTATTTAGGAGAGGTGGGAGCACACTTCAGCCTTCCCTCTGATTCAGTATGAATATTTTGAAATATGTCACTGTCTTTAACACAAACTATAGGTACTGTTTTTTGACCAAGCAAAATACTTTTGCTGATTTAATAGCAAAGTACTATCTCAGTGCCACTGCTAAGCAGGTATGGATGAAGCTCTCCTTTATGTTTGTATATGTCTCAATGATAATCACTTTGTTCAGGTTAGACATGGCACGACAGGGCAGTGTGCTAACACATTTCCTGTCAATCAGGGAGTCTGACGGATCAGAGGCAGGGCCCTCACTATTTCAAATACTGAACATGTTGTGGAATTAGAAAACGTAAATGATTTTGCGCCCAAGTTTAAAAGAAAAGGTACAACAATTATACTTTTTGTCAATGATACAGCACTAAGGTCTAAAATCCCGATGTCCTGCAAATTTTGTTAAATGCATTTCAGGATTTTATTGGTTAGACCAATCTTACTATAAACGAAAGGCAAGCAAACGGAATGGTCATCATTCTGGAAGAAAGATGGCAGCAAATGTTAACGTGAGATTAATGGGGCCGCTTAAATTGATATCTTACATTGTTTAATAAGGGATATGATCCTTAGATGACACCCTTTACAGAGACATTTGTGAAAAGCGTGAAATGTTCATGAAATAATGAAGATACAACCCTGAAAGGAACTGCAAAAAACCTCAGGGGTCAGCTGTTTCTGTCACCATTAAATCTGATACAACTCAAGGCATTCCGGAAACAGTTTCGGGGACATTGGCTGTTTGGAGATTGTTGCTCCTTCGGAAGGAAGAAAAGTAGATTCTTCAAAGGCATTTTACACCTATCAAAAGGAAGCCCTATGTGCCTCTGCTTTGAATTGGGACAAAGTAGCATTGTATAGGAAGATGACTACAATTGCCAGGCCCTGTAGGTTCGGCTTTGGTTTGGAGTTTCCTCATAGACTCAGAAGGACTGAAGGAGAGCATCCAAGATCTGCTTAGCAGCTTCAAAGCAGGTCGAGTGCCAATATTTAGCTGCAGGAAAACGATGCTGGTCCAGCATAACCTATCAAAATGTTGGATGCAGCATAAATCTTTCAATTCTGCTTTCCTAACTTTAAAAGAAAGCCTACGTTTTCCAAGAGATGACCAAACAACTGTTTTAAGACAATGGGGCTGATTTACAAGAGCGCTTATGAGGACAGGAAGTAGGACTACAGAACTACTCTTTCATATACTATTACATGCCATTGTGAATTGGCCCCCGAAACATTCAATTCCCTATTAGTAAAAGTGCACTAAGGGCACACTTCTTATGGGTTGTACGAAATGACTATAAATGTTCTCTATTTTATTTCTATTTTAGATCCTTTGGGGCCTCTTCAAAAAGGCATACATACGTAAAAGAATACTTAAGGAGTACCACTTTATGTACTCCAGAATGTCTTTATGACCAGGACCCTATCAATATAAATTTCAGTGAGGTACACTAATCCTGGCAGCAGTGTTCATCTCACATGATGGGTTACACGATGTCCATTGAAAGAAATTGTGCTTTCGACAAAGTTATGCTTAAAACACATGAACGATTTTAATTTTTGTGCCCACAGTACATTTCTACCAAGCACTATTCATTTTGCCCTTTGTTCCTTAATTATCAAATGAGGGATATTAAGACAGTACTGACTGAAGGCAGCTCAAAGGCTAATCTTGTTCATTTTGTTGCTCTGTCCTTATGTTTGATTGGAAAAGGCAGAATATTTAGATTAAAATAATGTTTCTAACATATGTTCTGAGGCATTTATATAGTGCATATATGTTAATTACCTGGCCAGTCAGAGCTCTTAGAAGCTGGCTTGTGTGTCCGCAGTTTTGCTTCCAGTGAGCAACTTTAGTGGTGGTGGGTGTGTGAGTGTGTGTGTGTGTGTGTAGGTGTGTAGGTGCCTTGTCCAGTATAGTGGTTGGTGCTGTGTTAGATCTTGAGTTTCCCATGCAAATGTGTTTTAAGTTCAAATAAAATGTTTTATTGAGAAGAATAGAGGTGTCAATATACAATATATAATATTAAACTCACGTCATTACATTATAAATTTACTACATCAAAGTTACATGAATTGGATTAATTGGTAAAGAAAAAGAAAACAAAGCGATGAAAGGGAAATATAATTATCGTTAAATTATAAAACCATAGGAACATTTGGGGGATACAAGGTGGTTTAAGAACTTCTTGTTGAAATGGTTGTAACAGGAAAAAAATGTTGGCACTTGCATCAATGTACAGTGTAACAGGTGACCATAATTCTAAACGTTTCGTTGCCATATGTATAGGATAAACAAAGGACGTATCTAACCTATGATTATGGCATACAGCGTACCACCAGGCCTTGTAAGAGATTTTTGTGAAGTCCTTCCAATTTATAGTAATTTGCTGGAAAGCAACCGCTAATAACAAATCAATAATTTTGACATTGGGTGCAACATTGTTCCAAATAGATGAAAGACTTCCTAAGAATACATGAGTGAAGGAAAAAGAAAATTTAGTGCCAAAAATTAAATTAATTTGAGACCATACTTGTTTCCAGAAGTTGTGCACCTGTGAGCAAGAAAATAGCATATGAAACAAATCAGCATTTGAGGACGAACATGTCCAGCAAGTATCTAATACAGTAGAAAACCTTTTGCTTAAAGTGTTCGAGGTTAGTAAAAGTCTATTATATACAAAAAACAATGTTTGCGTTATATTGGCTGCTCGGGAAGATTTTCAGTATCTTAGTCCAAATGTTACTCCAGAGTGACAGTGGCCAAGATGTCTTAAAATCATGTTCCCATGCATCCTCTATTTTAGATTTCTGTCTCATAGTGTCGGTATCTTGCAAATGTGTTTTAAAGAGAGAGAGTGGATGTGTCTTATGATCCACTGGCCAAACCCTTATTGGAGTGAAGTGTATTGAAGTTGTCTTTGTAGCGAGCATTTCAGTGGTGTGTTGGCCCTCTTACCTCCAAATAAGTTATGTGAGAAATGTGATGTAACTCATCAACTTTGAGTCTTGTTGGGTCTCGAAAGGTATGGGTTACTACTGAATGTTCATGTGTATTTATAAAGTGCTTGTGTAATTTGTATTTTGTAGATTTATAAAGCATGACTTATCACCCGTGAGGGTATCCAGGCGCTGTCCTTCGGCATGGAAGACATTGGGTGATTTGCCCAGAATCACGGGATGTTGAGCCGATGCCGAGACGCGCACCATGGATCCCCAGCTCCCAAGTCTGCAGCTCTGGCTGCTGCACCACATCCTCTCCTCTCCCCTGTGTGAGTGGGGGATGGTGTATGTAGCTGTTTGCATTGGTAGATGTGTTTAAGCTGATTCCTAGAGTCAAGTTACTGTGTTAGTGGTCTGTACTAAGCTAAGAGTAAGGGTTTAGTTGTGTTGAAAGAGGTCAATCAAGACGGGTATTTCTCTCTGTCTTTTAATTGACCAGGGCAGTACAATCTTGGCAGTCTACTTCACTGTGTGTCATGTGTACCTTTGTTTCTTTGATCCATGTTTCTAATTTGTTCTCAATACCTTGAGTTCCCAAGACCACAGAGGTTTCCTAAGGTGTTTAGTCCTGTATCCTAAATAGTCTTGTTTTTGAGTGGTGAGAATAGTTGTCCATTTTGGTAATTGATAAGAGCATGTTGGTTAGGTATTATCTGGATGGTAATCCTCCAATGTGTTTTATGTTGAGTTGTTGTGTGGTGGATGGACAGAAGAAGAAAGGAGATTCTGAGGTTGTCTTCTGGGCAGTTTAACAGTCAGCTATCATGAGCCACAGAGAGGATATTTCATCCTTTAATAGGGAGGAGCTGAGGATGACCTATTCTACATGTGGATGTGTACGTACGTAGGCATATTCATGTACATGTTGATGTGGGGTGCCCCTGATTGTATTCTCTCTGTCATGATGATCTATAATGTTCATAGCTGTTTTCTGCTATTCAGAATGGGGCATATTTCAAGTTGACTTGTTGGATATGGTGAACTGCATGGTGTGGTATGGTTCTTGGTGTTATGTTGGTGTTTGTAAAGGAGGGGTGTTATATTAAGGTTATGTTCATGGTCGGGTTGTGATATTTTTCATGTGCAATGAGGATTGCATATATTTGTTAAATAAATGAAGAATTATACCAATTGTACCTTGCATTATTCAATAACCCAGAAAATAAATATTGATACACATGTAAAATAACTAAAATTTAGCAGCAGCTCCTCCGTTATGGTGGAGGTGCGTTTCCCCACCTGCTGTGAGCGCAGCAGGCACACACATTAATAAATTGGTAATGAATACCATTTTTTATGTGTCGCAGGCTCATGCTGTTACAGCGTGAGGGCAGGGGGCGGGCTGATTAGTGGAATTGCACTATTATTTCAGCCCCTGCCAGTGTGCATGTCGGATTGGCCAGCTATCTAGGGCCGACCAATCTGCCATGCGCACTTCAGACCCTGTAATCCCAGGGCTGAGAAACAGCTGTGAGATTGCAGCCGCAGTTCCCCAGCCTCAAAATGAGTGCTTGGTTAGCCTGCTCCACCCAGTCCTGGAGCTATTGGTTGGTTTCAGGGTTGTACAATGGGAGGAAGTCCTTCCCTTACCACCCTGGCCACATAGGAGAGTGCCAGGAGAAGAGAGAGATGGCAACCGGACCCTCCAGCAAGCACATCATGTATTTGGTGAGTTTGTTGGGCATCGCGTTCCACCATATTTAAATGGCACCGGCCACTACTGCTAAAATTATACTAATTGCAGTGCCATTTTGTATAAAGCACAAAATAAATAAGGATAAACACAGATAAAATGAGCAATAAAAAATACAGAGAAATTAGGATGGAAATAATAAAAAAAAATGCCAGAATCATGACCCTATTTATGTGCGTTTTGATTCAATTTTATCTGACAAGAAATGATAACTTGATTTAGACTGATTTGCTAGTTTAGCATCCTACACCAAAGGCGAGAGCAGTAAAGGTCCGATATTGGGCCTGTAGTATTATCTGGTTTACAATAACAGGTTTTCACAGAGTCCTTTAAAATTGTGACGTCATGTCTGCTTAGGGTGAAGAAAGCGGAGAAGAGCATTCATGCATGTGGTCTCCAGGATGGTTGATACTTGACAAAGAGTATATGGAAGTGGCTTTGCTTACCCTAAGGGTGAAGGGAGAAGAATGCTGTGACTGTGGTTTCGAGAGGATGGTGAAAAGGATAATATTTGCTTGAGACTAGTTGTAGAGCTTAAAATGCCCTTGGGGCAGATCAGAAAGATGGCGATGCGTGCCAGAGGGACTATAAAAGGGCATGAGGTCTGTCAGCAAAATAAAGGAAGGAAACATGCATGCACGTGGAGGCTGTGCAGGGATCAATGAATGCCTGCATGAACATCATTTAGGGGTCGCCAGGGCCGCAACTGCAACTCTTGAATTCCCCCTTGCGACTACTGGCACAGGCACTGCTACCCCTGGCATAAGAGATCGTTAAAGCTGTGCAAGGGACAAAAGCCAAAAAGTGCTCTTGTGAGCCTTTTTTAAGCTTTCTTCTGCAGCAAACGGTAACCTTAGGCTGACAGGAATAAACTCAGCAGTAAAACTGGCACTGCAGTGAAACAAAATGTGATCACCATTCTAAACTGGGGGCCCTGCTATGAGCTTCCTTTGCAGTGTGTTTTGAAGGGATGTCCTCAAACTGAAAATAACAATTGAAAAATAATTGATTTATTGTTGCTAGTTGAGAGGGCTGGCACAAAAGGAGTCTAAAGATCTCTCATGCTTTGTCAGGTGAGAGGGAGGGAAAGGAAACAGTAATAGATGACCAGGGACAGTAGAGAGACTAAAAGAGAGGAAGAGAACACACCACGCAGCAGCGGCAACCCCTCCTTTGGTGCAGAGGAGCGTCACCCCCTGCTACCAGCACCGCAAAGGTGAAAAATAAAATGGTAACAAATTCAATTTATTACCATTTTACTTTTCCCTTTCCCCAGCCCGAGAGGGTGTTTGGGGGCAGGGCCACTGCTGCTGACTGGCAGCAAGGAAGTGGTGCTCACTCCAACAGTTTACACTGGGTATGTCACTTTGGCCAGCTGTCGTGCAACAGTCAGCCTGAAATGTGCAGTGTAAACCTCTCCACTCAGCTGTCTCAGATCGCTGGATGGAGAGCAGGCACAGACACACAGTGCCTTTAGGAGCATCGAGGCAGCCCGCTCCAGCCAATCCTGGCGTTGCTCTCATGCTGCTGAACATTATCAGCAGCATCAGAGTAGCGTCTGAAGTGGTACGGAGACTTCAGCTGCTTTAAGCTTCCAGCGCTGAGGGACTGAAGCAGAGGACCGGAGTAGGTGAGCCAGTGGAGTGGGTAAGTACTCTCTCTGCTAGTTTTGCCAGTTATTTAGCCTCTTTCTGCTCGTTTCTGAACTTTTTTTTGCCTCTTTTTTCTAATTTCTGACCTTTATTTTGCCTCTTTCTTCTCGTTTCTAACCTTTATTTTTCCGCTTTCTGCTTGTTTCTGTCCTGGCTCCTTGCCGGAGATGTCACATTCGGAGCACACAGATACCCCTAGGGGTGATAGTGCTGCGCTATACAAATGCTCATTGATTGATTGGCCGCATGTGCTTGCACCCACCCATTTGCCTGCCTCACCACTCTCGGGGGTTGCCAGCCACCGCTGCCAGACAGACAGGTGAAAAATAACAGCAACAGTAAAAAAAAAAGACTGCAGAGAGGGAAACACAGATGAGAGATTTGACAGACAGAAAAATTAGAAAGACACAGCTAAGAAAGAATGAAATAGAAGAAGAGGGAGGAGTGCAAAGACAATCTAGAAAGAGAAGCAGAGAGGGTGGACTCATGAAAAAGATACATCTGAAAGAAAGGGGTGATGGGTTAGAGAGAGGTGAGACAGAAAGTTCAAAGAGAGAGCAGGAGAGTAGGAAACAGCAGTAAGAGTAGTAATAAAGAGAGAATGGTGTAAGAGAACTCAGGAAGAGACATAGAGGGAGCGAGAGGGAGGCACACAAAATAGAAAGAAGACCAGAGATCTGGGAAACGGGAAATGAAAATGAATCAGAGGTTTTCAGTGGTAGCAGTTGTCACCTTGACTTGCTTGATGCAACCCTGACACTGCTTTTGTGAGACCCCTGGCCTTAGCAATGGCAAGATCAAAGCTGAGAACAAATGGATAATTACCCTCCTGGGTAGACATATGCTGACAGCCGTCGAGGTAAGGTTAATGCTTTTAAATGTATGTTGTGTCAGTGTATAAGTATGAGAGTGCGTTTATGTGAGATAGAGCATGTGTGTGTTAAAGTGAGAGCAAGTGAGTGGCTGGTAGTGAGTGAGAACGAGTGAGACTGAGAGTCATTAAATTAGTAAGAATGAGTGAGAATTAGTGAGAGAGAGATGTACTGGGAGTGAGGGTGAGTTAGTGAGAATGGATAAGAATGAGTGTGTATACTGTTAGAGAGTGTGAGGCTGTGAGAAGCTGGCCTGGTATATGATGTCCACTAATGTAAGTGGGCACCTTGAACCAGTCCAGACAATCCTTATGGTGATTTAAGAGGTCTCAGACAACCTTAGAAAGCTATCCAAGTGGTAGCTATGGAGAGCAGCCTTCAGGCTTAGTCTTGAAGGAGTGTAAAGCAGCTTGTTTTACCAGAATGCAATCTTATAGTATAGATTAAATGAAAAGGAACCACACAAAGTATGTATAAAAATATGTATTTATTATAGAACACTCTCTAGTACGTTACAGTATCTCCTACATGGAGATAGACACAAAGCACACAATACTTTAGGAAAGAAATCTCAGTAAATAGCACTAATAGACAGTGGGGCCCAGGGGGGGGACCAAACCATATACTAAGAAAGTGGTATAAGAACCACGACTCGAGTCAGGACAATGTCGAGAGGACGTAGAATTGCTGGGGACCCACAGAACTACCCAAGGTAAGTGGATAGGGACCCCAGAGAGAGCGTGTACAGTGTGTGAACACGACCGCATGCTCCATACAAGTCTATGTGCAAGTCACGGTTGGAATTTTAAAGATTAGGGACCCTTGCCAGTGGACCCTGAAGAAACCCCGTGGAATACAAAAGGTTGGAGAGCCACCCCACCCGTGGATACCGTGGTACCCAATTTACCTATCCCAGGGAAGCCGGGTGCATAGGTGTGAAGTGGCATCGGAAACCGCCGTTGAACCCAATGGAGGACTTCAGGAAAGTTCTGCTGCTGGAAGAGGAGAAAGTGTCCGGAGGAATCCAAACATGGATTCTTGAAGAGGAGTACCTGGAAGCAGAGGGTACAGAGTCTATGTCACTCAGGGGTGACCAAGAGACTTGGAAGATGAATGCCCTCCGATGTTGGGTGCTTCAGGAAGGATGAAGGTGACCTTGACTGTGCAGCTGCGAGGACCAGGCGACACTGAGGACAACCAGGACTTTGATGCAAGCTTTACCACAAAGGATGT
Organism: Calotriton arnoldi; assembly: GCA_963921515.1. Lineage (NCBI taxonomy): Eukaryota > Metazoa > Chordata > Amphibia > Caudata > Salamandridae > Calotriton > Calotriton arnoldi. The sequence goes on along the minus strand of CAWUFW010002393.1, from coordinate 257,280 downwards.
CGAGTGCTGAGGGATCGTGTCCGGCAGGAGCTAAAACAAGCCTTGGCAAATGCAACCCACGCAGGAAATCAAGAAGGTGCACGGTTGGAACCAGCAAGGTTCAGAAGACTCACCACAAGCACAGGAGTCAGGGCAGGCCCCAAGCACTCAGGAGAGCCCAAAGAAAACAAATGTGACTCTCAAATGGACCCACAGGCTGGAGGCACAGGAGTCGCGAGAGGACCTCGAGCTGCCACCAACAGGAGCAGGCCACGGTGCCCACAAGGCGGTGTGGCTGAAGATCTTGGTGGAAGAAGTTGCCGGAGGTTGGAGCTACTTGGGGCCCAATGCACTTGTTGCAAAGTTGAAAACAATCATATGCACTTGCAAAAGTGCACGGTGCACAGGGGTTTGGTTAATGCAGCCCCCACGAGGGATTCTGACCTAGGACTTAGTGAGAGGGCAGCTTGGGCCTCAGGAGACATAGATAACTACTACCTGTGTTGTTTAACCCTTTGGAGTCCGCAGGAGCTCAGGATCAGCAGACTGGTCAGCAGTGTTGAGGTGCCTGCGAATGCAGGGAAGTGACTCCTTCACTTCAAGGGAGATTATCTTCAAGTGTCTTGGATGCTCCACAGGTCCTGCATGGATCCTGTATGGTGTACAGGCACAGACAATGCAGCAGACTGAAAGGGAGACGAAGTCAGGCCCAAACAAAGTCCAGCAAAGTCCAGAGTGCCCAGACGGTAGAAGTGCAGTGGTTTCAGTTCTGAATCTTGTCCATGACTAATCCAGGGACCTACACCCAGGTAAGCCCTTAAGTACCCTAAGGAAAGGGTTGGGAAAATTCAGGGGAGGGTCTGGACAGGGGGGAGGTTACTCCCATGTCCTTTGTCCAGTTTCGCTCCAGAGCGGGAGCCAACTGCTCCCATGACTGGTTTGAACTGGACTATGCAGAGGGACACCAAATGTGCCCCTCATGCAGACTTTCAGGCGCTGGCAAGTGCACCCACCCAGCCCTAATACACTAAATCCTGTCTGGGAGGTGGTCACAGTGACAGGATGCCTATTGTTCTGCTTTCCCCTGCTCGAGCTTGGCTCAGCAGCAGGAGGGCAGAAATGTGTCTCTGGTCAGCAGGAACCATTTTGTGCTGTCTGGGACTAGAAGGCTGGTACCGGGAACATTGAGAGCCTGACTGGGGACTCTTCCAGTGCTTGGAATCATACCTTCACAGGTGTGAAGGTATGATTCCAACATGTTTGATACCAAACATGATAGGATTCGTTGCAGCCGTTTTCACTGACAACTTGGGAGAATGGACTCCGTAGGCTGCAGGGGTGTCCTACTCATGCAGGGGCACCCTCTCACTTAGAACCAATCACCCTGCCCTCAGGATTGACCTGCTAGGGGGTGACTTATAGGTTTTAAGTGCAGTGACCCTTAGATATAGTAAACCTATATCTGTCGTAAGTGGTGTATGCACCAACTTACACAGGCTGCAATGGCATGCCTGTAGTTCCATTTTGAATGGTCTCTCATGGGTGGCACAATACATGCTGCAGCCCATGGGAGACCTCTGAGGTACCTATGCCCTGGGTACATGGTTACCATATACTAGGGACTGACAAGGGTACCCCAGTATCCAATCTGGGGTGTACCTAAGTACATAACCCAACAGTTTAAGGATCGAGCAGATAGACTGGGGTCCTGATTAGCAGGATCCCAGTCAGACTAGTCAAAAACAGCATCACATCAAGCAAAGAAAGTGGGGGTAACCATAAGAAACAGATCCTACTTTCCTCCATAGGCAGTATTAATGGAAATGAATGTGAGTGCATGACAGTGACTGAAAATAACTGTGAGTGAGAATGAATGCTTCATAGTGGGAAAAAGTGTGAATAAATGAATGAGAGCAAGACTTCATGCAAGTGAGTTTTAGGGAGTGAGGAAGTAGGAGTAAGAATGAATATGAGTGACAATAACTGCAAAAGAATGAGAATTCTTGAGTCAGAGTGAGAATAAGTGAGACTGAGTGAGAAAGAATGAGTGAGTACAAATGAGTGTGTGATTTATGAGTTAATCTGAATGAGAGTGAACATGAAAGAGTGAGTGAATGTGAGTATGAGAGAGAATGTATTGTTTTGTTGCAAGTCTGCAGTTGGCCCTGCCATTCTGAAGGCAATTCTTGATTTATAGAGGCATCCCTGGCAATTTACTTGTGCTAGTATACTAGAGACAATTCTTAGCATGATACTGGCACTAACCTGCTAGAGTTATACTTGGCATATAGGAACAGGCATGGATAAATGCTGTTGCTGGCATACTGGAGTAAATTCGTGGCATAGAGGTACCCATAGTAAAATGCTGGCACTGGTTAATGGTGATTCCTGGCTTAAGAAAGGACAACCGTGGTAAACTGTGGGGAGGGCAGCCATGACCAAATTCTGGTAATTTTTTAAGTAAGGGTCACCCATGTACACGGACAGCACTAATGGCAAAATTGTGGCACTGCCATACTGAATGTTGTTTTTGGTCTAAGTGGGCACATATGGCATATGGGAGGGAGGGGCATCCATGCCACAATGCTGGCTCTGGCATTATGAAGGCACATACAGAGGCACCCATGCCCATTTTGAAAAACAAATGTGTCATCTCTTGGAGAGCATCAGGTTTTAATGGCCTTGCACACAATGAAAGGACTTTAATATTTATTGAGTGCCCTTTCAGACCATATGCCTTTTTAGCAAATGTATGTCATAATTCTGGTTTAAAATGCACTATTTGACCCAATTATGTTTCAAAAGTTTCTGGGGGGTATTACTCTCCCCTCGAATTCCCTTTACAAGAAGTACAGCTCACTCGCTTCGCTCTCTTGCTACAATTCAGGGCAAGTATTACGCCCTACCATGTTCAAAGATCACCAGTCACCCCTGCAAGAGTAGAAAGAAAACAGTATTTTAATGAGTACTGTTTACTTTCTGCAGCTTTCTCTGGGACGAGGGAAATATATTTAGGTTTTGTAAAATAAATAATTACAGCTGTACATTCTTTAAATTAAAGAAAAAGTTTTACTAAAAAGCAAGCAGATTTTTGAACCAGTTGCTGCTTTGTTTCATTATTGTTAATACATGAAAAATGATGAGTGTGAAAAAACCTTCACCTCTGTGAATTGCACAAGTGATAGTGCCTTGCAAATGATCAGAAATCAAAAGTTATTGACAATAAGGAATAACAGTTCATATTCAATATAAGGTGCATATCAGTTTATACATGTGAACTTAAATACTTCCTCTGATCTATAAATACCTATCCCATTGTGCTATACACCAGAGCGAACCACTAAACTATGGCTCTTTGTGTGTAGTATGAATAATTTAAGCTCCCAGTACTGTTTTCTTCAAACACAATTTTTAATATAATAAAAAGAGAAAGGAGTGAGGTTCCCCTGGCATATCGTATAAGCACCCTAAAGGCCATGTGGCAGCACTTCCTGTGAAGAGCTAAAGTCAAAGGTCATGATGATGATCGCCGACTTCGTCAGCACGCACGCCCTCGCCTCCACAGACTACATCCTCCTCGGGGACCTGAACTTCCACCTCGAGAACAACAACGACACCAACTCCACCACCCTGATTGACAACCTCGCCAACCTCGGACTCAGATAGCTCGTCACAACACCCACCCACTCTGCCGGCCACACGCTTGACCCCATCTTCTCCGCAAGCTCCCACGTCTCCTTCAGCCACACCACCGAACTCCACTGAACCGACCATCGCTGCATCCACTTCACCTTCCGGAAATCCACCACGCACCACCACACTCAACAGATCCCTCGCCGATGCTGGAGCAAAGTCACCGAAGACCAGCTAAACACCACCCTCGCCCGAAGCCCACCCGCTGACCCCACCGACCCCGACACCGCCGCCCGCAACCTTAGACAGTGGATCGACGACTGCGCCAACACCTTCGCCCCGCTCAAGAAACCCTCCAACAGACACACCAATAAGAAAGCCAGTTGGTTCACCACGGACCTCCAGGCATCCAAGCAAACCTGCCGGAAACTAGAGAAGAAATGGCACTGCGAACAGACACCGGGCAGCTACGCAGCCCACAAGAACGCCATCCGCAGACACCATCACCTCATCAGATCTGCCAAAAGGGCCTCCTTCAAAGACCGCCCAGACAACAACGCACACAACAGCAAAGAGCTCTTCAACATCGTGAAGGAGCTCTCCGACCCCAGCTCCAACACCAACGACATCCCACCTTCGCAAGACCTGTGCGACGCCCTCGCCACCTTCTTCCATCGCAAGATCGCAGACATCCACAACAGCTTCAACACCATGACCGCCCCGAAAATCACCGAGACCTCCGACCTCACGACCACCATCCTCACCGATCCCCTGCTCACCTGGACCAACATAAACGACTACGACACCATCAAAATCATGAACACCATCCACTCCGGCTCTCCGTCAGACCCATGCCCAAACAACATCTTCAACAAAGCCAGCTCCACCATCGCACCCCATCTCCGCAAGGCCATCAACATCTCCTTCAAGACCGCGACCTTCCCGGAAAGCTGGAAGCACGCCAAGATCAACGCCTTACTCAAAAAACCCAAGGCGGACCCCAAGGACCTCGAGAACTTCCGACCCAACTCCCTGCTCCTGTTCCCAGCGAAGGTCATCGAGAAGACCGTCAACAGACAACTGACCTGCTACCTCGAGGAGAACAGCATCCTGGACCTGTCCCAGTCCGGGTTCCACAGCAACCACAGCACCAAAACTGCCCTCATCGCTGCCACTGATGACATCAGGATCCTACTGGACAACGGCGAAACCACAGCCCTCATCCTCCTGGACCTGTCAGCCGCCTTCGACACTGTTTGCCACTGCACCCTACGCACACACCTCCACAATGCTGGGATCCGAGACAAAGCACTGGACTGGACCACCTCCTTCCTCTCCGGCAGAACCCAGAGCGTCTGCCTCCCCCCTTTCCAATCCGAAGCCACCGAGATCATCTGCGGCGTACCCCAAGGATCATCCCTCAGCCCGACATTGTTCAACATCTACATGGCACCACTCGCTCACGTCGCCCGACTGCACAACCTCAACATCATCTCCTACGCCGACGACACCCAGCTGATCCTCTCCCTCACCAAGGACCCCCTCACCACCAAAACCAACCTTCACGAAGGAATGAAAGCCGTCGCCGAGTGGATGAAGATCAGCTGCCTGAAGCTGAACTCAGACAAGACAGAAGTCCTCATCCTCGGCTCCACTCCCTCGGCGTGGGACGACTCCTGGTGGCCGACCGCACTGGGAGCAGCACAAACACCCACCGACCACGCATGCAACCTAGGGTTCATCCTCGACTCAACACTCTCCATGACCAAGCAAGTCAACGCCGTCTCGTCCTCCTGCTTCAACACCCTCCGCATGCTCCGCAAGATCTACAGGTGGATCCCCACTGAAACAAGAAGAACGGTCACCCAGGCCCTCGTCAGCAGCAGGCTAGACTACGGTAACGCGCTCTACGCAGGAGCCTCAGCCAAACTCCTGAAACGACTACAACGCATACAGAACGCCTCCGCACGCCTGATCCTCGACATCCCTCGCCACAGCCACATCACACCCCACCTAAAAGACCTGCATTGGCTGCCCGTCAACAAGAGGATCACCTTCAAGCTCCTCACCCACTCACACTAAGCACTCCACAACACCGGACCGACATACCTCAACAGACGACTCACCTTCTACACCCCGAACCGCCAGCTCTGCTCCACCGACCTCGCCCTCGCCACCGTCCCCCGCATCCGAAGAGCGAACACCGGCGGCAGATCGTTCTCCCACCTCGCCGCCAAAACCTGGAACACCCTCCCCATCCTCCCACGGCAGACCCAGGACCTACTCACCTTCAGGAGGCTACTCAAGACCTGGCTATTCGAGCAGTAGCAGCACCCCTCCCCTCAGCACCTTGAGACCCTCACAGGTGAGTAGTGCGCTTTACAAATGTTATGATTGATTGATTGATTGATGTCACTTCCTGTGATGTTATTAAACTCAAGGGTGTGTGATTTCACTTCCGCTACCCCTGACGTTTTGGTCGATTGACATCCATGAATGCCTGGGATTAGAATTAAGCCTTATTACCAACTGTTCAGAGTATTAGCAGTTATCGTCATCTCCTCATAATGTTAACTTCTGAAGGCAGGGGTTTATTATGAGGAGAAGGTCAATTGACTGCTGTCAACATCCAACAGTATGTGGGTATCAAAGCAATTATCACTGATCTACTCAACACAGGCAGTCAACAGGCAAATTGTCCCTTTCTGCTCCGTGTCCCAGCCTCATACTCACTGAACTCAGAATGAAGACATGAATGAGCTTACAGATGTGTCACTGAAAAATATATTTTCCTTAAAAACAGTCAGGAGTATACCTTGCTTATTAACGTTTGACGTATTGAGGTATGTGTTTGTACTAGGCCTTCAGCTCTGGAATGGCTATTTTATGCTTCTTTGTTTAGTATTTGACTCAAATCCATAAATGTGGTTTCATATTATCTCAGTTGCGTAAAAGACTAGTCACTCCCTTCTCCCACTCCCTAATCTTTCCCATTAAGGGTGGGAGCGTAGGGCAAAGTATTGAATGTGACAGCACAGCAAACTACTTGCTGAAATTACTTTCAATTTGCTGTGATAAGTTCTAGAGAGTTATGGTTAATTATGCCACTGAGGTACCGTATTTCAAGTCTTACGGTTTCAATTAACAAATTGGTGCTTGCTGGGGGTTGTAGCCATGAATTCAATTCAACTGAATCAATTGGAGTAACATATCTGAAATAATGTTGTAAAAGTAAAGACCTGGACTGGTAAAGTTATGTCATTCTGGCATGGAGTCATCTGGTAACCCTTCACAAAATAACCTCAACAAGTAAAGAAATTAGTAACGGTTAGACTTGGCCCTCTCTGCAGGGTCACGCCCAAACCTTTTGCTTTTACCCTTCCTGTTTTCTGAACCAGTTTCTGTTGGTGTTTAGGATCCTGTGCACTTTACCATTGCTAAACAGTGCTAAAGTGCTTGTGCTTGCCACTTAAAATATGGTACAATTGTCTTACACATGATTGGTGCATTTCAATTACTTGAAAGTCCCTCATATATGGTACCGTGGGTACCCAGTCCAGTAACTGTAAATTAAATGCTGCTAGTCTGCAGTAGCACTCGTGCCACCCATTAAAAGTAGCCTTTATTTTTTTTGTTTAATTCTTTTATTGTATAAATAAAAAGAAACAATTAATACAGAATATATGCCAAATTCCAAAACAAAACCAATGCTAAAATCTTGGATAACCAATATACAATAAGCAAAATATCTGATTTTCAAAAAAGAAGTATAAAACATAAGACTGAATATGCTCAAAGAAATATACAATTTGGCATATAAGATTGGGATATAATAGTGAGATTTTGAACATTATTCAAAAGTAGATAGAATAAGAAAAAGAAAGAGAGATAGAGATAGAAAAAAGATAGAGAAGTAGGAAATAGAAAAAAGGCAGAAGTATTAACGAAAAGAGGAAAAGAAGCAGAGAATCAAAGTTAATACGTTACGAAACAGTTAATATACTTGTGTTACTTAACAAGCGCAAATGAATATTTAATCATCGAAAAACGTATCTAATGAATCCTGAACATATGGAGTAGACAAACTAAAAGTAGCCTTTTAAAACATGTCTCAAGCCTGCAAATACAATCTTTAGTGCCATTTTAAACTGCCAAATCAACCTGGCAAAATAAACCTTGTGCCAGGCCTGAACCTTCCTTTTTATACATATAAGTACATATAAGCCATTCCTAAAGTAGGCCCTAAACAGCCTAAAGGGCAGGGTGCATTGTGCTAAATTCGTTTTTCATTACTGTAAGGCCTACCTTTCCTATAGGATAACATTGCGTTACTGTATTACATTCAATAAGTGCTAACCTTGGATTGGGTTCTTCAGGAAGAAATGCCATGTTTAGTCTCAAAAGAATTGAAATTTAAAATCTTCTTTAGTTTTAATGTTGGATTTTAAGTCACAGTTCTGAAAATACCACTTTTAGAAAGTTGGAATTTTCTGAACCTAACCATTTGGTACCTGCAGCCTGTGCCCTGGATCACATGACTGGGTGTAGTTAGCAGTTGGCCTTTGGATATTCCTCCCAAACAGTGAAACAAACGGAGGCTAGGTGTTGGAAGGATGGGCCATCCTGCCAGGATGGCAGGGGTGGAGCTCTTCCCGGCCCCAATTACAATCAATGGTGCTGCCACCAGAACACTGAAAAAGAACTTGATACCACTCTTTTGTCACCTCTGAACTCTTGAAGCCTGGGCAGTAGAAGTGGGAACATATTGAGACTCATATGTAGAAAGGCCTAGAAGTTTCTCCCACTTCAAAGGCTGGCACAAGGTCTAAATATTGGACCATCAGACCAACTCTTCAAATCACTCCTGGACCAGAAGGACTGCCTTGTACTTCAGAGGACTGCCCTGCTGCTAGAGGCCTGCTTTGTACCTCAGAGGACAGCCCTGCTGCTACCAGATGACTACCCTGCTGATTAAAGCCTGCCTTTTACCCTCAGAGGACTGCCCTGCTGCTAGAGGCTTGCCTAGCTGCTAGATCCCAGGTCTACCAGAGTGACTCCAAGGGCTAGTTGGCTGACCTCCTGCTCTGAAGTACAGGGACACAAAAATCTCCAACAACCTTGAACCCACGCCTGGACCCTGCCTGAAGTGAGTACTGCCCTCCAAGTGGCTGCCAGCAGTCCTGGGCCCTTAAAAGTGGTGCTAAAGGAGCCAAAACAGCCAAAAACCAAAACTTGGTATTAAGAAACTTTTCCACCAAAAAGTGGTGTGAGTCCTGACTAACCCTCGGCCTAAAACTCTGCTCCGCTCGCGGAGTTTGCGGATTTTTGGCAACTCCGCGCTCCGCGTAGTACGCGGAGTTGCCGGAAAACTCCGCACTCCGCAACGGAGCTGATTTTTTTTTTGTATTCGCGCGCCCAGAATGCGCTTTTGCGTGCGGGGGAGTGACTTACCGGGTGCCTGTGATCGCCAACAAGATTTCCCGAGCTGCTTGCGATCGCCACAAGATTTGCTAGGTGGCTGCATGGTGCCGCGAGAGTTTGCGATCGCGAACACTTCATTAAAGCACGCCAGCGGACTTCCGGCGGGGGTTTTGTGAAGATCACGATCCTGAACATGCAGAATCTGCAATCTGGAGAAGGCTCTCTCCCGAGTAGCATCAAAACCTTCTCGAAATGATGATTTGGATTAAAAAAATTCCTCAGATTGACATTTGGCGGTACATTTTTGTGCAAGGAGTCCTTTTTCTTTTTTTACTTTTTTTTTTTAAGAGGAAGGAAGTGCCCCAGTGTCTCCAACTTCCTGTTCCTGTCCAGCAGGCTCCTCCCAGTGCTTTGTCTATCTCCTGTTCACTTTTCATTTGGATTTGAGGACTTTTGAATTTGAAATTTCACAAGTAAGTTGGAAAATTGGTGTTGTTTGTTTGATTGGGGCCATGCACCTAGATATTTTTGTACTTTTAGTTGTTTTGTTTACATTTATTGTGGTGGGTGGCCTGTAGTTTCAGTAGTGGCCTAGTTTTTTCTTTGTAAGTAATTTTTCTTCTTTTATGAAGGAAACTTGTTGCACAGTTCACTACATTATTTATTTAATTCACTAGCCCAGTAGTCTGCCAATAGGCCTTTCAGCCAGTAGGCCCAGAGCTACTCATGGGTGCATGAAACAACTGTTTCTGTGGTGTCTGTTGAATTTAAACATCATTTAGGGCATTGGATTGAAATGCTAAATATGTTCTTTTTTTTTGGTATTTCACTTTTTTCATGGGTGTTAAATAAATGCCTTTGTTGGATGTGTGTGGTTGTAACTTGCAAACATTTTTTAGCTTGTGGATTTTCATTTTTGGCATTGTTGCATTAAAGCTGTGTTCTTTAGCATGCCTCCTTTATCTGGCCAGTGTGTGAGTGTGTTTGTAATAATAGTGGGCCAGCATTTGCCTTGGCTGAGCCTCCCCATGTGGCCAGGGACCATTTTGTAAAGTCTTTGTCCATATAGGCCTGCTTGAGTTCATTGTTTTCCAGGCCTCCTGCTTGTAGTTGTTGTGACTTGTGAGTAACCATGTTGCTGGTGGCCATTTTGTGGTGGCAGTTAGTGTGCTTTACTGTGCTTTTGCCATAGGCCTTCATATCTTTCCTTTGTTCCTCTTGGCTTATTGCTTCCATCCATTGTCAGCTGCAGCTCCCTGAATGCTGCATCCCACGTGATGCACAATGCCAAACCGTTACATTTGTATTTTTGTTGTTGTTGTTCTTCTTTCCTATCCTTCCTGAGTGTACTGTACAATACACCATGAAAGCCCTTGGTTTTGTCAAAGTCTCACAAATGGCAACACTGTATTGTTATGTTTTTTTAATAACTGAGGTAATAAATTGAATAATATTAATAACACTAACAAGTGTGACCACACATAAGTTATATATTATATATGTGTGTTTGTACAAGTAGTAATTGAACCACAACAATGAATGCCACATTTCACTGATGTTCTTCTTGCTTCTTTTTGTTTTAGGTGCACAAAAGAGGAGGAGACAACATCACCCATTGTCCTGCCAGACAGAAGTCCTGCTGTGCACGACGTCACGTGACGTGTGACCACAGACATCTCTTCAACTTGTGCCACTGCATGCTGCTGACATCTTCAAGATGGCCCCAAAGAAAGGAACCAGGTCCAGTACCAAGAAAGGTGCCAGTGAGAAGAAGGCACTGCCACTTACCAAGACCGATATGTCCCCCAAGACCTTTTTTGGGAAACCAAAAATTGTGCCTGCAGCAGCGGTGTCTGGGAAGCAAGCTGGGAGCAGCACCCCCATCAGTGGACCCACCCCTCCTACCTAGGCCCAAGCCCATGTCTGTCGCAGAGGCAGCCAGTCTAATCATGAGTCCAACGCCGACAAGCAGTGATATTTAAACTGACTTATCGCAAAGTAGTACCCAATCACTGCAGGAAACTCAGATAAGTGGGCAATGACAGCCGCAACCACCCCCAATAGTAGTTGTTCCTCCCGAAGTAGGGGCAGTTCAGGAGATCGAGCTTCCTGTAGAGGAAGAAGAAGAGCAAGCCACTCTTTCAGAAGATCCATTGTCCATTGAAAAGGAGGGTTAGCCCATCAAGTTCTTCTCCAAGCCCACCTTCTGATGATCTAGACACCACTTGGATCCCGCCTCAGTCTGAGAGTGAGACACGCCATGCCCACGAGACAACGCTAGGGAAAAGAAAAGTTCATGAAAGCCTTAGAGTTATGGAGGTAGATGTAGAAGAGGAGGATGATGACGAGCCAGTCATCATGGGCATTTGTCCCACCCAAGTGGAGACTGACATTACCCCATCCCAAATTGCTGTGAGGGGTGTGGAATGGATACCACCAACACAGATACCACCAACTCCAGCTTCCATATTTGCAAAGGCCCGGCAACGACCTACATCCACCACAACCACCTCAGTAGAAGTAGGTGCTGCAGAGAGTCAAACGTCACGCCCACCTACCAGTTCATCCGACATTGCAAGTGGCACCAGCAGCGCCAGAAAATTGACCCCCCCAGTTTGGGACTTTTTTTCGGTTAGCAAGAGGGAGGTGAACATTGCTATATGCTCCATTTGAGGACAAGGTGTTAGTCGGGGTAAGCTTGGTACAAACTATGGTACCGAGTGCCAAACAACCCATCTGAGAAAACACCACTTGATCCAGTGGGAGGCGCACCTTAGCGGCCAAAAAACTGCACGTGTTGGTGGAGGAGGGGATGAAGAAGAAGATCTGATCACGGTGGAAGGTGAACAAGAGGGAGATATTTTCTCTGTTATACAAAGCAGCCCTGTCCCCAGCAGTGCAGTGGTACCACCCACATCATCATCAGCACCATCGCAATGGCACAAGAGTCAGGCTGAGACACCAAGGGGGCCAAGGCAAGAGACTACTGCAATGAAAAAACGTGCATTGAGCCTAACATCTGGTGTCAAGAAGTCACCTGCATCAGTGGCACCAGAAAAGAAAAAAATCCAGGCTACCATTCTCAGCATGTTTAGGTTGGAGGGGTAGTACGAACGAGACCACCCAACGGCACGTTTGTACAACGCGAAGCTGGCTAAAATGTTAGCGCTGGACCTCCTCCCTTTTTCTTTTGTGGTAGGGGTGGGTTTTCTTGAATTTGTGGCAGCCATCTGCCCGAAATGGAAGGTTCCCAGCCGGTCCTATTTCGCCAGAGTTGCTGTTCCAGCACTACATCACGAGCTGCTGGAATTGCTTGGACAAGCTTTGCAGCAGAGTGCTGTTCACACTATCCACCTAACAACAGACATGTGGACCAGTTGCCAAGCCACTGATTACATGTGCACCACTGCATACTGGATCTCTTGTGTGGGGGTTAGAGAAAATATATCTGCATGTGTTGACACTGCTGAGATTTTTAATGCCGCTCAGAAACATGCAACTGTAGCCATGTTCGCCATTGAGACATCTCATACTGCTGCAAACATTTTGGAAGACTTTGACAGCAAGATCTTTGAATCGCTGCGACCAAGAGGCCTTAACATTGGTTTTGTTGCCACGGACAGTGGCAGTAATATAGTTAAATATACAAAAACAACAATTGATGGACAGAATGCAGAACAATGTCATACATTCACCCCAGTACAGAGATCTGGGCCTGAATCCATCGTTTTTTTGCTCACCATGCCATTCCAGTTTGAACCCAGCCATATGCAAATCAGCCTTGACCCTGTGCCCAATGGGAACAGTCCAGCCCGAACTGCCAGGCCAGGTCTTCCCTGGACTGGAAACAAGCATCCTAGGACCGGTTTTGGGGTTTCACCCCTCTTCAGCCAGGATAGCTTGACTCCAGTGGCATGGAGAGCACGGGACCCACATCTGGGCACACCCGTCCCACTCGGGGTGACAAATGCAAAAACAACAATTGATGGACAGAATGCATAACAATGTCATACATTCACCCCAGTACAGAGATCTGGGCCTAAATCCATAGTTTTTTTGCTCACCATGCCATTCCAGTTTGAACCCAGCCATATGCAAATCAGTCTTGACCCTGTGCCCCATGGGAACAGTCCAGCCCGAACTGCCAGGCCAGGTCCTCCCTGGACTGGAAACAAGCATCCTAGGACCGGTTTCGGGGTTTCACCCCTCTTCAGCCAGGATAGCCTGAAACCGGTCCCAGGATGCTTGTTTCCGGTTCAGGGAAGACCTGGCTTGGCAGTTCGGGCTGGACTGTTCCCATGAGGCACAGGATCAAGACTGATTTGAATATGGCTGGGTCTGAACTGAGGTGGCAAAATGAGCTAAAGAACGATGATGGATTCAACCCAGATCTGTGACTGGGGGTGAGTGTCTGAAAAGTTTCAGCGCTCCGTCCATCATCTCATTGTGTTCGTTTTGTTCGCCCTAAGTTGGCAGGGTATGCCCAGACGTGGGTCCCTTGCTCACTTTGCCACTGGATTCAAGCTAGCCTGGCTGATGAGGACTGTTTGCCCAAAACCGGTCCCAGGAGGCTTGTTTCCGGTTCAGGGAAGACCTGGCTTGGCAGTTCGGGCTGGACTTTTCCCATGAGGCACAGGGTCAAGACTGATTTGCATATGGCTGGGTCTGAACTGAGTTGGCAAAGTGAGCTAAAGAACGATGATGGATTCAACCCAGATCTGTGACTGGGGGTGAGTGTCTGAAAAGTTTCAGCGCTCCATCCATCATCTCCTTGTGTTCGCTTAGTAATATAGTTAAGGCCTTGGCCGATGGTAGCTATTTCAGAGTCCTGTGTTTGGTGCACTGCATTAACATCATTGTTCAAGACTTTCTGAAAAAAGAAGACAGAGTCAGCAACTTACTGACCACCTACAGAAGAATCTGCACACATTTCAGCAATTTTTTTCAAGCCCGGAAGCAGCTGAGGATCATTTAACGTGATAATTGAATGCCAGTTAAAGCACTCATCCAGGAGGTGCCAACACATTGGAACTCAAATTATTACATGCTTGAATATCTGTTTGAGCAGTACAGACCAATCAATGAATATGTCATGCAAAGAGGGGATGCTACCCTGAAAGGCATGATCATTGAGATGTACCAATGGGGCCTAGCTAAATGCCTAACAGAGATGTTACTTCCTTTGGAGTTCTTCAACCGTAAAGTCAGCAAGGAGGACTGTACTATGGGCCAAGCTATCCCATTGTTGCACATGGTACAGGAACAGCTGAAGGGGGTGTCTGCAATGTACTCAGGTGTGGAGGAAAAAAAGAAGCATATGAGTTGGTGGAGAGCTTAACCCTTCACTTATCTGAAAATACAAGGGTGCAAAGAGGCATTGTGTCATCCAATCATTACAGTTGCGCCACAATTCTGGATCCACGGTACAAACCATTACTGCACACTTTCATTCCTTTTTCAGACGGGGATGTTGCCAATTACAAAACTTGGATAGCTATGGAAGCCAGTCAGCTAGAAAAACAACGGCCGGGAATTAGAGGCCCAGTCCTCCAGGGCACAACAAGTACTGAAGGGCAGCCGGCTTCAAGTTCAACTTCAGACTTAGAGCCTGAGGGCAGTGCAGTTGGCTCACAGCAGCCAAAGCCACCAACAACACCAAGAACAACATCAACAACAGCAACAAGAACAGGAGCATCAGCCCCAAAATCGGCACAGGAATGGTTTCTACAGCAAGGGCTTAAGTCCAGTGCTGAGGCAAAGGCAAAAGAGGCAGAGTAAAGCGGAGCACCCATGAGTATTGAGTGGATGGTCCAGGCCTATCTGGATGACCCAACAAAGGTCTACTTTGATCAAAACCCATTGCTGTATTGGTATGGGAAAAGCTGCCAATGGCCAGTGCTCAGCAGGCTGGCGATAAACTATCTGGCTTGCCCTATCGCAAGTGTCTCTTCTGAGCGTGTTTTTAGTGCTGCTGGTGCCGTTCTGACAGTGAGAAGGATCAGTCTCTCATCCCAAAACATGGAGAGGTTAACCATGATCAAAATGAATACCACCGGATTACACCATACCTGAAGGAGCACAGCAGGAAGATGATGACTGCAACTCAGGTCATGAAAGTAGTGTGTTAGGTGACCTACTTCTGGGCGAACCACCAGAGTTTGAGGACGAGTTCTAATTCCCTCTTAACTAGGCTATCGAGTCGACTCGAGTTACTTTCTTTCTTCCTTTTTGAAGCCCAAAAAAAAACATATAGCTGAGGAACATCATTTACTTTATTATTTGTGTGTGTGACTGTCTTTCTGGTTCACAAATCCATCCCGACCGTCTCACTCTTTAATTGCCGGATTGGAGTTGCAACTGCAGTCAGTGAAAAAGTAACTAGTCCACTCCTGATTCTCCCTAAAGCCATTTCCCCTCATGCCAGAGATTGGATGGATAATACAACAAATGTGAAATGTGTGCCTGCCTCCAAACCTGGGCCCTGACTATATATATCCTTTCTGAGCCTAGAGGGACTGCCCCGGAAAAACAGGTAAATGATGGCATGCATTGCACGCTGAGTGATTGTTGTCTGTTGTGCATGATGTCTACTATTTTGAATCCACACACAAAAAAAGTGACTCAAGTCAATCTTTTCCTTCTTGTTGTTCAATAACAAAATTGTACTACTGCAGGCCGTTCCATTGCATTTTTGAGTCGGGACGAGTCTAGAGTCTGGAGGACTCACTCGGGAGTCGGGACACTGTTGGTACAGAGTTGGACACCATACCATACTCGCAGTCAGAGTCAGGAGGATCAGAGATAATTGATGGAATGAATAACTCAGGGCATGAAGTGGCCTAAAGGTAAACAACAAGACCAGACCTAAATGTCTGTGTAGTGGTGGTGGTGTGACTGACAGTGGTGCATTGATTTTTGTACTTAATTTGGAAAATGCTATGTTGCTCTGTATGTCCTCAGTGCTACTGCTGTCTAGCTCAAATTTGGAGCTAAGTGGAGTCTGGGTGGGGGGGCCTGTTCCTGTTGTTGGAGGTAACTAACCGCTGAAAACAGACATGATTTAGCCATGCCGCCTTTGAAAGTCTTCTTGTTGCACTCCTCCTTAATTATGCAGTTTAACTTTTCTCCTTGATTTTTCAATATCCTTTTTGTTTTTCCATCTACAGGCCCTTTACCCCGCGACATACTGGGAAAATCAACTCACACTTACCTCACACTTACCTGTGTGCCTGGCATCCGCCAGGCACCCAAAATTGACGGACAGACAGTCCAAGGAAGGACCAAGAGGAATGCGGAGATGCAACTCCAAATTTGGCAAAAATATAATACAGTAAATGTATCTTTTTCATTTGATTCATTTTTTTTTCTCTTTAATCATCACAGCTGTGTGTGTTGTTTGTTTGCTTATATTTTACTCCCACAGATATTTTACCTTTATTTGCTATCTTTCAAAGGAAGCCCGGTACAACAGAACATAATGTATGTATGTAACTTGGGTCTCTCCGGGGACAGACAGGCCATTGCATAATTAACAGACTGCCCTGTACTAGTCTAGTACTACTCCTCATCATGCAGGCATGTCCTTTTTCTCCCTTAACAGATTTATGATGGTCAGCTGCCAGATGAATGTGTTGTCCATGTGTAGTGTTTGTCTTTGTCAAACCTTTCCCTCAAATCCCCCTTCCCAACCATTCATCAATCCCTACCCCTCTTCCCCCGGGCTGTGTGATTTATATTGAGGTGTGACTAAATTAAATTTACACCAATAATTGATCACACACTTGCTGGGGCGGATGTGGTGAAAGCAACACTAACTCAAGGTAGGGCGAGGATTTTCTTCTGCTCTTAGTATATATATATATATATATATATATATATATATATATATATATATCCTCCTGGTTTCGGCGAGTTTCCTTCTGGCTGCCTGAACGCCGGTGGTGCCGAGTTTGCAGCGCTTCGCCGCGCGCTGCTGAGAAATGCTTACACAATGCTTCCTGCACGATTACAGAAAACCACGCACTCCAGTATAGTTGCAATAAGTATTTTCATCCAATTCAGAGTCACAAACGCCAACGCGTTTCGGTGCCTCCCAGCACCTTTGTCACGGCCGTGACAAAGGTGCTGGGAGGCACTGAAACGCTGAACTTATTGCAACTATACTGGAGTGCCGAGGTTTTCTGTAATCGTGCAGGAAGCATTGTGTAAGCATATATATATATATATATATATATATATATATATATATATAGCCCACACTGACAACATAAAGATTAGATTGCCCACCCATGCACAGCATTCGATATTCAATTTTTTTTCCCAGATGAACATCATCCATCATAATTAATTCCCGGCATCGATTCATCATCCTTCCAGCACTAAAGGTTACGCTTGTCCACTTCATAGGTCGAGTCAACTTCAGTTTGTAACTTGTACTAGGCTATCCCCGCCACCATTATGTTTTATTTTACTTTAGCATTGCTTCTCATCATTATGGTTTCTGGTTTGGCAGTCTTCTTCTTGTGTACTGTACTTCTACTACTCGTTCACTAGTCTCCCTCAGGTGACTGTCTCATTTTCTTTTTTTGCTAATGCTACTGTCTACTACTGCTACCACCACCACCATGGTACCTTGGGAAACCAAACCATCACCATGCAGCCATCGCTTTGTCTAAACATCAATCACAGGTAGGAGAAGAAGTGTGGGGGAGGCAATAATGTTTATACTATGGAAATTAATTAATTCACACATCCACATCCTTCCGAGTAGATAGGGGGTTTAGTTGCAGACTGCATAGACTAGGAGGAGAGACTGGCAGTAGTAGGACAAGTGAGGGTACCGCATCTATCTGTTGGTGTGTTACCCTATTTCAAAAACTGGCTGCGGCCCTGCAGCAAAGGAGGAAACAAGGCGAAGTAAAAGAGTAACCCCCCTAGAAAAGATTTACATCATATGTATCATAAAACTATAAATAATTTATTACCCTAGCAAATAAACTAGAAGAAATCCACAACACCTGACCCATCACTCTCCCTAACCCCAACCAATGTCCAGTAAATGTCCATGTCCAAAGGTCCATAAAAAAAGAACAACACCCAAATTTTCCCCAACTTCCAACATTCTTACCCTCTCCCCAACAAATCCCACCCACCAAAAAAAAGATTAAAAAAGGGGCAAGGGTCAAGAAGACTGAGGTCTAGCGGCAGGTGTGCCTGTAAGTGTGCTCCAGGACCTCCTCCATCCTGGCCTCTAGGCGCGCCATCCGGAAGAGCATGCGGCACCGAAAGTTCCTCCAGGAACAACAGGGGTGGGCAGCAGTGGTTGATGAGGATGAGTTGCGCCGGGCGGCTGCCAGAACACGGCACCGTACCACCGGAGGCACGGCGTGCCTGGCTGGGGCCCTGGGCATTGGAGGAAGCTGCAGCTGCCGCCTCCTCCTCCGCCAGGACAACCAGCCGGCGATATTCAGCCTGGATGGCCTCCAGCTTCCGTTGCTGTGTCCTGGTTGCTAACTCCTACCTGGTGGGGGGTTGGGAAGGAATAGCTATATCAAGAAAGAAAAAAGACAATTGTAAACAATACTCTTAGCAAAACAGTAACACAAAATTATACACATAAAATTATAGTGGCACAGTAGCACTAGCAGTACATAACATTTGTGGTATCCTCACTTCCTCTGCCCCTAAGATTTGGATGTGATGATGATTAAACTTTCAGGCATTAGGCACTATAGAGTAGACAAGTATTCTTCTTCTCTCTCTTGTTTAGCTAAATTAATCTTGTAGGCATGCCAGCTCAGTCAGCTTACACCCTAGACAGACATACTTGTGTCGCAGACTCACGTTACTTTACTACTGTCTGCAGGTGGGACAGCTGTACTACACAATTATCTATTTTTCCATTACGGCCATACTCTGTTAAATCAATGGTAAATGCTCAATTTCACTTTTACCCTGACTACTACAACAAGGCACATGATATGCTTAGTAATATGAATGATGGTGATATATAGCACGACGTCACGTGATGATGACATGACGTACTACTATTGTTTGATTGTAAGTTAACCATGCAGCCAATAGGCCACTCATGGCTGACACGGTCGAAAATACATGGGTAGGGAGCGGAAGTGGGCCTCAGAGTCAGAGGGAGGCGATTGATGATGGGTGGGTACATACACAATATATATGTTGTGCTTGCAAACTACTGTGAGTCAAGGGAGTATTCTGAAATACAACCTCATACCTTTGAATCAAAAACCTTGAAAAAAAACAGTCCTTGTTTATTCTTCCCAGGGTTGTCTCATTTATCATTGCATTGCTCTTCTAGCATTATTTTATTCTTCACCCTTGGCTTTGCTACTCTTGCACGGTTTAATTTTCTTTTACATTCCCTTCATCCAGTCTGGCTCTTCACCTATGATACCATCCAGGCATCCATACATCCAAACATGGCTTTCATTCTCAATCTCAACAAACCTTTCACTAACAACATACATTTGCCATTTAACCACCACCCATGTGTCCTTGCTTGCCTTTGAGTTTGACCCATCAAACCCCCCGGAGGATTCCTTTCACCCTTACAGTTTCACTTACCCAGGCAGGCATCCTTTCGTTCACCTTTCACCCATCCTTCAACCATCCATGCATCCTATCTGCCACCTATATGCATCCCCGGGGCCCCTTCCTTCACCCATGCATCCTTCTCTGCCAGTCATATATTACATGTCATCTGACTCTTTGTCTTCGTCATAAAACTTTCTCTGCTTAGTTGAAGATAGAATAGAAGAGGCCATTAGTTACTCAACTCCCGCTAATGCTAATGTTAAGTAAAGGGTGTCTTCTTTAACTGTTCACAACAACTTAGTCTCAGCAGCAGTACAGTGTACTGTACACCCTTGCAGCGAGTGTATTCATCATTGTAAATAAGTAAGGAATTGACTTACCACCGCCCGCCACTGCTGCTGGCTCACCCCCTGCAGCTGCGGCATCCACTCCCTCCGGAGTGGCGTCGCCTCCGCCACTGGTGGACGGTACACCTGGAAAAACATTTCACATGTTTTAGATGCCATACACGCCTCCCCTATTTATTTTTTTCATTAGCAAGATTGAAAATACAATACATACACCACACACATCACTACAATTCGGGTACTAGAGTAGAGTAGACAGTATGTCCTCTCAAAAATAACAAAATATCCGGTTGGGCATTCTGCTGGTGCAATTTTTAAAAAGCCTCTCAAGAAGAGGACAACCGAAAGGACTTTACTCAGTGGCTAGAGCTATTGGTGCATCTGATTTTTTGAAAAGAAGAAAAAGAGTGGGCAACTGGGCGGACAATCGGACATGAGGTCTCTCTTGGTTGGAAAATAATGGTGCCGTCCTCCTCCTCATACTTCCTTCCAGCCATGGTGCACGGTAATCAGTTGTTCAGTGTTCACCATCAACTGCTGCTAATAAAAAAAATACTAGGCCTAGATGAGAAAAAGTAAAATACACCACTTTGGGGTGTCCAACGTGAGTGACCATCATTTACTGATTGAGCATGAGGCAGTAAAAGAAAGCCTTCTCATCTCAACAAACATGCGTAGAATACCTTACTTGGGCATGCAATCTGCACAGCTAATTAGTACTACTAGTACTAGTAGTAGTAAGGAGTCTTTACTACTACTAGTGCTAGTAGTAGGACCAATGGGTTCTTTGAGTCTTACAGTACCACCACTAGGCAATCCACTGAGGGTGGGAGGTGAACTCTGCTCCGCTGGAGGAGTTCACAGAGTTTTGCTACTCCGCGTTCCGAGTTGGAACGCGAAGTTTGGGAAAAAACTCCGCCACGTAGCGGCGTTTACCAGCGCCCACCCGACTTGATATATATAACTTTGTCAAGCTGACGTATGTGCTCGACTAAATGTGTCATGGATTGTAAAACTAAGTCACCACAAGATGGCAGCATTGCTCAAGCTTAAAATGAATGCCCATTATCTTTTTTTTTCTTTATGAACATTATGTATGTTTTATTGTTTTGATGATCAATGATCTCATTGGAGGGTGTTTACTTAGTTTACATTCAATAATGAATGAATGAATAAGGCATTAGCATAGCGCAAATCTGGGATATTCATATTAGTTTCTTTAAGACGTTTCTTGACTAAATGGAACGTGAGTGTGCGCATCAATAATAAATGTTAAACTTAGCCTGAACTCATCATCTATACATGTTGCGCGAAGTTATTATCCAGCTGAAGAATAACTGAGCATACCCACAGGTTAAAAATACATCTCTTAGTTCATCTGGGGAGACTGCGTGCTAATGGGGATTTGAGGGGCAGCCGACCGAAGGAAGGTCTGCCCCCCGGGGTTTTTGGGGAAGTGGTGCATTTGGGCTTCTTTTGGGCTATCTAATAGCCCAGCTATATAATCCCTCCATTTTGGGTGCCAGCCACCATTTTAACGTGGTGGCACAGTGGCTGGCACCCTCAGCTAGGTTTTCATCACTGGGCCAGGCGTTGTCAGGTTTTGGAGCGCGTGGTAGGCCAGGCGTGTAGGTGGGGGAACGGAGTTAATTGCACTCACCGATGTCAGAATCACAGATGGCTGACGATCGGATCCAGCAGGCGGTCTGGCTCCTGGCAGCTGCTAGGAGGCTGGATCTCCTTAAGGACGGGACCGATGGTCATGCGCGCCCCGCGGAAATCTGCTGGAGGGGGGTTGCGGAGATGGCTTGCGCGCCGGAGCGCAGGCCCCCGGCCTCGTGGCAGGTGAGGGAGAGGGGCCGCTCGCGAGTGCGGAGAGCGGCCCCTTCTGTTAGAAAAGGACCAGTGACGCGGGTGGGAGGCGGGGCAAGGAGGTTCGCTCGGCCCCCCTGAGCAGCGGGGCCGCATCAGAAGCGGGCGTGAGTCGGGCGGGGCCCCCCGCGGAGACGGGAAGGCCCCGCCATTGAGGAAAACTGTACGGCACCTCGAGGCCTCCGGGAACCCAGCAGAGGCCTTGCGCGTTGCTCCAGGAGGCGGGGCCAGGTGTCAGGAGGCCTCGCAAGTGCCCAGCGAGGCCTCTATAGGCCAAAATATGGGCGGGCCGCAGGCGCGGGGCCAACGGTCCAGTGTAGCACCTTGTGTCAGGGAAAAGTGGCACAGGGCCAGCCCCAAGCAAAGGAGGGGGTGGACTTGGAGGCCAAGATCAGCCACCTCAGGGCATTGAAGGCACGCGCAGCCCCCAGTCATGAGGGGAACTTCAGGGAAGCCTATGGGCAGCTCTTGGCAGGAAGGGGGGGGGGGGATGGAGATGAGCTAGCCGGGAACTCAGGGGATGAGGTAGTTCAGGGAGTGGGATGGGAGTGGGACTCTTGGCTGGACAGGGCACATTCAGGGGCCCGGGCTGGGCTGCGCAGGGGTTTCGATGGGGTGGGCTCTGGGGAAGGCCCAGTGGTTTCTAGCATGGGGGCCCCGGGGTTGGGGGGCCCTAGTGGGCAGTCCGGAGGGGTAGCTGACCTTATATGGAGCGAGAGGGAGGAGGTTGAGGAGGGTGGGGGTGGGGGGCGGGCCGGGGCGGGTTTGCCGGGTAGGCAGTGGGTGGTGAAGCCCCCGAGTAGGTTTTATGGCTCAGCAAGGGGTCAGGGCGCTCAGCTGGTTGAGGAAGGGGGGACAGGGGGTTGGGGGGTGGGTCGGGATAAGGGGCCCACCGAGGTGCCAGTGCTCCCCCGGGCAGAGCGGTGCATCAGGGTTTGGGGGGTTCCTTAGATTTTGATTTTGACCTGACCAGCACACCGGACCATGTTAAAATTTTACAGTGTGGCGTGCGTGCGGGGGGGGCCCGACTCGGGTGAGTCCTGTGCGGCTCGGTGGTCCCGAGGAGAAGAGTCAGCAAAGCCCTGTGGGCTAGCTGGCATGCAACGGTGGACCCCAAGATCACTGCCACACGTGGGTACAGCTCAAACCTGGCGGTGCACCGGGTGGAAGGATTCCGGGCATACTCCACCTCGTCGGATCAAGGGCGGACACCCACTGCAGCTGGAAACATATATATGGGGGGCAGGGTACGGTCCCCCCATCTCAGGCTCCAGCACAGGTTGTAGGCGTCAGTGCTGGCAACATCGTGTCATTAGATAATGATGAGGACAGTTTGGAAGAAGGGGAGCTGAGGGAGGAGATAGAGACACAGTGGTGGGAGGAGGGAGCGTTGGGGAGTTCTGATAATGTTTGCACTTCTAGTATTTTCCAGGAACACAGAACCCAGCGGAGCCGGGCGGATGCCGGAAACTCTGGTCCACAGTTGGCGTCGAAACGACGGGCCCCAGAGTCGACAATGACATTGGCGCCAGGTAAGAGGTCAAAGCAGGGGGCACATGCGGGTGCCGAGGGTAGGTTGGGTCCCAGGGAGGGGGGCTACGAATGGCGGGGAGGCCCGCGTGCATGTGGTCTCAGTGGGAACAGAGGCGAGAGAGCCTTTAGTAAGTGGGGAGGCCCACTTTGCCATGGTATCCATAGGGGTGGGGGCTGGGGAGCCCCGCCTATGGAAAGGGCGATACGTGCGGGACACCGGTGTAGGGACAGAGGACCTCCCAGTGCGCACAGCGCAGACAATATCAGACCCACTGAAGACTGAAGGGCGCACGAGCGGTACAAGGGTGGAACGCGGGGACAAGGGTGACCACGTAGGCCCTGGGGACAAAAAAGAGAGTATAGACGTGAGATTTAAGAAGCTCCCATACATGGGCACAGCAAAACCTTTGGGAGCACACTTAATGCCGTCAACGAAGGAGAAAATCTGGAAAGGGGAGTATGTAGAAATCCTTAAATTACTGCACAGGGAATTTCGATCTAAGGAGGGCTCCAAGGAGGAAGAGCTAGAGCTATCCAAACGCCCGCGGGTCCCGGTGACTATTGAAAACTGGACCGCAGCTTTCCTTATCTATGCCAGTGTCTACTGTGAAAAGTGTCCAGAGAGGGCGGTGGCCACATTCAAGTATATGGATGTCATTATAAAGGCACACTTGAATTTTGGGGGCAATGCCTGGGCCCAATACGACAAAGAATTCCGGGCCCAGCTAGCGGTGGACCCGGACGCGCAATGGGGTGAAATAGATACGGATTTATGGCAACACACCATGGGGCCAGCGAAATTTGGTAGGACTATATTTACAGCCAGTGGACTGCCAATAGTATACAAGCCATTTCAGGGTCGCCCCACCAGAGGCGGGGTGGGGGAGAACACCAGGCCACAGGGTACGCAAATGGGAGCCTGCTGGGACTACAACAATGCATATGTACACGGGAACTCTGAAAATTCCGGCACGAATGTTCAAAATGCTCGGGTAGACACCGCCAACGCCACAGGCGACAGGCAACAGCAAGGGGCTACAGGTAGCCAGTCGGGTACACCTCAGGGGAACCAGTACAGTCAAGGGGGGGTTCCGTTCAGGAAGGGGGGCACATGGACCTGGAGGGAAAGGCTCCTACACCCATTAACATTGAGAAATTGGCTATCTGGCTCTCTTTTTATGAACAAGAAAGACGACGCAGCGTTTCTGATACAGGGGTTCAGGGAGGGTTTCAGGCTGGGTTACGAAGGCCCAAGGGTACGCAGCTGGGCGCCCAACTTAAAATCCACATCAGAGCATCCACAGGTGGTTAGGGAGAAATTGTTCAAAGAGATACAGGAAGGTAGAATGGCAGGACCATTTGATGATTGGCCCATGGATCAGCTGGTGGTGTCACCCATTGGGGTAGTGCCCAAAAAGGAGCCAGACCAACATCGCTGATTCAACACTTGTCATGGCCGGAGGGCCAGTCAGTGAACGACTTCATCCCCACAGTACAAGTGACAGTGACATACTCGTCAGTGGACGTAGCATTGTCTTTGGTAGAGAAGGTCGACCAGGGGGTGCTGATGGCAAAGAGCGACATCAAGTCGGCTTTCCGTTTGTTGCCGGGATACCCTGATGACTTCCAACTCCTTGGCATTCAGTTCGAAGGCCAATGGTTTGTGGACAAGGCACTCCCCAAGGGTTGCTCGATCTCGTGTGCCCTCTTTGAGTGTTTTAGTACATTTCTGCAATGGTTATTCACCTGGCACACAGGGAGGGAGCACATCACGGACTACTTAGATGATTTTTTCTTTATAGGGACGGCAGGGACTAGAGACTGCCAGGGCTCACTGGAGGCATTTCAGGCTTTGATGGCGGACTTGGGGGTGCCCTTGGCTCCGGAGAAGACAGTGGGGCCCACGACCAAGTTGGCTTTTTTGGGTATCGAAATTTACTCGGTATCCGGGGAGTCCCGGCTGCCGGAGGACAAACAGACCAAAATGGTGGGGTCGCTGAATATGATGCTCTCAAAAAAGAAAGTGACAGTGAAGGAGGTGCAAACGCTCCTAGGTCATTTGAACTTTGCTTGTAGGGTGGTCAGAGCGGGGAGGACGTTTTGCAGGCGCATAGGTTTGTCCCTTTCGGGCCTCCCATTGCCTCATCATCACGTCAGACTGTCAGCAGGGGTGAGGGAGGACCTGCGCATGTGGAAAGTTTTTCTACAAGACTTTAATGGCATTCCCCTGACCTCCTGGGTGGACATGGACTGGGACATGCAAATTTTCTCTGACGCCACGGGCGCCTGCGGTTTTGGTCTTTACTGGCAGGGGCCTCCAGCATGGAAGGAGGGCAGGCGCAGCATCGCTTTTCTTGAATTGTTTCCCCTGGTAGTGGCTGTCAGGCTATGGGGCGACCAGCTGTCTCACAAGAGAGTCCTTTTCTGGGTAGACAATATGTTAGTAGTACAGGTGGTCAACAGACAGTCGGCCAGGGAACCACAGCTGTGGCAGCTGATGTGAATTTTTGTACTGCATTGCCTTAGATTTGATATCACTTTCAGAGCCCGGCACGTCCCTGGTATGGAGAATGACATTGCTGATGCCTTGTCTCATTCGCAGTGGGAGAGGTTCCATGG
Organism: Calotriton arnoldi; assembly: GCA_963921515.1. Classification (NCBI taxonomy): domain Eukaryota; kingdom Metazoa; phylum Chordata; class Amphibia; order Caudata; family Salamandridae; genus Calotriton; species Calotriton arnoldi. The sequence continues at coordinate 231,310 of CAWUFW010002393.1, read as the reverse complement.
GCTGACCACGGAGGCGGACCAGGAGAAGACTCGCGTGCCACAAGACTTATGGTCTGTAGGCGAGAGAGGTTGCTGCATCTTGTAGCCAGATCTTTAGCTCCGTCAATGAGGAGGGCTTATCTCCAGGCTTGGGGGGAGTTCTTGGGGGGCGGGGCGCAGAAGAGGCAACACGAGTGGGAGAGGGTGGAGGACGTTGTCCAATTCATACTCGGGATTATTGAAAAGGGACAATCCAGGGTGACGATCTCAGGTAAACTGGCAGGCATCTCCTTTATGGGCAAGCTATGGTGGGGGTACCCCCCATCAGCTGGGGAGCTGGGAAAAAGAATCCTGGAGGGTTGGGCGAGGGAGTCCGGCCCTGTGGGGCCCAAGCGGAGGCCATTGACTCTAGATATTCTGGTGCAGGTGATTCAAGCGCTCTCATTGGTGTGCACTTCTGATGGGGAGACAGGAATGTTTTCGACCATCATGTCTTGGTTGTTTTTTGGGGCATTTCGAGTTTCAGAGCTACTGGGGGGTAAGGGCAGCAGAGGCTTATGGTGGGAGGAAGTGGTTATACAGGATAGCGGGGTTCGGGTATGGCTATATAAGTCCAAGAATGACCAAAGAACGGCGGGTAAGGCGGTGTTCTTGAAAGCCTACCCCCTGGCAGTGATTTGCCCGGTACGCTGCGCAAAACTATTCAGGATTGGGGTGGTTAGCGTGGGACGAGTCTTTACCCACAGGGATGGGAAACCAGTAAAAGCGTTTCAACTGCTAGCTGTCCTACGCAAGACTTTAAGGACACTGGGCTTAGACCCCAGCCACTTTGGGACACATTCCTTCAGGATTGGTGCTGCGACAGAGTACAGCCGACAGGGTTGGGGTTCGGACAGAATAAGGGAGCTGGGTAGATGGAAATCGGGTTGTTTTAGGGCCTATGTCAGGGGGGTGGGTAAGGAAGGGTTGTAATTGTCTGGTTGTCATCTTTATTTCTTTTGCAGGTTCTGTTGCTGGTCCATTGGAGTCTCGTTTGGCGGTATGGATCGTGGGCCACTCATTTGTTAAATGGGCCGAACGGCATGCGAGGGCGAGCTTTCACGGTGCCAACCTGGGTTTTAATAAGGACTTGTATTCTATTTCCTGGAAAGGGAAAGGTGGAATGCGGTGGAAGGAGCTGATACCAATTTTGAATAAGCACATGGGGGGCGGGAAATGTCCGGACTTGCTCGTCATTCATTTAGGGGAGAACGATTTGGTAGCTCAAAAGGGCTTAGCGTTATTGAAAACAATGAAATGGGACCTTAAACAGACGTGCAAATTGTGGGCAGGCTGCCACACTATGTGGACAGAATTCATTCCCAGGAGAGTCTGGCGGGGAGCTATCAAACCGTCGGCCATTGACAAAGCCAGAAGGAAAATGAATAAAGAAATGAGGGCTTTTTGCAGAGATAACAGCATTGGCTGAATACAGCATTCAGACTTGAGATTTGAGGATGTGGAGTTTTTTTAGGGGGACGGAGTCCACCTATCCTTTATGGGGATGGAGCTTTACTTGCTCCAGTTGAAGTTGGCATTAGCTAAACTGTTAGGGGTTGAGTGACAGGGTCTGCAGGTATTGTGGCTAGCACTGTTGGGGTGGCGGGAAGGGCAGGGGTGGGGGAGCAGGGCAAGGGTGGGGGAGCAGGGCAAGGGGCGTAGCCCCTGGCCCTGGGTGGCGGTCGGCTGAGAAGTTCCCAGGATTTACACAAGTTTATTGTTTGTCAGCGGCAGTTCAGGCTGCAGGGGAATGGGTAGGAAGTTCACGCCTGGACGACATAGGATGTTAAAACGTTAGGTAGGAAGTTCAATCAGGTTCAAAGGGTAGTTGAGGTAGGAAAAGGGGAATGGTTTTTAGGGGTCCCACTTTTTGTTTAGCAGCTCTGATGCAAATATGTTATTCAAGTTTGAAGAGGTTATCGGGGGAGGGCTATTTTAGGGGTGGGGTAGTTTATCTTAGGTGAGTAATGATGTATAGTGAGGCATTATGTTGTAATGTGCACCTGTCTCAATAAAGCGGCCTTTTTCACACATCCCAGTGGTCAGTGTTCTGTGCTGCCCCCATCTTCCCCAATGGGGATTTGGGGGGGCAGCCGACCGAAGGAAGGTCTGCCCCCCGGGGTCTTTGGGGAAGTGGTACAGTCCAGAGGACTGCACCGCGGGTTTTGGGCTTCTTTTGGGCTATCTAATAGCCCAACTATATAATCCCTCCATTTTGGGTGCCAGCCACCATTTTAACGTAGTGGCACGGTGGCTGGCACCCTCAGCTAGGTTTTTGTCCTCCACCCTCCCCTCCTCCTTTAGTATTAGCATACAATGTAAGTAATGTAGGGTGTCTCCTCCACCCTGGCGGGTCGTTTCCATTGGTACAGGTGCACAAAGGGGGAAAAATGTTGTATTATGGTTGTCGCTTGATTCAGGTGCACCGGCGGTCGGCTGAGAAGTTCCCAGGATTTACACAAGTTTATTGTTTGTCAGCAGCAGTTCAGGCTGAAGGGGAATGGGTAGGAAGTTCACACCTGGACGACATAGGATGTTAAAACGTTAGGTAGGAAGTTCAATCAGGTTCAAAGGATAGTTGAGGTAGGAAAAGGGGAACGGTTTTTAGGGGTCCAACTTTCTGTTGAGCAGCTCTGATGCAAATATGTTATTCAAGTTTGAAGAGGTTATCGGGGGAAGGCTATTTTAGGGGTGGGGGTAGTTTATCTTAGGTGAGTAATGATGTATAGTGAGGCATTAGTTTTGTAAGGCAAAGGCCCAGGTTATGTTGTAATGTGCACCTGTCTCAATAAAGCAGCCTTTTTCACACATCCCAGTGGTCAGTGGTCTGTGCTGCCCCCATCTTCCCCAATCTCTTTTTGCGCAAGCCCAGTAGACAAACATTACCATATAAGGTCCCTCTCGAAACTGATAAAATTCTCTGAACTTTGGCGTGGAGTCTGCAGGAGGAGGCTACCTGTCCCATCTGCCTAGAGTATTGACCCGGTGGGCCCCGAGTAACGAAACAACTTCTGCCGGGCATGCATCTCAGTGATAGAATGGAGAAGACGGCCAATTCCCCTGCCCCGAGTGCAGGGAGGTGTGTGTCTCTCTGGAAACCTCAAAGCGAACAGTCAGGCAGCTGAAGAACATCATGCGCATAACACAGCAACTGGACCTGCAGTCCACGAGTCCTCAGGGCTGGCCTGTGTGCCAAGCATGACAAGAAGCTGAAGGTGTACTGCCGAAATTATATGGCATCAATCTGTGTTGTTTGCAGCCTGTCCACTGAACACAGATCGCACATGGTCATTCCGGCCGTTCAGAAGATTAAGGTATGGAATACTTTATTCAGAGGTTTTAGCTCTTAAGATGCCCGTAATTGCAGTTCTGACAACCACTCTATGACACATTGCACTACTTGTACTGCACCATTAGTTAGCCTGCCTTTGCATTCTGGGATTTGTAGTTTCGCTTTCCCATTGGGCAGGTGCAGCTGGTGGACTTGACAATGGAAAAAAGGACATTTTCACGGGTATTTGTAAGTAGTAGTAAAATATGGGGGCATATTAGCAAGGGCACTATCGCCGCTTTAGCGGCACTTTTGCCGCTAAAGCGGCGATATTTATATCGCCCTATCAGCAAACTGTCTCTAACAGCAGTTAGCGACAGTTTGCGGGCATTAGCGCCCGTTTTTACCGCTTTGCATGTCAGCGATATTTATCGCTAATGACATGCAAAGTGGGCGTTCCGACGAACAAACCTGGGAAACACTCGCTAACAGGCCTATCGCCTGTTAGCAAGGTGGCCATGGCCCCAGTTAGCGACGTGAAAGTCGCGCTAACCGGGGTCATCGCCATTTATTTAACACCTGCAATTAGCAGGTGTTAGCCATACCTAACATGGGGGGTGGATTATGCTGATACGACCACAGGGTCGTATCAGCAAGGTGTTCTCCCTTCTCCATGCAACATCGCTGGTTTTTCAGCGATGTTGGCCCATTTCCCCGCTATCGCTGGAATATTCATCGCCATAGCGCTAATCGCTGCTAATACAGCGTTAGCGTGGCGATATATTCCAGCGATAGCCAACGATAAAAAAATCACGCTAAGCAGGGTTAGCGATGATTATCGCCTCTTCTTGCTAATATGCCCCATGGTTATTAGGACAAAACGGGGATATCTAAGGAAAATAGTTACTTTGAAAGGCAGCACGCTAGCATATTACTGCAATGATGAATTAAAGACAAATCCACAATTAATCCACATTGTGGTGCCGTAAATGGGCAGAGGTCGGTAATATTAATACCAGTTTTGACATGCACCAGACTGAATACTAATGCACAGTATCTGTTGCTTCGCATGTCTACAATTTTCTGCAGGGCGAGGGACATATTTTGACAGATATGAGGCGATTTAGTCAGTGTGAACATAAAGGCAAACCCTGCATTCAGACAGCCTACGAACTTCCCAGAACCATCAGATTGCCGCCTCGGATGCATCAAATGCCAGTGATAAACATCAGCAGCAAATGAGTCCAAACAGAAGGCTGTTCAACAGGGCCTTAAAAAGTCAATATCACGACTGACGAGCAGAGTGATGATCGCACTCCATCTGCCATAGGGAAGATTAAAAAAACAATGTTCAAAATCCCCAGAATAGAGGGTGGGGAACGCCGCTGTCTGCTCCCTAGAAGACGTTTTCTTTTCTCTGCGTTATGAATCTCTATCAGCTCTGGCATCTAGCGCAAAGACGTGGCAAACATATCTTTTAGGAGCCTAATTAGCACTAGATTGTGCTTGGAAATAGAGACAGGGACTGAACAGATTGTTTGATGCGGTCACCTCGAACACAGAGCACTTATTCAACAACGGAAGACTGACGGTGCACATAAGTGGTGAAATCCTGACATTTAAATAGGCATGTTGCCAAACTGTCTAGCCATCCAGTCCTCGGGGAATTCACCCACCTGTGCGGAGGGTCAGTAAGGCTCACACAGAATACTTTATATTCGGCTTTGCCAGATAGTGAAGTGAGTCAGTGCTGGCCTTTAATGGCTACAGCCCACTGGGAAATGCCTTGGGGAATAAATAAACAGGCAGTCCAGTCCTGGCAGACGTGGTGAGCTGCTCTCCGTATGAGATGTATCGTGCACCAACTTCTCAGCCAACGTCCCTACAGCAGAGGAGAAAAAACACTGTATCCGAGCATTCCCACTGTCTGCTTAACACTTAACAGCACAAGAAGATATTCCCTCCTTGATATGGCCCCAGGACCTCAACACCTAGCAGGTCCAGCAGGTCCTGCTCCCAGTCCAGGATGTCGGACCACCGGTGCGTCAGTTGGTTATGGGTGCGCGGGACCCCAGAGCAGCGAAACACTGCCCGCACACCCTCGTCCACCGCCGGTGATGCTCCAGGAACCCGGACCCAGGCCTGCCGCCTGCTGCCAGGGTTAAGGGGAGATGGTGCTGCAAAAAAAAAACTAGTGCAGCCACCTCCAACTCAGAAAATAAGGCCCGGGCCTGCACCCTTTCAGGGCGACTCCTTCCGCAAGGAAGGCGGCCGTGGCCCTCACTCCTCCTCTTCCCCTGCTTAGTCGTCTTCTTAGCTATGGTTCTGAAGGGGCGGGGGCAGAAAAAAAAATGTAGGAAGTAAAGAAAGGAAGTAAAAAAAATAAGAAGCAAGTAATCGAAAAACAGTCAAAAACGCACTAAAAAACACACAAAAAGTAGAAAAAACCGCAAAATATACACTCAGGAATAGAGAGGGATAGATAATAAATAAAAACGATCCGAAAAAGGTTTTAGAAACATAGAATTGAAAAGATATAGGGAGGATAGAAAAACAGACCCAGAACCATATCAAACCTGAAAAACAAGATGGCCGCGCCCATGGGCGACCGCGTGGTGAAGTTCGCGCAATATTTCCCCCCGAGCACGCAATACGCATTTCCGAACACGCATCGCGAACGGGCGGAGCAAGCAACGCCGCACACTCGCTGAACTCCGCATAGCTCGCAGAGTTTTTTACAACTTTGCGGAATTCCATGTAGCGCCGCTACGCAAACTCCACGCAGGCTTAGTCCTGACAGGAGATTGGTATCTACCTGCTTGCCAAACTGCACAAGGCGCATCGCCGGTGAGCATGAATCTGGGGAAGCTCCCACTACGTTCCAGTCTGCAGCAGCAAATCCAGTTCAGCTGCTCCTCTTCGGGAGGGTATCCAGCCTCATAGAGCCCTCTTTGGCTACGGCCTGCAGCTGCGTCCTACTGGACTTCCAAAAAAGCAAACTTAGAAATCTTCACTGTGAGTTTGTCCAGTGGCTCCCTAACAGGAACGCCTCATCTTCGCACATCGCCAGCTGCCTTCTACCACTTAACTTTACATTCTCTGACATTTTTCTAAATCCTAAAATAAGCCAAGACCGGGCCCAATCCAATATGTCTATCCAATCTGAGCTCCATCGGGGTCGGCCATAATGTTTGACTTTGCCCCAGTCACGTGCGACTAGATATCCACAGTTGGCACTTTGATCATTTATGCTCTAGTTTTTACTAAAAAGTTTAAAAATTCATAACTCCAGTTCTACTGATGGGATTTTTGATATTCTTGTGTAAATGTTCTCTAGTGTTCTAAATTAGTGTGGTGCTGGAGCTGGCACTTTCTGGTTGGCTAAGGCTATGCCCCAGCCAGGCAGAACCCAACAACTTCCATTAGGGCCGGGTGACTACACACACTGTATAACCTGCACTCACCCTTGGGTAGCTTGGCACTGAGCAGGCAGGCTTATCACACAGGCAATGTGTAAAGCACTCAATCATGAAAAATACACTATGCGTCACAAAAGAGACTTCACACGGGATGTATGTAAATAACAGTTGCATTTAGCACACACAATAATCAATACAACATGAACATCATGTATTGCAGGGCATAAATCGCACTTGGAAATATTACTAGCAGTGCTGGTCCCAAACGAGTTGAAAGGGCATCAATAATGTGCACACTTGGGAAAGATCCTATTCTATCCCCCCCAGCACCCTTATGCGGTGCAACACATTGTCCACCCCAGGCCCACCTTAGCAGTTCTCATAATTCAATACCACACACTTAGAGGGTGCACCCCGGGTCACAACAATATCAGAAATATGCACATACAACGAATTATAACACTTTTTAGCATGCACGTAAAACCAATGTCAACCGTAGTGTTCTTCTGGCAAGAAAGCGACGTGTCAAGCAACACCGGCCAGTGTCGTGAATCACAGGCGACCACAGGCTGTCACTCCCACACACACTCACTCCACATCGATGCACGGTGCAACGGATATTAGGCAGGTCCGAACGGAATGCACTCACACAAATACACACACACTGTAAAGCAGTGCAACTGATACCCAGTAGGTCAATTGATAGCACACTGCAGACCCCATGGCCCAAGCATCCCTCCACCCTCCAGCTCACCTCGACTATCCTACGCCCACAAATGGAAGATAACCAGCCCTGGATACTAGGCTGCACATGACTGAAGTCACACTGAGTCAGGGTCCCAGTGAAGTAGGTGGGGTAGATAGCAGGACTAATTAGGAGGCAGTTGTCAAATGGGGGTTTGGCTGCCACTCAGGAAGTTCACCCACAGGATGTGGAGCAGAAGGGAGCTGAGGGCAATAGCTGGTGACTCAAAAAGGTTCCACAGGGCCTTCCGGCACCAGCCCAGTTCTGTGAAGCACACAGGGGTCATGCAGTTTCTTGACCCGTTTCCGATTGCTCTCGAAGTGTTAGTTCAACCCAGTCATTCACTCTCACTACCCAAGCCTGAGTCGGGCAATATTACCTGGCAACACAATGTCATCTGGGGCCGGGTGAGGAGAGGGAAGTTGGTCCGCAGCACTGAGGGTCAAACAAGGAAAAATTGATGAAAGAGTAATGAAGCAGGGGAGCCTCTCCGAAGAAGGAGGCACCCCGTCAGGTACATGTCGATCAGAGTTGCACCCAGGCAATCCAGGCACAACGTCTGGTGCACGTTGATATGGTTTGCACCAGTCTGTTCCAGTCACACACAATGAAGAGATGCAAATTCCGTACCTCCCTGAAAATGAGGCACAACTTCCGATGCACGTTGTTATGGGTCGCGCCAGACAATGCCGGTCACACACAACAAAGAGTTGCAAAGTCCATACCTCCCTGCAAATGAGGCACAACACCTGGTGTGTGTTGATACTGGTCACAAAAGGCAATTCCGGTCACACACACAGACACAAGTTCAGCAATGCCTCATGAGGTAGAAAAAGGCACTACTACGGTTACGCCCCCACCTCGGAGGGCCGCAACCTGTGACTCGAACACTGCATGCAATGAGCATGCAGTGGGCATGTTGCACAAAAGAGATAATGCACGATCGACGAAGTGGGTCATGCTGGATCCCGCAACCGGTGAATCCGCTCAGAGTCACCACCAGCAAGAGGCTTATGAGTGCCAAGGTCCCAACGATGCAGGAGCCACATGCCTTAGATGCAGGCATGATTTCTGGGGCTCTGCACCAGGTAATACAGTCTCCAAGCAAAATTCTTAGGTCCACGCTCACGCCGTCCTACCAGTTGGTATTCAGCAGATGATGTGGGCACTTAAGAGGGCACTGCTCTCCAGGTGTCACAAGTAGATGGTGTGGGTCCCTCGTCGGAGATCTTTGATGTCTCTGAGACCTCTGAGAGAGCAGGGGGAAGCCAACAAGCCCTTGGAGAGCACACTTCAGGGTGCCAAACAGCAGCAGGTAGTTAGCCCAGGCCAGCCACTATTCAGGAAGGGCGCACAGTCCCTTTCAATGGCAGTAATCTTCCTTGTGCTCAACAGATTCCTCTGGCAATGTGCACCATGCAGTTCCAGGTTCTCTGGTCCCACGTCTCCACAATAGTATCTCTGCCTTGCTGAAGTATGGCACCAGTAGTTATACTGTAGTGTGTCTTTGGAATTGGGGGTGGTTCAAAGGGTCTCCCTTTGAACCACAGATGCCTCCCCTAAGGTTCAGTCCTGTTTACCATGAGGATGTGGAATGCAGATCTTAATCATTAGTGAGACTATGATCTGGCTCCAGAGGCCAAGTGGCAAAACCTCTCCCTCCAATCTATCCAGCCAGACTCACACATGGCAAAGGTCTGTTGTTGCAGTTGCATGCCCAGTGCTTTATAGCTGTTGCTGGGGAATGCCGAGTGTGGACTGGAGCGCAACTAAAAGGCTCATAAAGAGTTTTAGAGCAGAGAAATGCCCAGCTTCAAGGAGAGGCATTTCCAAACTAGTAATGACAAACACCACCTCTACCATAGGGAAGGGTTTGTCATTGTGAATCCAATAATAAAAACATGATGAGGCTGCTCCTCTGTAATCCACTATTGCAGCCTGAAGTAATTACAACAATTTCCACATGTTAGCCTATGGGAAGAGCAAACCTCATAGGTAGTGAAAACACACATGGGTCTTCCTCACAATCTGGGCAGGAAGCACACGTGTACCTACCCGGCCTTTCACCTACAACTCGCATCACCCCTTAAGATGTACCCTCGGAGTGCTCTAGTGGTAGTGAAAGGTCCTCTCAGGATGGCTAGTGATTTAAAAAGGTCAGCCTGAGCAGAAGCACAATTGCGCACACACAGACCTGCAATGGCAGGCTGGACTCATGTTTAGAAACACCATATGAGCAAGCGCGCACACCGGCTTGCATTGGCAGGCTAGACACATGTTTAAACACATCGTTGGTGCAAGTGTGCATACCAGCCTGCTGTGGCAGGCTGGATACATGTTGCAAAACATCGTAGGTGCATGTTTGCACACCGGCCTGCAATGGCAGGCTGGACATATGTTTAAGAGCATCATTGGTGCAAGTGCGTAGACCGGCCTGCAATGGCAGGCTGGATACATGTTTAAGCATATCATCAGTGCCAGGGCACACACCGTCCTTCACAAACATCTGTTAAGCACCACTTCCTAATGTGGGTTGGAATGGCGTGCACACTTTCACGGTCCTTTTACAGTAGGAAAGTGTCCCAGGCCATAACAAGAGAACCAGCAAAACCCTGAAGGTGTCCCATGGGGAGAGCCAACCCCCTAGGTAGGGAAAACCCACATTTGAGTTCTTCCCAACCTGGGCAGCGAACACGAAGGGGTCCCTACCCAGCCACTCACCCACCCTGAGCTTCATAACTTAGGACGTACCTGAGGGCCACTCGGGCGGTAGTGAAAGGCCCCCTCAGCCAGGCTAATGAGTGAGAAAGGGCAACCTGAGCATGATACAGGTTTGATAGGCGAGTCCGGTGGGTAGCACAATCAGTGCTGCATCTCACTACTAGCCAGTGCAGTACACGCCCTGGGTATGTGGTGTACCTTTTTACAGTGCACTCACAGGTACGACACCTAAACCAATCAAGTAAGCACCCCTTCCTGGCATGTGTAGGAAGGTTATGTGCACTTTCCTGCTGCAGTTCCGTGGGAAAGTGCCCAGAGTCCTAAGGTCATGAAAAGAGAGTCAGCAAAAACCAGGAGGATAAAAAGCAAAAAAGTTTAGGGAAATCCTCCTAAGAAGGGCCATGCCCAACATTTGGCATTTTTCTTCTGTTGTGATTTCACTTTATTACTGTTTGAGTGCTGAATAAGTACTTTACACATTGCCTCTAAGTTAAGCAAGACTGCTTGTGTGCCAAGCTGCCAGAGGGTTAAAGCACAAATTAATTTAGTGACTTTCTGTGGTTCATCCTTAAAGGAATCATGGTTATTGCTGAAGGAGAGTTACCACCCCCCTCAACAAAAAAAACCAATTTCCTACAGTATGCCATTCAATGTAAAGTGCATTACATTGGATATATTTCCCAAGTCAGCCCATATGGCATGCACACTCCCCCAAACCATTACTTAAGAATCAAAGTGCAAGCAAAGGATTTGAATATGCCGGCACTGCCTCGGAGCAAGCACTGTTTAGCAAAAAGGGTCCAGAGCACAATATCAGACTGGTGCTACAATCTAACTACATTTTTACATTAAAAGTGAAATTTTAGACATCTCTCAAAGGTGGCCTCACTGAGAGTTATACAACAAGCAACCAACAGTGATTAATTAAACAATAAGTATTTATTTAGAAGCAGCTTTCTAAATATTAACATGTTAAGTAGACACTGAAGGCATTGTGGACATTTTAGGGCCGGATGTACGACCATTCATTTATTGCGAGTCGCAAATTGCGTCAAATTGCGATTCGCAATTTGCGACTCGCAAAAATGAATGTACAACAGTGTCTCAGACACTGTTTGCGATTCCCAATGGGGTCGCAAATTGCATGCCTCATCAATATTCATGAGGCAAGCGCAATTTACGACCCCATTGGGAATGGCAGCACTCACAGGGATGGTGGCCTGCTGGGGTCAGCAGACCACCATGTCTGTGACTGCTTTTTAAATAAACCATTTTTTTTTTTTAAATGCAGCCCGTTTTTCTTAAAGGAAAACGGGATGCATTTAAAAAAGAAAAATGAAACTTTTCAGTTTAATTTTTGAAGGGCAGGCAGTGGTCCCTGGGACCACTGCCTGCTCTTAAAAAATATTTACGCACCCATTCACAAAGTGGAAGGGGTCCCCTGGGGACTCCTTCCCTTTTGCGAGTGGCTTACCACCAATTTGAAAAGGGTGGTAAACTGCGAGTGTCGCAAAACAATCTTACTTGGGTGATGGTCTTGCTATTAGGAAGGGATGCCCTTGGCACGCCCCTTCCTAATAGCGAGTTGCAAACCATATTTTACGAGTCGCTAATAGGTTAGCGACTCACAAAATATGGTTTGTACATGGGGCTGACCTATTTTGCGGTCGCAAACGGGCCAAATTCCTGTTTGCGACCGTAAAAAGCGGTCGTACATCTGCCCCTTAGAGCCATATTTTTCAAAAAGTAAGATAGTGCAGCAAGTCACCTTGCTGCACTGCATTACAGGGAAAGGGCAGGAATGTGCCATATTTCGCACAAAACGGCGCCTTCCAGCCTTTTTCCAGTGCTGGCACACAATGTGCTGCCTAGCGCCAACTCAGACACCCTTGCATTATGGTGCAAGGGCGCCTGCATTGCAAGAAGGGTTGTTTTTGCGCATGAAGTTGCACAAAAACAATCCCCTGAGGCATTTTCCTTTGCAAAATGCTGCACACATCGAAAGAGGGAGTAATGGGATGAAATTAAGATATTTATTCTTGTTACACTTCTCCTGGGAAGGCATACCATTTTGGCGCATTCCCAGGTAGGAGTGGGTGAATAATTCTGCTCCGCCAGCGGAGTTTGCAGAGTTTTGCCCACTCCGCTTTTTGTTTGGAATGTGGAGTTCTGGCAAAACTCCGCCAACCGCCACATGGCGGAGTTTTTCTCTTGTACAAGTGAGAATTTGCATCCCTCTAGTGAGATATTTGGGCGCTAGAATGCCTCTCAGTGAGATTTCTCAATGTGGGTGGTCGCGGCAGGTCGCGACCATTAATGTAGGGAAAGCTGCCGCTCAAGTAGAAAATCAACTCGAGCGGCAGAATGAAGCAGCGCGCTCTGGCATGCTCCGTGGTGCCATTTGTGCTGATGTTACTGTGCGGAACAAGCTCTTGGCACTAAAAATCAGTGCAAGCAGCGCGATGTGCAAATTCTGCCAGCTTGTGGAACTCTGTGGAATCTTGTGGAGTTTTTATGTAACTCCGAGGAATTCCACGGAGTGAAACTCTGCGAGTTCCGCCTACCCCTATTCCCAGGTCTACTAGTATTGTCAAATCTGGGAATGCGTCAAAATCCATTAGTGTTTCGTGGGAAAACCCATGCAATGCCCATGGAACTCCTCCATGGGGCAGAGTAGCTCAACGCAGCCATTTACGCTGCGTTGTGTTACTCCAGATTTATCAAATCACTCAGAGCCATGCTGTAGGAGAGTAGGATCTGCCTCTTATGTTGCCCCCACTTTGTTTCTGATGTTTACAATGGTTTCTGGCTATAGTCGGGCTGGGTCCCTGCTAATCAAGGCCCCAGCCTCTCTGTTCTCTCTAAACGACTTGCAGTGCACTCTAGGTGCACTAGTGATTGGATACTGGTGTGCCTTATGAGTCCCTAGTATATGGTACCTTAGGTGCCACGGGCATAGGTACTTCACAGGCCTACCAGGGGCTGAAGCATGTCTTATGCCACCCCTGGGAAGCAGACTAAATCTGACACCACAGGTCTGCTACTGCAGCCTGGGTAAGGTGGTGCATGCACCCCTTACTGTGGTATGGGCTACCTATACCACTACATACATATACATACATAGTCACTCCTATGGCAGGCCTTATCAATCCTGAAGGCAGAGTGCTTGGTTCTTATGTGGGAGGGTGTCCCTGCATGAGCAGAGCCCCTCTGCAGTGTTCAGAGACCCTTCTCTGATGCTGTTTGTAGTGCAGCCTGACCATATACTCTTAAGCGCATTATAACCTCGCGTTAAATGCTAACTTTGGGATGGCTGCACGGAAACATGTCGTGTCTGGTGTCAAACATCTTGGAATCCTACCCCCCCCCGCCAGTTCTGGTGGCGGGGGTAGCATTCCACCCTTCTAGAGGGAGAGACATGTACACACCGGCCTAACCGGTAACTTCTTTCCAGAGCCCTGGCATCACAAGATGGATGCCACCAGTCACAGACACTGGGCTGCCCTCCTGCTGATGACCGAAACTCACAGTGGAGGAAGCCCAACAATAGATATCCTGTCACAAGGGGTGTGACCACCTCCCAGACAGGGTTTAGTGTATTGGGGCTGGGTGGGTGCACTCTTAGAGTGCTTTGAAGTCCTGCACTGGGGGAGCAGAAGGCTCCTCTGTGCATACCCCAGTTCAAACCGGCTCAGGGGCTACCTGCCCCTGCTCTGGCGCGAAACTGGACAAAGGGAAGTGGGTGTAGCCACCCACTCCCCTGACCCTCCCATAGGTGGGGTCATAGAGCTAGACCCTCCCTTCTTATTAGGATAAGAGGGGGAACCTGTGCATTGCAACCCAGATCTCCCTGGATGACGCTCTGCAGAAGAATCCTGGACCTTCGACGTTCCACTACCTTTGGAAGACTGAAGAATCTCCCTTGGAGTCAAGGAGTGACTCCCCTGCTTGGCAGGTACCAAAAACTACAACGACGGTCGCAAACTACGCCGCTCCCGCCGGAGCCCGAAGTCCCTGCAGCCCAGGAAGAGGATTTCCTGACTTCTTCAAGGCCATCGTGAGTCCCCAGTGAAGCTGAGGCAAGTGGACCCCACCAGCGACGAGGAACCGCAGCCCCTGGGTACCGTGCACTATTGTCAAGTGCAACCCCTTCACGATGTTCTATGAACTTGTGCTTTGGACCACATGTGGTCCCAGCCTCTAGCAGAGATTCCTCCCGAATTCAGAGGCCTACACCATCCCGAGTGACCGTGGGCCCCTGTTGAGTGGATCCTCCTGAGGTGTCTTTGCGATCCCTTGCCAGCCGGCTTGTGGGTCCCCAGAAGACTTTCCAACAAAACCAAAGGGCTTCCCTGGTTGCTCCAGGCCTGCCCTGACCTACCCTTGCTGGGTAAGTCCCCAGACCTTGCTGGTCTGCACCATTGACTTTTCCTCATCACCACAAGACTTGCTGCTACCAAGGCTTGTTGGCTCTAATCGAGTCGCCGACACCTCAGTAAGCTGCAGACGTTGTGGGACACACAAAATCCAGCTCCTGGTCATCATCGACGCTGCCTGGACCACGTGGTCGAAGAGTCAAGACACCCCTGAGCGACCCGAAGCTGTCAACGACGGTGGGCATTCATCTTCCTTGCCCAGAGTCACTGCCAAGTGACTGTGAACACTGTCCCCTCTGCTTTCAGGTCTTCCTCCTTCCGAATCCAGGCTTGGATTCCAACGGACACTTCTTCTGTCGTCGCAAGCAGCAAGTCTTCACTGGCTCCCATTGAAAACGACGCCGCGACTCGACACCAAAGGACACCTATGCACCCGGCTCCCCTGGGTGAGGTAACTTCAGCACTACGGTGCTCCTGTGGGTGTGGGCCCTAGAACTACTTACCCTGTAAGTGGCTTGCTTGTAGCTACCCTAGAAGTGCCCTAAAACTCCTATTTTCCCCAGTGCGATTATCGCACTGGCTCGTACAGGGCTCGCGTCTGTCTGTGTTAGACACATCGCGTCCAACTCCCTTGTAACTCTATCAGTATCCGCGTCCTTCGACTCGTACTGACCGATCGGTGTGTTCGCCTCGAACACGCCAGGGACCTGTAACATTGATAACTCAATCGCGTTCTCTCGCATAGACTCGTACAGGACTCGCACCAGTGTCTGAACACCGCGTCCGTCCCCTGTGGGTCTCCTACAACTACCTGGGGTGGTTCTCTGGGGTCCCTCGATTCTAAATGCTCTAGACCACGGTCTAGCCAAGATAAGATTGTGATATTTACTTGTGCTAACTTATTTTGATAAAACATTGACTTGTACATATGTTCCTGGCTTCTAATCTCATAAAGAGATTAGTAGAGAGTTGTTTATTAATAAATACATATATATTTGATATATATACCTGTGTGGTGTCTTTTCATTTGGTGATTCAAGAGATTGTGTGGTAAAACAAGCTGCTTTACATTCCTCCAAGACTTAGCCTGAAGGCTGCTCTCCACAGCTACCACTAGGATAGCTTTCTATAAAGGTTGTCTTAAACCTACCTACCATAAGAGTCGAATTGGACTGGTGCAAGGTGTCCACTTTAATTAGTGAACAGCATATACCAGGCCAACTTCTCACACATGCAAAGAGGCTTTTTGTGGCTTGATAAATCACATTTTAATAGTTGCATACACCCCATTGCATGGTGCAAAAGCAATGCAACCTGTACATAAATATGCCCCTATGAATTTTGAATTGCAGGACCAATGTGTACGGTGTATAGATGACTCCATATCATCAGGGACATCATGCTTCAGTCATTCAACCGTATCACGGAGAGCTGCACTGGCTCAGTGCAGAGCTGAACTCCTTTTTTTGCATTTGTTTCTAAAGTTAATACATATTACTCAGAACTCTGAAACACAATGCATGAAATACAGACACCACAAGTTGGAAACAGTGAGCAGGGATTACCTCTATATGATTCCGACTTATGCCGTGAAATAAAAACAAAAAGTAAAATAAAAACATTTATCTGACGTAACGTGTGCCTCGAAGAGGTGTTTTGTTTTTTGTCAAAGCCCTGTCTACAAATGTTACTAGATAGCGCTTTGTGTCGAAAACTATGAGTAGTAGTGTGGGAACACCCATGTACTACCCATTGAACTCCCCCTTGTTGCAATATAAGGCAAGGTAGTGCAATGCGCCACCCCTGATCCGTGCCAGCCGCCACTGCCTCTTATATGAAAACGAATAAAAATATGTTAAAAAAATCACATTTCACTATCCTCACAATTATGCAGTCGGAGATATGCATAGACAATGGAGATTTTCTAATTGACGTAAAAGAATGCCTGGATTCTGTTAAAGACACAAAGGAAGCTATAAAGCTTATCTTAACGTTACTACTCATGAAAGAACACGCAAACCACTACCATAACTATAGCTTCCGTGAGCTTGATAATAAACATCAACAACATACTTCAACCAATAGGAACTAGTTACCAAGGTCTATAATAGCCTTGAGTAGGACTTTGCTAATTCAACCTTACAATTCTTCCTGTACTAAAAAAACTCACCCCCGCTTTTTTCAGAAGGGTGGAATTTCATTTGCCTCCATGTTTTTAATAGAATCCAGACTTTCTTTGACGTTGCTTACAAAATCTCCATTCTGTATCGACACAAGGAGGCTCACTCCTATTATGCAAATTCAGTGCTTACCCGAAACATTCAAAACCAGTTCTTCGATAGGCTTGAAATACAATTCCTTAGACATTGAATTACCCGACTAATCTGCTGCTTTCATTATATTGTCAGACGAGTACAGACCTGGAATGCCTTTGAGACCATTGAGCCTCTAACTGAAAGAGCTTGCAATATCACAGTATCTATCCCCTCCTGTTGCATCACCACTTGACCATTCTAGCTAATGTGGATAAGCCCATAATTCGATGAGGTGGTTTCAAAGCAATTAATAAGAGCCTCACACCCATAGGCCTTAAATCCTTAGTCCTCTCTCCATACTATTTTAGGCATCTCACCACACACAATTTCTTTATTGGTGTAAATGCTGGATAAGACACCAATGTGAAGCTTGTTTTTGTTCTTCTAGAGATAAGAAGCGTCACCCGAACAAGCATCCTAACATGTCTAAAGCCCAAACATCTGACACCAGTCAACATGAAACACAACAGCATCACCAACTTGCCTGTTAACTCTTTGAATGGTAAATGCTCATTGTCCTCCTGTGATATAATAAATTAAAAACCTTATTTATCTCCCATGCATAATTGTAATGTGGTTGGGGGGGTAACTGCAGTTGCACACAAGATGGTGTTCACCCGCTGGTGTCCCATCCAGCTATGCATGTCCTGCTGAAACAGCTGACTTATAGAAATATATTGTCATATACAATTTGTCTTGTTGAGTTATTTGCAATGAGAATTGCATGACATGGACTACAGGCGCTGAAGTGGGATGCAGATTTGTTCCAATGTTCCAGCTAGACCATCTTGCCCAGGTTGACATATAACATTTGAATGTTCCAGAGGCTCATGATTTCTTAATGAATTGCTGAGCTAGGTATGAAAGCCCACTGCTGCCCCATCTTTACCTGAAATCCTCCATGCCATTAGGGTCAACATATGTTTGCTTATCAAAGTATACACATTCCTCTTGTGGATTTCTCAACATGCCAAGTTTGTGGGGAAAGATCAGTGCTATCTGAGTTGACAGCTCTAAAAGGTCTGGATACCACAGCTGGGTTGGCCACCAAAGCTTGATGCTTGTCCCCTGGCCTGCAATAGCACTCTCAGAATAAATCTGAATATGAGAAACACATAGTGAAGCTGATGACCCCAATCCTGAAGGAAAACATATGTTGCCAATGCTTCTGGGTTGGGTTTCCTGCTGAAGAACCATACCATCTAAGCAAACAGATCTATAAGACATAAACCTCATCTGTTCTGAAGAGCCTCCACCAAAGTCGGCTACAACCTCCAATCATTTAGATTGATAAAATGTTTTGATTCCCAATCCCCCACTTCATTGTAGTGTCCAGGTAATTACTTTGCTGTCATAGATGTATTGCTATGCTCCCTAACCTAGGCCCAAGTAGTTCAGCAACCTTTTACCTGCATTCGTCCTACCTTACTCTGCATAACGGTTCTAGCAATGACCTTTTACCCAGTTTTGTGCTGAATAAAATATCGATTGGTTTCCTTGGTATTTCCCTCATTTATTATTCATAAGGAGTCCTAGTACCATATCTTTATTTATTTTTATTTATTTATTCATTGTTTTCTATAGCGCGAACATGACCCAAGAAATGGATGTCAGAGCGCTTTACATCATCCCCTTTACAATCAGAGGGTATTCATTCCTTTAAACACAGGCATAAAAATGTGTTTCCTAGTATTAGCAGATGCTCACCCAAGTCCAACCTGCAACATATAGAAGAATAAGGAAATCATAAGGTAAAGTAAAATATGCCAAAAATATACTTCTGATCCAGAGTAGGTCCATTCCGGATATCCTAGCTGTCTATGATCGTTATAATATTGCTACTTTCAAACAAATATACATTGATCGAGTTCCTTAATTGTAGACAACATCCCTGTAGATGGACAAGGGAGTGCTTGTCTTATACCTTACAGAGGTCTCCTAGAACAGCAAACTGTAGTGGATCGACGGGTTGTTTGCTGAACTCCAAATAGTCTTATTGTAGCCTGGTGTTAGTTATGGGAGAAATTTACCCATCAGAAAGGCCTTAGTCTCCTTTTTGAATGCGTGGACCATGCGTGATTCTCCTAATATTCGGTGGGAGCGAATTCCAGATCCTTGGTGCTGCTCCTGTGAACGCTCTATCGTATGATCTCTTCTTACGGAAGAATGCTGGTTTTAGCAAAAAATCTTTAGATCCCCTGGAGGGTCTACTGCCTCCTGATAACGTGATTTTCTGGGCCAAGTAGCGTGGAGTTTGGTGGTGTATTGCCTTGTGTGTGATACATGCAATCTTGAACTGTATTCTTGCCTCGTACGGTAGCCAGTTGAGTGCTTTCAGATGTGGCGATATGTGGTCAAATTTTTTTGATCCCGTTATAAGTCTGGCTGCAGTATTGAGACATGCTTTTAGAGGGGCTGTAGAGCTCTTAGGGAGCCCTGAGAGGGTCGCGCATCCGTACTCAATTCTTGATATGACCAGTGCCTGGACTGCCATTTTGAGATCATCTGATTCGATGAACGGCTTCAGTTTTTTGAGGTAGCTCATATGGAATCGAGCGTTTTTTGCCATTGTGTTGATGTGGGTTCGCATGTTTAGTTCTTTATCCAAAGTGATTCCCAGAGATTTGGTTGAGTCTACCAGAATCGGGGACCCGTTTAGCGCAGTGATCATCGTGGTCCATTCCTTAATCCTGGCTGCGCTTTTAGGAGGGGAGATCAAGAGGAATTCGGTTTTCTTTGCATTGAGCTTAAGATGATTGTCATCTAGCCATTCCACGGTTCTCAGTAGTGCTTGGTTCATTATGACGATCTCTTCTGGTGATGTAAGCTTCATATACAGTTGAGTGTCATCTGCATACATGTGGAAGGAAATGTTAGCCTGCTGTAATACCTCTGTTAATGGTTCAATGTACAGGTTGAATCGTGATGGTGATAGAGTTGATCCTTGTGGAACTCCAATCTGAATTGGAGATGGAAGGGATAGCTCATTGTTCACTAGGAATCTTTGTGATCTATTCTCTAGGAAGGAATAGAACCATTTCAAGACTGTTCCTGATAAGCCCATCCTATTTTCAAGACGGTCCAATAGTTTGGGATGGTTTACGGTGTCAAATGCGGATGATAGGTCAAGAAGGACCAAGAGACAGGTTTCATTGCGGTCTAGAGCAAGCAGAGCATCATCTACTATGTGTAGGATTGCTGTTTCTGTACTGTGTTCTGATCTGAACCCTGATTGGTAGTCGTTCAGTAGCTTAAATTCGGTAATATGTTGATTCAGTTGTTGTTGAGCACATTTTTCTAGCACTTTGGCTAGTAAGGGGATGGTTGTTACCGGCCTAAAGTTGTTTGGATCCGAAGGGTTTTCCGTAGGCTTCTTTAAAAGAGGGATGACCTGTCCTGTTTTTAGACAGTCAGGGAAGGATCCCTGGGCTAGTGATTCAATAATGATCTTAGTCCAATATGGTTTGACCATGTGGTTGAATGAGGACCAGCATTTGGAAGGAAGAGGGTCATTGTAGTGGTTATTGGGTTTCAGGGATAGTAAGGTTTTTGTAATGTCATGTTGGTCATATAGTTTGAAGTCTGCCCAATGAGCATTGTTTTTGGGAGTTGCTTGTGCAGGTGTGTCTGTATTCTCCCCTTGATTATTCCTTATATTCAAGGCTTTGTCAGCGGTATTCTTGAGTTCTATCTCTAGTGCGCTGGCTTTGGTGTTAAAGAATGTTGAGAAGTCTTCACAGTTCAATTCCGATTTAGAAGTAAGTAGGGAGGATTTGGCAAATTTGTTCGATTGATCTTTTAGTAGATTGAAGAGTTTTCTTGGCCTGTTCTTTGTGTTATCAAGCTCATTTCTAAAAAATTCTTTTTTTGATTTAAGTACGCTTCTATTGTAGGTTTTTCGGGACTTTCTTAATTGTTTTAGGTGGGGGATGATGGACTTTGTCTCCAAATCCGTTCCGTGAGTCTGAGTTTCCATCTTTCTTCAGTAAGTGAACTACTGAACCATGGGTTTTTATCCTTGACCTGAATTCTTTTCAGTTTGAAAGAGGCTAAGTTGTCCAATAATTTAGAGATCGTATGATTGTAATGATTCGTCAGCTCGTTGACATCCGTCAGTTCAGAAGGGGGTTGAAGCTCATTCTTGTAGTGTAAAGCTAAGCTGTCAGGGTTCAGACCTTTAGTGTTTCTAACCCAATGCTTGGGTTTGACTGGTTGTGAGCCTGATTTATTTTTAGTGGATGGAAGTTGGAACGTGATGATGTGGTGATCAGACCAGTCGCAAGGGACGATTGAGACAGAGTGGACCGTGTTTTCTTTGGATATGATCCAATCTAAAGTAGCTCCTTTGGAATGGGTTGGCAGGGTACAGGCTTGCACTAGTGCGTGGTCAGTTAGGAATTCTTTAAGAATATTAACTTGATTATTATTACTGTCGTTCCAGTGGAGGTTGAGGTCTCCTAGGAAAATATCATTGGCGTGGGGTTCTGAGTTTGATGTAATAATTTCCATTAAATGGTCTATGAACATCGAGTTTTTACCTGGGGGTGGTAGAATGCGTGAAATTTGTAAAGTTGGTTGTCTGTAAATCGTACAGAGAGCCCCAGGTATTCACATGATTCAATGGGGTCTGCGATAACTTTGGAGATGGTGATGTCTGATTTGTGGATGCAGGCTACACCTCCACCAGTTTTGTTTAACCTGTCTAGTCTTATGATGTTGTAGTTTGGTGGAACAAGTAGGTCTAGGCATGGGGAGGCTGATTCAGATAGCCACGATTCCGTTAGAATAGATATGTCAATATCTTGGTTCAGGATTAGGTCGGCAATGTCCGTGGCATGTTTTATTGCTGAGCGGCAGTTGATAAGTAGACATGTGATCTTTTTTTTTGTATGGTTATCTAAGTTAGAGTCCTGCCCTGAGGGAATCAGCGTTATTTCCTTCAGGTTGTTGGGGTTTAGCCCTATGTGCTTAGTTTGTGTGATTCTGTTTCTTTCTATTGGGACCACTTGTATTTTCTGTTCATTTCCCTTAGCCGGTAGTTTGGGTGTCGTCTCGTAGGATAGTAGTAGGATTTGGGTTTCGATGTCTGTTAGGTATCTAAGGAAAATACGTGGACGGTAAATCCTCTTAGACAGTGGCAGAGGTGTAGTGCTAAGTTTATTGTGGAGAGTGTGTATTGATTTTTAATCCCCTGCACATGACATACATAACAGGATTAACATACTCTGTACAAAGGTCATCGCTATTCATCCTTGAGCGACAGGCCTACTTTGCATAATTGCAATTATTGATTTTGGCTCATTTCACATAATCATACTCACAACATATCGATTGTGGTAGAACCCCGGGGCTATCTTTTTGGTATAAAAGAACCTCACCTTCAATAAATAGGAAGAGGTGACGTTCCCACGCTGACACTTAGGTCCTGCATTGCTGACCGGCTACCCCGTGGATATGGTACTCTGCTTTAGTTGGACTTGATTATTTGTATCTGTTACCCCGTGGATATAGCCCTTTTGACCACTCCAATATTGCCGCCATTCCAGCCTTTGCATTGGCTCACGTCAGGGGCTTTTTCATTGGCTCTTTACTCTATGTATAAACTCGTACAACTACTTTCGGTATTCTAATTATTTACTACTTTCATTTGTTTCTTCTGGTCTTACATTTATATTTTTTTCCGTGAGACCTTTTGGACTGTTTGCTTCTTATACTTGTGGCTTTGAGTTGGGGCACCTACAATATGGCTGCCCGTTTTCATTAGCGCTGCATTCAATACGTCTACCATTGGCTCTCTGACACGCCCCAACGCAGGTGTCCTGTATAATCAGTCAAGGCGGGGTCTTTAAAAACCCAAGAGGTTTGTTCCCTCCAGTTCGACCTTACTCACTGTCTTCTGAGGGTACCGGAGAAGTGCAGGCTGTACATTGGCGCGTATTATGGTGAGATTCTAGGCTATTTTATAATACCATACCCATAGAAGGAGTGGGATTTTTTTCCCCCTTGGTTGGTGTATTTACACACACTTAATTATTCTTTCCTCACTAGGACTGGGACTCCCCTCCATGTTGGCATTTCTTAAATGACTTGCACATACGCCGACCCACACAGCAATGTCTATAGCAATACCGTTCACTTTGGGATTTAGATATTAGAATATCTTTTCTTTCTATATATATTTTTTCCATGTTATGCATATTACACATGGTATCCTGGGTTCCGATTAGATGTAGCGGCGTGTTTGGGTCACGGATTTTACCTATTATTGGCAAAATTCCTGGGCTTCTGATGTTGCCTGCGTATTGTTGTTTGGACATCATCACATGATGGTTATTTATGTTCTTCGCTATAGGTGCTGATTCAAGGGTTGATATGCCCTTGGTCTCCCTAAATTGGACTAACCTAGAATTTGACCTTACCAGATAGGTCTTATCTAAGTAACACTTATTACTGGATTACTCTTTTCCATTTTTTCGTATTATTAGGCTTCATCTCCAAGTATGCACACAGCCTTGTGGGTATGCCAGAGCTAATGGTATGTCCAAACTTATCATTCTTCCATTAGGACTTGGATTTATTATACGCAAATACGATACGAGTTCCCCCCGTATTTGGATGGGAGAATTGGTAGCATCTTCACCATTCACATATTACCAAGCGCATGGTGAGTATGGTCTAGCCTTGCATCTCGCGATCCTTATCTAATTCTCTAGTGATATCGTTTTCACTGCACTGGGATATTCTATTTCATATTCCTGCCTCACCACCGTTCCCTCTCCACTTTTCTCTCTTGGTTTGTTTTAGGGTATTCATTGCGTGCAATTCTCTATTTTTATAATTTTTCCTATATTTTCTCTTTGTCTTACTTTGTTTCTATTGAGCTCACTGACATGATTTCTATGCCGTGGTTGGTGTTTTTTACGCTTTATTAATTTTCAATTAGACCATCTCGCACCTTTTGGGATTACTTGTGTATGCACACATTACACTGTGTTGTCTGTGTCTAATGTATGTGGTACGATGTTCTGTCACAATTGTATAGTGATATTGATGTTTGCTTACATATACGGAAATGTGTTCAAAGGTATTGTGTGCTCCAATCTGTTTTTTGTATCCTCTCTTGTCTTGATGGTATGTCTATGTTCAGAGTGGTATAGATCTGCCACTATATTTAACAATGGTTGTAGTCTAATTGTGTATATATATGTGTTGTGATGATACATGACGGTATGCTATGTTTTTAGTCATGTTTTATATATATATATGTATTTATATTTATACATGTGTTTATATGTTACATTACAACCCTGAAGAAGTCCAATGTATTGGATGAAACACGTTGGCTGTTCTTCCCTGTACATTCATTCCACGTCTGAATCGATTTTGAATAAAAAAGAAAATTTGAAAATGCATCTTTGAAATTGAATCTGAGTTTTTGATTACCCTAAATGTATAAGTACTATTTGGTGTACCGGTTGACTTTTGTTTAGAAACATATCGATTGTGCTAGACCCCTGGGCTATCTTTTTGGTATAAAAGAACCTCACCTTCACTAGATAGGAAGAGGAGACACTTCCATGCTCACACTGAGGTCCTGCATGCTGAAGCTTCGACACGTAGCGGTCTGACATCCCTTGTGGGGTGTCCAACTCGAGACCAAGACGAGGTCCTTCATTCTCTCCCATCAGGTAATGGGGGTGGCTCTTTCCTAGGGGATTCTTGCCTTTACACCCACATACATGCTAGGTACATTTAGGTACACCTAGGTAGGGTTAGCATTGTAGGAGTACGCTTGATTTCTTTCATGTTTATATGCCTGCATATATTCATTGTTTTAGTACCATGGTAGACCTCTACCTTTTATTTACTCTGTTGATGCTTGTAATCTTTTACATTTGCTTCAGTCTAATGATTGTTGCAGGAAACATGTTTTATACTAGAATGACACTGATTCAATAAATGCTTATTAAAAATGTCCCCAACATTTATTTCGTGTATCTCTCTGAGACTAAGTGAGCATGAGTGGCTGAGTGGAAAGTACTGTGCTGTTTCCACGATCCCTGAAGGGTCGAGAGTTGTCATGTTCAATGGTTTCCAGAAACTATTCGCTCCTTGGTAAGGCTCGGGGGCTTATAGTGGCACTGTGAGCTAGCTGGTCTATAGGCTGACATATCCTGCGGGGGTGTCCTGAATCAGTCTAGACACCAATCACTTAGTTTATGTTGTCCAAACAATGCGCAGATCTTGCAGATTTGTAGGAACTACACGACAGTATGCTGGCAAAAGTTCCAACATCCTTTGCCAGCATTGCTAGTGTCTGCATTCTCGCTCTGCCTAGGTATTTGATGTATCTTACTGCTGATCTGCTGTTTATTCTCAACAGAATACAGCATTGAGTTCTTGCCTTGGTAAATGTCTTTACTGCAAAAGTCCCTGCCAATAACTAGGGATAAATGATATGAAGTCCTGCCTCTTGCTCTGACCACAGACCCCCTGTTGACACATTGCCACAACGTTCTCCCCAGTCTATACAACTGGCACTACCATTTGCTGACTCATGCTGAACACTGCACAAGCATTCTAGGCCTCCATGTGTGTCAACCACCACCTCAACTTGGTCTTGGCTTCTTCTGTTCCCAAACATCGTTTGGGCAGAACTACTATCAAAGGCCTTTACAGCATCCAAGGCAATGGCCACGTTTGGCATGGAAGCTGAATGTGCCCTTTCCTTTCTATAACATGGGAGAATAGTCTTGTGTCATCACTAGAGACTTCCCAAGAGAAACTCATTATGCCATTCTGAGCTACAACCCTTAAAGAGCTCTCATAACTCATGGAAAAGAACATTTTCTGATGAGGGGCCTACCTGAAGGCCCATTCATATGTCTCTATACACCCTTTCAATCTGTTTCCTCAGCTCTTTACTAAAGGATACCTTAGCCAAGCTAGGTATTTTGCTCTAAATAATCAGAATAATTCTATGCTCTTGTGTTTCCTATGTCTTTACTTTAAGCCCAATCTAAATATATTTTCTGCCACGCAAACAAAATACAATGTCTGAAACTCTCATAGTAATGCCCAGCTAATCTTTATTCATATGGACAAGGTAACACAATCCTGACTTTGCCTCAATTATTGGCTGTGAAGATGCACCAATGCATGTCCACTGCAAAGCTTTACAACAGTATTTAAAATTATTCAGCACCCTCTAGCAACCGCTTGAATGTGTGCCATGGATAATGAAGAAAGAAAACAAGACCAAAGGCAGCATCATTATCTTGGGAGTGTGCTTCTTAGAAACCTTCAAATGCAGTGCTGGTTCAGGACTCTACCCCCACGTGTCCATGATGTTGGTCTTGAGCTCGCCCCACCTAAGTGCAGGTATCAGCTATCTTAAAGCCACTCCCTACTGTAGCAGTGCTCCGCCATGAGGCCACATATGCTACATAGCTCCAGAAACTTCAAATGCTAAGGCACAATCAAGCACTGAACCATATACATTTCCCAAAATTGCTAAATATTGGAGGGATATATGTCACTGGTTGAAAACCAAAGAAAAGAGGAAGAGAAGGTCCTACACAAGGATATAATGGACTTTGGGGATGTTTTCCTACTGCCTGGAGTATGTTGTTGATGCTTCTTACAATTCTCATGGGAACCGTATTATTTTGTTATGATAATGGTCTAAGTATTCTCTTTAATACTGGCTGAGTGATAAACTTAAGAGAAGCATAATAGGCACTTTCTTGTCCTGACATATAATTTTCAGTTGATCTGTATGTCGACTTACCAGGCTCTACTATCTATCTGGTGTCTGAGGCCAGTCCACATGTCTGCGTGGGAAGGGCAGCAGAAGTGGATGTTGGGGCTAACAACACAAGACTTTCAAATGTCCAAAATGACATGATATGGATGAGCATGTTTGATGTCTATTCACTTAAAATACATGTAGGTAATAAATACTTTGGGCCTGATTCACAAAGGGCCTCTACACTCGTGGCAGAGGCCAACAGTCGTGGTGGAGTCTCCATACTTGGGTGGAAACTCTCCAATGAGAATTCTTATTGTGGAGATTGTGCCTGAGTGCGGATACTCCACCATGACTGCAGGGCCTCTGCCACGAGTGTGGAGGCCCTCTGTGAATCTGGCCCTTTGTCTCAGCATATATATTCACAAGATACATTAATGGCAGGCCTTGAGCTAGGACATTCAAAAATATACCCTTCTTTAGAGTCTGTTAGTGACATTGAAAGTGAGACATTCATGTTTGTATGGTAGGGATACGCTCAAATGCTGGGACTGATTATTGCCCTGCACAGGGAGCCAGAAGGACTGCAGCTCTGAGCTGCTGCATGTTATCCATAGATAAAGAGACTGAAGAAAGGAAAGTAAGACATCAACATTAGTCTAATCAGTTTTTAAATATGAAATATGGTTGGGAAATGTATTTCTACGAGATTTTATCTTGGAAATAAATAAGTATTCATTATTTTAATCATGGGGAAAAGAATTGTTGCACTATCTGTCTGTGCTGGTTTTAGAGTTCTGTGCAATTTACCACTGCAAATCAGTGGCAAAGTGTCTGTGCTCCTCTTTTCAAAATGATGAAATTGGTATACCCCTAACTGGCATATTTAGCTTACCTGCAAGTCCCTAATATTTGGTAATAAATAAATGTACCAGGGCCTGCAAGTTAAATGTCACTAGTGGACTACAGCAGTCATTGTGCCATCCACTACAGTAAGAGTGTAAAACTTGGCTTTAAGATTACCACTGTGGTCTGACTAAAACAGCTTTTAAACTGCAATTTGAACCGTCAAAATGAACTGTTTTAACAGGTGTAAACCTTCCTTTTAAATATTAAGTCAGCCCTAAGAAAGCCTTACTTCCCATAAGGTAGGTTGCATGGTATTTAAAAGTAGGACACCTAGAAATGTAATGTTAAACATGTCCTTACAGCGAAATGGGCCCAAAAGCTATTTTCACTGTAGCAAGGCAGACTATTCCATAGGAATACACTGGGATGCAATATTACATTTAATAATGCTATCTCTAGCTAGGAAATACCTAGAAATTTAATTCTTGAAGTCTTTGAATATTTATTGCAAGCCCAATTCACAGGCGAAGTCATATATTCAATAAATTAAGAAAAGAGTACATTTAGAAAATTATCTTTTCATTGACTAAAGCCTTCAGGGGCTAATTTGCATTAGCCTCAAGCTGCATCCCTCTGAGTGCTTAACCTTGAATGAGCTGTTAAAACTGCTCCCAGAGCAGAAGAAAAAGAATTGGGTGTGGGAGGTGTTTCTGTTCCCCAGCACACATCTGGGGTGGGCACACAGGCTCTCCACAATGGAAGAAGGGTGTTACCATCTTGGATTTTGGAAGAGAGGGTCACTGTGGGATTGTTTGCTATTACTAAATATAATGTATTTGTGTTGGCTCTACTATTGGAATTTAGAATGTTTCTTATTTGGAATGTACGTGTGATGCTGGTTGGTAGGCATTGGACAGTTGCTTGCTGTCCTTCACTCTGGCTACTCAAGGCATTGCCGTGGGTAACTGTCTGTCCAAATAAATCTCATTTTGAATACCAGAAGCCTGACCGCCAGACTGGGTCATAAGGATCCTATTGTTCTTGGTGAAATGCACATTCTTTCTATAGATCGGATTTGAATATGCTTCCATGTATGGTGTCAAAATTTCCTATGGTCTTTAGAGATGACATAGAGACCTTCTTAGGTTTTGAACATGAAATAAAGTTAAAGAAAAATGCCATACCTGTTAAACACAAGTTGAGACCAGTTCCTATTAGTGTACGTAAGGATCTGAAAACACTTCTTAATAGGCTTTGTGAGGAGGGGGTCATTACCCCTACCGATTCCTCGGAATGGGTTTAACCTGTTGTTCTCACTAGAAAAAAGGTAGGTGATCTTTGTCTGTGTGTAGATCTGCATTCTCTGGATGGTAAGATCCTAGTTTCATTGTCACCCATTACCACACATACAGGAAATGGTGACGAATATTGGAGAAGATAAGTATTTTTTGACCATTGATCTTCACTCAGCTTAACATTAGATAGCTTTAACCACAAACTCTCAGAATTTAAAAACTTTTGTCACACCTTTTGGGACCTACAAGTATTTAAGATTACTGTTTGGTCACTCATCTGCGGTGAGCGTATTCCAAGAAACAATGGATATTTTGTTTAGAGATGTTAGCAATTTGCAAGCTTTTCAGGATGATATGCTCATATTTACCACCATTAGAGAGGAACACTTAAATGTCCTTGAAAATGTACTAGAAATTCTAAGAGTTAGAGGCATGAGAGCAAAACCAGAGAGTGTAAGTTATTGGTTCAACAAGTTGACTACTCAGGGCATACGATTTCTGCTGATGGAATCAGATCACAATTGTGCAATTTGGAAGCTATCATTGAAGCACCCGCTCCTGGGGATAAAGATTCCTAAAGGTCATTCCTAGGTCTTTGCGAGAATTATGCCTGATTTGTACCAGGCTATGCATTTGCAGTGCAACCATCGATAGCCTTAATGAAAAAGGGTAGCCAAGTTTATTTGGAGTGTTGAGATGAATGGCACGTTCTCCAAGGTCAAAGATTTGGTGGTGAATTCCCCAGCCTTGAGTCCTTATGTACCAGGTGAAAGGTGCTTTATCACGGTAGATGCAAGTGTGAAAGGAATTGGAGCTGTATTTGGTCAAAAAAGTCATGGCAAGGAAATCACCATAGCCTTCGCTTCCAGGACACTGCAGGAAGCAGAGACCAAAAACAGTACCATTGAGAGGGAGGCTTTGGCATGTGTTTGGGTGGTTCAAAAATTTAAGACATTACTGGTGGCCCTCCATGAATACTCAGGTTGCTGCTATCTTTAACTTGTGTCCACAATGTACTGTTTCTGGTAAACATTGGAAGACTGTTGAGAAACCTCTACATACAGTTCCATTACCTGAGGAACCATGGGATAAAATGACACTTAATTTTTCAGGTTTTTTCATCTACTACCTTCTGTCAACACATTTTTGGTCGTCTTGTTCAACTACTTATCCAAATGGATTTATTTTTCTTTTGTAGAATCTACTACTGCACAAATAATCCTAAAATTTCTTGGAGATGTGTTTTATCTGGAGGAGGTTCCTAAAGAGATCGTGACAGACAATGGAACTCATTTTGTTTCTAGAGAAATGAAAAAGTTCTTAGCCAGGCAGAATATCAAACATCTTCTGGTTGCCTTATACATTACCTCTGCTAATGGTCTAGTGGAGAGGGCAAATCGTTATCTTAAAGAAGGCTTTTAAATGTCTCTCTCTTCAGGTGTGGATGTAAAAAAAAACTTAGAGAAAAATAAAAGCATATCATTCTGCACCGCATTCTACTGTGGGGGTGACTCCTTTTGAATTGCTATGGGGAAGGAAATGCAGACCTAAGGTTTTATCTAATTGATTGGACTCTATTGACGATTCAAAGATTGAAGAACAAAGTGGGAGTTCGAGCCTGAGAGAGAGGGTAAGGATTAAACAATATAGACAGAGTCAATATGTTGACATAAAACAATTCACCAAAGAATGGCACTTTGTGGTGGGCGATTGGGTTCTCATTAGGAAACCTGTGAGAGTCAAGAAAGGGGAATCCAAGTTTACTCCACCTGTCAAGATTGACAGGGTTTCAAAGGCTCTTTTTTTTTGCATAAGGGATGGTGGAACAAAAATTGTTTGGTTTCCATTTCAGATGCTCAAGCTCAGATTTACAATTATGCACATGTCCCTCCTGCCTGAGGTTGACAGGTCTATAGGTAATGAAGCTGCATCTCAAGCTTCTAGTTCACATAGTGTGACATTCTGGGATGATCTCAATGATTTTTGTATGAATAATGACCATGATTTGCAATCTGAATATGCAGGTGAACTCCTGACTGTATATTCTGATGTTTCTGAGATAATTTCTCCCCAGAAATCTGTATGTAGCAAGAGAGTTATTAAGTTGCCAGATAAATTATAGGATTATGATCTCAATTGGAGTTTGTTGCTAAGGAGGGGAAGTGATGTGGTATACGTTTACTAAATGTAATGTATTTGTGTTAGCTGTGCTATTAGAATTTAGAATAGTTCTTATTTGGAATGTACGTGTGCTGCTGTTTGCTAGGCGTTGGGCAGTTGCTTTCAGTCCTTCACTCTGGCTACTCATGACATCATCGTGGATTGATCTTTGTCCAAATAAAACATAATTTGGATACCACAAGCCTGATTTCCAGATTACTACTTTCACACCGCAACAGAGGCACCCTGATGCTACAGTAGGGCACACAGGAAATACTGCAAAATTTTGTAGGATAACCCTTGGGAACTTTTACCATGTTGGTTAGTGAAAAGTCAGAAGCCACCCATACCTACAAACTTGTGCCAGACATAAATGTGGCATCCCTAGCATCCTCCTCAGAACACTACTGGGGCTGAGGAAGATCATAAGAGGACTGAATTTGCTGTCTAAAACCTGATAAGATCCCTTAAGGACTGGACCTACTCTCCCTCTTGTACCAAGGACAAAGTCCTGGACTCCAAGGGTCATTAAGCTGACTTCCTGTTCAAGCTACAGGGACACAAAAAGCTACAAGAGGCATTTTCTACAATTGTTCAACTAAGAAGTTCCGAATGGACCTGCCCTGGACCTGCTGCTGGCTTCAGATGGAGTGAGCCTTGACCCCTATGTTCTTTTCTTATGTCCTGGAACTCTGGTCTGTGTCAAAGGGCCCTCCTTCTATCACCCTGAGAGCCATAGGACTTAGAACGTTTTGGTTCCAAAGGTCTCCGGAGGAGTGGAATAGATCTTCCAAGCTAATCCGACAAAGGAGGTCCATAGCAGCTAGGCTTAAGATTCTGGTTTTCCCACTCCGAGCTTTTCTGCAACAGCAAATCTGATTTAGCAGCACCTCGCAAAGAAGGCATCCAGCCTTGTGGAGCCCTCTTTGGCTACAGCCTTCGGCCTTACCCCATTGGAAGAATCCGAGCTCCCAAAAAGTTACTAAATGCGAACAAAGAATCTTGAAATGGACAAGGCACCAAAAGTATCCGGCCAGTGAGGGACCTTCTTTGGGCATTAAATTTGAATTTCTCTTTCTCCTAGAATTTACACCAAAAACCAATGGCTTCACTGGGACCTCGTCCGATTGCTATCCAACCACTTAGAGCTGTGCTCAGCCATAGGCTGCTGCCTTGCCCTGCTGAAGGTTTTGGACTTCCATTTTTGAGACTAAGGGCTTGATTACGATGGCCGATGGACTTCAGTTCGTTCACCATCGTTTCCTATTTGGGACCGCCCGCCTACAAGACGGTAGTCCCATAGTAGGAATTACGATGCGGCCGCCATCAAGGTGGTCACATTGCCTAATTTTTGTATTGCGCCATGTGCTGCTGGCTGCAGCACATTCCGCAAGACAAAAAGGGGTCACTACACATATCCCTGCACTACATGGCAGGCACCATGCGGTGCCTGTCACATGGTGCAGGGACATGTAGGGGGCACCATAAGTGCCCCCCCAGTGCCCACAGCCTAGGGCCAGGGGGCCCTCTACGGGCCCCCTAATGTCGCTTTCCTCCAGCTTTTCCATGGTGGGTGAACCGCCTGGTAGGCACCGCCACCAATACAGCGATTGCGAGGCCCTCCGCCACACCAGCGGGCTCAAGGAACCCATCTGATGCGTGGCAGTCAGTGTTTCCGACCGCCCGCCATCCTAATGTGGCGGGCAGTAAAGGTGGCCCCAATAGCGGTTAGACCGCCACCGACAGCGTGTCGGTGGGGGTCTCGCCGCCATCATATTGACCCCCTAAGTCCCAAGGTAAATACTACGGCGGGGTCAAACCTGGTTACTGTATCAGACCTGCGCTCCTTCGCAGTCTGCCTCAAATCATACCAAGGTCTCAGTCTACCATGACGAGTTGACCACAGTTGGTGATGAACACATTTTTGGTGCTATTTTCTTTACAGTTTTTAAAATTCATATCTCTGATTCCCCTTGTTGGATGGTGTTGTTTTGGTGTAATTTTACAATTCAACTTTACTCTATTTTTCTAAATTGGTTAGAGATTTTTCTTGTGTTGTGTTTTTACTTTATTACTGCTTTGGTAATTTCTTTACACAGTACATGTAAATTAAGCCAGTCTGCGCTGTGCCATAGCTACCAGGGGTTGAGTTCAGGTTAATTTAAGGACTTTAGTATTTCACCCTGACAAGTTTGTGAATATTACTTGGGGTGGGTAGCTACCACCCGCAACTAATACCCCAGCATGCCTACACATGTGAAGTTGATCATTTACTCACAGTTTGTGGACCTCTGAGGGACATGTACTGGAACATGCTACAAAGCATCACTAAGCCGTCTATGAAACACTAGGCAGGACCACTCAACCTCAGAGAAATATTTCAGGCTTTGCAGTAAGCAAACCTGACTATCAAAGCTTGCAAGTGGCAGATAGGGTAGGGATCTGTTATGTACCTGGGCCACCAAGTTGGCTGGGGATATGTATAGCCACTCCAGCCCAAGATTTAGACTAATATGCCTGGGAGTCCCCATAAACCAAGATTCATGTGATGACTTTCCTAAGTCTGTCTGAGTATTGCCAGATGCTTGTTAAGTCCTAAGAATCAGCCTAAGAAAGTGATGTGGACAGAGGAGTGCCAGAAGGCCCTTAACACCCTGAAGGAGGTACTGTTCTTCAGCAAAGGGTTCGTTTTCCAGATAGATGCTTCAGCGCATGGGATAGGGGAAGTATTGTCACAGCTCAATGATCAATGTCAGAACCAGCCAGTCAGTAGACTTTATTGGTATGCACCTACTCCCTAGAGAGTGGCATTGGAGTGCCATTGAGAGTAAGGCCTTTGCTGTGGTTTGGTCAACGAAGAAAGTGATGCTTGACCTGTTTGGGGCTCATTTCAGAGTTCACACTGACTGCAGACCTCTCCGATGGCTGATGTAGATGAAATGGAAGACTAAAAACTGTTGAGGTAGTCAATTTCCTACAGGGACAGGACTTTAGACTGGGGTACAGACCTAGAACAGACTATCCAATGCAGATGGTCTTTCCAGGTTCTTTCACAAACAATGAGAACTGCCAAGGGAATAACTAAGTTACTCATCACCTTTCATCTAATGGTGGCCAATGTGAGAAAGTGCCTCCTTTTTGTGTGGTCAACCCAATTTTTTGTGAAATGATGATGCTGCTTTTTTGACGTCTGTGCACTTGTATACTGCTATCCAGTCCCCAGTATATGTGCTCTGACTTCTAAAACATGGTAAAATGGGCTAATATTCAGTTTGAATATTTAACTTTCCTGTAAGACATGTTATGCAGTGCAGGATAATACATCAATGGCATAGATAGTGGCCTGTAGACTGCAGCATTTATCGTGCCATTCACTAGGCTAACAAGTAAAGCATGGTTTCAGGCCTACATGTATATCCTGACTGATGCAGCTTTTAAACCTGCATGTAAACCTGTCAAAATAACCCTTTTTGACAGAACCCTAATTTTAAATATTAAATCAATCACCCCTATGTAGGCCTTGTTGCCCACAATGTAGGTAGCCTAGTGTTTAAAAGTTGAGTATGTAAAAATTTCATGTTAGTATGTTTCTTTAGTGACTTGTCCCAAAAGGTTACATTCACTATATATGGCTGTAGTTGTTCCTATGAGAAAAACTAAAATGCAGTTAGGATACTGTGGTTGCTACCTTGGGTTTGGGATAAGTGGAAGTTGGATTTTTGATAGATATACAGAAAAAATAACTTTTAAAAAGTAAGACTTTGCCTGTCTGAAGCTCCGGCAGGGTAATTAGCATTAGCTTGCTTGTAGCTGTTCTGCCAGTGCTGTCTTTAATGAGGTATGAAATACTGCTTTCAGAACAGAGACAATGGCATGAGTCTGGCAAAATGGGTTGGGTGAAGTATATGGCACAGCTTAAGGAAGAAGGGCAGTTGAAGAGGGTCTAGAAACTTTACTAACCTGAAGATGACCATATTGAGACCTGTACTTTTATAACTTAATGATAAGGGATGTCTGGAGAAGAGAGGTCATTTGATCTCAAAATACACTTTATCCTTCTGGCTTTAGTCTCAGTGGAGGTGGGAGCTGCCCCCAGAGCAAGCTTGGAATGGTTAAGTGAAAGGGGGATGCTTATTACCATAGACACATCCCTAGGTGTGCCCCAACCTCCCTCCAGTGGCATAAATGTTTTGCCATTTTGGACTTTACTGAGAATGGTGCACTGTGAGATGGTTTAAAGTGAGTAGAACAGGATGCGCAAAAGCTGGAAGATTTGCCCTTGGGAACTTTTTGCCCATTGGACCAGTAGTGTCAAAGAGTAATCCCCACCATCTGGCTACTGAAGTGAACAAAAGTAGCACATCATTGCCACCTCGTCCAAACACTTTCTGGACATATTGTAGAACAGAAGAGGACAGAACCTCATGTCTGTGACCTGTTGGAGACCTTAGGGGCTGAACCTGCTCCCACTTATATCTAGGACGGAGAAGGGGACTCCAGTGTGCAGTTGGTTGACCGCCTGTGTTGTTACTGGGATATTACAAGCCACAAGAAGCCTTTTCCTGGAGTGACCAGATGCCCATTTGCCACTGCACATGGACTGAGCCACGCAGGTGGACTCTGCAGCAGTGAGTCTTGGCAACTAAGTGCTCTCCTCAAAGTCCTAAGAGCCTTAGAAGAGTCCAAAAGGAACAGCTCCAAAAAGGCTGAAAAGTTGGGACTTTGAATATTTTGGACTTCTAAGACTTTCAGAATTTTGAATTCCCACTCTGAGCATTACCACCAAAACCAACAGCCTCAGTGTGACCTCATCCAATGACTGTAAGAAATAGGGTTGTTAGTTGACTGGGATGTAAGCCCTGGTCAAGCAGCAACCACAATCCTTGTCAGGGTAAGCACAAGCAAACCCCAAATTAACCTCTGATCAACCCCTTGGAAGCTTGGCACAGAGCAGTCAGGTTAACCTAGAGGCAATGTGAAAAGTATTAAACAGTGAAAAAAGACCACAAATGGAGCCCACAACAGATATAGACAAATAGGGTATGTTTAGACAAATGAAACAAGACCAAAATGACAAACAACCAATAAGTAGGGCCAGAGATATTGAATTTAAAAACGTTTATAGTGAAAATAGCACCAAAAAGCACAAAACACTATTAGGGATTACTGGTTGTGCCAGACAAAGTCACAAGTTCAGGCTGACCGCAATGGAGCACGGGCCAGCTACCAGGACCCAGTTAAGAATGCTGACAGAGTACCTTAAATCCGGGTTGTGGAGCGTTGCGTGGATCCATGTTGAAGATGCGTTGTGCAGCTGTAGCAATGCGTCGGTTTCGAGATGCAGCAAGGCTGCAGTGTGAGGTCCTGTTGCATCATCATCGAGGATCCCATCGACGGAGTTTGCAATGCGAAGTCCGGCATCAGGGATACGGTGTGCAGCTGGCAATGTGTTGGTTCCGAGGAGCTGTGAGGCTCCGATGTGGAGTCTGTCATCATCGTTGAGGCTGCTAACCGAGAAATGCGAGAACCTGGGCTGTGGATGCGCAGCGCCGTCATGGCAATGTGTTGATTCTGAGGACTTGCAGGGCTATGATGGTAACCGGTCTTCTGCGATTTGGTCCAACCCATGCAGCAGCAGAGATGCATCGGTTCTGCTCAGGGATGCGCCGTTCGTCGAGGAGATGCATTCAGGATGCGTCGCTCAGCAGAAGATGCGTCAGTTCTGCTGGCAAGTCCCTTGGGCCCACTTCCAAAGGTCCAGGACAGGCGTGGCACCACTTGGCAGGGTAGACTGACAGATGGCGGAGTCCAGGTGCACGAGGTTGGAAGCCTGTTATGTCTCTGAGCCTTCAGATCAGGAGGCCAGTCATCTACTCCTTGGAGTCATTCTGGGTTCTGGGTTCAAGAGATGCAGGTCCAGTACTTCTCACCCAGGCAAGGGGGCAGTAGGCAGCAGAATAGCACAGCAAAGCAGGAGTCCAGCAGAGTGGCAGTCCTTCAACAGCACAGTAGTCCTTCTTTCTGGCAGGGTATCCACAGGTCTAGAAGTGTATTGAAGTGTTGGTGTCTGAGGCCCTTCTCTTATACCCAGTCCTGCCTTTGAAGTGGGGAGATGCTTCTAGAGGCATGCCTTTGAAGTGCACAGATGCCCTTCCTTCCCTGCCCTGCCTCCAGACTAACTACCGGGGGTAAGCAGCCCTTTCTGTGGAGTCAGGACACAGCCTATTCAGGTGTAAGTGAGGCTGGGCTCAGCTTCTCCCTTCCATCCTGTCAGTGATGACCCACCCAGGCACACCTAAGCTCCCATTGTGTGCGGCTGTTAGGAGGAATACAAAAAACCATCTGCCAACTACACCCAGTCATGTGAAGAGAGACAGGCTGCAGGCACCAAATGGCTGAGGCAGGAAAATGCCAGCTTTCTAAAAGTGGCATTTTCAGAATTGTAATTTAAAATCCAATTTCACCATAAATTTGGATTTTAAATAAGGACTCCAGAAACCCCAAACTTAGGGCCAGATGTCGGTGGCCAAATAGCGAGCGTTAACGCTGAAATTCGCAGAATTTCAGCGTATGCGATCGCTATTTGGCAGCGAGCAATGTAGGTAAGTTGAAACCTACTAGCAAAATAAGGAATCGCAAAATTGTGATTCCTTATTTTGCTCTTGCATTTAAGGAATCGCAAATTGCGATTCCTTAAATACAATGTAAGTAGCACAAAAGAAAGTGCACTTTAGCCTTAAGAGTATCGCTAATTACCACCAACTTCAAGTTGGTGGTAATTAGTGATTTCCTTTAAAAAAGCACTTTTTGCTTTTTTTAAGTGCCATGTGGCACACATTCATGCCCTTAGGGCATGTATGTGCGCCACATGTGCACACATGCACATTTCAGGGGTGCAACAGGGTGTCCTTTTGGAACCCTGGCACCCTTGAAGTGCGCCCGCAATTTGCGAGTGCCTCTTGGTGACTCGCAAATTGCGAGAGCAATTCTATTCATTCCTATGGGCCTCTTGGCCCATAGGAATGAATGGGAAGGTATTCCTTAATCGCAATTTGCGATTCACAATTAAGGAATATTAAGGAATCGCTAAAAATATTGCGATTCCTACCTACATGGCATTTTGCGATTCCTTAATAGCGATTCCCTAAAAATCGCTATTAAGGAATGCATAACATGCATTTACCTACATCTGGCCCTATATCAGATATATCTTCCCATTTGGAAATTACACTTAGAAAATGTAATAAGTAATCCCAATGTTATCTTATGGCCTTGCAGTAGAGAAAAACCACTTAAAGAGTTTTGCACTAACAGGACATGTAAACCTTAAAAGTACAAGTCCTTCTTTTTTAATACATTGCACCCTGCCCTCTGGACTGTCCAGGGCCTACCCTAGGGGCAACTTATATGTATAAAAAAGGAAGGTTTGGGCCTGGCAAAAGGTTTATTATGAAAGGTCAAAATGGTAGTTTAAAACTGCACACACAGGCTATGCAATGACGGGCCTGAGCTATGTTTTGAGGGGTACTTAGGTGGGTGGCACAATCGTTGCTGCAGGCCTACTAGTAGCATTTAATTTACAGGCTCTGGGCACAAGTAGTGCAATTTACTAGGTACTTATAAGTACATTAAGTATACCAAATAGGTATGAGCCAATATTGCCATGTTTAGAGGAGAGAGCACATGCACTTTAGCACTGGTTAGCCGTGATAAAGTGCTCAGAGTCCTAAGGCCAGCAAATACGGGGTCAGAAAAAATGGAGGAGGAAGGCAAAAAGTTGGGGGGAAAACCGTTCCAGGTCTGACAGGTCTAACAATCACTGTCTGATGTCAAGAGAACGTTGTCAGATACAGCCTTCACCTTTACCCTGCTGGAGGATTTTGACTTCCACAATAAAAGACAGAAGTCAGAAGGTAAAAGCATTGAACAGAACAACCCGCTTCATGCATCTGACCTCCCCTTCAACGTGATCTGCCTGAAATTGTGGCTTGTTCCCAGTCAATCACGAACAGTGATTTCTAATCAGCGCTTTACATGTTCTTGGCACGTTTACCTTTACATTTAAAAAATCCATAGCTCCGGACCACTGCATTGGATTTTAGTGGTATAATGTAATTTTTCATATTATTTAGTTTCTTAATTTTTGGAAATTGGTTGTGGAATTTTTATTGAGCTGTGCTTTGACTTTTTGACTGTTTCTGTGTTGCTAAATACTTTATACATTTTCCTATGTGAAAGCTGTCTGCTGTGTGACCTAGTCAACAGGGACTGAGCCAATTTTAAATGATTGAAACTCTGCGTTTGATCAGACTGGATTTTGGGATTTATTACTTGGGTAGGACTCACTTCAAAAATACATAAAGGAGCATTATATCACATGCACATAATGTTTCTTTCTACAGTGTTTCATCCTCAGATTGCATTTAATCTCAAAAAACCTCCTCTATACTCCTAAAACTTTGCATGAAAAACCGACCTTCACTTTAAACAACTGATTGTCACCTCTACTTTTTCCTTCAAATGGAAATCTCTTCCTTTCCATCCCTGCATCCTCTCTCTTACCATGGCCTACTCTGTCTACTACTTTGCTTTAATCTCTTAATATTGCATTTCTGCAAATTACACACACCTCACTCAAAAAATCACAACAAACGTTTTTGTGAGTAATAACTCTGGATCCCCTCCAGCACAATTATTAATCCCACCAACCATCTACATGAACTCACATATCCCCTACTAATGATTACACTTACCTCTTAATAATAACAATTGCAATACAATTACAATAGAATAAATACAATATTTTTTATCTTTTGGACATTTTTGTATTTGCACAAATCCTTGTACCTCGTTTCTCCAAATTGTTCCTCAGCCCACTATCATCCACCCAAGCCCAAATTCAAGTGAGAGAATTCAGTTTGTAGTTCTGCATGCCTTGTTATTGGTGATCTTTGTCTCATGGGTGAACATTGTGTGGATGTCAATATATTCATTCCAAATGTTGCAGGGTTTTGCCACACAAGTAACAAACACTGTAACAAACACTACACAGGCTCCTGTGCTGACATACCAGTACACAGCACATGTGTCATGGAATCATTCCAGTATATAGAACATGAGCCAAAACACATACAGTGAGTGATGGATAGGGTAAATCTCTTTTATGTTGGCAACAAGTGCACCTGCAAGAAGATGTGGGGGCTTGTATTAAGAAGGCATTGCTGGTGAGTGATCTATATTGTGTTCAAGGTGGTGGGGGTGGCCTAAATGTCCACTTTCCTGACTGTGCAATACATGTGCTGCATTGGGAATCAAGATTTGGTCCATCACCGCTAGGAAGAGTGGATGGGATGGGGCTACCTTGGTGATCATTCTTGTCCACCAGATCTATTATGTCCATCAGAGGGTCATATAGCTGTGAACAGTGGCCTATCGGTCAAGGCCAGGGTGATGTATGACGGAACAATGCATTCTGTTGCAACGCATTCCTTTACCACGCTGCATTACAACGCGAATGCCTTTACCATGCATAACCTTTACTATGCATTTTTTTACGAGTATGCCTGTACCATGCATGCCTTTACAACAAATTTTGTTGCAAAGGCATGTATGTTAAAGGCCTATGCTTGGTAAATGTTTTCCCTGACCCCTCCCCCCAGCCCTCAAACTGGTCCCCCGTGGCCCCCGGACTCCAGTCCAGTTTAAAAATACCCGACCCCTGCCCTAAACCCCAAAACTAGACCCCAGTGGGACCCTGGCACCCAGCTTTTAAAAAAATAGCCTACCCTTGCCATGAGCCCTAAAACTAGACCCCAGTGCGACCCCCCCTGGTCTCCAACCCTTGTTAATTATACCCGCCCCTGCCCTGAACCCTAAAATAGGACCCGGGTGCAACCCCTCCCCTTGAACCCCAGCCCTTTTTAAAATCACCCGGCTCCTGCCCTAAAACCAGACGACCCCGGCCCCCAGCCCTTTTAAAAAATACCCAGCCCCTGCCCTGAACCCTAAATCTGTACCCCAGAGCGACCTCCCCTTGGCCCCAGTCTAA
Source organism: Calotriton arnoldi (assembly GCA_963921515.1). Taxonomy (NCBI): domain Eukaryota; kingdom Metazoa; phylum Chordata; class Amphibia; order Caudata; family Salamandridae; genus Calotriton; species Calotriton arnoldi. Next base: position 190,345 of record CAWUFW010002393.1, on the reverse strand, counting down.
AGCCCTAAATCCGTGCCTCCCCCCCCGCCCCAGGCCCAATCCTCCTTACCATAACAGGACGATGAGGCAACTCTTCTGAGGCACGGCACAGGTCATCAAGAGGGAGCGGAAGGGTCTCTCGGTTTCCTCTAACGACGCCGATAACCTTGACCACACTGGTGCCTTTAACACCGTAACAGCATATGCCCTTATCATCAGTACAATGTATATGCCTTTACCATTCATACCTTTACAACATTATTTTGTTGTAAAGGCATGAGTAGTAAAGGCATATACGTTGTAAACAAAATGCATGGTAAAAGCAATGCGTGGTAACAGTGCATGCGTTGTAACACATGCGTGGTAAAGGCTCTGCGTTCTAACAGCTGCGTTGTAATGGCTGTTTCCCTGGGCAGGGCTGGCCGCATGACCTCATTTTGCCATCTGGGGCTCTCCTCTTTCACCATTTGTAGATGTTCCAGGTGCAATTGAATAATGTTTGCATAATATTCTTATGGTCCTTCCAAGCCATCATGCATATATGGTTATCCCTACATGCCTGATGCCGGATGGAAGGTGGTGGAGTGACTGAATGAGGGTTTGTCAAGACTAATACCAGATACGTGTGCCGCATACCTCACATGAGGAGTCTTTTTTCTGTGATATGGTACTAAACACCGGACGTGCACGTTGGTGGTAGGGTGCTACAGGGATTTATCTAGAGTACATGCAGGGTGAGTGTGGGGAGTTGGGGAGTTCTGCATAGACAAGACAAGCACTTGTGGCCTTGATCCATGCACCTGGGTCATGGTAACAGGAGTAACAGATGAGCTGGAATGGCCATTGGTAGTGTGCCCCATGTATTTCAGCTTGTGGCAGCCAACAAGGTAGAAGCTGTGACATCATCCATTGGGCCAACAATCTCATCATCATCAATTGTGTTTGCTGCCAACATGGAGGCCTACAAAGAGCATGGGTTCACTCCCAGAATCACACATCTATAACCACTCGTAGATGAAGCTACTTTGCCATGTTCCCCTCCCCCATGTCCTAGAAATGATAGACGCACTTGTTGGTAGTGTCAGAAAGTGATCAAATTCATTCTGGCACTAGAGACATCACGTTACTTGGTTAGTGATCATAGGACAGTGAGTTAGCTGGGCACAGTCACTTTGGACCATAATCTTTCTTACTTGTTAGTGCCCTAGATGTTCTGTGTGTGGTGAATCTTTGTAAAGTCTGCTTCTCTTCCCAGGCAGTTTCACAAGATGTGGGATAGGTGAGCATGAACGATGCAGCTGTTGTAAAAGGGTAGGTTTAAATCGACATTGGAAGGAGCAGAAATTGGACTTGCAATGTGACATTTCAGAAATGTATGTGTGGACATGGGGCATGACACATTATGTTATCACCAAATCCCAGGCCAATTAATATCTGGGCATACATCTCAGTTGTTGTAAGTACACCTAATACAGTATAATGCAACAGTGGTCATGAGACCCAGGGGCTGATGATCTACCAGACAGACAGATGGCAGTAGGCTTATATCCTGCCAGCCATGAGTCCTCTGAAACAATCTGGTAAGTGGGTAACAAAAATGTGAGCAGTTGACAGTGAGTGATTGAAGCAGTAAAGGGACACAGATTGGGAAATTCAACTTGAAAATGGCACATATTGAAGATGGAGGTGCAAGATGTACAGGGAAAAAGCCATCTGATTTTACCATCTGCTGTCAAGCTTAGACTAGTTGTTGTTGGCACAATTATGTCATTTCCTTTAGTTGTTTTGCAGGATGTGGCATTTCACAGCGGCACGTTTGCTTACATGACATCCTCAAGGTAGGCATTGTGAATACCCATATCATCTTTTCACGTTCGCTGTGGAGATGTTGAGCACATCTATTCATTGGATATCTATAGTCTGTAATATGACATTAGTAAAATGCTGCTTTTTAAAATGTTTGACATCAATAGTAGCTTTTATTGACCTAACACAGGACTGCAAAGCTTAAAGGGGGAGCTCTAGATTTTATGAGGTGGAGCCTCAGCTGGCTCTGCCTTCGGAACCCTTTGACAGGCGGTCCACACACCAAAGGTGACAGGCCGGTCTAAGTAGGGCACTTCTTCCAGAGTAAATTTTGTCCTGTTCTGGAGTGCCAGGAATAGCCTTGTAGTCCCAAACAGGAAACAATACAAAAGATACGCTTACATTGTTATAAAACTCCGTGTGCCAAGGCCATTTTTAGGTCGAGCCTAGCGTTGCAGCGCATGCACTGCTCACTTTGCGAGGCATGCAGTATTCAATATAGTGTGGAAGCTTTGTGGAAGCTCCGCCCACTCTCCACCCATCTTTTTCATTGGCTTAGGTCCTAAATGCTGCCTTCCGCTTGGTTTTAGGCTTGTTAGCCCCTCCTCATGATGGACATGTCCTCATTTGTATCCTTCCATGGCTACTGGCCCCTTTACTCCGAACACTATTTTGTTCCCTGTCTCCCCCCCGCCCCCTCCCGCAGTCTGTGACTTCTCGGCCCCCCACTCCCGTTCGCGCCATCTCGCCCACCCGCACTCCCTTTTCCAATGCAATAGGTCTCGCGTAAATGCGAGTCCTATTGCATTGCAAATGCTTGTTTTTCACTGGCCAAGGGTCTGTGCCGTCGGGTGTGCGCTCCTTTCTTCCTATATTTGTGTGTGCGCAACTGTCATTCGCTGTGCCTGTCATCGATTCTGTGCATTCGTGTGTGCGCGTGTTTATGTATTTGTATTTGTCACTCACTTTGCCTGTTATTCTTTGTGTCCCCGGTGGGTGAGCGTTTGTGTATTTACGCCTGCCTCTCTCTTGGCTATGCCCTCTGTCAGGATCTATATCTATTACTCTGTGTATTTGTCACTCGCAGCGTTGGTGTGTCTGTACTATTTTCACTCTATACGTGTTTCTATGTGTTCTCACTCTCGGTGTACGACACCCTCATTCCACGTGACTCTCTGAGCTTGTCATACTATGTCAGTCTGTCTGTCACTCTATAAGTCCCCGCGGGGTATCGGCTGCTCAGTCAGTATATCTGTGCACCTCTAGGTGGGATTGTGCGTGGACCACTTTCTGTAGCTGTCGCTTAGTGTTCATGACTTTGTGTGCTTATGCGCATGGAATACTGTGTGCCTATCACGCTGTATGCCGGTCACTCGGTGTATCTTTGACTTCAGTGCGCGTGGGAGTCTATGTGGTTATTATTATTTGCAGACATGTATTAGCTCTATATGGGCGTGTGTGTGAGTAATCCTGAGAGGGCCTGTATGCCAGTCCCCGTGTATGTCTTTTACCGTAAGAGACTGTGTTTATGTCCCTTCCTAGATCTGCTGCACTGAGTTTATCTAGCATTGTGTGTGAAACTGTATGTCTGTGTGTCTGTGCCACCTCATGCCTGTGCCCCGACTGTGTGTGTGAGACTGTTTCCATCACTCTTTGTGTCTGCCATTCCGTGTGTTTTTGTGACCTCGTTATCTGTCACTGCTCTTAGTACTGGCTGCTTGTGTGACAGATTGTGAGAGCGCTCGTGTGTCTTTTTATTAGAGTTGGGCGAGCCAATAAATTGACACGGGGAGCTGAACCAGAGCCAAGCCATGGCTCTGGCTCAGCTCTTAAAGCCCGTGCACGAGCCGAGCCCTGAAAATGTTTGCTGTGCAAATCATACATATACATTAAATAAAATGTGATAATGCCTCTTCAAAATTCAAAAAAGTGTATTTCTGTAACGTGGGAGCTTTGACATTAAAACGCAACATTGTAGCACTGCATTGACATGTACTTATTACAAATTTTAGTTTTAAACATGAACCAATAGTGAACTAAGAGGCAGTATAATGTAAACCCTGCATGTGGCCCAAATTATTGAGCGACATTATAGTCTATTAAATTAAACACAATAGGTATTTGTACAACTGGATAATGAAAAAAAAGAGTTTTGGTGAAATACATTTTTTGCCTAAGATCACACAATTTAAGCAGGGAATCTGCTATTTATCCAGGTTTTCTGGTGTTACTCTGTACAGATCAGCCAGTAAATGGTGATATATTTGTCTTTCTTTATGTTGATGCTTTGTTTTTTGGTTTTTTACCACTTTGTGCATTTTTCTGCAGTTTTTATGTAGCGGGAACTGGACTCGAAGAAATTGGAGCATTTTACATGAGCACCAATTACATCATATAAGGTCACATTCATTGTTTATAGGCACAGGGATATTAACTGATTTGCCCAGGTTCACAGGATGTTGAGCGATGCTATGACTAGAACATGGTTCCCCACTTTCAAAGTCTGCAGCTCTGCATGCAAAGCTACATCCTGGATAGAGAGAGGCTGGCAGGCAGAAGCCACATGAAAGCTCTGCTCATTATGGGTTTGAGGTTCCAACAGGGTCTCAAGCTGAGCCAGGCTTCAGGTATGAGCCTGGCTCAAACTTTCAATGGCTCGCCCACCTCTAGTCTTTATGTGTGCTTGACAGAGAGAGAGACTGTCACTCCCTGTGTCCATGGCTCTATGTGACATGTCATGTCTGTCACAACTGTCACTCAGTGACCCCCACCACCACCAACACCAATACCACCACCACCACCAAAACCACCACAACCAATACCACCACCACCAATACCACCACCACCAATACCAATACCACCAATACCAATACCACCACCACCACCAATACCAATTCAAATACCACCACCACCACCACCAATACCACCACCACCAATACCAATACTTCCACCACCAATACCAATACCACCACCTCAGCGCCTCTCGCTCACTAGTAATAGCAGGGGCCGAGGCCGGAGCTGCAGCCGAGACCATCCCTCCCTCCCTCCATGCCTGCCATAAAGCACAGCCCGCCCTGCACCAGGAGGTGAAGCTAAATCCCTACTGCAGCTGGAGTGTTATTTATTAGGCCAAAGATAGGAATGACATTTCGCAATGCCACACTGCACACTCAAATCACGGAGGGCAGGAAATAGCCCCCCTCCCTCTCTTCCTCCTGAGCCGCGACAGTGTAATCACAGAGCGAAAGGTGTTGGAGCGCTTTGTTAGTGTCTATAGCTCGGATCATATGTAACTCTCACTTCACACTTTGGGGCCGATTCCGATCTCGGTCGGAGGCGCACCCAATACCATTCGGTCGGGAAAAAAGCCATGCGAATGCCTGTTTCCCGACCGATCCGTACAGCATACCGAACGAGTAAGTACGATGCGCACAACAGCACAGAATCCGGCCGAGTCGTACTCACCCAATCCAGGTCCTGTTCTCCGACCGAGGAGAATCCGGAAACGCAGAATCGAGTCGCACGGAAGGGAAAATGCAGCCCCGTCCGGCCGAACAAGTACGATGCGCTTTCCGTACGCGCCGAACCCGTCGCTACGCACGGCACGTCAAAGCAACCGGGAGAGGCGCACATAAGCTCCGATTCGCGCCACAACACGATCCACGGCTACGAGGCGAACACGCCAGCGACGAGGACGATGCGAAGCAACGAGAAAGACGAACGACACGAACCAACCATGAATCCCTTCGTCCCGATCCTACCAATATTCTACATTTACTACCGGAACAGGCACGGACGCGTACGGTGCAGAAGGTAAGTCAGACACCAACCACAAAACACATACAACACGTACACGACACATCACACACACACAGAGGGATGCAGAATTTACTCACACCAGCAACAGCAGCACCATAGGGGCGGGATGCCCATCACCAATGCCACATATGCACACAGGGGCCTGGATGCGCACCACCACCACCATCCCTACCCAGGGGGGGCCGGATGCCAACCACTACTACCACCCTTACCCAGGGGGGGCTGGATGCCTACCACTACTACCACCCTTAGCCAGGGGGGTGCCAGATGCCCACCACCACTACCACCCTTACCCAGGGGTGCTGGATGCCTACCACAACTACCACCCTTACCCAGGGGGGGCTGGATGCCCACCACTACTACCACCCTTACCCAGGGGGGCTGGATGCCTACCACTACTACCACCCTTACCCAGGGGGGTGCCAGATGCCCACCACCACTACCACCCTTACCCAGGGGGGGCTGGATGCCTACCACTACTACCACCCTTAGCCAGGGGGGTGCCAGATGCCCATCACCAATGCCACATATGCACACAGGGGCCTGGATGCGCACCACCACCACCATCCCTACCCAGGGGGGGCCGGATGCCAACCACTACTACCACCCTTAGCCAGGGGGGTGCCAGATGCCCACCACCACTACCACCCTTACCCAGGGGGGCTGGATGCCTACCACTACTACCACCCTTACCCAGGGGGCTGGATGCCTACCACTACTACCACCCTAAGCCAGGGGGCTGGATGCCCACCACTACTACCACCCTTACCCAGGGGGCTGGATGCCTACCACTACTACCACCCTTAGCCAGGGGGTGCCAGATGCCCACCACCACTACCACCCTTACCCAGGGGGCTGGATGCCTACCACTACTACCACCCTTACCCAGGGGGGCTGGATGCCCACCACTACTACCACCCTTACCCAGGGGGCTGGATGCCTACCACCACTACCACCCTTACCCAGGGGGGCTGGATGCCTACCACTACTACCACCCTTAGCCAGGGTGGTGCCAGATGCCCACCACCACTACCACCCTTACCCAGGGGTGCTGGATGCCTACCGCAACTACCACCCTTACCCAGGGGGCTGGATGCCTACCACTACTACCACCCTTAGCCAGGGGGTGCCAGATGCCCACCACCACTACCACCCTTACCCAGGGGGCTGGATGCCTACCACTACTACCACCCTTACCCAGGGGGGGCTGGATGCCTACCACTACTATCACCCTAAGCCAGGGGGCTGGATGCCTACCACTACTACCACCCTTAGCCATGGGGGTGCCAGATGCCCACCACCACTACCACCCTTACCCAGGGGGGGCTGGATGCCTACCACTACTACCACCCTTAGCCAGGGGGGTGCCAGATGCCCACCACCACTACCACCCTTACCCAGGGGTGCTGGATGCCTACCACAACTACCACCCTTACCCAGGGGGGCTGGATGCCCACCACTACTACCACCCTTACCCAGGGGGGGGCTGGATGCCTACCACTACTACCACCCTTACCCAGGGGGTGCCAGATGCCCACCACCACTACCACCCTTACCCAGGGGGGGCTGGATGCCTACCACTACTACCACCCTTACCCAGGGGGTGCCACATGCCCACCACCACTACCACCCTTAGCCAGGGGGGGGCTGGATGCCTACCACTACTACCACCCTTACCCAGGGGGGGTTGGATGCCTGTCACTACTACCACCTCTACCCATGGGGGGCTGGATGCCTACCACCAACACCACCCCCACTCATAGGATGGACAATGCATGACACAACCAGCACACCACAACCTAGGGAATGCAAGAAAAAGACATCCCCCCAACACCATGACAAGCATGTGTAGACTGTGTCAAATGCCTACAACACTGAACATGACTTTGAACATACAATGTGACCCCCTATCACATGTGCCACACATATATGTGTGTGGCCCCCACAATGCAAGCAGGCCATGACCATTGTGGCAATGGGGTCCAAACCCCCATCATCACAGTGACCAAAATGTAAGTGTGGGGTCCATAGCTGAAGCACATTTTGAACAGTGTGGCAATGGGGTCCAAACCCCCATCATCACAGTGACCAAAAGGTAAGTGTGGGGTCCATAGCTGAAGCACATTTTGAACATTGTGGCAATGGGGTCCAAACCCCCATCATCACAGTGACCAAAAGGTAAGTGTGGGGTCCATAGCTGAAGCACATTTTGAACAGTGTGGCAATGGGGTCCAAACCCCCATCATCACAGTGACCAAAAGGTAAGTGTGGGGTCCATAGCTGAAGCACATTTTGAACATTGTGGCAATGGGGTCCAAACCCCCATCATCACAGTGACCAAAAGGTAAGTGTGGGGTCCATAGCTGAAGCACATTTTGAACATTGTGGCAATGGGGTCCAAACCCCCATCATCACAGTGACCAAAAGGTAAGTGTGGGGTCCATAGCTGATGCACATTTTGAACAGTGTGGCAATGGGGTCCAAACCCCCATCATCACAGTGACCAAAAGGTAAGTGTGGGGTCCATAGCTGAAGCACATTTTGAACAGTGTGGCAATGGGGTCCAAACCCCATCATCACAGTGACCAAAATGTAAGTGTGGGGTCCATAGCTGAAGCACATTTTGAACAGTGTGGCAATGGGGTCCAAACCCCCATCATCACAGTGACCAAAATGTAAGTGTTGACAAAGAAAAAGCTGCAACTGCCAAACTGCATGGATGATTCCTGGTCACAGAACATAAAACACATCAGTGGCAAAGTAGTGCATGTGTCCCATTGCAACATAGATTGGGGGAGGCAAATACTGCAGTGCAAATAAGACATACCTTTGGCCATGTGCAGACAAACAACACCCATGGGGGCTGACACTGTCAACATTCATCAATGACACAATGACAGAAGTGACCATCAGAATGCAGACCCACATATTTGCACCAATGGGCACACAAATGCAGATACCCTGTGGAGACTGTAGATGTGAGGTGAACAGATACCATACCATGGCAGCAATGGGACACACAAACCATGATCATTGTGCTGACTGATGACCTAGGAGTCCCAGGGACAGCAGGGGAAACCCACCAAACTACATACAGCCAATGGCACACCTAAGATATGCCAATGCAGTGGTGCAGATGCACAAACACAAACAGGCAGACCCACACTGCACATCAAACACAACAGGTGAGGGGGTGCCAGTGTCCCCAGGCAACCACACAACACATGAGGAGTCCTGAATACCAATTATACAGATGTGCATACAGTGCCACACAAAGGTAACTCATGGATCCAAATCCCCTATGTGGGCAATCAGGCATTGTCAGATGAGAGGGAGCACAAATCACACATGTCACACAGGCACGTAGGAACAGCAACTGACACAGCAAGACACAGACACACCACAGCACTACCCCCAGGGCCCCCACAATGTGGTGACCCTGGGCTGCATTACAATCCCACTGTGATGACAAAGCTAAATGTCGTTCACACTGTGAACCACAGTCATGTGTCCTGAGCAACAAACTACCATCACACCTACACAAGCACTAATCAATCAGCACGGCCAGTAAGCCAAGGCCAACATGGAGGCAGGGGTCTAGCCGGGCAACAACTCTCATCTGCACACACTCAACACCACACACCTCGACCTCCAACAATGTGCAGCAGTGAAGCACACATGCACTGGTGACATTGCACATGCACCCATGACAATTCCAGGGTGGTGGGTGGGAACCAAGGTGCAGAAACACATCACACATGGCCACTCAACAAGACTCCTGAATGTCTGACACACTGCACACTACACTGTACATGGACATGACGGCAATACCACACCACCCAATGGGATCCCAGCCACAGTCACACACCAATGAAGAAGCCAAGGTCACCCACAAAGAACACACATAGACAACAACCAACATTGCAGCCCGGACCCTGAGGAGTGCCAGCAGTCACACACACAACGTGTCACAATCACTGAAAGATAACGCAAACTGCAAATCACATGACAGGTGCAAACAACAAGTGCCAAGGGGAAACCTGACTGTGACCCATCTGCGTCTGCACACAAACTCAGCCCTGACAGCAAACACACCTATGGGTGACACCCTGATGACCAGTAATGTGCCATGCACCCACATCACAGAGAACCCAGGGAGAAGACTTTGGGGGAACATAGGTCAACTCAGCAAGCATCACAAACAGGTACAACACTAGGGATCACAGCATGCACAGCAAAACGGAAGTGAACACACAGACATGCTCATACAACACACACCTTGGGCGCAGGCAATGTCACAGGAGTACACACTGCCATGAGGGGACTCCACTCCTGTGTGAGGAAAGCTGTGCCATATGTTGCCTCAGTAGGGCCCCATCATGTCAGCTGAGCACTTGGTCACACAATCAACAATTAGCACCAAATGAAGGCTCCCGTCACATCAGCCTGGTCATGGAAGTGCCAACGAAATCATCAGCACAGATCCAACACACTTGTATAGCATTGTTGCACTGACAACACAGATGAGTCCTTCCCCATTGATGCCCAAACCTGCATGTCCAGTGTAGATGGCCACACGGTCAGGGAAGTAGACAAATTGAACAATGGCAGGCACAACAGATGTGCAGGGGTGGAAGCCACAGATGTGAAATTGCTAATGTAAGTAGGAAATCCCATTGCCAAATACTGAACACATGACACCCTCAGATGCTGCTATGGATGACATGGATACACCACAGGATAGGACACATTCCCCCTGGACCACATGTGTTCCTGCACAGTAACACTTCATTATCATGAGACCAAATATCACCATCACTGCAGCAAGGGCATGGTTAGCATCATCAACAACATGTACATCAGAAGCATAAGCACTAGAGAACAGAAAGTTGCTTTATTCAGCATATGTGTGTTTAAAAGTGAAAGTCCAGAAAAAACACAAAGGCCAATGGCCAGTCCATTGTCAAAGTCCAAACAGGGTGACAGTGGCAGATGTCACCCTACGCATGCCTGCACTGCACAAAACCAGGGACAATCCACTAGGAGGGGCAACCGGGGGGCAGGCCAGGCACCGCAGGGACAGGATCAGGGCTCACCAGGAGGAGGCAGGGAAGGGGTGGTGGGTGCTGGAGAGCCACTGACAACTGCAGTGGAGGTGTCTGACATGGTGTGTGCCGGCACAACTGGGGGGCATGACTCAGATGTTGTGGGTGCCGGCACGACTGCAGTGGACCCTGCAGATGGAGTGGACAGGTCCGCCACTGCAGTGCCCAAGTCAGACAGGGTGGTAGTGGACTCCACTGCAGTGCCTACCACCAGGGGAGGAGAATGGGGAACAGGCAAGGTGGGCTGGACAGAGGGGGAGGACACCCTCACCACATCAGTGGCACAGACAAGCGCAGCGGGGGTGTGGTGCCGGGAGAGCAAGTGGCAGGGGGAGAAGGCCGGATCCTCTTGGGGATGGTATATCTGTGGGTGGGGGAACCTGGGGCAGGGTGTGGTGGGGGCACCTGTGGAGTGGGGGCCTGAGGGATGGAGGAAGGAGACCTGGTGCCTGAGCTGCAGGGCGGCGGCGGGGTCTTGCTCTTACGACTCCGGGGGACTTGCGGGTGGGGGCCTCAGTCTGTCTGCACCTGGGGGAGGGTGTCCGGGGGCGAGGGGCACTCTGCTCCGTGTGGGTGTGCTTCCTCTTCCCCCTGAATGCTGTATCAGCTGGATCGGAGGGGAAGAGGCCGAGGTCACTGAGGAAGAGCCGCTGGGTCTTTGGGGTTGCAGGTGAGGCAAGGGAGGGTGCTTTGGAGGGAGAGGCAACTGAGGACTGCGCAGTGTTCGTGGATGCGTGTGTGTGTTCCAGGGCCCCATCCCCTGTGAGTCTGGTTTCAGTCCCCTGACTGTGCGTGCGTGTGCGTTTTGTTTGTGGCGTGTGTGTCTGTGTGCTGGACGTGTGTGAGCTGGTGTGTGCCTGTGCCGGTGTGTGTGTGCTTGGGACGGGTAAGGTGCTGGGGAGTGTGGATGGAGCAGAGGCAGGAGGGGTGAGGGACTGTCTGAGGAGGGACACTGCTGCAGTCAGGGAGGAGTCCATGGACCTATTGCCCCTCTGTAGGTCAGACATGCCCGATGAGATGCCCTCCATGAACGACACCAGCTGAGTCAACAGAGCGGTGTGCGCATGGAGGACACTCAGCATGGCTGTCTACCCTACATGGAGCTGGCGAAGGAGGTACACAGACTCCTCACTCAGGGCAGCAGGGGACACAGGGGCAGGGGGTGCGGTGCCTGGCCCAAAGGAGACACGCTCCCGAACATGGGAGCCTCCACGGACCTGGGGAATGGGAGCCGATGGGAGGGCGGTGGTGGTGCTGGTGGTGGCGGGGACAGCAACACTAGCTGGGGTGTGGTGGCTGCTGACACCCGCCTCCATAAGGGAGTCATCCTCTGAGCCGCTGTGGTCCTCAGCTGAGGTGGATGCTGCTGAGGACTCCTCGGTGTGGCTCCCCTCGCCCTCCGTGCCACTGGGTCCCTCCAACCACTCCTCGGCTGCTGACCCAGTCTGGCTCTCCGGCTCCTCCTGGTCCGTGGAGCTGTCCCCTTCCGTGGCCGTGGATGTATCTGCAAACAATGGGGAAACAGACAGACATCAGTCACCTGCACCAAACGCACACACCACTGTGAGCACAGCACATTACAGAGCAAGCCCTGGCATCATTAGTTGAACATTGCTAAAAGTGCCCTAACTGAACAGGAGAAGCCAATTGTCAGTCTGATGCCAACCATGGCACTCACATCCCACATGGCCTTGCACCCATCTGTCTGGTGTCTGTTGGATAGCAACACCCCAGTGTGGACACATGCACCACCTACACAGTAGTTGGACAGTGCAGAGGACACGGTGTAGCATGTGGACATGCACACATCACAACTCTTGCCACTGAGTCAGTACAGGTTTCCGGATGAAAGGGATGCCCAGAGTCAAATAGGAAATGCATGTGATGCATACCAGCGACAGACACCATGATGCACCCATGTCCTGATTGCCATCGCCACAATGGTGTGCATGTAGCACATGTCACTCCCCTGCAGGATCACCAATAAGTAGACACATGCCATGGCGGAGGCATGACTGCTAAGTCATACATCACTGTCTCAGTGATGTATGACTTGGCAGCCAGACAACAACACTCTGCACTGTGTCACAATAGTAGGTCATGGGGAATGCAAGTCCTGGAGCTGCACAAGTGCACATGTACATCCCCCACACAACACATCATCTTAACCCTCATCTGTCCAGGTCATACCGATTGGACATATGGGAGACCTGTGACACTACCCTCTGAACCTGAGCCCCTCACAATCTGCTGTGAATGGGAAACAGCTGCCTGAACTTCACATTCGCATACCCCAGTCTGCACGGGCAGCTGATCAAACACCTATGTGACACACAAGTATCGTCTCCTATGGTCACATCTCCAGTGGCATGCTGAGCCCCAACCGAGAAACACCCCAGCAGTCCTGGCAACAAATCCACAGCACACTGACACAGAGGCAGACACCTGAGGGGTCAAATCACTGAGCACAACGTGTCAGCTGATACACGGGAGTGGGAGTACAGGTGTATTGGATGGGCTGGAGTAGGCATGACTGTCCTGCCCCACATGAATGAGGGATGAGCCCTGGACAGTGGATAGCTGGCTATGTATGTGTGACACACGTAATCTGCACACTCCTGGGGCCCAAACATTGTTCCCACCCGCTGCATGGGTGTGTGACAGATACCCCAGGCACATGTGGTGGCTCAGCTCAGCAAGTGGACCGCATAACAAAGCAACACGCAGATTACATGTCCGAACACAGGCGTTGTGTGAACAATGGACCCACCCATGATGCCCACAACAGAGTCAGGGAAACAGATGCTGTCCCCCACCTTGAGTGAAGCAAACTGCAAGGACACAGTCCCAAGTGACACAATTCCCTGAATGTAAGGGCCACACCTGGGTATCAGATGAGGAGTGGGCAGTGCACAATAGAGGGACATGGCTCCTGGACAACATGACTGCTGTACTGTGGCAGTTTAACCAGGCCAGAGGAGGGCACATAGCATGTAATACAGAGTTCACAGTGCAGTCTTTGACTCACCCCTCCTTGCTGCTGTCTGGCCTTCAGCTGCCCATCCAGGTCTGGAAACACCACCGCCAGGATCTGGAGCATGTGGGGGTCAGGGTCCGTGTTCTGCCCCTCCTGCGAGGAGGCGACAGCTTCAGCTGGACCCGTGCAATCCTCCGGGTCCAGCCCCGAAGGTCCTGCCACCTCTTCTGGCAGTTGCGGATCCGGCGCTTGTAGACCCCCACGGACCGGACAGCCCGGACGATGTCCTTCCAGATCTCCTGCTTCCGATGGGCATTAACCTGTGAGGATGACAAAGTGAAAAGGCCATAACTACACATGCAACATATCCGAGCATGACACAGTTGTATATACATGTCTCAATCACAGGGGCACATGATGTACACAGGCAGTGCAACGCTGCCCATGGACAGTTTGCCAGAAGTCACTACATGGTATCATTGCATGGGAAGTAAAACCTTGTTCAAATGTACTGTCACTGCACCATACCTGTCCAGTGCATGTCACTACACACTATGGGGGGTGACAACTACTCAGTGAGCCTGCTAGCCAGTGGCGTGCAGACTTTCAGCCTTGCTAGTCAGACAAAATGCACATTCAGAAAGGCAGTGCACAGAACACTCACCTGCTCCCCTGGTGTCCCATACAGCTTGCTGTACTGTGGAAGTAGGCTGTCCAGCAGGGCCTGGTTCTCCTCAAGGCTGAAGGCTGGGGCTCTCTCCACAGTACGTGCCATTGCAGGGTCCAGAGGGGGCAGAGACAGCAGCAGTGCAGTGGCAGATGTCGTCCTGGAGCATGTAGTGCAGGCAAGTGAGCTCTCAGGGGAACAGCCAGCAATATATATGTGCTGCAGAGGCAGATACTGTCCCATGTGTCCAAAGTGATAGGTCCAAGTCGTTTGCATCTTCTGAATCTGGCCAATCCATGGAATAGCAGCACCAATACACGCCCACAGCATCCTTCAAATCTTCAACTTCATGACATACATGATTTTGCAACATTGTTGTGGGTGACCAACTGAATTTCCAGCAACCGACTCGTTCGAATTTCGAAAACGCGTCCGTTGCCAGGCTAGGCCATTGACAATGGGTGCGCACCGATCGGTCCATTGCGGTACAACGCGTACAGGGGTACAACACGTACCCGCACACATTGAATGCAATGGGCCGGCCGGGTGCACCGATCGGTCCATTGCTGTTCAACGTGTACAGGGGTACAACGCGTACCCGCACACATTGAATGCAATGGGCCGGCCGGGCGCACCGATCGGTCCATTGCGGTACAACGCATACAGGGGTACAACGCGTACCCGCACACATTGAATGCAATGGGCCGGCCGGGTGCACCGATCGGTCCATTGCTGTTCAACGCGTACAGGGGTACAATGCGTACCCGCACACATTGAATGCAATGGGCCGGCCGGGCGCACCGATCGGTCCATTGCTGTTCAACGCATCCCTGTACAAGTGACTGGCATATGTCACCATGCCTGTCTCAGATGAACATATGCCAGCCACAGATAGCTCCCAGGGAGTGAGGGGCACACCTACAACACGACAGCCTGTCCAAACTGTATCATAAGGCATGTAAGGCTGCATTTCCTATTGTGTGTATGTTGGTGTACATGGTGTCCTGTGGGTGTCACCTGGGGGCAGCCACCCCCAGGCTGTGCACGTGTTCATGGGGACAGGATTCTGGGTGTTACGTGTACATGACCACTGTGATGTGCAACTGTTCATATCTGTGCATGTGCCATGGTCACATTTCACGGTGGTGTATGTGTATGTCATGTCACATACCCCGTGAGTCCCATGTGGGACGGTATGTTTGAGCCAGGGTGTCCCAGTGGCACAATAGTGATGGTCCTCCACAGTCTGTGTGCATGTAGTGCTTACAATGTCTCTGATTTCATGTGCACAATGGGAGACAGTCTCCACATCCACGTTGTGTGTGCATGGACTTTGATGTTGTGCGTGTGTGTGTGTCACAAACGTCCATGTCTGTCCTGCCGTGGCAAGTGGGACCACTACCTGTGGGGGTCATGGTTGTTTTGCTGTGGTGTATACATGATACTCCATGTAATGCCAGTGTCCATGTGGCAATACAGGGTCCCTGGGAATGTACCTGTCGTTGAGCTGTGATGCCTGGGGCACATCTGTCTTCACATGTCACTGTGGGGGGTGATTGTGACACGGCAGCAGGAGATGGGAACTGTGACACGGCCTCATGATATCCAATGGGCCAACCTGGGACTTATTGATGCCACTTGTTGAAGCGTGATGACAGATGTTGGCCATGTATGTACCATACATGTCCTTACGGAACTGCACACTTCATGTAGTTGTGCCTCATAATGATGTATGATGTGATATTGAGTGTGTTCAATGCCGCAAATGTGGGGTGACTGACAATCTTGCTTTCTTCTCCTCTGCACTGCAGGGCTCCTGCTGTCCATAGACCATTCCCAGACCTGGCAACGATGGTGGAACGGGACAGCATCCGACGGTACCGCTTCACCAGGCAGCTGATTGAGGATTTGGCAGTGCAGTTGGCCCCACATTTGCAGCCTGGCCGGCCGTATCCTACAGCGCTGACCCCCAAGGTGAAGGTGATGGCAGCCCTACACTTCTTTGCCACCGGTACCTTCCAACATACTGTGGCGACTGCTGGTGGGATGTCACAGACCATGTTGAGCCGTGTGCTCCGCGATGTTTTGGAGGCAATGTTGCTATTCCTGAACCGGTACATCTATTTCCCTAGACTGCAACGACTCACTGACGTGAAGAGTGACTTCTATGCACTGGGGAGGATGCCGCATGTCATTGGCTCCAATGATGGGACACATGTGGCTTTGGTACCACCACAGGCCCAGGAGCAGGCCTACCGTAACCGCAAGCACTACCACTCGGTCAATGCACTGGTGGTGTGTCTTGCAGATATGACCATCACACACGTGTGTGCCCGTTTCCCTGGTTCAGCACACGATGCCTTTGTGATGAGGAGTAGTCGCATCCCCAGGATGATGGCACAGATGCAGAACCAGCGTGCCTGGCTTGTCGGTGTGTACTGACTTTGTGCCATTGTGTGTGATCTGATCTGTAGTATTCCGCCCACTTTTCCAAGTCAGCTAATGTGCACTTGTCTGTCCGTAGGTGACTCGGGATACCCCAACATGCCGTGGTTGCTGACACCCCTCAGGAACCCTGTGACACCAGCCCAGATGCGCTACAATGAGGCACATGGTCGGACCAGGAGAGTGATTGAGCGGACATTTGGTCTCCTGAAGAGCCGCTTCCGCTGCCTCGACAAGACAGGAGGGTCCCTCCCATATGCCCCAGCGAAGGTGTGCAAGATTATCATTGTCTGCTGCATGCTCCACAACCTGGCAGTGCGGAAGGAGTTGCCTCTCATCCAGGATGACAATGACCAACATCCGCCACCTGTGGAGGATCCTGGCCTGGACCACGATGCCAGTGATGATGATGATGATGAGGGTGATGTCGCACACAGCTCATCACCAACTTCTTTAGCTGAATGTGAGTATCCTGAGGTGTCATGTCAATGATGTGAGTTGGCATGATATGTGTAGGTGGTGCTCTGGTGCTGTTGGAGTGTGTCCATGGGCTACTTGACTGGATGTGTGTAGCGATGTGTGCTTACAGGTGGTCTGTACTCCCCAACAGTGTTGACATGCTAACTTGGTTCTGGGTGGGTATCTTGTAACATGTATTGTGCATGAGTTTTGCTGTTCTGTCCTGTTCTCCATTGCTTTTGACTGTGTGTCATTTCTGTCCTTCACAGGGTACTTTCAGATTCATTTGGTCAACTGTGTCCACCGACGACGTGATTGTACTTCCAGGGTGGTAGCTGTTGTGTCCCTACAGGTGATGTGCGCCACACCCATGGACTTCCTTCCTTCTACAGTTGTTGACTGTGTGCCCGCTGCCAGGTGGGATTACCTTGCATCTGTAGTGGTTACGACATGTTGCAACTGTGTAATAAACCTGTGCTTCACTTTGTGATGTGCGTTGTCTGTGGTCACACATTTGACTGCCATTTGCTTACTGCACCTGTGGGCTACTTGACTACAACTGGGAATAGGTGTGGTGTCTGTGCATTGCACCGTCTTCCCTGGCAACATCAGTGTAGGCAATGAGTCAGATGTCCTAGGTGTGTATGTGTTGTGTAGCCCTGGTGGTGTGTCTCCCTCATATGTGTCACGTTGCCTTTACTCACATGCCTGTGTTGTACTTGCTGTTGCAGTTCGCATACACAGTGTAATTTTGCAGTTCATCATCCCCATGACAGCACCCACGTTGGAATCACAACAGAGGCAAGTATGGTGTATTAGTGTGTTTATTGTGATACATTTGTGTGAATAGTGCATAGGATGGTTAGTGCTGTACATATATATTGCAATCAGAAGTTCCTAGGTGAATTGAAAGTCCTGGTAGACAAAATCCCCAGTATCGGGGCCACAGTTGTCTGAGACATTGGTCCAACTTGTACTCTCCATGCAATGTGTGGGAGTTGTGTTGCAGTCAACAGGGTGAACAGTTTGTGCACAAAGGTGAACATCCAGAACAGGTTCAGGCTTCCTGGGGGTTGCACTTGGCCATCGGCCTCTCACTTGCCCCTCCTCGGACGACCCCTCTTCTTTGGGGGGGGGCCCTCAAGTACAGGCTGCTGCGGTGCAGGGGACTCTCCGCCAGAGTCATCCTCCCTCCCTGTGGCAGTTGCAGTTTGTTCAGCACCAGATGTTGTTGGCACACAGGGAGGTGTGGACTGGTTGCTGTTCATCTGGCGGAGGCATTGTAATATGTCCCTGTGCACCGCCGTCATCTCTTGCAGTGCGTCCCACTTGGACTCCACGCGGGACATGTGTGAGTCCAAGCGGGCATGATGGGCAGCCTGCTGCTGTTTCATGTCTCTGAGGAGCCCCACTACCTGGCTGAGATCTCCGGTGCTGGACTGGTACGCATCGGCTATGCGTACCAGTTGTGGGTCATCATGCACACCAGCAACCTCTGCAAGCAGCGACCTCTGTCTCCCACCCCTCCCACCACCCCTGCCGACATGTGCAGTGCGTGCAGTGGCACGCACAGATGACCCTGGTCCCCCTTGGGGGTTGGTGGTGGTTGTGGTGTCCATGGCCCCACGTTGGTCCAGGGTCCCTGTGCTGGTGGTGCTCCTTGTTCTGTCCATGTCGGCAGGGATGGTATTTGTGGTGACAGTCGTTGGAGGGGTGGGTGCAGGGGTGCAGCTGGTGGTCCTGCTGGTGCTGCAGCTGGTGGTCCTGCTGGTGCTGCATGTTGACTTGCACCGGATGTGCCAGGTTGGTCTTCTTCATCCGAGGAGGGCAGAGGCTGTACGACACCAGTGAGCTCCGTATCCTCTTGAGCCTGGGACTGGGACTCCTCAGCGTCTGCTGCTGTGTCCCCATCATCACCTGTTTTTGGGAGACACACACAATTTATGTAATGTTTCTGCTGGCATCAATGGTTGACACACCTGACAGTTGTGACTGTGCCTCTGGGTGCGGGCCTGTACATTGCATTGTCCTAAGTTGTCACAGTCAGGAGTTGATATTGGTGTAGCACATTGTCCTGCATTATTTGGGCATTTCTATGTATTTGTTGGGGTGTGAACATGGTCTGCATTGGTTGTATTCGGTTGACAGCCGTCCCTCCTTCCCACCCAGCCAGTCAGTTATCCCACAATGGACTGTGCTTGCATTGCAGGGAGTGAAAGTTGTCTTTCAGGATGTCAGTCAGTGGTGTCCTGCTGTTGGTTGTTGCACAGTTGCTAGCAGGGCCTTGTGCTCCCCACAGCAGTAGCCAGTGTCAGCCATCTTGTCAGTTGTTTTCCACTCCCTGTGATGTGAGCATGGTTCAGGGTGGTGTTGATGGGACAGTTGTGGGGGTGAGCTATGTCTGTGACTATGACTCCCATCATGCTATTGCCTCCACCCCACTTCCCAGCATTCCCATACTTACTTGCTTTTGTGGGGAGTTCAGTGTGTGTGGGTGTGAGAGCAATGGCAAGATGGCTGACAGTGGTGTCCTGCTGTTGGTTGGTGTGCAGTTCCCAGCATGCCCTTGTGCTCCCCACGACACAGCAACAGTGTCAGACATCTTTGATGGGCCTTTCCACTCTCTGTGGGATGTGCATGCGTGAGTGTGAGCTTGCTGGGCCATGTGGTGGGGGATGTAGAGCTGTGCCTACGACTCCCATCATGCTATTGCCTCCACCCCCCTTCCCAGCATGCCCATGCTTCCTTCCTTTTGACTCTGCTTCCCTGTGGGGTGGGCTGCCTGTGCTGACAGGATGGCTGGGAGTGTTGTCCTGGCAGTTGTTTAGCTAAAAGTCCAAAGAGTGTCCCTGTGCTTCACACAACATAACCCAGGGTGGAGGTTCTTTGTGGGATCTTGAGTTAGGATGTGAGGCATTGCATTCTCCCAGGTGGGTTATGTGGAGTATGTGTTGAGGGGGTGTGTGAGGGGAGGTGCTTGTGACTATGGTCAGTGCTGCAAGTCCTCCTTCCCACCCAGCCAGATATCCCACCATGGAACGTGCTTGCATTGCAGAGAGTGCAAGTTGGCTTTCAGGATGTCAGGCAGTGGTGTTGTGCTGTTTGTTGGTGCACAGTTTCCAGCAGGGCCTTGTGCTCCCCACAGCAGTATCCAGTGTCAGCCATCTTGTCAGTCCTTATCCACTCCCTGTGATGTGAGCATGGTTCAGGGTGGTGTTGATGGGACAGTTGTGAGGCTGAGCAATATCTGTGCCTACTACTCCCATCATGCTATTGCCTCCACCCCCTTCCCAGCATGCCTATGCTTCCTTCCTTTTGACTCTGCTTCCCTGTGGGGTGGGCTGCCTGTGCTGACAGGATGGCTGGGAGTGTTGTCCTGGCAGTTGTTTGGCTAAAAGTCCAAAGAGTGTCCCTGTGCTTCACACAACATAACCCAGGGTGGAGGTTCTTTGTGGGATCTTGAGTTAGGATGTGAGGCATTGCATTCTCCCAGGTGGGTTCTGTGGAGTTTGTGTTGAGGGGGTGTGTGAGGGGAGGTGCTTGTGACTATGGTCAGTGCTGCGAGTCCTCCTTCCCACCCAGCCAGATATCCCACCATGGAACGTGCTTCCATTGCAGGGAGTGGAAGTTGTCTCTCAGGATGTCAGTCAGTGGTGTCCTGCTGTTGGTTGTTGCACAGTTGCCAGCAGGGCCTTGTGCTCCCCACAGCAGTAGCCAGTGTCAGCCATCTTGTGAGTCCTTTTCCACTCCCTGTGATGTGCGCTATGGTTCATGGTGGTGTTGATGGGACAGTTGTGGGGGTGAGCAATATCTGTGACTACGACTCCCATGATGCTATTGGCTACACTGACTTGCCCAGCATACACAGAATTCCTTTCTTTCAGTGGTCTTCACTGTGTGTTGGTGTTGTAGTGGTGGCTACATGTCTGGATGTGTTTGTTAGTTATATTTGTGCCACTGCCTAGCTGTAGTTGTAGTTGTGTTTGTACATGTGATGACACGGTTAAATGTAACTTTGAGATGGCATGTGTTGTGTTTATCTGACTGACATACACATTTTGGGATGATTCTGTTCTGGTTGCTGTGTAATTGCTATGAGTGCATGGTTTGACTCTCCCCTTGACAGTGATGTGTGTGTGTATTGTGGCAGAATATTGTGTACATTTGTTGTGTACTCACCAGGCTCTGGGATGTTCTCTAGTCCATAGACGCTCACTGGCGGAAGGATGGCCCGCACCTTCTCCTCCCAGGGCCTGAGGTATACTGGCTTGGCAGGAGGGCCACTGCCGGTGTATTGGCTCAGGAGGTAGTCCTTCTTGAGCAGCTCCCGTACCCTCCTGCGCACGTCATACCACCTGTTCTGGATGTCAATCTTTGTGCGCAGACATGGTGATTGTGCGTTCACCCTGTTGATGATCCTCTCCCACATCTTGGTTTTCTGGGAGATGGGTGTCTGTTGGACCAGTGTGCTAAACAGCTGTGGCTCTACCCTGAGGATCTCGTCTACCAGGACTTCCAATTCACAATCTAGGAACTTGTGATTCTTCTTGGGGGGCATGGTGATGGTGAGTGATGTGTGTGTTGGTGTGCAGGTGAGGGTGTGTGAGTGTGTTTTGCTGGGTGTATGTGAGGTAGCTATTTGTTGGTGTGCTGATGGTGTGTGGCTTGTGTGAGGGATGAGCTGTGGGTGTGTGGTTGCTGTCTGTTGAGTGCTGGCAGTAGAATAGCATTTGCAAAGGATCATGGTTGGGATTTGTGTCCTTTATATGGGTGGAGTTGTGGGTGTGTCTTTGTTCTCTGTCCCCACCCCCCAGTTTTTATTGGCTTTGTAATTGCTTGTTTGGCCTTTTTTTGTGTATTTTTCCTTAGTACTTTCTGTGCATGTTGGAAACGTTCTTGTGACCGAGTCGGACCCTGCATTTGTCTCGTACGGTCTTCTCCGTTTCGTTCACGCTGTGTTTGTGCAGTTTTCTATGCTGCGTATGCGTCGGTCGCGGTGTTTTGTGTTACTTCGGCTCGGTTTTGTATGCGTGTCGGTCGTACGGCTTGTCCTCCGTACGACTCGGTCGTGGTTTTCGCGCCTTGCATTGTACTTTGCGGTTTGGAGTTCGCGTGTACGTTTCGGTTGGATTTGTTCCGGGTGCGTGTCGGTCGGTTCGATTCGCGTGTTTTTCCGGCCGGATTGCTGTTTTCCGTGCGGCTCGGTCGTTCGGCTTGGGTTCAGTACGTGTCGGTCGGATTTTGCACGCCTTGCATCGTACTTGGCGTGTCGGGCGCCACAGGTACGTGTCGGTCTGAATTAATTCCGGCTCCGAGTCGGTCGGTGCTTTTTCCGGCCCGAATCGGAATCGACCCCTTTGTGTCTGTGTAATTTACAACACTTACACATCTTCTTCACTGCACTATTTATCACTACTTTGAAGACGTCGCAGGCCAGTCTCTTCCTCTGATATTTACAATCTAACAAGCGGTCGAGAAGGCCCTTTATTGCAATGCAATAGGTCTCGCATTTGTGAGAGTTTAAGCTATTAGTATTGTAAATGACAATGCCTTTTATTTATGTTTTAAAACCCAAAACATAAATAAAAGGCATTGTCATTTATAATGCCAATAGCTCAAACTCGTGTGAATGCGAGACCTTTTGCATTGCAAATGCTTGCTTGTTTTTCAGACACAACAACCTGCCTTAGGGGTTTATTTTTGGACAGCAAAAGGTTTGCTGAGTGGGACCAAAGCAACATGGCGCCCACTCTGCTAACTTCTCTCCTTCTGTGCAAATGGCACAAAAGAGATGCAGAGAAGGAAGTGAGAGCCTCTAGGGGCAGGGAGAGATCTCAAAATATAGCAGGCAGCCCTCCGCCAAGTCACCTCCACTTATCTGACTAGCTACAGGCCTTTTGGGAAGGTCTCATACTGCATGGTAGAAAAAGACACTCAATGGGTAGCCAAAAGAAACAGGAAATGAATGGATCTCTAAGGTAGTACATGTCAGTGGTGGAAACCTTCAGAGAAGTTGTCCTCTCTGGGATCACCTGCCTAAATTAGATAGATCCGGAGTACGAGTGCAACTGGATGAGCCATACAGTTCTTTTTGGATTCTGAAAAAATATGTTGTGGAGTGTGGTACCAAGCCAGGCTTTCTGATCTAATTAAACTCTTATCCACATCAGTAAGATAAATTATAGAATTATGGATGTCTAGTTCTCCATTGGCGGATACATATCAGGCACATGTGAAAGAGGCTTTGGAATGGTTTGTTGTTGTTTCTGGACAATGCTATCAATGGTATCCTCTAGGAGGACAACACTAGAAACAGGGCCAAAGTTCTCCGGTAAGTCTGAGGCGAGGGTAGGCTACTTTACCAGGGGGACAGGGTAGTTTGATTTCACAGCCCAAGATGCTTCTTGACAGTGACGTGGATGCGTGGGCTTACTGTGGGAGGCAAAAAATTTGTATCACATGTGTTTCGCAAAAGATGTTTTCATTTTTTAGATGGATCTCCTACATATGTGGTTATTGGGAACAGCGATGAAGCTGGTGAAGTGTCTGAGGGTTTGCTCAAGATAGTCAGCAGCTGCTTCAGAGGACAGGCATTTAATGCTTTAATGAAATAGCTTTAGTTTGGAGGAGGAACATGATTAAGTATACTGAGGGCCTCATTTATGTGTTTTTGCCGTAGCCTGCTTCACTGCCCTACGGTAAAAGAAAAGGGCAGGAATGTGCCGTATCTATTAGATATGGCGCATTCCTGTCCTTTTCCACTGTGCCGGCGCACAATGGGCTGCCGTGCGCCAATGCAGGCACCTTTGCACCATGGTGCTAGGGTGCCTGCATTGAGGGGGTGATTGTTTTTGTGCAGGAAGGGAAATTTTCCTGCACAAAAACAATCACAAGAGGCTTTTTCCTTTTTCTAAGTGTGCTGCACATAGAAAAAGGAAAAACGAGGAGAAATAAAGATATTTCTCCTAGTTGTGCCTCCCTTAAGCCTCCCCTCGGGAGGCGTCAGGGGCGGCTCCTCCACTAGGGCGGAGGAGCGTCGCCCCACTGCTTTCTCGCAGTGCGAGAAGCAGAAACATAAAATGGTAGTAACTCTCAGTTATTACCATTTTATGTTTGGTTGCGGGCGAACGGGTGGCCGGGGCTGCTCTGCAAGCAGGGGAGGAGTGGTGTGCCCACTCCTGCCCTGAGTGCGCAAAGACTGTTTGGTCGGCCATCTGGGGCCGCCCAAACCAAGCATCCGCACTCTATAGTTCTCCATGCAGGCTGCAATGCAGCCTACATGGAGAACATGGCCTCCCCATAAGCGCCTGGCTGGGCGCTGTCTCTACCAATCACAACACAGCATTGTGATTGGCTTAGAGGAGGGAGCCTGGCTGCCTGCTTCCTGTTCCTGCCGGACGCAGGTCAGCAGGAGAGCAGGAGCCAGAAGACGCGGGACCCAGCTGGTAGAAAGGTAAGTTATTTTTTTTTAATGATTAAATTAACACCCCCGCGTGACCTCCCCCGTGGCCCCCTCACCGCGACAATCCCGCGCCCTTCCCCCCCACCCGTGAGCCATGCCAGCCGCGACTGGGAAGCATACGTTTTTGCCACTGCCTCTGATATACGATTTCTCGTAAACCTGGGGCAGTGTTAAAAAGTCATGGATGTTGCTGGGAACCCCCCAGCAATACCCATTGCACGCCCCTTTAATGAAGAAAACTGCTTTAAAGGGGACAATATTTACGAGGCAGCATTAAGCCAAAAAAAGTGGCTTAGTGCTTCCTCGTAAATATGGAGCAGGCTCCTGCACCACGGAACGTCACAACGTTCCGATGGCACAAGGGGCCTCATAAATAAGGCCCAAAGCATTTACCAGAAGAAGAGTAGGCCAGAAACGAAGAAATGAATGAAAGTCAGGACTGAAGAAAGGGGCCTAGAAAATAAAACCGAACACAAAGAAGTTAAAAGAAAAAAAGAACGTGAACGTTAGGAGCTTAAAAAATATTTGCAGATAGTCTAATCTGCCCTGCTGTGGTAAATGGAGACACTGCTGTTATATGAGCGCTGCATTACTCATCGCTGCTGCCGAAATGGGAATCATGACTTAGGCATGTCAAGGTTAATAGTTTTCTTGGAACGCAGTGACATGAAAATAGTCTGGGTGTTGTTAATGATAAAATGTAAAGATAAACTGTCGGCACGTGGCAAGCGCTAGCCATTCATTTTAATAAGCACAGAACATTACTGGAAACGCGCAGCAATGTAGAATACTTCAAATATATTTCCATATTTCAATAGTGCCATATTACTCATTTTACATTGCATTGTATATTTAGATCTAAGGAGCATTTCTGTTATATTTGAAAACGAACTTCCTTTAAATAGGTTAATGCAATGCATGTTTTAAAATGAATGTTTGATTGGCTAGGACAGGACACTTTTCTGCTTAATTTGCCCATCTTTACTCCAGTGCGTATTTAGGGCAAAGAGCTAAATCGGCAGGTAAAACCTGACAGTAGAACAGTAGCGGTCGGTGGTGGGAGTGCCGCCGGGCCCTGACGTGGGGCGGGGGCGGGGTTGGGTGGGGGGTAGTAAACTACGGATTACGGGCGATTACAGGTAAGTACACATATAAATAAATAAAACGAATTTCGTTTCTCGCGCTGCATCGCCAAATGTGATGCAGCGCGAGAAAAGAAATTAGTTTTATTTCAAGATATATTTATTTTATCCAACTCCAACTCCAGGTATCAATGGTCCAAATATATCACCTACAATTTCTGAAAAGCTTTCTCTTTTTACACGTTTTAGTCCTTGTTTTACTTCATGTATTCCATTTGTGCTTTTGTGTACATGGTAGACTTTTGGAAAGACAATCCCAAGATAACAAGTTCCATACCAGTGATCTGGTAGCCGATAATAGGCTTTCCTCCCACAGACATAATATATGCATCTGCAATTAAATGGAGGAAAAACTGAAATCATGCTCTATGGCAAGGCTCATGAATATTGGTCGCCCGACTGGTGGCCCTCAAGTCTTGGCCCCTGTCCAACCCCAACACAGACGGTCCGGAATTTAGGCTTTCAAATGGATAATAAATTATCAATGAAAAACCAGATAAATAAGACAATCAGCGTTTGCTTTGGCATCATGCGTAATTTACGCAAAGTTTTTGAATGGATTCCTACGGAGGCGAGAAAACCCCTAGTCCAGGGACTGATTATTAACCGCATGGACTATGGAAATGCCCTGCTGGCATCCATAAATGAAAACCTTCTTTCAAGGCTGCAGGTTCTGCAGAACACTGCAGCCAGGCTAGTACTCAACCTTCCACCAAAATCCTTGTCGGCACCGAACCTGAAACTCTCACACTGGCTGCCTGTAAGAAAACTAATTAGTTTTAAGATTCTATGCTTAACGCATAAGAACATGTATGCAAGAGGTCCGGGTTTTTGGGCAAAAAAGCTAAGCTGGTATCAACCCGGTAGAACTTTGAGATCCAGCAATCAATCACTCCTTGTATCTCCCAGAATTTGTACTGCCACAAATGGAGGGAGATCTTTTTCCTTCCTTGCTCCGTCTTTTTGGAACAAACTGCCCCCACAACTACGCATCATCAATGACCATAACTGTTTTCGCAGGAAGTTAAAGACATGGCTATTTGACATCTGACTGTATTAAATCTAGCTTATCTTGGAGTTTATCCGCCAGCGCCATGAGACTTTTGAGTGATATGTGCGCTAAATAAATATCCCATGATTTGATTTGATTTGATTTGATATGCATGGAAAAACAGGGTCAGTTCCTCCCTTTAATCCCCAACCACCAATAATTTTGTAGGTATCTTCACATTCACTGGAATCAATGAAGTAATTGTTGTAGTTAGTCTTTTCCCTACGTAAGCATAATTTTCCCTTCTGAGACCAATCCAGGGCCATTGCAGCATAAGTCTCGCCTTTGTCATAGTTGCCTTCCTGAAAACCCAAGGTGGTGTCTGTAATTTCTCTTCAGCAGCTTTTCTCTGAAACTTAGCCCTTCTCTCTTCCACCATCTCTAAAAAGATCTTCTCCTCCTTCTTCAATTCACAGGTTAAATTATTCTTATTAGCATATTCTATATCTAAGGGCTTGGTTGTCAGGAAAAAATCTCCCATGACATGTGCAGGTGCTATCTTATTTAACTCAGGTATTACAGGGACTTTAGAAAAGATTGTATCTACAGTGGAATAATAGTAATCCAGTTTACCTGTTCTATACAACAAACTCGATAAGACACTACAAGTTACACCATAAGTCAAAGGAAGGTGATGGTAGGTTACACCCTCTGAGACAGACAATGGTAACTGTATACACACATAACAGTCACTCACATCCATTGTTTCCACATACTCGTAGAGTAATTTGGTGAAAACATTCAGGGAAAAGTTAATAACTGATCTATCGTGATGCAGACTACTAGCATCTAGTTGATTCAGGTGAGTAATAGGAGTTTGCTTAATGTCAGTGTCTACTTTTGGACTTGTCAAATTGTTAGGACGAGGTGTATCTTCTTTTATCAGATGTAAAGGTATTACAATTGTTAATATCACCCAAAACACTATTAGTATACAAGTAAGACACAAACAAGCTTTATAACACCTTCACATAAAACTACATCTAGGTCTTGTTACTTGTATGTCTGCCATAGCAAAATTAATCTTAATAAAGCTCTAATGGATTTTTCCCCTCTTAACTGTTTGCCATCCGTTATCTGGACTGGTACCTCTTTCGTCTTCAGGTGTGATCCTTAAGTGAGCCTGCGATATTTTTTCGGCCCCTTCTCCCTTTTTAGTATGTTGGATTTTTAATTGCCTTAATTTGCCCTCCTTTTCCCTGCTGGGTACTTGGACTCCGTAATCTGGACTGGAACCTCTATCTTCTTTGGGTATAGCTCTTGTTTGGACCTGCAATGTTTTTTCTGCCCCTTCTCCCTTATCAATATGTTGGGTTTGTTCTAATTGCCTTTTTAAAATTCCGGGGGTTGGTGCGGAATCTGCGATTGACCGATGGATAGGTGTTGTAAGAAGCATCTGATTCATATTCTCTTTGTTAGTAATAGCCAGAGTACTTGGTGCATTTTGCTTTGTATTAAAACTGTTAGAATCCGTTGTATGATTTGTTTGATCTGGGCCCGTTATTGGATCCTCCACTGTACCTACTGTCAATGCTTTATTTTCTTTCCTTTGTGTGTTTTGATTTGTAAAAATAGGGAAACTTTTCTCTAATTTTGTAGTTGGTTGAATATTGTATTTTGCCCTACCCTTTCTAGCACGTTTTCTTTGTCTTTTTGTAGGTTTTGAAGTGTCAATAGTGCTCTGTGTAACTTCGATTTGATGGTCCCTTGTTTTAGGACATGGATCCTCTATTTCCTCTTGTTCGGCTTCTCCCTTGTCAATAACACATGTCCCTTTACATGTATTTTTATCTTTTACTGGCTCCTTTTCCTCTGTGACCTTTTGGGTTTCCCTTTTATGTTTGGATTTTGTTGTTAGTTGCACTGCCCCTAGGATATCACTTAATATTTCGGGCAGATTTGCCAATTTATCTATTAGTTTGCCACATCCACAATTGAGCTGCAGGTGGGGATTGTTTATTTGTGATTCAGGGGTTCCCCTGCGCATTACAAAGGAGGTGATTGAGTCCAGCTTGGTATTTATGCCTGCAATATGACCAGCAATTAGATTTATAAGGTCAATCTGGACTTCCATTTTATCTGATTGAAAGTTCAGTACCCTGATTGCTTGTTCCAGTGTATTTAATAGAGTATTACTCCATGGTGCCATGTGCAGTTCATCAAGGAAGTTTCCAGTATCCCTAGACTCGTGGTCAATCCTACTTACCGATGAAATTGTTATCGGAGATGACAAATTTAATTGATTTGTTTTCGTCGAGAAGCTTCCTTCCTCCTGTGCGTTCACCTGTTTGTCAATCCTGCTGACCGATGAAATTGTTATTGGTGATGACAAATTTAATTGATCTTTTTCCATTGGCAGTCTTCCTTCCTCTTGTACGTTTGTCTGTTGGTCTGTTCTTTGACCATGATTTGAAGGGGTAGATACCACCATTTCTGCTCTTCCCGATGCTCCCTTCCCAGTAGGCAGTGCCGCGATAGACAATGTCGCGATATTCCCTTCAATTACATCATTCGTTATTTCCTGCGTTTGGGTATTGGTATCTAGTATTTGCAACATGTTGGCATCATTTGATAGTGAGAATGAACTTGACCAGGCGTTGTCCAGAAGCATTTCCTGATCATCCAGTTTGTTTTTTATTTCCTCTAAGTGCTCGTTTTTATTGTCCTCATTTGCGCTTCTTCCCAATGCATGGTTTATTGGAGGGGTGATCTGGTGTATCTGAGCTATTGCTGTTACCAATTTACTTACTTGCGTTTCCATGATTGGTTTTTGTAGGTCTGGATTTATTTTTTGTGTATTGGAGATATTTGGCTGTTGCTGTACGGAAGGGATACTTATTTTACTGGAAGTGAATGCGCGCTTTTGCTGTTGCTCAGTCGTTCCCGATTTGTCGTGACTTTTGTTCGCCCTTGTTACTGGTGCTATGGGCCTCGGCAACCGGGCTGTCTCTACAGTTGGTGCGTAAATGGCAGCCATTGGGTCCTTTAAAAAGAAGAATTTTTGGATCCCGGTATTTTTACCAGGGCTAAGGGATGTTATGTCCGGTGTTGGTGCCGAGACTAGCCTCTCTCTCTGTCTGGGGGCCTTTCTTTTTTGGCTTATTTCTGGCCCTTCCTTTGTGACGTTTTTATTTTTTTCGTTTTTGCCTATATTCGCCTGCCGATCTTTCACAGATCTCATATTTCTCTGTTGCAGTATTGGTTTGTATCCCCTTGGGAACACCACTGGTGAACTTACTCAATTGCAGTAGGAGATGGGGTTGATGTTGATGTGACACTGCGTTGCTAGTGCTGCTAGTGCTGCGGCCTAAGCAGCCCAATCAACCCTAAAAGGTTTTGCGGCTCTTGTACCTCCTCGAGGGAGCCTTGAGAGTCCTGCCTTGTTTTAAGTTAGCCCGTGGCTCCTGCTGTGATATTCCAGCCTTTCCAATATGCTGTTCCTGTCTTCTTGATCCAACTTTCGCGGATTCCACCACACCAGGTAGAATTACTTCGGCACAGGCAACCTTGGTGTGTGGTTCCGTCAACGTTAGGCAAGCCTCCTGCTTCGTTTAGCAAACTTAAGCTGCTCCCGCTGCGTAGCCCTCCCCCGCCGGGCAGCACCCCCCACGTCTCCTGCCGCAGTGATTAAGCTCTTGTTAAGCTTGCTTACGCTCTTGTGCCCACCGCAGTCTATCGCGGCTCCGGATGCCTCCCCCCCCTGTGATAAAAGGCCGATCGCCTCACCTCTGGTGAAGGGGGGCCAGGCTGGGGGCCCGATTCACTGTCTGCGGGGCTCAATCCGGGGCTCAGTCCGCTGTTCGGCATTTGCAGCGGTTCTTGCTGTGCTCTCGCCGCGTTCTGCTCATGGCTCACTCTACTCTGCTCCTCTCCTGCTCCTCTCCTCGGTACCTCTCCTTGGTACCCTTGCACCAGAGCTCTCCCGCAGCCTCCAGGGCCTCCGGGGCCTCCGGCGGCACCAACGCAGCAACAAGTCGGCACCAACGCGGCACCGAACGCACCAACGCGGCTTCGCGGCTTTTTGGACCGTTTTGCGCCTCTTGAACCCCCCTGCGGTTCTCGGGTCCCGTACTGCCACTGCTGCTGCCGATGCCGCTGCTCTCCTACTCTCCTGCTCTCACCCTCGCTGCGTGTCTCACGCAAAACCAGGACTGGACTGTGCATCAGTTGGATCCTGCAGTTCTAAGCGCTGGCAGATAGCACCTATACAATCCTTTGAAATCACACACCTTACTGCCAAGTAACCAGCCCTCCAGAGCCTTAGTAGCACAATCTACAAAGTCCACCTAGTCTTGATTCTGTGCCTTTTGGGTATCTCTGAACTTTATCCTATACTGTTCAGTGGTTAGGCCAAGCCCCTCAATCAGTGCACTTTTCAAGATTTGGTAATCATCAGCATCCTCTTCTCTTACAGTGAGGAGCTTGTCTCTACCTTTGTCTTCAAAGGAGAGCCACAAGATTGCTGCCCACTGCTCCTGGGGGACCCACTGAACTTTACAGGCCCTTTCCAGTGCAGTAACCCATTTGTGGATGTCATCCCCACTCTGGTAGGGAGGGACAATCTTGCTTAGGTTTCTATGGTCATGAGACCTTTCCCTACTACTAGGGAAGTTGCTGCCACCATGGGACTCTAGTCCCAACTTTCTTCTTGTTTTCTGAAGCTCTAGGGACTCCCTATCTAAAGCCAACTGCTCTCTTCTGATTCTAAGCTGAGCTTCTTCATACTTGAGCAGCCTCTCTTTCCTTTCATGAGAGGATTCCCTCCTATGAGAGGAAACAGAGGTCCCTATTGAGGTGTCAGAATGGTTAGACTCCTGAGAAGGAGATCTTGACCTTCTATGCACACTCTCAACTCTCCCTGGTGGGATAAAGAGGGGGCCATTGTGGCCATCCTCCTCATCTGCAGGGGGAGCTGGATTTCCCAGGGTAAGATCATTGTCATCTTCCTGGTCAGCTTCAGAGGTCAGGTCATGGGTATCTTCACCCTTTGGCCTTTCCTCATGCTGCCCCACCCTCTCTGCCTACCCCATCAGACCCTGAGGTCTTTTTGAGATCATCCAACAGCAGTACCTCTATGAGGCGTTGGGTGTTTGCAGTTTTGCCTGTCTTCAATTTCCTAGTACTACACAATGCTCTCAATTCCAAGAATTGGAGGTTGTCATACTTGGATGGTGGAAGCCCATTGGCTTCTGGCAGGGACCCACTGGTTCCTGGCCTTGAAGACATCACTAGTGAGGTGTGGTGTATGCACTACCTACTCTAGTGTGGCCTACTAAACTCTCTTGAGTTGTAGAAAGGGTGTGCTAAGCCCTTGACACACAACTCTAAGTTCAGTAGAACTTACTGTAATTTTAAGCTTGAATTATATGTACCTCAGGTACCTTTAGTGGTTTTCAGTTAGTCACTCACTTGAGATTATCTGGTAAAACAATGGCAAGCTTGAATCCAACCGCTGCACACCAATGTGAGAAGTTGGCCTGGTATATGCTGTCCACTAGTTATAGTGGGCACCTTGCACCAGTCCAAACGGCCCCTTAGAGGTGATAGGTAAAAGACAACCTTTATTGAAAGCTATCCTAGTGGTAGCTATGGAGAGCAGCCTTCAGGCTAAGTCTTGAAGGAGTGTAAAGCTGTTTGTTTTACCAGTCTATAATCTCTTGAATGGCTAAATGAAAGGAGACCACCCCAGGTATATATATAAAATATATGTATTTATTTCTAAACACACCCTACTAGTCTCTTTATGAGGCTAGAGGTCAAAGCACATATGTTACACTTCAAATATCACAGTAAATTAGCACAATATACGACAGGCCCTAGGGGCGAACCAAACCATATATTAAGAAAGTGGTATAAGAACCATGACTTGACTAGACACAAGGTCTAGAGCCTGTAGAATCACTGGGACCCCAAGGAACCACCCAAGGTGGTGACACAGGGGACCCACGGGGGACGTGTGCAGTGTTAGAACACAGCCGCAAGCTCCGTTAGCTTCTATGGGGAAAGTCGCGGTTAGAGTTTTCAAGTTTAGGGACACTTCGGAGTGGACTAGGAACAAACCCTTTTGGACTTAGAGGGTTCTAGAGCCAACACCCACGGGAGCACCGGAGTACTCGTGTTACCTCACCCAGGGAAGCCGGGTGCATAGGTGTCAAATGGTGTCGGGTCGTGCAGTCGTTTTCAATGGCCGCTTGCTGGAAAGTGCTGCTGCCGGGAAGCTGCGAAGTGTCCGAAGAGATCCAAGCCTGGATTGAGGATGTGAAGAACCTTAAAGCAGAGGGG
Source organism: Calotriton arnoldi (assembly GCA_963921515.1). NCBI lineage: Eukaryota > Metazoa > Chordata > Amphibia > Caudata > Salamandridae > Calotriton > Calotriton arnoldi. The sequence goes on along the minus strand of CAWUFW010002393.1, from coordinate 157,151 downwards.
ACAGAGTCTGGGTCACTAGCCAGTGACCAGGGACACGATAGTCGAATGCCCACCGATGTCGGGTGCTTCAAGTTCGAAGAGGTGAAGATTGTCTCTGCAGCCACGAGGACCAGGAGGCGTCGACGACAACCAGGAGCTGGATTCAAGCTGTCCCACGACGGAAGTCGCTTGCTGCGGTGTTGGTGCCCAGATTGGACCCAACAAGCCTTGGCAACAGCAACCCACGCAGGAAGAGAACAAAGGCTTCGGTGCGGACCAGCGAGGTCTGAGGGACTCCCCAAGTGAGAGAGAGTCAGGGCAGGCCTGGAGCAACCAGGGAGGCCCATTGAAAGTAGAGTTGTCCTTCTGAGGGACCCACAAGTCAATGGATCGCAAAGGGACCTCAAGCGGAATCACAAAATGGCGGCACACAGGTCACTGGGAGTGGCCAGGCCAGCAATCTTCAGTGGATTCACTGCTCGGGGTCGGGGCTACAAGTAACCCAAAGCACAACCTCTAGGATTGACCAGAAGCTTATGCACTTGCAAATGTGCACGGTATCCAGGGGTTCCAGTTCCACGGTACTAATGAGGGCTACGGGTCTCAGCTTTGCTGGGGACTCGGGTCAGCCTCCCGGAAGTCTGGAAACCCACCTCCTGGGTTGCAGAGTCATTGGCGTCCGGCGGGAGCTTCGGAGATGCAGACCGGACAGATGCGTCTTTGGTGCCTGCCAAGCAGGGGAGTAACTCCTTTACTCCAAGGGAGATTCTTCAGTAATCTGGCGTTTAACAGATCGTCGAAGGTCCAGGATTCAGTTTCAGAGTTTCGTCCAGGGATATCTAAAGTCCTGTTGCCAGGGGTTCCTATCTTATACCCAAGGAAGGGGTTGGACCTACTCTGGGGACCCACCTATGGGAGGGTTTGGAAAGAGGGGTGGCTACACCCATTTCCTTTGTCCAGTTTCGCGCCAGAGCAGGGGCTGGTAGCCCCTGCAACCGGTTTGAACTGGGCTATGCACAGGGACACCAAATGTGCCCCCAGTGCAGGATTTCAAAGCACTCTGAGAGTGCACCCACTCAGCCCCAATACACTAAAGCCTGTCTGGGAGGTGGTTACACCTCCCTGTGACAAGAAACCTATTGTCCAGGCCTCCCCTGCCGGAGTTTCGGTCAGCAGCAGGAGGCCAGACTCGTGTCTTTGGCTGCAGCATCCATTTTGTGATGCCAGGGCTCTGTTAGCTTGTACCGGGTGTACCGGTGCTGTCATGTCTCTCCCTCTAGAAGGGTGGGATCATACTCCCACACCAGTTACTGGTGTGGGGGTATGATTCCAAGGTGTTTGACACCAAACACAACATGTTTCCGTGCAGCCGCTCCAAAGTTAGCATTTACCGTTTAGTTATAATGCACTTAAGAGTATATGGTCAGGCTGCATTCACAGACAACCCCGGAGAGGAGATTCCGAAGGCTGCAGAGGGGCTCTGCTCATGCATGGGCACCCTCTCACATAAAACCAAGCACCCTGCCTTCAGGATTGATAAGGCCTGCCATAGGGGTGTCTGATAGGTGTATATGTGCAGTGATAGGGTGAGATATAGTGAACCTATATCTCAGTAAGGGGTGCAGGCACCACCTCACTCAGGCTGCTGTAGCAGTCCTGTGGTGTCATTTTGGAAGGCTGCCCAGGGGTGGCATAATACATGCTTCAGCCCCTGGTAGGCCTCTGGGGTACCTATGCCCTGGGTACATAGTATACCATATACTAGGGACTTATAAGGGCACCCCGGAATCCAATCTGTGGTGTACCTAAGGTACTGGGAATCAATTTAGAGAGGAAGCAGGTAGGCTGGGGTCCTGGATAGCAGGGCCCCAGCCAGACTAAAGTCGAAAAACAGTGAAACATCAGCAAAAAGTGGGGGTAACCATAAGAAGCTGATCCTACTCTCCTACACTGGCTATCCAGATGCAAGGGAATCGAAAAGAATGCATGACACAGATCAATCACTGTATACTATTCCGCATCATGTGGGATTTGATAGAGAATCACTGCTGGATTTGGGACAACTGGGCAACAAGGCACAACAATTTTGTTCACCTTTCTCAAATCTTGCACTATTCTATAGGTTCCGTTTGGCTTTTTCAGTACCATAATAGGTGAATTACAAGGACTGCTCATTATTTCTTTCAAAATTCCTTGCTCAATCATTTGATCAATTACAGGCGCTATTACCGCTTTTACTTCTGGCTTCATTTTATACTGTGGTGTATTTGGATAGTGAGCACCGTCTGTCACTGTAATTTTAATCGGGTCTACTTTTCTCATTAACCCAATCTCTTGTCCTGTGAAATCCCACTCATCTGAATTCACTACCTTCATCAATTCTTCAGGCACACTTTTATCTGTAAGAAGCGAAAATAACTCGTTCACTTCTGTCCCTTGCTTTGCTAGCACCATTTTAAAGGTGACATCCTCATCAGGTGTCTGGAATGCAATACCATCCGGTGTGCAGTAAATAGTGCAGTTCATTTTGCATAGCAAGTCTCTCCCTAACAAATTTACCGGACTCGAGTCACACACTATGAACCGATGCATGTCTTTAAATGGACCAATATGCACTTCGATTGGTTTAGTAACTGGAGTACTAATCTGTTTATTTGAGACTCCTACTACTTGGATAGTTTCTCCCGAGAGGGGTAGGTTTGGAATTTCTGCTGCTCTCACAGTAGAACGGGTAGCACCAGTGTCCACGAGAAAGGTGATATCATTACTTTTCCGTCAACAAATGGACCTGACTGATCTACCTCTAGAGTAGCGCCAATTACGCACTCTTCCTCCCCCTCAGGCAGCGTCATTGATTCGACTCAACATCACTTCCATCACATTGCATCCAAAATTGGGGAATCACATTCGTGTTAGTATTTTTACCAACCTGGTCTCCTCCGTGGAACCCTGTATCTGCACTGTATCTCTGAGCATTTACATTGTGTGGCAAAGATGGTTGCGGGACTTGATACTGGATAGTAACTACCTGCTGCTGTGGTGGCTGTTGAACACCTACCTCACTCTGCACCTGTGGGGTTAAAATTTGATTTCCTCCATTAGTTCTCTGCACTGATCTACACTCATTCTTCCAGTGTCCATACTTTCCGCACGCATGACAAGGACATTTCTTTTTCGCCTCTTCCCTGCTCATTTGTCCCCTACCTCTACCTCCACTGGGTCTTTGAGCATTCTGACTAACTCCTCCCATCTGGTTTATGGGCTGAGAATTCAACTGGGCTTCCTGCTGCTCTGCTACCTTTACTTGCGCCCACATCATTTTTTCTTTTAATTTGCGATGGCGGGACTCAATATCATCGCTACAATACTTTGCATACCTGAAGATCTCGTCAATTGTCTTAGCTTGCCAACACAACATGTGTTGCTGTATCATCTGACTAATCTCAGGTCTCAATCCATACACAAATCTTTACACAAAATGACCCATATCTTTGTCTATAATGTTCTCAAAACCAGTATACTGCTTGAAAACCTGTAATAATCTCTCATAATATGCATGCACAGATTAGTTCGGCTCTTGGGTGGTTCTATCTATTTTTACCCAATCAGTTTCCTTAGGGGAAATCTTACTTTTCAAGAAAGTAATCACCTGATTGTACTTTTTCATCACCTCATCAGAAGGTGCTCCTGTTTTAGGATCTCTGGGATATTCTTCTTTTGGCCAATCAACTGTCATCTTACATTCTGTCCATAAATCTGCAGGGACAACAATTTCAAACAATCCATCTAAATCTTTCAGCAACACTTTCGAGACTTTCACAAACCTCTCAACTTGTTTGTACCATTCCACTGGCTTTTCTCTCAACCTGGGAAACTCATTTGTAAAAGACAATATATCCTGTCTAGACCACGGAACATGCACGTAACCTCCTCCTGGAACTTCTCTCATGGGACATTCAAGAGCTACATTTTCTGCTTCTCTTACTGGATGTAAATATATTTCTTTAGCAGCTGTTTCTTCGTTCTTCCTCATCCATCTACCCTTCCATCTCTCCACGTCTCCCCATTTTCTCAAAACAACCATTAACTCTTTTATCTGCAATCGTCTACCAGATGTGTTCATATTTTCTATATCCTTTTCAGTAAAATCCACTCTATATGTCTTCTGCAACACTTTTGATCTCCCTATGTCTACCCCTAATACATCAGCAGCTTCTGCTAACCTCTCATGCAGATTTCTCACTTTCCAAGTAATACTCTTACACAGATACATCAGTTCATCATCCTGATAAGTCTTTAGCCTGTCTGGACTTATGGTCCCAAGGATCATCTCTTCCAGATCTACTCTCAACTTACTCACATCTATAGGTTGTGGCTGTGTTTTTATCCTTTGTAACCCTTTCACCCAATCATCTAACTCTTCAGGTGTCGGACCTATTGAAACTTCACTTCTTGGGTTTTCCTCCAACTCTATTCTTTTTGGATGTAACTGCATTACTCCTCTAGGTGTTTCATTTACTGTTAAATTAGTTGGAGGTGTTGACCTAGTGGCGGTAGTGGGCTGTTCACTTTGAACACTTACGGTGTTAATTATACTGCTAGCTGATGTTACGGCAGAATTTAGTGGGATAGTCAAGGAATGTTCATGGAAAAGTCCATTTTCAAATACAGGTATTGCCGGACCTATAGTTACTGGCACAGTTATTGCATCTATCTTCATATTCATCTGATTTAATTTTTCAGCTAATTCCTTGGTTTTTATTGCCAATTCTGATTCTTCTTCCTGCACTACATTGCTTACAGTTGGAACTAGTGTCGTTTGAGGTGTCATTGGGGTTTCCATTGACGGTGCATTTGGTGTCACCATCAACGGATTTTCCTGATAAGGGGGTGGTCGTTTAATAACATATCATCCAGTAGCTCGTCATCAGATTCATTCGGGTTATATCCATATCCTAATGGCTCTAAATGTTTCCTTTTCTCCTTGCATTTGCTTCCTGCAGTCTCTCCTACAGTTAAAACTGGATACAATCCTTCAGTTATATCTCCATTTCTCCATCTCTTCATTCTGTCCTCATGCCTTTCATCATGAAATCTTCCAAACATAAATCTATTACTTCTGCCACCTCTATGTCTTTCCCTTTCATACATTTCATCTTCCCATTCTACTAATGCTTCAAACTGTGTTGGTCTGGGTCTTGGATCTAATGTCATCATCTTGTCTCTCAAATTGCGCAAAACTGCCAAATTAAAAGAACCATGCTCTGAAAAAGCTAGCACACCATCATTCTTCGTATATTCTACCCAATTTTCTAACCAAATGCTTGTGTGATAACCATACTTCAACATCATATGAGACGCTGGTGATTTCGGTGGAGGGATAGGAACTCCTTCTCTCGTTATTACGGGTTTGTCTTTTTTAAAGAACCTTTTAATTTTGCCAAACAAAGTCAATTTCTCCTGTCTTGGTTGTTCGAAATACATTTTTGCTAATTATCAACAATTTCACTCAAATCCAAATCTTTGTCAACACAATCCGCTAGAATTCACCAATCAAATTCCTTTGCTTCCCTAGGCACCTGACCAATGTCAGCGCGACACACTCTAACTCTCCAATCGGAGCTTTCTCTGTCTCTGCTATTCTGTCCAATGTCAGCGCGGCTCACACCAACCAGCCAATCTGAGCTTACCTTGCCTCCGCAGTCTGAACAATGCCAGCGCAGTTTTTTTTTGTGACGTCAGCCTCTCCTCTTACTGCTGACCCTCCCTTTACAAAAATTATCGGCACTTTTCTAAGTTCTTTCTCTTTACAATAACTTATTAGTCACAACATAAAACAATACCACATTGTCTGTTTACTAAATAAAGAGATAGTTTTTCACTTTAAAGAATGTTCCTTTCAATACGGGTAAGTATAACAATTCCGCTATCCTTCCCTTCATTCAAGCTAGGGGAGGACCTGTTACTTCTTTAGGGATATGGCCAAAGTTTCACAAGAGGACCTTTGGTTGAAAAGGAGGTCTCGCTACTCTTCTGGGGATAAGGCCAAAGTTTCACAGGTGGACCCTTCGCTATCTCACCCTTTTTCTACATACACGCTAAATAGTCCCTAAGATAACACATAGGTGTTACCACTAATTAAACAGACAATGCACCTATTTCCGTGTGATTTCACTTCTCACACCTTTCTTCTGCCTTATATCAGGCTAACTTTTATTGCCGGCTTCCCAGATACCTTTCTGTACCTGTGTTCCAAAAACTACATAGAAACGCGACACTAATTCACTTTACATAGAATGTTAAACATATAATCAATAATCAATAAATCACCAAACTAATCAATAATAACCATCATCCTGCTACCAGAAAAACTGATCCAGCGCAACCCCTAATTCATGAACCAGGGACCAGGAAACTCATCACGCATAAACCATTTACCAAACTACGGGCCCCATCACACATTACCCATAAATGATCCCTGAAGACGGGCGCTGGATTTAAGGGGGTTTAATTTGTCAGTTTTGTATATGTACAGACTATACTTCACATTAATAACACATTTTATATATTCTTAGCTATTCTTAATTTCAACTGTCTTCTTTTGGTCGATAGACCATTAGTTGACGAGTTGATGGTGACTATGATTAACTAAACAGTTAACACTTTTAACTAAATAACCACAGAGTCGTTATCCGGTTAATAATTTTATCTCATTAAAATTAAATGCTCATAATTCAGATTGTCAGTGCACACACAAGACCACATATAAGAGAACAATTTATCAAGCAATGTAATCAAAATGAATCATTTGCATCGACATCAAAGCGTGCATAGGAATAGGGGAAAGAGAAGGTACAGCAGAAATACTGTGCAGAAATATATTGCGAAATTAAAGCATTTAAGGAAGGTGATACCCACCAAAGAATCAGAAAAACCACTTCCTTGGCCGAGGTTGTGGCAAGGGGTCCCCAGAGATAGGCTCAGAGGACAAAGTTAACAGGACAGATGCAGCTAACTCTTGCAATAAACTGGCAGACAAAAGATAATCTCCAACTCTATCTACCTTTGATCTAGTTCTCCTCGGACGCAGTCTCCTCCCAAGCACTCCCGCAACGTGCTCGTACCTAAGGTGCTCTCTGACTCTGAGCTGGTCCGCTCTCTCTGTCTTGGTTTGGTCTCTCTCTCTCGATCTCTGTGTCTCGATGCTCTCGATGATCTCTCTCTCTCGATGTTCTAGATGTTCTGACACACCCCAAATTGGGATATCAATTATACCTTAATTCCTAGCTCACTATCTTACAATGTTGCAGTGTCAGTAGAAACTCAGCCTGTGATTGGTTGACACGGGTCATGTTAGGGTCTCCTCATCAGGTTCTCATCGCAAATCCATCCCATACCGGTTTTAACAAAGGAAGTATTAAGGATAAATACAATCGTATACTACTAATATCAATAGTTATACATTTTGCAACATTCTCGTATTATGACATCCGTTCCACATTCAAATTGCACGTAGCGATGGCAGTTCCCATAGTCGCTGTCGCATCTTGGCATGTAAACAATAGGACACAGGTCAACATGGCCTTCACACGGATTACATCAGCTGGTGCACTCTGCAGTTCGTAAGCAGGTGGAGCATTCGGCGCATGCGTCTTTCGTACAGACCAAGACAACCACATGCTGGTTCGGACAAGAGGCCATTTTCATGCAGGCCCAATCTCATACTAAAGTAAATAAACACAAAAGAATATTAATTCATGAAATAAAACCCATTATGTTTACCTCCCACCATACTATTACCCTGTATCAATAATTTCCTAGCGAAAGCTATTAATTTAAAGCAGCTTTTTCGTTATTCGTGCACAACATGCAAAATGTGCAATGTACAACATAGCATAATCATGCATTAGTACGATTTTCCAAAGCGCAAACAGTTAATACGTGCTCATGCCATCATAGTTTAGTATATTAGGTAAAATGCATTTGCCCCATGTGTGAGTGTGTGTATTCAGGGTTGGTTAGTCCATGCAGTCAATACATTATTATGGGGTTACTTAATTTCATGAGGATGTATTTTTGCAAACCTCACTCCATCAGTACCAAGCAGGAAGGTTTAACTTAGAGGCAATGTGTAAAGTATTTCTGCTAATGGGGAAACATTGGCTCCTGTGGAGTCATAAAAAATGTTTTCTAATGCAATTCTGCACAATGGCAATTTACAGGGTCGATTTGATGTCAAAAAGAAAGCTAGCCACAGACACCGAGGATATAGTCAATATAGGAACTTGTTTATATAGTAAGTGAATGAAGTAAACAATATATACATAGGGCTTAAGAATCAAAATACGTTTATACAACAAACAATTTCAAAAATAGTGAAAGGTGTCCCAGTGAAAAAACGTTGGAACCTAAACTAGTAGTGACATAATATGTGACATATGTATAAGGTTTCACTTTAAAACATTTTGGCGACCATTGGAAAATTAACAATGTATTGAACAACACTTTATACATTCATAAGTGCTGGATAATAGTTCGCCTTTGTTAATTGTCGACGATGTTTCGACCCTATCTGAATTACAGGGTCTCTTCAGGACCTAAAAAATGTGGGGACACCTAGAAGAAATGGGAGGATACTGTCAGTGTGTGGCCGAGATGGTAACTTGCGAGCATGAAGGTAAAGGGTTCTGAAAATGAGTATACCTGAAGGGAGGCCTGCACTGTCTAATGTGAAGAGCAGTGTCACCGTGGAATAAGTGAAGAAAAAACTCACAGGGAACCCAGCCGGGCACTGTGAATAATAATAAATGCATAATGGTCAGAACGTGGTACAATAGCTTAATTAATGGTTATGCATAGTAGTCAGGTCAAGATATACTAGCATAAATGATGTTTAATACAAGAACAAGCCACAGGAACTTACCCCATGTGAGGGTAGTGTTAGACAGGCAGAGTGGATGGCGGGGCCTGGAGATCTCGGCGATATTCGGGGCACTGGATGTTCACAATTTACTGTGTGTGAAAAACGGAAATTAAAACTAATTGTTCTATATTGATGGGTAGCTACAATATCGCAGTGAAGAAAAAGCTTACCCGTGTGCGTTTATACGCTCTGACTGTTCAAAAGAAGAGCCACAGTGGACTTCAGGTTGTCGCTTCGTGTTTAGGCAATAAATGCGGGAGTAATATCAATTGGAGCTTTAAAATAAGAAAGACGGGCGCTAAGTAAACAGTGTTTGCAATGTTGTGGTTATCCAAAGGGAAAGAAGTCAGGGCTATCAGTACCTTGAGTGAGCTGAAGTGGCGAATGTATATATCCCCCGAATGCTGCAGGAACAGTGGAGCGTCCGTCTCCCTGTTCGGTGCGATGACAACAAGAAGATGGATGTCTAGCAATAGATAAAGGAAATGTTCCCGCCATTGGACGGTGAGCCAGACATGGCTGCACGATCCATGGTGCAGATCTGCTCTGTGGTTCTGTGTGCCAGAATAGATGTAGACAACAGACTGGTGGGATGTGGCTAGTAGCATTAGAGTAAAACCCGAATGTTAAGGTGGAGAAAGGAACGAATTACAAAATACATTGTATGGACCCCTGAAACTACTGTGGCATTCTATGAGGATAATAGAACAACGGGCTGCACAGCGGAGCTGCACAGAACGGGGTCTGAATAACAATGACAATTGAAACAATAAAGCAGATATGGTAATGTAGACAGTAAAGGGAATTAACTCTAAATGATCACTTAGAAGTATAATGGAACATTTATGTAGAGGAAACTAATTAATGTGTGTACAGATCCCATCAGCAATTAATAGGTGCGACGGGACGGGTGGTTCTACTGGAAGGGGTGTCAATCATGGTGCAAGGAGCTACACATGGAATGGAAAGAATGTCAATGCTGCTGGTGGTTAAGTACTAAGTGTGGTAATGAACCCAAGCCATTCCTCGGAAGAATTCAACCCCTGGATGATAGAATTGGTACGTTCAATCCAGCGACATTCTACTCGTTGAAGGATTTGGGCCAGGTCTCCTCCTCTGGGTGGAATGGATACTTTGTCTATCACTTGCCATCTGATATCATCTGCCGTATGATTTTTGTCAGAGAAATGATTGACCAAAAGGGCATTGGGCACTGAATTTCTGATTCTGCTACGATGTTGTCCTATTCGAGCTTTCACTGGTTGCTGTGTTTGCCCAATATAGGGCAAACCACAAGGACATGTTATACAGTACACAACTTTTTTTGTGTTACAATTGGCGAAAAATTCCAGCGTGTGTTTCACGTTTCCATGTTCAAAAGTCTTAGTGTTCAAGGTGAATGCACATGCTACACAGTTTCCACATTTGAAATGTCCTTTGACCTCGGGTAAACCCCAAACTGATTGCAGTGATCGTGTGGTTTGTAGTGGGGTTTCTAAGGATGATCTAATGAGATGGTCTTTCACATTTTTGCCCCGTTTGAATGCAAACATAGGGACTCCAATGTTAGGGTTTATGCTTTTAATGATATGCCAGTTTTTTGTTATCAATTTGCGGATTTTGTTGGTATGTATACCAAACGTGGTAACACAGATAAGTCTGTTTATTTTGGACTTTTCCTTGGGGGCGAGTAGTGTATCTCTGGGGCAAAACCAGGCTCTTTTCAATGAATTTTTGATAAGCCTATTTGGGTACCCTCTTGCCATTAGTTTCTCTCTCAGTATGTTCGCTTCTCTCATGTAGTCTTCCTTTTTGGCACAATTCCGGCGCAACCGAAGAAACTGCCCGTAGGGTAGTCCATCTCTGAGTGCGCGTGGATGGTGACTGTTGTAGGCTAACAATGTATTGCGTTCAGTAGGTTTTCTATGCAGAGAGGTGAAAAGTTGTCCGTCTTCATATTGTACGTTTAGGTCCAGAAAGGCAATGCTGGATTTGTGTATGGTCGATGTAAAAGTCAAGTGTGGTTGTACTGAATTCAGATATAGAACAAAGTCATTGAAATCAGAATTACTACCTGACCAAATGAGAAAAATGTCATCTATATAACGCTTCCAGCATCCAATCTTGGAGCGGTGCATATTGGTATTGTTGAGGACAAATTTGTGTTCCACATGGTCCAAATATATATTCGCCAGATTGGGAGCAAAAATTGCTCCCATACTGGTACCAGAACATTGTTGGTAGTAAGTACCGTCTGACACAAAATAATTGTGTGTGAGGGCAATCTGTAAGAGTGAAATGATGAAAGTGGTAGGGACCTGGATGGGTCTTGGTCTGGTATCTAGTAAATCTTTGATTACCTCTATACTCTCTGCTTGAGGTATATTCGTGTAGAGAGAGGCAATGTCAAGGGTGTCAAGCCAATCTTCCTCGATATTGTAGGGTCTTTCTTCTAACAGGTTGATCATGTGCATAGAGTCTCTTACATATGTTTCCTGTGCTGGAACATAATCTTTGATGAAGAAGTCTATGTATTTTCCAATTGGTTCAAGGATTGATCCGCATCCTGAAAGTATGGGCCGGCCTGGGGGATTGGTGATGCTTTTATGTATCTTAGGAAGGGTGTAAAGAACCGGGGTTCTTGGGTTATCTGCATTAAGGAACGCAAATTCTTTTTATTAAGAAAACCTAGGTCTAAGCCCTCTGTAGTTATTCTCAAAATCTCTCTTTTAATTCCAGTAAGTGGATTATTGTCTAGTTTTTTATAGTGTCTTTCCTCTCCTATTTGTTCCCCGATCTCTATGTCATAGTCGTGTCTGTTTTGTACCACAATTCCGCCCCCTTTGTCTGCAGGTTTCAATATGATAGATTTGTCAGTCTTCAAACTTTCTAAAGCTTTACGTTCATCTAAACTGATGTTGTATGGTATGTATGAATTGCTGTTTTTCAAATTGTCTATTCCTGCAAGTACTATCTTCTCAAATGTTAGTAGTTCTGGTGGCATCATGCCATTAGTGGGGTAAAAAGTGGAAGGTGGTCTAAGTCCCGTCACAGAGTCTTGTATGAAGTCTACCCTGTCCATAAAGAACAATCTGAGTCGTATTTTATGGAAGAACTGGTATAGTTCTGTTTTCAGATTAAAAAAATTGGTGCGTTCAGTAATAACAAATGATAATCCTTTACTTAACAGGAGACCTCGGATGAGGATAGGACATGTTGTGACAGATTAAAAATGGGAATACTTTCTGTTCTTGTGTTGTCCAAATCTAGTATGGTTGGGGGCCCCACTGATAGTGTTTGTTCCGTGTCTGTCGTTCCCCGGGTATTGGTACCATGTTTTGCCTTTTCTCTTCCCTCCTCGGTCTAAAAAGGCTGCCCTGGATGGTTATCAATGCGACTCGGTCCTGGTTGGTCGTCAGAGTCGCTTGAGCCTCCTGATGATTCTGAAAAAGTGACTGGCTGATTTCTCCTGAATCTACCCCAGACGTTCTGTCTGTTTTGTGTGCCAAGAGTATTATAATAGTCCTCTCTCAAGTAAGGGTAGGCCTTCTCTTTAGAGAAGTTTTTAATATCCTTTGTTACTTTGTCTGCCTTTTTCTTTAATTCAAAAGAATTAAAATCTTGAATTGTTTTATTGAGTTTGTCTAGAAGTACTCTGGCCTCTATTACTCCGTCCCACTTAGAAGTTCTTTTTCTAATTCTTCGATTTCTTTCAATTCTGCTTTGGCGTGATCTAAAGCTGTTTCTACACCTAACACCATCCAGTGGCGTGAACAAGTAGTAGAGATGTGGCTAAACCCTCCTTTAAATTTCGGGTCGTCACGAAAGATCCCTGGGACGTTTCTGATCTGTAATCCTTGTGGGATAATTCCTGCCTTCAAGTATTCTGTTAACATTCGAGCATGAAGCTCAGTTCTGACATGTTTTTTTCTTTGCTTTTTCTATTTTCTCAAGCAGTTGTTGTCGTGGGCTCACACTACTGATTGGTTGGTTTGAAAATAAAGATGGGCCACTAGTAATCTTTGCAATATACTCCTCAGTGTATAGGGGAGCCTCTCTTTCTGACATCATAACCCTGAGAGCAAAAAGTAAACCCTACGTATCATAGGGTATTAGGAAAAATCCAAGGTAAGGATAAATCCCTTGCGGTGCAGCCACCGCTCTGAGTACTGAGAACAAAAAACAAGGGAACCCTACTCACGGGGAGCCTGGGTAAGTAAGTTAATGGGGAAACATTGGCTCCTGTGGAGTCATAAAAAATTATTTCTAATGCAATTCTGCACAATGGCAATTTACAGGGTCGATTTGATGTCAAAAAGAAAGCTAGCCACAGACACCGAGGATATAGTCAATATAGGAACTTGTTTATATAGTAAGTGAATGAAGTAAACAATATATACATAGGGCTTAAGAATCAAAATACGTTTATACAACAAACAATAATTTCAAAAATAGTGAAAGGTGTCCCAGTGAAAAAACATTGGAACCTAAACTAGTAGTGACATAATATGTGACATATGTATAAGGTTTCACTTTAAAACATTTTGGCGACCATTGGAAAATTAACAATGTATTGAACAACACTTTATACATTCATAAGTGCTGGATAATAGTTTGCCTTTGTTAATTGTCGACGACGTTTCGACCCTATCTGAATTACAGGGTCTCTTCAGGACCTAAAAAATGTGGGGACACCTAGAAGAAATGGGAGGATACTGTCAGTGTGTGGCCGAGATGGTAACTTGCGAGCATGAAGGTAAAGGGTTCTGAAAATGAGTATACCTGAAGGGAGGCCTGCACTGTCTAATGTGAAGAGCAGTGTCACCGTGGAATAAGTGAAGAAAAAACTCACAGGGAACCCAGCCGGGCACTGTGAATAATAATAAATGCATAATGGTCAGAACGTGGTACAATAGCTTAATTAATGGTTATGCATAGTAGTCAGGTCAAGATATACTAGCATAAATGATGTTTAATACAAGAACAAGCCACAGGAACTTACCCCATGTGAGGGTAGTGTTAGACAGGCAGAGTGGATGGCGGGGCCTGGAGATCTCGGCGATATTCGGGGCACTGGATGTTCACAATTTACTGTGTGTGAAAAACGGAAATTAAAACTAATTGTTCTATATTGATGGGTAGCTACAATATCGCAGTGAAGAAAAAGCTTACCCGTGTGCGTTTATACGCTCTGACTGTTCAAAAGAAGAGCCACAGTGGACTTCAGGTTGTCGCTTCGTGTTTAGGCAATAAATGCGGGAGTAATATCAATTGGAGCTATAAAATAAGAAAGACGGGCGCTAAGTAAACAGTGTTTGCAATGTTGTGGTTATCCAAAGGGAAAGAAGTCAGGGCTATCAGTACCTTGAGTGAGCTGAAGTGGCGAATGTATATATCCCCCGAATGCTGCAGGAACAGTGGAGCGTCCGTCTCCCTGTTCGGTGCGATGACAACAAGAAGATGGATGTCTAGCAATAGATAAGGGAAATGTTCCCGCCATTGGACGGTGAGCCAGACATGGCTGCACGATCCATGGTGCCGATCTGCTCTGTGGTTCTGTGTGCCAGAATAGATGTAGACAACAGACTGGTGGGATGTGGCTAGTAGCATTAGAGTAAAACCCGAATGTTAAGGTGGAGAAAGGAACGAATTACAAAATACATTGTATGGACCCCTGAAACTAGTGTGGCATTCTATGAGGATAATAGAACAACGGGCTGCACAGCGGAGCTGCACAGAACGGGGTCTGAATAACAATGACAATTGAAACAATAAAGCAGATATGGTAATGTAGACAGTAAAGGGAATTAACTCTAAATGATCACTTAGAAGTATAATGGAACATTTATGTAGAGGAAACTAATTAATGTGTGTACAGATCCTATCAGCAATTAATAGGTGCGACGGGACGGGTGGTTCTACTGGAAGGGGTGTCAATCACGGCAAGGGCAGCCTTTTTTAGACCGAGGAGGGAAGAGAAAAGGCAAAACATGGTACCAATACCCGGGGGAACGACAGACACGGAACAAACACTATCAGTGGGGCCCCCAACCATACTAGATTTGGACAACACAAGAACAGAAAGTATTCCCATTTTTAATCTGTCACAACATGTCCTATCCTCATCCGAGGTCTCCCTGTTAAGTAAAGGATTATCATTTGATATTACTGCACGCACCAATGTTTTTAATCTGAAAACAGAACTATACCAGTTCTTCCGTAAAATACGACTCAGATTGTTCTTTATGGACAGGGTAGACTTCATACAAGACTCTGTGATGGGACTTAGACCACCTTCCACTTTTTACCCCACTAATGGCATGATGCCACCAGAACTACTAACATTTTAGAAGATAGTACTTGCAGGAATAGACAATTTGAAAAACAGCACTTCAAACATACCATACAACATCAGTTTAGATGATCGTAAAGCTTTAGAAAGTTTGAAGACTGACAAATCTATCATATTGAAACCTGCAGACAAAGGGGGCGGAATTGTGGTACAAAACAGACACGACTAGGACATAGAGATCGGGAAACAAATAGGAGAGGAAAGACACTATAAAAAACTAGACAATAATCCACTTACTGGAATTAAAGAGAGATTTTGAGAATAACTACAGAGGGCTTAGACCTAGGTTTTCTTAATAAAAAAGAATTTGCGTTCCTTAATGCAGATAACCCAAGAACCCCGGTCCTTTACACCCTTCCTAAGATACATAAAAGCATCACCAATCCCCCAGGCCGGCCCATACTTTCAGGATGCGGATCAATCCTTGAACCAATTGGAAAATACATAGACTTCTTCATCAAAGATTATGTTCCAGCACAGGAAACATATGTAAGAGACTCTATGCACATGATCAACCTGTTAGAAGAAAGACCCTACAATATCGAGGAAGATTGGCTTGCCACCCTTGACATTGCCTCTCTCTACACGAATATACCTCAAGCAGAGAGTATAGAGGTAATCAAAGATTTACTAGATACCAGACCAAGACCCATCCAGGTCCCTACCACTTTCATCATTTCACTCTTACAGATTGCCCTCACACACAATTATTTTGTGTCAGACGGTACTTACTACCAACAATGTTCTGGTACCAGTATGGGAGCAATTTTTGCTCCCAATCTGGCGAATATATATATGGACCATGTGGAACGCAAATTTGTCCTCAACAATACCAATATGCACCGCTCCAAGATTGGATGCTGGAAGCGTTATATAGATGACATTTTTCTCATTTGGTCAGGTAGTAATTCTGATTTCAATGACTTTGTTCTATATCTGAATTCAGTACAACCACACTTGACTTTTACATCGACCATACACAAATCCAGCATTGCCTTTCTGGACCTAAACGTACAATATGAAGACGGACAACTTTTCACCTCTCTGCATAGAAAACCTACTGAACGCAATACATTGTTAGCCTACAACAGTCACCATCCACGCGCACTCAGAGATGGACTACCCTACGGGCAGTTTCTTCGGTTGCGCCGGAATTGTGCCAAAAAGGAAGACTACATGAGAGAAGCGAACATACTGAGAGAGAAACTAATGGCAAGAGGGTACCCAAATAGGCTTATCAAAAATTCATTGAAAAGAGCCTGGTTTTGCCCAAGAGATACACTACTCGCCCCCAAGGAAAAGTCCAAAATAAACGGACTTATCTGTGTTACCACGTTTGGTATACATACCAACAAAATCCGCAAATTGATAACAAAAAACTGGCATATCATTAAAAGCATAAACCCTAACATTGGAGTCCCTATGTTTGCATTCAAACGGGGCAAAAATGTGAAAGACCATCTCATTAGATCATCCTTAGAAACCCCACTACAAACCACACGATCACTGCAATCAGTTTGGGGTTTACCCGAGGTCAAAGGACATTTCAAACGTGGAAACTGTGTAGCATGTGCATTCACCTTCAACACTAAGACTTTTGAACATGGAAACGTGAAACACACGCTGGAATTTTTCGCCAATTGTAACACAAAAAATGTTGTGTACTGTATAACATGTCCTTGTGGTTTGCCCTATATTGGGCAAACACAGCAACCAGTGAAAGCTCGAATAGGACAACATCGTAGCAGAATCAGAAATTCAGTGCCCAATGACCCCTTGGTCAATCATTTCTCTGACAAAAATCATACGGCAGATGATATCAGATGGCAAGTGATAGACAAAGTATCCATTCCACCCAGAGGAGGAGACCTGGCCCAAATCCTTCAACGAGTAGAATGTTGCTGGATTGAACGTACCAATTCTATCATCCAGGGGTTGACTTCTGCCGAGGAATGGCGTGGGTTCATTACCACACTTAGTACTTAACCACCAGCAGCATTGACATTCTTTCCATTCCATGTGTAGCTCCTTGCACCGTGATTGACACCCCTTCCAGAAGAACCACCCGTCCCGTCGCACCTATTAATTGCTAATGGGATCTGTACACACATGAATTAGTTTCCTCTACATAAATGTTCCATTATACTTCTAAGTGATCATTTAGAGTTAATTCCCTTTAATGTCTACATTACCATATCTGCTTTATTGTTTCCATTGTCATTGTTATTCAGACCCGGTTCTGTGCAGCTCCGCTGTGCAGCCCGTTGTTCTATTATCCTCATAGAATGCCACAGTAGTTTCAGGGGTCCATACAATGTATTTTGTAATTCGTTCCTTTCTCCACCTTAACATTCGGGTTTTACTCTAATGCTACTAGCCACATCCCACCAGTCTGTTGTCTACATCTATTCTGGCACACAGAACCACAGAGCAGATCGGCACCATGGATCGTGCAGCCATGTCTGGCTCACCGTCCAATGGCGGGAACATTTCCCTTATCTATTGCTAGACATCCATCTTCTTGTTGTCATCGCACCGAACAGGGAGACGGACGCTCCACTGTTCCTGCAGCATTCGGGGGATATATACATTCGCCACTTCAGCTCACTCAAGGTACTGATAGCCCTGACTTCTTTCCCTTTGGATAACCACAACATTGCAAACACTGTTTACTTAGCGCCCGTCTTTCTTATTTTATAGCTCCAATTGATATTACTCCCGCATTTATTGCCTAAACACGAAGCGACAACCTGAAGTCCACTGTGGCTCTTCTTTTGAACAGTCAGAGCGTATAAACGCACACGGGTAAGCTTTTTCTTCACTGCGATATTGTAGCTACCCATCAATATAGAACAATTAGTTTTAATTTCCGTTTTTCACACACAGTAAATTGTGAACATCCAGTGCCCCGAATATCGCCAAGATCTCCAGGCCCCGCCATCCACTCTGCCTGTCTAACACTACCCTCACATGGGGTAAGTTCCTGTGGCTTGTTCTTGTATTAAACATCATTTATGCTAGTATATCTTGACCTGACTACTATGCATAACCATTAATTAAGCTATTGTACCACGTTCTGACCATTATGCATTTATTATTATTCACAGTGCCCGGCTGGGTTCCCTGTGAGTTTTTTCTTCACTTATTCCACGGTGACACTGCTCTTCACATTAGACAGTGCAGGCCTCCCTTCAGGTATACTCATTTTCAGAACCCTTTACCTTCATGCTCGCAAGTTACCATCTCGGCCACACACTGACAGTATCCTCCCATTTCTTCTAGGTGTCCCCACATTTTTAGGTCCTGAAGAGACCCTGTAATTCAGATAGGGTCGAAACGTCGTCGACAATTAACAAAGGCAAACTATTATCCAGCACTTATGAATGTATAAAGTGTTGTTCAATACATTGTTAATTTTCCAATGGTCGCCAAAATGTTTTAAAGTGAAACCTTATACATATGTCACATATTATGTCACTACTAGTTTAGGTTCCAATGTTTTTTCACTGGGACACCTTTCACTATTTTTGAAATTATTGTTTGTTGTATAAACGTATTTTGATTCTTAAGCCCTATGTATATATTGTTTACTTCATTCACTTACTATATAAACAAGTTCCTATATTGACTATATCCTCGGTGTCTGTGGCTAGCTTTCTTTTTGACATCAAATCGACCCTGTAAATTGCCATTGTGCAGAATTGCATTAGAAATAATTTTTTATGACTCCACAGGAGCCAATGTTTCCCCATTAACTTACTTACCCAGGCTCCCCGTGAGTAGGGTTCCCTTGTTTTTTGTTCTCAGTACTCAGAGCGGTGGCTGCACCGCAAGGGATTTATCCTTACCTTGGATTTTTCCTAACACCCTATGATACGTAGGGTTTACTTTTTGCTCTCAGGGTTATGATGTCAGAAAGAGAGGCTCCCCTATACACTGAGGAGTATATTGCAAAGATTACTAGTGGCCCATCTTTATTTTCAAACCAACCAATCAGTAGTGTGAGCCCACGACAACAACTGCTTGAGAAAATAGAAAAAGCAAAGAAAAAACATGTCAGAACTGAGCTTCATGCTCGAATGTTAACAGAATACTTGAAGGCAGGAATTATCCCACAAGGACTACAGATCAGAAACGTCCCAGGGATCTTTCGTGACGACCCGAAATTTAAAGGAGGGTTTAGCCACATCTCTACTACTTGTTCACGCCACTGGATGGTGTTAGGTGTAGAAACAGCTTTAGATCACGCCAAAGCAGAATTGAAAGAAATCGAAGAATTAGAAAAAGAACTTCTAAGTGGGACGGAGTAATAGAGGCCAGAGTACTTCTAGACAAATTCAATAAAACAATTCAAGATTTTAATTCTTTTGAATTAAAGAAAAAGGCAGACAAAGTAACAAAGGATATTAAAAACTTCTCTAAAGAGAAGGCCTACCCTTACTTGAGAGAGGACTATTATAATACTCTTGGCACACAAAACAGACAGAACGTCTGGGGTAGATTCAGGAGAAATCAGCCAGTCACTTTTTCAGAATCATCAGGAGGCTCAAGCGACTCTGACGACCAACCAGGACCGAGTCGCATTGATAACCATCCAGGGCAGCCTTTTTTAGACCGAGGAGGGAAGAGAAAAGGCAAAACATGGTACCAATACCCGGGGGAACGACAGACACGGAACAAACACTATCAGTGGGGCCCCCAACCATACTAGATTTGGACAACACAAGAACAGAAAGTATTCCCATTTTTAATCTGTCACAACATGTCCTATCCTCATCCGAGGTCTCCCTGTTAAGTAAAGGATTATCATTTGTTATTACTGAACGCACCAATTTTTTTAATCTGAAAACAGAACTATACCAGTTCTTCCATAAAATACGACTCAGATTGTTCTTTATGGACAGGGTAGACTTCATACAAGACTCTGTGACGGGACTTAGACCACCTTCCACTTTTTACCCCACTAATGGCATGATGCCACCAGAACTACTAACATTTGAGAAGATAGTACTTGCAGGAATAGACAATTTGAAAAACAGCAATTCATACATACCATACAACATCAGTTTAGATGAACGTAAAGCTTTAGAAAGTTTGAAGACTGACAAATCTATCATATTGAAACCTGCAGACAAAGGGGCGGAATTGTGGTACAAAACAGACACGACTATGACATAGAGATCGGGGAACAAATAGGAGAGGAAAGACACTATAAAAAACTAGACAATAATCCACTTACTGGAATTAAAAGAGAGATTTTGAGAATAACTACAGAGGGCTTAGACCTAGGTTTTCTTAATAAAAAAGAGACCCTGTAATTCAGATAGGGTCGAAACGTCGTCGACAATTAACAAAGGCAAACTATTATCCAGCACTTATGAATGTATAAAGTGTTGTTCAATACATTGTTAATTTTCCAATGGTCGCCAAAATGTTTTAAAGTGAAACCTTATACATATGTCACATATTATGTCACTACTAGTTTAGGTTCCAACGTTTTTTCACTGGGACACCTTTCACTATTTTTGAAATTATTGTTTGTTGTATAAACGTATTTTGATTCTTAAGCCCTATGCATATATTGTTTACTTCATTCACTTACTATATAAACAAGTTCCTATATTGACTATATCCTCGGTGTCTGTGGCTAGCTTTCTTTTTGACATCAAATTGACCCTGTAAATTGCCATTGTGCAGAATTGCATTAGAAATAATTTTTTATGACTCCACAGGAGCCAATGTTTCCCCATTAACTTACTTACCCAGGCTCCCCGTGAGTAGGGTTCCCTTGTTTTTTGTTTAGTGTATTTCTGCAGCACGCAAACAGTAATAAAGTACAAACGCAACACAAGAAAAATACCAAACCAATTTAGTAAAATAGAGTTCATTTTAATAAATAAAATGATGCCAGAACTACAACAATCCAACCAGGAGGACTGTAGATATTGAATTTTAAAGTATTTAGTAAAAACAGCACCAAAAGCACAAAGCATCAACTGGAGTTATCTGGTCATGCCGAACTGGGACAAAGTCACAAGTACAAGTTCAGGCTAACCATGATGCACGAGCTAGATACAGGGACCAGTTAATCCCGGTGAGAGTTGTACCTCATGTATGCGCAGTGCTGTGATGCAAAGTCCTGTTATGTTGCGTCATGATGTGTCAGCTTCAATCAGGTGCTGTGACGACTGCGATGTGAGGTCCTTTTTAGAGTTACATTGTGCTGCATCGGTTCTGATGAGACTGCCGATCAGGAGCTGCGAAGGACTGAGATGTGAGGTACTGCATCAACCTATTTCCCGCTGCGTCAGATTTGATGGTACCCACAGTTAGGCAGGGAGGAGTACACTCTGATGCCAGTTAAGGGTCCAGTACTTTGGGGGGGCACCTCTTCCAGATCAGGACTCACTCTAGGCAGAGGCCAGCAGCAGGGCTCAGGCAGGTCTAGTTGTAGATCCACGCAGGTGAAGAGAAGCAGGTCAGCTGGCCAGTTGCAGGGAGGCCTCTGAAGCTTGTTGTGTTCCTGTAGCTCACAAAAGAAGTCAGCCAACTGACCCTAGATGTCAATCTGGTTAGCCTGGGATAAAGGTAAGCAGGTCCAGTCGTCCTTCTCAGACAGCAATGCTGCCCTTCAAGCAGTGGGCAGTCCTTTGGCAGTCTAATATTTATACCTGGTGCCAGCCTTTGTGTGGGGGGACTCCCTGTCTTACCCTCACATCTGGTTCTTGAAAGTTATTTCCCTGGCAAGGCTTCAGACTGTCTGGGGTGAGAAAAGACAGGTCAGGCTTTGTCAGGGTCCTTTGTGTGTGTCGGAGGCGTTGTGAATGTTTGGAGAGTGAAGATTAGTCCAAGGACGGTGACATCTTCCAAATTAAAGTGAGTTGAGCGGTATGAGATTGGTATACTACTATAATATGCACCACCTTACATCTGTCACAGCACAAATGTACAGCATTGACTTAGACAATCTCTCTGTAGAATAAAGATACCCAATTGCCTAGATATGAATTCAACTGGTTGTTCACACTCATTTCTGTCTTTTTCACATTGACCAAAGTTCTGATTTCGCTTATTTGTCAGGGACATTGCTGCATCAACTTGATATTGCATTGTGCAATAAGCTACCATAGGATAATGTATTTAACAGATCTTTAAGGCATCACATGGAGCCATTCAGAGAAGGTCTCTTCTTTTGGATCTGTTTTGGCACATTTTCTGTAACTTAACCCTTGGTTTCCACAATTAACAATAAAGCTGTGTTGCGTTGTCCATGGGCTCAAGTTCTCCTAAATTATGGGCCAGATGTACTAATCCTATTCGCAAGCCACCAATCCTAATTGCATACTGGCTGTTTTACGAGCAGGGATGCAATTTGCAATGCAACCAGCCTCAAAGAGGTCGCATCACAAATTGTCCATTTACAAAGTGTCGCAAAATGACCTCCTGACTGAATATTAACTAGGCAGGTCACAATTTGCAACCCCTACGATTGCCTACGAATGTGGGAAAGGTGGCCTGCAAGGGGCAGAAGATCCCTGTTTCTAAATTTACAGTATCATGGCAAACAATTTTCTAAACACTCCATGTTCAGTGAAGGGACTATTGCAGATGTAAAAAAAAAAAATCGTATTTGGAAAAACATCGGACCATTGTATGCTCTCCTGAGGCTACACGGCAGATTCCTAAAAGGGAAGCTGGAGCTTAATTTAACTTTTGACTGAATGCTCTAGGTTTGAGTTTAAGAAAAGGATACACACTCCCAGGCTCATTTGGTACGACCCATCAATGAGCCAACATGGTTTAACTGTGCAAAAAAAAAAAACACATAGTTTGCAATAATGGGTCAGACAGGAAATGGGTTAATCGCACTCACCAAGTGATGGATGAAGGAGTCTACAGTGGTAAAAATGGATTAAAAAAATACAAAATTAACTTATGTCTGCACCAGACAACAAGTCAGAGCAACACCATAACGTGTCATGCGGTGAATAGTGAGAAACCACCATGCCAGTCGTAAAGTTAGCTTTTCAGCTGCATGCATAGAGTGCAAACGTGCAGACTGTAATTTAGGAGAATTACTTTGGGAGGAAAATAAACATATTTATTTTACTTATTTGCTTAACATTCTTATGCAGCACAACTCCTCGAGAAGGTACCAGGGTGCAGGTGGTGAGTAACAGCGCTTTACTGAACATT
This sequence comes from Calotriton arnoldi, assembly GCA_963921515.1. Classification (NCBI taxonomy): domain Eukaryota; kingdom Metazoa; phylum Chordata; class Amphibia; order Caudata; family Salamandridae; genus Calotriton; species Calotriton arnoldi. The sequence continues at coordinate 133,701 of CAWUFW010002393.1, read as the reverse complement.
TGAGCGCGTGATAGACATGCCTAAACAGCAGGTTATAGAGCTGTGCAAGCTTCTTAAAAAACACAAAGTGATGTCTCTAGAGTCCAGTGTTTCCCAAACTGTGGGTTGCGACCCACTGGTGGGTCGCCTGCTGATTATTGGTGGGTCTCAGTGATAGAGCGAAATGTTCTTGTGAATTGTAGGGGTGCATCATAATCACTGATAGGCCGCACCCACATGTATTCAGACATATATTCGTATATTCAGTTTCATATTCATGTATGTTTAGTGAAGAATGAATAGTTCGCTGAGACAAAGTGAACCCAGTAGCATAATGGTGTTAGGATATTGATGTAATGTAATGCTTATTAAATTGTGTGAACTTAATGCATAGGGAAATTAGTTCGTGTGTGTAATGTAATTGCAGTAGTTTAAACGTGCACCATATTAAAGTTGCACATGTAATTCATTGTTTGCATATGAAGTGTAATGAAAATGCTTATAGGGAAAAGTAAGATGTGTGTTTAAAAATTATATGTAAAGGCCTGACTACATATATGCTTAGGGAAGGCCTGGTTTATTCTTATGTTAGCTTATTTTGTAGGCAGAGAAAGGTTTCTCTTGGTAAGGCTCTCTGGGCACAAACAGTAGATTTAATTTGCACAGTAGAAGGTTTCTGTTGAAAGTATCTTTTGTTGCAGGTGCAAGGACACATGTCTCGTTAGTAAGACTAACTCTTTGTTTTCAAAAGCTAGAGAGATGGGAGGCATGGTACGGGGAGTTAGATGGAATGTAGGGATGATACTTTCAGCGGAGAAGGTGCCTGGGACTCAAGGTCAACGCAACCGTCCAGGATGAAGTCACCGTTTCAGTGGAAAAGCACAAGAAAGAAGACCTGGCCAAGAAGACCTGGCCAAGGAGGCGTGACAAAGGCGTGTACAATTGTATTGGGGTTTTGTATTAGGGATAGTGCCCTGAGGGAGGAGGCCAGAGAAGAGGTAGGGGAGACCTGAGAGAAGGACAGAGCTGAGCTTAGGTATTATGTGATTGCACTTCTTAGGAAGTCTTCACAGCTGACACCTTTTATTCTTTCTTGCCTGGGAAAATCGTTATGCAGGGATGCCACTTAGCGTTAGTGTAGGGACAGCAATTGATTTTAAGCTTGTTTAGGCAAATGAAGAGCAACTTAGAAATAGGAGCAATCATAGTCTGGTTGATCCTTCTAGAACTTTCTATTCTCCTTATCCTGAGTCGGATGAGATTCTTGCGTAGATTATTATTTGTATTAGTGCCCATCTATTTCTTTAACCTCGTGTTGAGGTGCTTGCACGTTCAGTTATTTTTGGCGATAATAAATTCTCAAACTTGAATTCGGAGTCAGTGGTCCTTTCAGACAAATGGAATGCTGATATATAACCAGATGAGATTCTCTCCTTTACACTATTCAACAGGTAAAAAGATCTTGGCGACCAGAAGGTTCTTATAGATAATTAGATAAGAATCGGCGTTATCAGTTGGTAGCAGAGTAGGATGGTTACCTTTGATGGTAAGGGGAGATCTAGAGCAAGATAGGAGACTAAGTTGCCCCATAGAGCCCGAGTGACGCAGATCCAGAGGACCGCGGGAGAAGGATGTCGGAGGTCGTGGAAAACTGACGGAGAGTGACGGTGCGGCGGAAGTAGCAGTTCGTAGTAGAGTGAGTATGAAAAGAGTGATGTTTGATAGATTGCGGTACTTTATTGTTGTGTGATTGTCTTGCGGAGTTGGAACGAGAGTTGTGTGATTGAGAAACGGACCGGGAGCGCGTGCGGGACCGGGAGATTTATTGTGGTGTAGAATACACCCAGAGTTGAGAACGTTGACCAGAGTTGTGGGGGTCACGAGACGTCATTGACAGACCCACTGAAGATAGGGAACACATGAGTGAGTGTGTGAATAACCAACGCAGGTCGTAGGTTATTGTGTGCAGAACATCGAATGATTGAATCCTATCGAGTGTGCTAAAGGCGATTGTCCGGTCGTTTCGCGGACAGACGATTGCCAGATTGAGGTCAACAAGCTCAAGAGGCTGATCGGTCATTGGTAAGACCGACGATCAGAGAGGTAATTGTTCGGTAGGACGGACATTATTTCAGAGTATGATTGGGATAGATGCGAGTGAGAACAAGTGAATTAGAAAGGAGGGGAACTGCTGCGAGCGGAGGAAAAGTGACGTCAGACAAGAGCCGCGCTGCGATAGGCCGGTTGGTGTGAACCGCGCTGGGATTGGAGGATTGGAATCAGGAAGTAAAAGCGGACATTTTGAGTGCAAATACAAAGTTGATTCATCATGAAATGTTTTAAAGCTTTAAGGGAACTTTGTAGAGGTGATAGACATGTGGTTGTTCGGGAGGGAGAGGAAGCTCCTCCCGAGGATACACCAGCACATTATATGGCAAAGAATGTAGGATTGCATACTATAATTTGGCTTGAGAATTGGCATAAAATGACAGAAGCAGAAGGAGAATTGTCGTTCCCTCGATATGGTACTTTCAGGTTAGAGGTGCTGTACCAGCTCAAGAGTGTAATGGCTTCATTACGACCACTACCTAGACCAACACAGTTTGAGGCACTACATGCGTGGATAAGGGCAGCGTATGATAGGAAGAAGGACAGATGCCAAGAAAGGGTGAAGAAATCGGTCAGGGCATTTCAAGATGCAAGGTGGGATGCCTTGGAGAAAAGGTGGAGAGCAGACACGATCGAAGGAGATAAGTTGTACCCATTGTTAGTACAAAATGGGAAAATAATAAGAATCGATGAAGACGACAGTGATCTAGATGACAGTTTGTTGGATAGGATGTTGGCGGAGAGGCCACCACCATTTAACCCAGATTCAGAAGAGGGAAAGACGACCCCAGCAGTGGCAATAGTTGATGAGAGCCAGAACCAGACTAGCATGAGAGTAGTGGGAAGAATTTCCACAGGAACGGAGGAGGCAACGGCGTCTATGATAACACAGCCTCCTGCGGGGAACACAAGATTACCGGACTCCTTGACAGTACCGGTTACCATTGGCCCTATAGTACCGGTATATGACCCAGACCGAGTGAGAGAAGGGAGCTCCGTACCGATGAGAAGGGAAGAAGGAAACAGTGAGAGTGGGAATGGGTTTGGAGTAAGGGTGGTTCATTTCCCAAGACCAATGGAGACAAGTACGCCGTTACCGGCTACTGCGGACTCTTCATGTGGGCGAGAAGAGGAGAGACCGGAAAGACCGAGGTCTTTACGGGAATCTAAGTCAGCTTTGAGGGAGTGGACACCAACAGTAACGAACCAAGAGGATAGGATGCAAAGAGATAGGGCACAAAATGTCTCGGAAGACAGATCAGGTTCCAGGAATATAGAAGGGAATAGGTCACAAGGACAGAATAGTGACTGTGATGAGCGAGATGGCTCGGGTTGTCGAGACGTACTGAGGAGTGCAGTACAGGCAAGGTTGCTAGACGTAGTGAGGCTGAAAGCAGAGGTAGACGAAATGATCAGTGGGGGTCTGCCTTTGGAAAGGATAGAAATTTATGGATCAGATGAGCTGCTGTTTGTAGCAAAAGATGTGACTCGAAAAGCTAGAATGGCACATGATAGATTGAAGGAATTGGCCAAAAGATATGAGGTGGACCTGAACAAAACTAAAGCGTTGCAGGGACCACATAGATTGCATTACAGTGATCAGGAGTTGGAGGAGAAAAGAATCACAGGATTAAAGACGCACACCAGAGACCTGATCATAGGAATGAGAATATGGATTTTGTTGGACAAATGGGAAGAAAGGTGGTCCAAAAAGAAACCAGTAAAGAGAGCAGAAGGAAACGCCGCCGCCAGGAGAGGGGGCGACGGGTGTTGGAAATTTTCCTTTACGGGAAGTACAGAATGGAGGGTACGTGCATGTGCCGTGGAATAGAGGTGATTTGGCTGCATTTACAAATGATTTTCCTCGGCTGAGGGAAAAACCGGTGGAGTGGTACAAGCAGGTTGAGCGGTTTGTGAAGATTTCAAAAGTATTGTGGATTGATTTGAACACTTTGTTTGACATAGTGGTACCAGGAGATTTGTGGACAGCATGTAAAGTCGCTATTGAGTGGCCGACTTCGGAACCAAAAAGAGAGGCGGTTACAAATGGTCCATCACCAGATGTCATGAAAAAGTATGAGCAGGTGATTACATGGTTGAAGTCGAAGATTTCACCTCAGGATATAGATTGGGTTAAGATAGATCGGACTGTACAGGAACCCAAGGAAACGGTGCATGAATATTATGAAAGACTTCTGCAAGTTTTTAAACAGTATAGTGGGTTAGATGTTTTGGACCCTAAGGATATGGGACAGTTTGTCTCAAAGTTTGTAACGGGTCTGAGAGTGGAAATCAGCCTCATGATACAGCACCATTTGATCTGCTGGCAGAACAAGCCACTGGATGAAATTTTGCGATATGCGAGATACTGTAGTGATGAGGTGGAATCGAAACATCGAAAGCTAAAAGACAAATTGATGCTTGTCCAGATGCAGACAGCACAGAGTCAGCCTAGTGGAGGGACCTTAGGAAGAAAGCAAGGAAATTTCCAGGGAAACCAGAATGGGCAGGTACAGGGAAAGGGAAAACCAGTAGACCCCAAGACAGGAGTGGACGTGGCCACACTAAAGAAGACCACTGCGTGTCATCTTTGTCGCCAGGTCGGACATTGGAAACGCGAGTGTCCTTTGAACCCAGCTAATCAGGTACAGGAAGAGGAAGAGGGGGCTCAGGCACCCGCGCAAGAGGTAGTTAACACAATAACGAGGCCTAGAACGATGAAAGGGGGGTTTACAATTCTCACGCTCAGATTCCCCAAGCTCCAAGGATTTCACAAGGAACACGAACGTACCAACAGATGCCCCTGTTCGAACGTTATGATGAGGATAGCTCAGACCCTTTATCCTGACGGTGCCTGAGGGGGGAGGAAGACTGCACACTTGGAGCGGTCTTGGAGGTAGACCAGAGAGGACCTTTTGTGGAGGCAGAGATTGAGGGCAATCCTGCAACACTTTTGGTTGATACTGGAGCTACCCGGTCTACTGTAAGATCTGCAGTAGTCCCTAACCTACCCCTCTCGGGACAATCGATCCAGGTTGTTGGAGTAGCGAACAAGAAGATGAGCAGCCCATTGACAGAACCGATCCTAGTAAAGATAGGTTCTTTCCAAACTAGACATCAGTTTGTAGTGTGTGATACGAGTCCAGTTTGCCTTTTAGGGAGAGATCTGTTGTGCAAGTTGAACTGCACGATTTACTGTACACCACGGGGAGTGGAGGTCCAGACGAGAGATGACGATGCTGACTTTAAGATTGCCAATCAGCATCTGTGTATAGATCTGTACCCAATGGTGACGGTGGAAGAACTTCCACCTGATCTGAGAGACGCAGTGTCGTCTGTGGTGTGGGATTTTGCAGGAGACGAAATAGGTCTAATCAGAGGGGTTGAACCAGTGCGGATTGAGGTGAAACAGAATGTTGATTTCCCAAGAACACCTCAATACAACCTGTCGACAGAAACGATTGCAGGAATAAAACCTGTGATCGAGACTTTCATTGAGAAGGGTATTTTAAAAGAGATCAGAGGTAGTCCCTGTAATTCACCCATAATGGGACTACAGAAACCGAGCGGGAAGTACAGGATCGTGCAAGACCTGCGAAAGGTCAACACGATAGTTGTCCCTTGTTGTCCAGTGGTACCGAATCCTTCAGTAATACTGTTCCAGATCCCATGTGAAGCCGAGTGGTTTACGGTTATCGATTTGTGTCAAGCCTTCTTTTCGATACCGCTCCACGAGGAAAGCCAATTTCTTTTTGCGTTCAGGCTAGAAAATCGAGTGTTAACATGGTGTCGTATCCCTCAAGGGTATACAGAAAGCCCATCGATCTTTAACCAGATCCTGAAGAAGAACCTTGAGAGTCTTGTGTTGCCACAGAACTCAGTTCTCGTGCAATACATAGATGACTTGCTCATTGCCGCAGAAACAGAAGATGCTTGCAGAATTGACACTGTAGCATTGTTGAACCACTTAGCAGAGAACGGACATAAGGTGTCCCCTAACAATATGCAGTACTGTTTGAAAGAAGTACAGTACTTGGGACACAGATTGGAAAAAGGCAAGAGGAAGGTGTCACCAGATCGAATTGAGGCAATAATGAGCATGGCAGTACCCACGACACAGAGAGAAGTTAGGATGTTTCTAGGAATGGTTGGCTATTGTTGACAGTGGATTCCTAGTTTCTCCTTGAGAGCAAAGCCTCTGCAGAGGCTTACGCACAAGGACGTGAGTGATCCGGTACCATGGGACGAGGAGTGCTTGATATCATTCCTGAAACTGAGAGAGGATTTGTGCAGAGCTCCGGCATTGGGAATGCCTGATTACAACAAGACCTTTTCATTGTTTTGTTACGAGAGGGAAGGATGTGCATTAGCAGTGTTAGCTCAGAACCATGGAGGTGTCCGTAGACCAGTTGCCTACTTTTCAGCTACTTTAGATCCAGTAGCTTCTGGCTCACCCATTCGTAATGGAGAATATGTAAGACAATTGTTAGAAGCATTGCAGCATCCTAAGGAAATTGCTGTTGTAAAGTGTTCAGCCCATGGGAAGGGGGAGGACTTTGTATCCTTGGGTAATAACTACGCGGACGAGGTAGCCCGCTTCTGCGCAGAACAAGGATGCATATTCACAGGAAGAGAGATAGAAGAGAGCCAAGAGGGAACCGATCTCAGCATAATGTTGACCATGGCAGACACTTGGGAAGAGCTTAAGCGATTGCAGGATGAAGTTTCTAACCAGGAGAGAGAGGGATGGATCAAAGCTGGGTGTGAGAAAGGAGACGTGGATGTGTGGGTATCAAACGATGGGAGAGCTGTGTTGCCGGAAGAATTGCTGAGTCCGATGGCAAGATTGATACATGGACAGGCACACCTGGGTAGAGACGCAATGATGAGAGTGTTCAGACAGACGTGGTATAACCCACGGTTCCGAGCAATGGCTGAGACGGTATGTCAGAGGTGTGTTACGTGTCAACAGATGAATGCCGGAAAGAAAACTGTAGTTACATTGAGTCATATTGGAAGGTCAGGAGGGCCCTTCAATAGATTACAGTTGGATTTCGTGGAGATGCCTAGGTGCAATGGCTTGAGGTACATTCTAGTGATAGTATGTGTATTCTCACGGTGGGTGGAGGCTTACCCCACACGCAGGTGTGACACGCTCACAGTGGCTAAGTTACTGTTGAGGGAGCTTATCCCTAGATTCGGGATCCCGACCTCTTTGGAATCAGATAGAGGAGGGCACTTCCATAGCGAAATCATGAAGTTGCTTTGTGCTGCATTGAACATAGACCAGAGACTTCATTGTAGTTACAGACCGGAGGCTTCTGGGATGGTGGAACAAGTTAATGGAACTTTGAAAGCCCGGATGGCAAAAATGTGTTCTTCGACATCCCTGAAATGGCCCGACGCCTTGCCACTGGTGCTCATGAGCATGCGAAGTGTCCCAGACAGAAAGACCGGGTTGTCCCCCCATGAAATATTAATGGGGAGGGCAATGAGACTGCCAGCAGTACCAGCTACAGCCTTGATAAGCATCACTGATGATTTGATTCTCGATTACTGTAAAGGACTCTCTGATGTGGTCCGTTCTGTATCCCAGCAGGTGCAAGCAGCTGTGGTTCCAGCCTCGAGTGATCTGTGCCACGACTTGTGTCCCGGTGACTGGGTGCTCGTCCGGAAGCACGTGAGGAAGAGTTGTTTGGATGCCCGTTGGCGTGGTCCGTATCAGGTGATTCTGATCACGAACACAGCAGTAAAGTGTGGAGGATTGCCGAACTGGGTGCATGCTTCCCATACCCGCAGAGTTCCAGCACCCTTGGAAGAAACAGCTCCTCTCGTAAATGAAAACCCAGCGGATGTGGCAGGGCCACATGAGAGGACAAGTCAAGCTGTAAGGGTCGCTGACACAGCTGGTGGTGCACTAGAGCAAGCTGAAGGGGGTTTCCACAGTTCAAACCCTGACTCAGACACCGAGGACAGAAACGGTGCAGTGGGCGGAGAAGAGTCAAATTCAAAAGAAAGAGGAAGTAGTGCACTGGGTATAGAAGGGGAAGGCAGACGAACGAACAGAAGTGCAGAAAGTTGGCCTGAAAGACAGAGGCGACTGAACCTGAGGTTAGCACCTGAGAGAGACCTTGCTCCAGTGTCTGAAGTATCTGAAACAGAAGCAAGTGACGAAGACCAAGCACAAGACAATCGGCAAAGGTCAAAGAGAACAAGAGTGCCTTGTCGCAGATACTCTACCCCTGAGTGGACTTACACTGTGTTTGATGCAGGGGGTGGTGAGTACGGGAAGACTGAGGTCAGTGGAAGTGGTCTGTCGGAGCCCGAATGTGGTGGTGAAGGTGGTGCTGCGGATGCCAGGGCTCGAGATAGAAGGAACACTGACACTCACGGTTCCGAATCCCCGCTTCTGAGTGAAGTCCGAAACTTGCTTTTGCATCGACTCGAATTTCCGCCTTTTGGAGTTGAGCCGTTTTCACATGAAGTGCTGATTTTGCGTCTTGAACTTTTGTATCACGTTCTGGTCTTGCTCAATGAGGATCTCATTGTGGATCAGTTATGAACTGTAAATAAAGGTCTAAAAGAAGAAGATAACCTAGGTCCGAGTGGAAGAAGAATAAACTTAGGGACTTTCCACAAGAAGAGGAACTAAAAACTAGGGAAGTCTTTTTCTGGACTGTGTAAATAAGTTGTGATCGGAAAGGGAAAGCCCGGAGATTTCACGGTTGCTCGAGCTGGTTAAGCAAGTCACAAATAAAGGACAGAGACTTTTCTGAGTTCTTTGCGATAACCAAGACTTTTGAGAACTTTCGAAATCATGGAGCCGGGAAATCCCAATCGTAGAGCAAAGTGGATTATAGGCATTCTTATAAGTAGTGTGATAATTTCTATAATCATAGTAGTTGTAGTCTCATATACTGGTTCGCACGAGCCAGAAGTAGAGGCAGTGACAAGGACACCGACACCTATCACACCTAGTCAGGAGGGGGTAGACAGGGCAGCTGATAGAGCTATGTTATTAGAAGAAAGTCGTAGATTACATGTAGATTTGTCTAAGGGTGATTTTAAGCTTAATGCGTATGCTAAGTTGTTGTATGAGTATGTTGACGTGATGGATGCGAAAGATTGTTATGTGTGTATGCAGTTGCCTACTTCGGTGGATGAGGGTATTAGGTATCATCATCTTCCACTGACTTATGGTATTTCAAGTAGTCTTTTGCTTAGTTTGTTTTATGAGAGAGAGCAGTTCGAGTATTTCTTTTCCAATTTCGACGCAGTGCTTCCTGAAGTCCCAGCTTACAAGCATTTGAATAAGTATGACTATTATAAGACCGAGGACAGACTGAGGAAGTACTTCATACCGAGTTTGGAATTGGATACAGCATTCGCACACAGACACAATCTGACTTGTTTGATGTCGGATGTAGAGAGAAAGTTTGTAGATCAGGTTGAAGATAGGTATAGAAAGCTGACTGAATCCCGAGATATGGGACATCACAGGACTGATTGGACAGATGAAGAACGGTTGCATAAGACCAGGGGAAGCTATGGTCCTATAGCGTTAGATAAGGAGCAGAGGGGTAAGTTGTGTATAAGGCGTTATCAGACTTACTACGAAAAGGTTCCAGTGGGACAGAGTACTTGTGATCACGTTTTCACCATGGCAGATGTGGCAAAAGATTTTCTCCAAGGTCCTGTACAAGTGATACCTACGGTGTATTACGTATGTGGGAAGAATGCTTATGTGAGGTTGCCTGCAAATTGGTATGGAACATGTTATTTGTCAATAATATTTCCAAAGATTTACCATACAGAAGACTTAAATCTTCTGGAGGGTGGAGAGCATTCAAGAACGAGAAGAGCTGCAAGTGCAGGGATCGTTGTGGGGGATATCTTTGGAGCCATGATACCTAGTCTAGGAGTGGTCTTGAATGATGTGAAGATCCGGAGGTTAGCGACTGTGGTGGATGAATTTTCGATGAACACAGCAAAGTCGTTGGTGTTGGTGGAATGAGAGATGTTGTCGATAAGGGGAATGGTTTTGCAGAATCGCCTTGCTTTGGATGTCCTATTGGCAAAAGAGGGCGGAGTCTGTAAAATGCTGAAGGTTCAAGAGTGCTGCACTTATATACCAGACCGTAGCAAGGATCTGGAGAAATATATAAGTAACATCACTATGATCCACACAAAGATAGCGGATTTGACCGAAGAAGGGGCCTGGGAAAAGGTCGGAAAGGGTTTTGGTCAAGTGGGAGGTTGGTTTGCGAACCTAGGAAAGGGATTCCTTGGGTACTTCCTGAGACCACTCCTTATTTTGGTGGTTTGTGTGGCTGGCTTGTGGATTATGATCAAGGCCTACAAGTGGTATCGAGCAGGCAGAGTTAAGAGAGCTTTGAGGGAAAATGACATGAGATTGGCAAGATTGCAGGACAATCAGTATCAAAGGCTCAAGAGCATGGAGAATTTCAGATCAGGGAAGATGGGAACAAGTTCTGTTTAGGTCGGTTCCTTCTCCGAGGGAGTAGAATGAGATGTGATGACAGGAGTCATCAAAGGGGGAACTGATAGAGCGAAATGTTCTTGTGAATTGTAGGGGTGCATCATAATCACTGATAGGCCGCACCCACATGTATTCAGACATATATTCGTATATTCAGTTTCATATTCATGTATGTTTAGTGAAGAATGAATAGTTCGCTGAGACAAAGTGAACCCAGTAGCATAATGGTGTTAGGATATTGATGTAATGTAATGCTTATTAAATTGTGTGAACTTAATGCATAGGGAAATTAGTTTGTGTGTGTAATGTAATTGCAGTAGTTTAAACGTGCACCATATTAAAGTTGCACATGTAATTCATTGTTTGCATATGAAGTGTAATGAAAATGCTTATAGGGAAAAGTAAGATGTGTGTTTAAAAATTATATGTAAAGGCCTGACTACATATATGCTTAGGGGAGGCCTGGTTTATTCTTATGTTAGCTTATTTTGTAGGCAGAGAAAGGTTTCTCTTGGTAAGGCTCTCTGGGCACAAACAGTAGATTTAATTTGCACAGTAGAAGGTTTCTGTTGAAAGTATCTTTTGTTGCAGGTGCAAGGACACATGTCTCGTTAGTAAGACTAACTCTTTGTTTTCAAAAGCTAGAGAGATGGGAGGCATGGTACGGGGAGTTAGATGGAATGTAGGGATGATACTTTCAGCGGAGAAGGTGCCTGGGACTCAAGGTCAACGCAACCGTCCAGGATGAAGTCACCGTTTCAGTGGAAAAGCACAAGAAAGAAGACCTGGCCAAGAAGACCTGGCCAAGGAGGCGTGACAAAGGCGTGTACAATTGTATTGGGGTTTTGTATTAGGGATAGTGCCCTGAGGGAGGAGGCCAGAGAAGAGGTAGGGGAGACCTGAGAGAAGGACAGAGCTGAGCTTAGGTATTATGTGATTGCACTTCTTAGGAAGTCTTCACAGCTGACACCTTTTATTCTTTCTTGCCTGGGAAAATCGTTATGCAGGGATGCCACTTAGCGTTAGTGTAGGGACAGCAATTGATTTTAAGCTTGTTTAGGCAAATGAAGAGCAACTTAGAAATAGGAGCAATCATAGTCTGGTTGATCCTTCTAGAACTTTCTATTCTCCTTATCCTGAGTCGGATGAGATTCTTGCGTAGATTATTATTTGTATTAGTGCCCATCTATTTCTTTAACCTCTTGTTGAGGTGCTTGCACGTTCAGTTATTTTTGGCGATAATAAATTCTCAAACTTGAATTCGGAGTCAGTGGTCCTTTCAGACAAATGGAATGCTGATATATAACCAGATGAGATTCTCTCCTTTACACTATTCAACAGGTAAAAAGATCTTGGCGACCAGAAGGTTCTTATAGATAATTAGATAAGAATCGGCGTTATCATCAGAAGGCCAAACAATAGAAAAAGGTGCCTTTAAATTCTGTATTTATCTTGGTACATTTGCTGTAGAGGTCAAATGTCAGGCTATGTCTTCTGACAAATTGCTGCTTATTTTTTAAACATGGGAATTAGTGTCTACAAATTCCTCTCACATTGCAGTCAGAGAAAGAAAAGTAAAGTGAATTATGAGAAAATCTTGCTGGGACATAGTGAGAGTGAAAGGAAAGTTTGCAGGATGCCATTTTTATAACAAAACAAAATGTAAATACCTGTAAAATGTGAACTGTACACAATCATCAGTTGGGAAAGCAAAAATGAGGCACTTCTTTGTAATTCTGAAGTATGGTGGAACCCAAAACTTTAATAGGACAAAAACAAGTCGAGACACTTCTTCGTGATAAACATATGATAAATATTCACTGAAATCCGGTTTCCACACATCAGCATTTGGATGTTATAGTTTTATCAGTAAAACGTGCAAATTTAGTTGCCATTTAAATGGAAGATGAGCTGTCTGTAAATGATGACGATTCTTTAGTTACATTAAAAAATCACCTGCCTTTGTCTTTCTAAAAATCACGTTGTGGTTCTGGAAAGTTTAGAAAGCACTGCTCTAGACATGTGGTAGATGTTATGGTGCATCACTGAAGACAAAGAGCATTTGTCACAGAATGTTATACAGACTGTAGTATTTTTTTTCTCATGAGGTACTAGACAAGAGAGTCAGCATTTGAGAGAAATTGAACAATGCCAGTCTATGTCTGTACTGTAAAGGGGGGGAATAAACACCCATACCTGCCAACTCACACGGTACCACCGTGTGACACACGATATCGGGTCTCCCGGTGAGGTGCCAATATCACAAGGTGGCAGGGAAAACCAGCTGAAAACCACTGTAAATAGTGTTTTTCTAGCCTTTTTTCTTTCTACTGCTGACGTCCATTAAGGGGTGTGAAAACACAACAGGCCATCGGTACCAGCCTCAGAAAGCTTTTTTTTTGGGGAGAAGGGGGCTTGGGGGTGGGGTGGGGTTCAAAAGTGCCTCTCAGGTACTTCTCCGCATGAGACCCAACCCCCTTCAAGGCCCCGCCCCCTCTTAACAGGGTGAGATTGTTCTTCAAGTTGGCAGGTATGAAACACCTTTGTTATAAGATGCAAGACCATATTCATAGTTGTTGCTATCGTGTATTGATTACGTGTTTCTTGAAACAAATTAAAGGAGAGTGGAGATTACAACAGTTTATACATGGTCATAAGTTTTTGCATGTGTACATGGCCATCTCTGATTGGATATTTTTGCATTGTTTATTATTGTTTTACCTTTCCATTATAGCCGATACCTTTAGAAGCAATCCATCAGCGCTCAGAGTGCTACAACAATGGTAAAGAATGCCAAAACCATTCACACATTGCCATCCTCCCTCAAGCACAAAGAGGCCATTATCTTTTAATGTTTTTGGCAAATTTTCTAATTCTACAGATGACATTTAACTTCCCATGCCTTGGGTGTAGTTTCTACACCATATACTAGGGAAGTGGTTCCCTTGACCCATTGGCCATTGTCCGTGGCTCCCCACTTTTACTTTTTTGGGAGGGTGGGGGGGATGTAAGCCCGGCCTCGGGAGTACTTACATCTTCCTCCCTGAAAATAATTAGGATGAAGCTGATGAAGGTATTATAATCATTTAATAAATAATACTAAATAATAATAAAATATTCCTAGTTACACTTCTTTGCCATGCCTTGAGAGTACCCTCTCAAACTTTTTTTATCCCACTTACAGTGCTAGATAGCACCCCTATGAATGTAGGCCCCATTGCCAAAGAGTTTCTGCGCTTGAAGAATATTTGCATGCACTTCCATTTCTCCCCATGTCATACGTGCCAACACACCTGTCTCAGCAGGGTGACTCACGATTTTTTAAACCACACACAGCTTTATTTTTGCTGTCTCCGCCCTAAAATTGCCTCCCAATCAATGCAAGCCAAATAAATTCCTCTGATTTTTAAACGTCCCTCTTTCTTGCTTCCAAATATTGGCATTATGCTGTATATGGTGTTTTACTTCCCTGTGCTAAAGGAGAGAGCAGGCCTGTCTAGAAATGTGTGTGTACTGAAAGAAATATGTACTGGAAGTAGCTATGGTTCAAGTACAATGTCAATGCTTAATAATACTTAATGTGTTTAATAGACAGGACAACTCTACTTTCCTGATAACTTGCATTGGTGTAAAATGCATTTGGAAAAAAACAAAACTATTAACAAGTCTAACAAAATTTATCAGGCATCTTCCGCTTACTTTGGGAGTGTTGGAACGTGGGGATCTAGTGAAATATGGAGTCATCTCTGTCGATATGCCATCAATTAAGCACTACGTTTACAGCTTTAGGCATGTCACTTACAAATCATTGACGTCATGCGTTTAAGTCTAATTAGTTTAACTGAAGGCAACATACCCTTCAACATTAAGTGCATTAAAGTGCTTGGTGCGCGGCTCCCCTGGATAGGTTTGGCGGCTCCCCAGGGAGCCACGGCACACAGATTGGGAACCACTGTACTAGGGCCTTGCCGGAGAGTTAAATAGGCCAATGAGGGATTAGCCAACTTTTACATGTTTTACAGATCAGAGCACATTTACTGGGCATTGGACAGCAGTACTCCAGTGTTCAAAGTCTAAAAACCAGCAATACAATTCAGCAAAAAATGAGGGTAACTGCACAAAATGTACATTTTCTCACATTTCTGGTGTGTAATTATGATAAAATTATATTTTTTTTGCTATTTATGAGATTCTGGGTGCATCATCGCGGGCCCAGAAGTTTGAAACAGGAAATCCTACCTTAAAATATAATCAGCATAGGCAGGGTGTCCTCTTATGAGTCAACAGGCTTTCGCTTCCGCACTCATAAACTTATGCCATAGAAAAAAGACATTTAAAACTCATTGAATACTTGGATTGATAATTAAACTTAATATTTAGTTGATGTCCAGGGTCAAACTTGTAAACACAGGCCACCATTATGGTAAACTAAGATTTTTTTGTTAAATGTTAAGAACTTGCAGACACTGACGCAGAAGCATGTGAGCTGAAAAAGGGGTGTCCTATCTTTAAATATCATAGATCACACCTTGTTCTAATCCTGCAGACTTCTGCTTCCCGGCTCGTGAGTTAACATCATAGAAACAATACATTTACAATGCTGCAAAAATATGCATTACTAATTAGACTTAATGTTTATGTGAAACCTAAAATCAGATTGCTAATTTCAGTGTTCAATTATGGTGAACTGAGACTTCTTTCTAATGTAAAAAGCTAGAAACAAAAGCTCACTAGAAAAAAAGGAAAAAGTCTTGTCTTAAAATGTCATCACATAAGCTCGTAAAGTTACTGTTCCAGGCTTATAAACTCCCTTAATTGTTGAAAGCAAGAACTGTCATTGGATAATACATAAATAATCTTCCATTGTAAGAAATAATTCCTGTTGGAAAAAGAAAAACGCTATGGCTTACTACATTGATATAATTGTGATATTCAGCGAAGACACTCCAGCGTGTCTGGCTATTTGAATAGCATCTTGGCTTGCATTGAGGTGACTTTACAGAAGAAGAGCAAAGGAGCCAAAACCCATACATCATTGCCAGCAGAACCAATAACTTTGACAGAAGTTGTTGATTTGGAAGACTCTTGTGATGAACAAGGGAATGAACCAAAGGAGCCCAGGGTGTGGGAATACTTCCCACATCCTCCCAAAGAGAAGAAAGCAAATGGACAGAAAATGATGGAGATTACTTGCGATAAGTTCAGAAGCAGTATAACTAAGAGTAAGGTTAAAATGAAAGAGTTTAGTGATCACGGTATGCTCCATGGTATGGAGGGATGATGGTAAAAGGGATAGTAAATTTGCCCCCAAGCCCATCCTTGGAAGGAAAAATGGGTACACATTAAAGTGGGATAAAGTTGATGAGGTCAGCCTAACCACCAAGACCATATCTTCTAAATGGAATGAAGTCTTACTGTGTTTAGATCCCATGGCCAAAGATATAGAGGTGGTTGAAGCATTTGGAAAGATCTTAGCAGACCTAAAATTACATCTAACCCATCCAAGGTCCGCTAATACGGTCCTTCAACATCGTTGGTTTGACAAATCCTGCTCAGAAGCATCAGCAAACCTACATAAAGCTTTAAAAAGCCACCCTAGGGAAAAAGATCTGATTCGAACTTTAAGGATAAATTATAAACTGGCCAAAGTAAATAGGCAGAAGCAGCTAAAGACTGAGGCATGGGAAAACTTAAAGCAAGCTTCATATCAGAACAATAGCAAAGCGTTTTGGAAGGTGATTAATTCCCCCTTTTGGCTGATAAGGATGGACAGTCCTTAGATGTACATATAAGTGAGGAAATTTGGGTTACCCATTTTCAATCTATATTCCAGAAGGCTGAAAATTCCCTCCCAAATAAGGACATCCTCCCTTTTAAGGACAAAATGTTCATGTTTTTTAAACTTGAAGAAATAGAGCTTGCTCTTTCCCAGTCCTCCTCCTTAAAGGCTGCAGGGCCAGATGGCATCCCGGTGGATGTTTTTCTTGCTAATATACCACTATGGTCCCCCTTATTGACAATTGTTTTTAACACAGTAGCTAAACAAGGGCCTTTACCCTCGTGGAAGCAATCATTAATAATACCTGTCTATAAAAAAGGGGAAGCGTCTAATCCTGCTAATTACAGCCCCATTTCATTGATAGACAGTACGGCAAAACTTATGGGTACTACTGAACAGGCTGGAGAATTGGGTTGAGGAAAAGAAGATTCTGACCGAAGTTCAGTATCTTTTTTTCATGGCTGAGATGGCCGCCGAGTAGGAGCTCTTCCCTAGAGCTCCCGGTTGGGGATTACCTTATCGGTAGATATCCCAGCGTTAACCAGCCATCCGACATCAATTTTCACCTATTTACCACATGCAACACTCAACTCATCGAAACTGAACTTTGGACGCCTCTTACCTGCTGCTGAACCGCTCTCCCTCGATCGGTAGAGCTGCGACTCGTCTGCCCCGACGCTTTCGCCAGGACTGTGCCCACCGGGATCGAGCGGCACTCGTCCCTCTTTTGATCTCGACAGAAGGGACAGAAGGGATCACTGATGGGATCGACTGAAGTGATCTCCCGTGACGGACGTGCCCTGCTTGCACGAGCCACGCTGCTGATGCACCCGATGCCGAGGTGCCCTCCCGCCGCACTCATCTCCAGCCACAGCACGGTAGGTCCCCAACCTGGCGGATCCCCTGACCCCGACGATCAGCTGGGCCCAGGCTCCCGCGATTCTCCCCAGTGCGACTGGGTCAGAGCGGCCCTACATCCGGGACTGACTGCTTCTTGACTGCTTCTTCTGCTTCAGTCTAAGCCCGCTGTCGAGCGGGGATGTCTCCCTGCTAGTCTCTGCAGCCCGGAGACAGCCGCATTCTGCCGCGACCCTTGTGTGCGTTGTCCTGTGCCCTGGTCTGCATCGGATCCCCCTCTACCTCCTGCTCCCGGGCCCCCTTCCCCTCCCGCGACGCTGCTGCCGATGATCGCTCCGCGACTGGGGATGGGTGCGGCCTGGCCTTCCGCTGCCCATCGGAGACCGCATCTGGTCACGGCCATTGATCTTGCTTTGGCTCTAGCCACTCTCCCCCCCACCACAAGCCGGACTCCTCAAGAACGACCTCAACATGAGAGGTCGCTGACGTCCTCAACTCTGATGGTGTAGGCCGTCGCCCGGACCTCCCGCGACGCTATATACTCTGGTTTTCCCTCTGCTCCATTGTGCTTACGTGTCTTTGAGCCCCCAGCCCCCTGGCGTGTTCCGACCTCTGCAGAGAGATTCCTCGTGGCTCACGGCATCGGCTCGGAGGCTGTTGTGCCCGCGGCCACTCCCACCTCCGGCTGCTGAGGGGACCACGGATCACGCACTCTCGACGCTGAGAGCTGCCTGTTCTGCTCTCCTCTGGCATTCTGAACTTGTTGGCTACATTTTTCGAATTACCACTACACGCGGATGTTGGGGTTAGTGCCCAGTGTAATACTCAGGACTGATTTCATGTCCCCGTTGCTTCTCAATCTGAAATCTTTAAAATGGCCACCCCCTGCTCCTCACTATAATAACAAGTCTGATTGCATGACCCCAATACCACAAAAGCCTGAACTCCTTCTCTAAAATGGCCGCTCCCTGCTCATCATTGTTATAGCTGGGCCGATTTCATGACCCCAGTACCACTTAATCCTGATCACTACTATAACGGGGCCAAGCTCATGACCCCGATACAGCATAACCCTGAACTCTCTTAAAGGGTTGCTCCCTGGTCACAAGTGCAGGCGGTGACCCTAAGACCTCCGCGGAGACATCACTCTCCTGCTGAGCTCCCGCTGAGTTCCATCATTATGTTAACTTTGTTAGAAAGTTGCTAAGACGATAACTTTGTGAGAAAATTTGCTAAAATGGCCGCTCCCTGACCAAAGGCGCAACCGCATGCCATATGACCATTTATGACCAAAGATACAACCACAGGCCATATGACCTCCCTGGAGACCAAAGATGCAACCACAGGCCATATGACCTCCCTGGAGACCTCACCTTCCCGCTGAGCTCCCGTTGAGCCCCATCTTCTTGGATATCATGAATGCATGACCACGTGTTATCCCACAACTCGATTTATGTTAACCTTGTTCGAAAATTGCTAATACGATAACTTTGTGTGATAATTGCTATAATCGCCGCTTCTTGACCAAAGGTGCAACCGCAGGCCATATTAGTAGACCGCACTCTCTCGCTGAGCTCCAACAGTGGGATATCATGAAGGCATGACCATGTGTTACCTCACAACTTGAATTAGCTAAAATGACCGCACCTGAACAACGGTGCATCCGCAAGCCACACCCTCAGGGAGGTGTACACACTGGAATCCTGCTCACTCTGACCTCTCAGCTATACCACGCATCCTAAGAACTCTCCAGCATCAAAAATGCGACTACATCTTTGAAACACAGACTACTCAAAGCTAACCCAGAAACCCTTATCTCTGACCCCTACTTCTGTCCAAAAAAAGGTGCTATTACTAGCGACCTAATCTTTTATACTAAAAGAAGAGCTCAGTGGAGATCGGGGATCCACTCTTTACTCAGAAACGCCTTGGCCAAAAAGTTTCCTCACGGTCTTAGACTCTTGGCTACAACGTCTCCCACATTTAGAGAAAATGCTACTATATCCATCTACAACAATGGGACTATACTAATTCAGGCCACCGATCTCAACCTGGACATCTTTGATGACAGATTTGCCCTCCTTAAAAGATCGTTGGACACTAGCGACACCCCTATTCACTCTAGGAACGTGCTTCCCCTTACCCCGTCTCAGGACCACCCTGATCCCTCTCCAGTGGGCCATAACCACTTGAGGACTGCCCCACATACCTCGATCAACACACCATAGCTCCACCAAACCTAGGCTCCTCAAACTCACCCACCGTGCCCCGACCTAACCAACCACATGCCCGTAATTCTGGAGCAGTTATTATCCCTTGCTCCGACCACCTCTCTGACACCTCCCCATTCCCTCTCCCACTAGCTCTATCCTACATAATTCCCTTACTCAACAGCTGGCTCGCCCACTCTCCACCAGGAAGTCAGCTAACCTCCCTTCCCCTAACCTCCCTTCCAGCACCCACTCACCTTGCTCTCCCGTACATCAGAGAGGGAACTCTCCATCAGCGGATTTCCCCCCTCCCCTTCGTCCCCCTGCCCTGTACTCGCCTACGCCCTCCCCATTGATCAACCCTCCTCCTCCCCTCCACATGAACCATAATCCACATTCAGATCCTGCTGCTAAGCTCAAGGAAATAAACAGGAACTTCTAATTCTCAGAACTGTCATTCAAAAGCTCATTAAATCCACCGAGGAGCTGGCCCTTGATCTCTCTTCCAACAAGACCTCACAGGAGATCCCGCATTTGATCCAGCTGAAACCCCCAGTCCAGAAGTGGAATACCACTCCCCACCCTAACGCCCCATCTAGACCCGCCAGATCCAAAAATCAATTTTCAGATCCAGATATTCTCTCCCTCCTCCGTGCTTACAACTCTCTGTATACGTCCATCTCAGTCCCTTCTAGAACCTCACAAACAGCCCCATTAAATGCCCCTAGCTCGACCTATCCTAAGAAGGGCAACACGTAAGCCATCCAAAGCATTATACCCAACCCTCATAGAGCGCCCAGACTCAACGCCAATGCCTTAAACATTAATAACCTCATGCAGATCCCCACTACACAGCCCGCGCTCACTGCCCACAAATCACACCTGAAATGCGTGTTACTTAACTGTAGATCTGCGGTGAAACATGCCACAGACCTTGCAGACCTCATCCTTGCCAAAGAACTTGACCTCCTTATCCTCACCGAAACTTGGCTCACCGACTCCTCAGGCCCCATCCTTGACATTCTAGTCCTTCCCAGCCACAACATTATCAGACTCGACCAAGTTAAGAAAACGGGATGTGGCATAGCCTGTATTTACCGCAACTCTCTCTCAGCAAAACAGTCCCCTGCAGCTAATCTCTCATCCTGTGAATACTTATGCATAGACAGCACTAGCACACACAGACCCTTATGCAGCCTGCACATCTTCTACCACCCGCCAGGAGATAACCTCCCTCTTATTGAACACACTATAGAAACCATCTCCTCCAACCTGGGCCGACACTGCCCCCAGATCTTCCTTGGTGACTTCAATCTCCATTGGAATGACCCGCATGATCAGGTGGTTAACACTCTCAAAAACTTCCTAACTGACCTCTCCCTGACTCAATTCTGTGACAGTCCCACACACAACTTAGGCTCGACCCTAGATCTAATCATCTCCAACCCCAACTCCATCCATCTCGAATCTATTCTCCCCTGTGACTGGTTGGACCATCACTATATCAACTTCCTTATCCTTGAAAGGTGAAACTCCAAAAGTGCACAACCACTAAAACTAAAACAGTGGAAAAGATCGCTCCATAATACAAGCGTAAATGAGCTCATATCTCGCTGCAATTTCTCCCTACCGCCGCCTGCAAACATGAACGACGTTCACAACCTCACTGAGCACTATAACAATGCCATGATGTCTGCCTTGAATGCAACGGCCCCCCTTCAACTAAAAAGAATACCCATCAAAGACTCCAAACCATGGTTCAATGACAGCCTAAATGCTGACAGACGCAGCCTAAGACTAGCTGAACGCACCTGGAGATCCACTCCATCCACTGATCTTCTAAAAACTCTGAGACTAAAAAGAAGTAGATACAACAAACTCATTAGAACGGCGAAAGTTACCTTCTTCAAAGCCCAACTTGACAAAGACAAAAATCGCCCGAAACGGCTATTTGAGCTGATTAAAATACAATCCAACAACACCTCTACCCAATCTCAGCACATCTCTCGCCCTCAGCCAAACTGCGATGCTTTTGCTGACTTCTTCCTCAAAAAGGCGAATAAGATCGAATCAGATCTAAAATCTGCCTCACTCGAACTCTCACCCTCTCCTCTTTACCCATGCCCCTTCCCACGCCTCACGATCTCTCCCCCAAAAACAATGCCTCTTGGAGTCAATTCACACCCATCGATGACATTGCCATCCTCAACATACTCTCAACTCTGAAACCCTCAAATCACTTCAATGACCCCCTTCCCCCCAACTTCTTTAAAGAAATGATAGGATCACTAGTTCCACTCTGGTCCAAGATCATCAACGCCTCTCTTCTTCAAGGTGAGATCCCAGTCTGCCTGAAGGCTGGCCTTGTGCTCCCTATTCTCAAAAAACCCTTGGCTGACCCTGAAGACTTGAATAACTACCGACCAATCACAAACATCCCTACCCTGGCAAAACTACTGGAGAAATGTGTACATGAACAATTGCACAAACACATTGAGCAATTCCAGCTTCTCGACCAATTCCAATCGGGCTTTCGCACTGGCCACAGCACCAAAACGGCCATCACTCATATAGTTGATGACGCTCTCACTTTACTTGACCAGGATGAAGCTTGCCTATTAATTCTCCTTGATCTCTCATCTGCATTCGACACTGTCAAACATGACAATCTACTCAACCTCTTGGAATGCAGGATGGGGCTCTCAGGCACGGTCCTTAAATGGTTTGCCTCTTTCCTCAATAACAGAACACAAAGAGTCAAATCCAATCAGACTCTATCCAACCCCAGTCCCTGCATGCTGGGTGTCCCCCAAGGGTCCTCACTTTCCCCCACGCTCTTTAACCTTTTCATGGAACCACTGACTGTAATCCTCAAAGCCTCCAACATACAATATCACATGTATGCGGATGACACCCAACTTTACATGAAAATATCTTCCCCCGAAGACATCAAGTCACTCAACGGAACCCTGCTCAAAACCCTAAACTGGCTAACCTCCAACCATCTCAAACTAAACGCCCTCAAAACGGAATTCCTCCTCATTTCACCCACTAGGCAAACCCCCACTGTTGTGAAATATCTATGTAACCTCACCGCTCAACTGCACACCACACATCATTGACTCCACGAAATCACTGGGAGTTGTGCTAGATAAAGAACCTTAACATGCAAGATCACATCAGAGCATCTACCAAAGGAGCAAACTTCCAACTGAGCATCCTAAGAAAACTCAAACCCTGCCTTACCCAGGAAACCTTCAAATCGGCGGTACAAGCCCTAGTCATCTCTAGACTAGAATACGGCAGTGCTACTCTATGCGGACTGCCGAAACTCAGTTTAGCCCCCATCAGAGCATCTCTAAATGCTGCCACTAGACTCATCACGGGTTACAAGAAGACCAACCACATCTCGCTGGACCTGAAATCGCTCAACTGGCTTCCTTTTGAGGCAAGGATCCAGCTAAAGATTGCTTGTATGACTCATAGAGCACTACACTTCAATACCCCACTCTACCTGACAAATAAGCTGGAACTCTCTGGTGGCACCCAGCCCTCAAGGAGCACTAGCACACTGCTGCTTAAGCCAAAGAAATTCAAAAAGCTTAAAACCTACAATCGTACATTCTCTGGCATTGCCCCGAGAATCTGGAACTCCCTACCAGTGGAAACAAGACTGATTCCCTCAACATCTGCCTTCAAAAGGGAAGTTAAAGCTCTACTAATGAACAATGCACTCAACTAGAAGCTTTTCTCCTCTTGCCTCGATCTTGTTTAGCTGTTTTACCTATCTCATGTCATTTGTTGCGACCCATTGTCGCCTGCCATAATGCAATTTTGGTCTTGATGTATATTGCCCTACTTTTTCTTTTCTCCCTCAGATTTCTTCCTATGTCCGCCATAATGTCATTGTTGTTCTTGTTGTATATTGCCCTACTTTTACTTTTCTCCCTCAGCTATCTTCCTATGTCTTCCTCAACCGTATGTAAAGCACTCTGATACCCACTTGGGTCATGTTCGCGCTATACAAAACTTTAAATAAATAAATAAAATGGTTTCAGGAAGGGTAGGGGACCCTCGATCAATGCCTCAACCTGACTTTAATAGCGGTGAAATATACAATTCGAAAAGAAAGGCCATTTTTACATGGCATTCATGGACTTGCCTGAAGCATTTGATTGCGTAGCACATAGCAAACTGTGGGTCATCATGGAAGCCATGGGAGTAGAGCATTTGATAATAGATGTTATAAGACAACTTTACGTAGGTCCAACAGCCTCAGTCCACTACGGGATTGAAGGGGAGTGCACTAAACCTTTTAAAATAGAGAAAGGAGTCAAACAGCGCTGTGTACTTGCCCTGTTTTTATTCGCTCTCTACACGAATAAACTGAATGAGGCCCTGGTTGAAAATACTAAAGATTCACCAAGTGTAGAGTCAATTCCCCTTCCGATCCTGTTACATGCGGATGACGCTGTTGTGTTGGCTCGAACCCCCAGGGCTCTTCAAAAGCTCATAGAACAATATGCGGCCTTTATGGCCGATTTGGACCTTCAGTTTAATAAAAAGAAATCTTTTGTTATGACTTTAGGAGGACACACAAAGAAGATGACAAGAGTTCACCTAGATGGGAATAAAATCGAACAAGTAGAACAATTTACCTATCTTGGTGTGCTCTTTGATTCTAAATTGAAATGGAAAGAGATGGTCCAAAATAGAATGAATCACTTGAGTAAGAGCATAGCTTCAATTTTAAGATTTCCCAAAAAACTAGGGGGCAAACCAATTCAGGAAATGGTTAAAGTTTATCTTGCGAAAGCAAGATCAATAGCTACATATGGGGCTGCAATTTGGGGATCAGTAGATGTGGCGGCACTCCAAGTATTGGAAGATACATTTGTGAAAAGATTATTGTCTGTCCCAGGAGCTTGCTCAAATTTTGTATCTCATAAAGAACTAGTCTTCCTATATATTAGTGATTCTATTAAAATGGCCCCGCTTATATTGTGGCTATCAATTTGGAAACGAAATACGGTACCACTAAATCAATTGATTTTATGAGATGTTATGAAGTTAGACCATGCCCTTAAAATTCTGTGGTTATCGTACGCCAGACAATCTTTTATTTCTCTGGGTTTGGAGGACTTTTATGTTACACCAACACTTTGCGAAAGCTTTTCTAAAACGAAGCTGAAAGAAATCTTCATGGCAAAAAGCATAAGGGACAGATGGGAAAGATTTAAAGGGAAAAGCTCATTAATGATATATCAGGACTTACCTGCAGTACAACATGGTTCCCTCTCATACCTCTCCTTTGTAGAGAACTCTCAGCATCATTTTATTCTGACGAGATTCCGCTTGAACTACATACCGCTAATGCTGGGACACCCTTCAAATGTACTCTCGTTAAGTCACCATCCTCTCTGTCCCTGTGATGGAAAGTCAAAACAATCCACTTTGTACATATGGTTTTTCTCTTCTTTTTATGCAATAGAAAGGAAGAAGTTTATTATTCAATTGGTCTGGAAATTTAATCTCCGTTACTCAGCGTAGGCATTATTTATCCTCCAACAACTAGGAACTCCATATGTATGCATCACAACTGCCTCTTATTTATTGCCAGCTGTAAAAACCCATGGGGCCTTAAATATATTAACAATTTAATATGGTGAACATTTCGATGATTTTAGTACAAGGTCTAACTATGAATAGATTGTGCATTTAATGTACACTACCTTGCAAGATTTTTAACCATATCCAAATAAAACAGAGTATTTTAACCTTTTAAAATTTCGCAATCTTGGAATTTTGGCACATATAGATTGTGATTCTGCTGCTATACTTCGTAATGAAATTTTGGTAAAATTTGTTTTGAAGAATTATTTTAAAATTGAAATTTTTACTTAAATTGGTTGACATAAGGCAGTATAGGCAAAACAGTATTATTAGGAAATTATTAATACAGTGTTTTTAAGGAATTTTAATATTTTTCTTTAAATCAAATGATTCTGGATTGTACCGTAATGTTATTTATAGTCTTTTTTTGTATGAAGTGAACCTTATTCTATGTACTTTTATGCATTTTATGATTTGATTTGATGTAGATAGTAATAGGAACTGTGCTTGTGACGAGCAGGGAGATATTCAGTTAATTCAACTATCATGTCCACCATTTCAGATTAAGGCATAATATACATTGTGGCAGAGGAGGCAAGAAGAAAAACAAATGGAAAGATACGGGTAACAACGACCAACCACTATTTTGGATGAGAATAGGGAGAGGGAAGCCTCTGAAATTGATCTTGCCATGCAGATGTGCAAAACACATGTATGGTACCGAAAACAAAACACTTGCATTAACTGAAAGATGCTCAAGTACACAACAATGAGTTTCATCCTTGATTTTTTTTCTGCTATCTTTATGCTACCGTTACTTTTGTTTATTCAAAAAAGAAATATTGGAAAAGAATAAAGTTTAAAAAGCATTACAAAAAAACTATTCTTTTAGAACCATCTTTTGCTGCGAAAACAAGTTTAATAGAAATCTTATTATTTAAAGTATTGTTTGTAACCTGGTAAAACTGACATACAACTAAAACCAGAGTGCAATACGTGCAGAGCAATAGAAACAAGGTTTATATCTCTGCTGAAGCCCACGCTCTGTGGCCAACCAACTGTAGCTGCACACAGTAGGAAGCTATATGCAGCAGTAGTTGACTATCCACTGGATTGGGTTCAGGGCACATCCACTATACTGTGGCAAGGCCCTGCACCTCACCCATCAGATAATCAACTCACTCTCATTATACATGATCTTTGGCTGTTTAAATTGTGGGTGGGCTGCAGGAGCACGCCCTGCAGCGAGTCACCCCCAATTCATTGACAAAGAACAAGCAGCTCAGACGTTGATCATGCAGTTGGTCACGCACACATGGCCAGGTGGGAGTTCTGATTGTATTCAGAACTTCCGGCTAACCTGCCCCTGAGCATGGCTGAAGGCCGTGTGCAATTGGGGTCAGCCGGCTGTGAAGGGTTTGACGCAGAGCCTGGCCATGGGCAAAGCCCTGCAGCCATCGGCCCCTGTGTCAGACTCAAGTCACCACTTATCTATAGAGCTTGTTGCAGAATTGTAGTGGAACCCACCAGTCTCCCTCCCTGTCAGCATTACCAAACACATCCATAACTGTGCTTGGTGCTGATAGCAAAGAAGGTGAAGCGGGTTAGGGATGTGAGAGAAGGCATACAAGAGACACTGTTTGTTTGTAGTCATACAGCTCACCTTTTAAGATGGAGTATTTTTCGATTTTCTGCAGTCTCTGACAAGTGATTGCTTTTTATACTAAACAGAACACAAGACTTCCATTACTCTTCGTGCTTATTTCAACCTAAAATAGACACAGTTTTTTTCATTTACATGGGATTCGCATGAATAGTAACATCTGACAGGAAAATATACTGATGTAAGACTGACTCTGGTAACTGGTGCACTAACATTCAACAGAACAATGACACAGCTCCCTGTTTTTGCTAGATCCAAACAATCACCATGACTTGTCTTGTTCTAGTGTCCTATAGCAACTGTGGAAGCCAAAGAGACAGTTGTTACAATGCAGCTTTGGGTGCATGACAGAATCCCAAAACCTAGGAGCAGAAGACAGTTCAGGGGCCCTACAGAGTCCTACACTCCAAATAAGAAATAGCTAACTCTCCCTAGCTATCATCTCCCAAGCTATAACCTGAAGACAGCATTAGGAGAGACTGAATAATTCTAAGGATACAAGAACATCTTTGAGGTGATGTTGCAGAAGGACTCTCATAAAGCACCACAAACACAAAACTTCTACAGATAATCTCAACTGGTGATGCAGAAACACAGGTGAAGAGCTGAACTCAAGCACATGAACAAAAGTGAAGCACAGCGAACAAGCATAACATTCCTCTCATCAACATGGAGGAAAGCCAAGCACCTGACCATGCCTAGGCTGCGGCTGCAGGATCGTCAAATCCTGCAGTAGATCCTCGAATCCCAGGTTTCTCAAATTCTATGGTGGATCCAGGAGTCCTGGATATTCAAAACCTGCAGTAGACCCTCAAATACTACTGTAGCCTGCTACTGGGATGGTGCATATGGTCACAGCTTTTGGGGTGCCTGCATGAGGACAATATTGATTGTGCTGGTGATGGGGGTAACAACTGGGCAGCACAAATGTGACAGCCTAAATCCTGGGTGACATGACTCTTGTCACACCTGCGTGAATGACATCCTGAGTGACATTGCCCTGAGCAAGGGGTGGAAGGGGAGGCCAAGTATGTCAAGGACAAGAAGTGAATACAAGAGGGGGCGAGCACCTGTGACAGGTCATGATATCCTTGCACACAGGCAAAGACAGTACACAGCCATTGTTGCTTTCTTCAAAAATGGATGGAGTATTTCATAAAAAACTGAAAATAATTAATGGGAAGTTATATAATGTTCTGCTCTTAATGTAGGTTTAAAAACGTAGGTTAAATAAACTAGGTTTAAAAAAACTTTCTGTAAAAAAAACAACGTTTAAAAGCAGATAATGCTACAAAATAAAACAATAAAAACCATGAAATTGGGCAGTTATTGTTCATTGCATATTCCTTAACTTTTCCATGACTTGAAAACTATAATGTACTCTTCAAATGTACTCCTTATGACCTACACAATATTTCTTCCAACTGACAGCTGAAATTAACAACCTGACATCACTAAGTAATAATACTTATCCAAACAAAAAGTATACTGTATCCATAGTGATATCATCTGTCATGCCAATTCTAAGTAATTATGCAATGTCACAAGTGATGTCATTGATGTATCAGTACATTTGGTGGGCGAGTTATGGTTTGTAAAGCAGAAAATGTATTTTTCTCTTGCTAGACAGCCTTTTTTCATGTCTTCGCAAAAGGGTGTACTGAGCATGGCAGCGATAGATTGTGTGTCAGTTTGTTTTACGTTGCCAGAGGTTTGGAATTTAATAAAATATCTACTTCTCCAAGGGATTGAATGCTTCAAAAACCTTCTTGTCTTGTTAAAAAAATCCAATTATCCCTTCTGGTGCCATGCAGGACGTGACTAATTATGGCAGCATCCTCATTATCTCAAACCTTGATAAAAGTCTCATTGATTTTCAGGGTTCTTATTATAGCAGGGTTTGGATTCTAGCAGATCTCTGATTTAACACCTTTCCACAAATTTAGCTACTACAACTAACAGCAGGTGGGAAGCAGTAGTTCCAGGTTTGTAATGTCTTATGAGTCTGTGCAAATCCCCATGCGTGCATGTTTAAGGGTATTCAGCAACTCCACTCCAATCTCTTACCATATTGGAAAAGGATGGAAATTTACTCCTAACAAATGAAGAAGCAAAACCTTTTTTCATAGGGCAAAAAAAGTGGGTCAAGAAAAGCGAATTTGCACATTTTTGCTTCCAAAAGCATACAAATGTGCATTTGCTGATGCGAAAATGGGTTCACAAAAGTTTGCTAGGGGTACAGTTTCCAGGCCTATTTCTATAAACTCTTGCGAATTCCTAAAAGCCGTACATATATCCCAGTGCAAGGATACATACTGCTAAAGGCACTTTTGTGATTCTTGAAAGTATTGACCCCTAATTTATTTTCCTATGAGCATAATGTTGCTCATAAGGGTTTTACTCCAATTCTCTATTATTATTATTATTATTAGTTTATTATTGCCATGCATCAAACATGTTGTAATAAATGATTCCGCAGAGGCATGGTACATAAAGTTGCACAATAGTTTAGCAAAACTGTTTGCAATTTTTGTGTGTAAATTCTATTTTGAAAGCAAACAATATTATTGGATTTATACTTCTGCATGTATTTGCATATAAAAAGGGAGCAATCTTGGAGCATTATATGTTAAGCCGCGGACCAGTTCACAGCCCACGGCACCTCCAGGTTTACCACCGTGGGTCGTGGCTCGGTCCAGGGCACCTGTTTTTCAATCTCGGGTGCGTGGCGGCTCAGTGCGGCGGCCTGCTGTTTCCTGAGTGCCAAGGTGCATTCCACAGCACCTCTCTTCTCATTCTGGGCACGCCACGAGTTTAGTCCGCGGCCTGCAAATGAGGTCATTTTATGTTTAAAGCACTGCGGTTCCACTCTTGGAACAGCAGTTTCTCCCACAATTGCTGCCTGAACCCCCTCTGCGGACCTGATACATGGAGGGGCTTTACAGTGAGTTGCCTGCAGCCATTTCTCTTCTAGGGGTAATTTTCATTGTAGCTTCTTCCCATGATTCTTCTGTCTGGTTAACCAGAGTGCCTTGGGGAAGGTTTTTCCTGCACCATTCCAAGATGGAGGTTTCCTTATCCTTTCACCTTTTCCTTCTCAATTCAAGATGGTGGTTATCCTTTCCTGTTGCATCACTTCCTGTCCTTGGGTATTTAAGGGGCTGGATATCTCATTTTCCTTGCGTTGCAATACTCTTCGCTCAAGTTGGTGTCTTTTCCCTCCTGTTGGTATCTCTTCGCTCCTTTTGGTAGTTCTTCTTCCCTGTGGGTTTCCTTCCTCTGCAAGTCTCCTCTCACTTCCCTGGTCTGACACCTCCTTGCTGAGTATTCTCCTTGACGTGTCCTGTTGCCTGGATTCCTGGAGTCTCCACCTCTACCAAAGGTTTTTTCCCTTTGGGGTTTTTCCTCTCGGGGACTCCTCTGAGAAGGCACTGTCTGCCCTAACGTTACATTGTCAGCATCACCGTGGCTACTGGAAAGGATTGTCCCTACCATGGACAGACCAGAACCTTCAAGACCCAGAACCGGGAAACATTTCTACACCTTAAGGTCAGAAAAAAAAGTACCAAACTTAACATTATAAGATACCTCAAATTGTAAATGTTTGTGAACATGTGTACACTTACTTTATACTGGAACCTCTGTCAGTAATACTCACTTCATTTACTTAGAGAGCTTACCCTACCAGTAAAGGCTTCTGAAATAATTAATCATCAATATATATTTGAATGGTTTAGCCACACAGATACACATCTTGCTTTAGAGGCAGACAGTTCTCTTTCGTAGATGCATAATGTGGCACTTTAAACTAAAAGCCAAAGGGTTTGTGCTGCAAAGGGGCTTGGGCCTACAGAGTTAACATGGAAACGTGTTGTCTTTGACCCCAATCACTATGTCCTGGGCCTTGGGTGCTAGGAATTCTGCAACCATAAATGCATAACTTACTTAGTGAACTTCACTGTTTTTTAGTTTGTAAATAAAATATTTCTGTGAATTTCTGAGATCATTTTCATGTCTGCATTTACCAGCAATGTCCCATGCACCGATTTCACACTGTGCGCAGCCTCCAGTCATGTGCAGAAAAGGGTAGCCGTAGGGCAAGACCTCTGGCAAAGCTCCTCAGGAACCAACTCCTGCATACTACCAGTGCCTGCACGCAAACGTAGCCTTGATAGCTATTCTTATTTTTAAATGAAATTTATTAATTTCTTAAGCCCACAATTTCTGAAGTTCGTACATTTTATATCATTCATGAATTCAGAAAAATTATGCCAGTTTTCTGAATACAAACTGGCGACCTCTGCTTGCAGGACTTAATACATTTAACAAGCCACAAATATTTTTTCTATTTTTTCTTGCAATTTTTGCATGCCTCTCTGTTCTTATCTACTCCCCTTTTTCCACAGTGTGCAATTTGAAAATATGCCCAAACTTGCATATTCAAACAAGTGGAAAAATAATTGAAAACTTTCATTGAAGCTTTGAAAAATTCAAAAGTTAGTGACAAATTTTTCAAATTTGAAAACATTTGCAAATGTAATGGACAATTCATCTCTAAAATGAATCCTTCAAAGTCTGCCTGACACGTTTTTCTCAAACATAGAGGAGTGAATTTACAATAAACAGAGAAAAGCATACTTTTGGACCTGGTCCTTTTTGCAGGGTCATCCCAAACTTTTGCCTTCCTCCATCTATTTTTCCTGACCTTTTTTTTGTTTACTTTAGACTCTGAGCACTTCACCACTGCTAATCAGTGCTAAAGTGCATGTACTCTCTCCTCTCAACATGGTATGATTGGTTTATACCTGTTTGGCATGTTTAATTTACTTGTAAGTCCCTTGTACAGTGGTATACCATATACCCAGGGCCTGTAAATTAAATGCTACTAGTGGGTCTGCAGCACTGATTTGCCACCCACAGAAGTAGCCTTTCAAACCTGACTCAAGCCTGCCACTGCAGAGCCTGCGTGCGCATTTTGCTGCCACATTGACTTGGCATTTAAAACTACTGCCAAGCCTTAAACTCCCCTTTTATTACACATAGGTCACCACTAAAGTAGGCCCTTGGTAGCCCTAGGGGCAGGGTGCTGTGTAAGCAAAAGGTAGGACATGTGTCTTTATTGTGTGGCATGTCTGGTAGTGACAAACAGCCAATTTCTGTATCTCACTGCTGTGCATTGGAAATTCCCTTATATGTGTTTAAGTGGTAATTCCTGATCTGAAAGGAGTAGTGTTGCCATGTTTGGTATGTTTAGAATAGTAGTGAGAAATCCTGCTTACTGTTGTGGTTGGATTTTACATTACTATTTTAGAAATGCCTCTTTTAGAAAAAAAGCATTTCTCTATTTGTGCTTTTCAGCCTGACTCCATTCCATAGGCCTCGGTGACAGCTACACTTTGTGCATACGTTCGAGACAGCCATCACACAGGAAAAGTTGGGTGTGACAGGGTGCATCTGTTTTCAGCTGCATACTGATGGTCTTCCTGGGCTGGGAGAGAAAGAAGCGGATCACACATTTGTATAGGCTGTGTCCTGTCCTCCTATAAAGGGCTGATTTACCCCCTACTAATGTCTGGAGCCAGGGTTAGGGTTGAAAGGGAGTTTTGTGCACTTCTAAGGTTTCCTTTAAAGTTCCCCCTTGAACAAAGAAAATTTTGAATATAAGTACAGGGGCTCTGACCCCATGTTTTCAGAGCACTTTTGGAACTGGGACCGCATCTCTCTCAGTAGGACTGCTGCGCTGCTTAAAAGACTCATCTGGACTGCTCTTCTTCGGTTGTCCTGCTGCCAACTACTTGCTCGGTGGCGTAAAGGACCCACTGTATTGCTTTTCTGTTTGTTGCCCTGTTGCCAGCTGCTACCTGACCCTGTTCTACCAAGGCACTGCGGTTTTGTCAGGAGGAGCCGCCATTTGAACTTCTTGCTTTGTTGTGTGCTGGCCTGTCTGCCTGTCTGCCTGTTAGGTTGCTGGAGTGACTGCCACCCTGCTATTAGGACTCTTGTGCTGACCTGCCTGCTTTCCCTGTTTCCCCACAAGTGTTCTCCAGGTACTGGATGGCTTGCTCTCTCCCTGTTCTCACCATCGTAAATTCTTTTTGTCAGTGTGTGTGAGCGCACCTCTTTCTACTAGCAGCGTGTGGAAAGCTCTGTCCCGCTAAGGTGCCCGTCATGGGACAGATCATCTTTGGGGGATTAGACAGCGCTCTTCGCTGCAAAATTCCAAGACCCTGTGGGCTGGCCGCTGCCTTGCGGGGGCACGGTTGCCATGGCAATGGCTAGTCGCACCCCCAACGTTGCCATGAGAGGCAGATGTCCTCCTGGAGGGAAACCCCGGGCTCCGTCTTCATTGGCTTTCTTCAACAGCAGTCTGTGTGGTCCCAGAGGGCTCTACACATGCTGCAACTTTGGCCTCATTATTTCTGAGAGCTACCGCTGACCTCACACTCTAGGCGCAGTGGGATGGTTAGCTGTATCTGCCATGCACGATCACGGGTTGCTTCCCTATTGTACCCTTGCACGTAGGGGTTTACAGTGTGTGAGTGCCCTCCACTATGTTTGGGCCATACCTTGGGGGCTCCTTTTGTTTCTTCGCTGATACCACGGGTGAAACCTCGATGGAGGTCCCGTTCGGCATTGCAATCCTTGCTGCATTTGCCCATTATTACAAGCAGGTACCGTATTACGTGCAATAGGCACGCAGGTGCCGCTGAACCCTTCACTTGTTGTTTAGTTACGGGATACTGCCTGCGTGAAAGTCATCCTTTTTGGCCCTGTTCACTCACATTTTTTGACTAATACTGGTGGTAACTGACTCTGACTGTGCCATGGGCTCTGCTAACCAGGCCCAGGGCCAGCACTCTGATGAAAAAGGTATATGGTAATTAGGTATAATTACAATTGCCAATGACAGACCAACTACCTATAAGTACCTAGCATATAATAGGGCAGGGGGGTTTAGAGGCCCAGTAGATTTCCTGCACTGGAGTGTGCACTACTCTGTGCCTACTGTCACTTTTATAGACAGCCCAGCTTTGCAGACTGTCTGTAAAAGTTAATTACATGCAAATTCAACTTTAGTGGTAGAGGTACTACCAAAGTGGTAATATACCTTATTTGTACATATAAGTCAGCCCTAAGGTCTCCCCTAGGTGCCCCAGGGATGGGGTGCCATGTAACTATAATCAGGGACATTGTAAAAGATGTTTTATAAGCTCTGGTGGGGAAAAACTGCCAATTTAGTGTTCCCGCATTGTAGATTATTAGCTCCATAGGCTAACATTGGAATATGTTATTTAATTGTAAATATTGCTAGGAAGGAGCTAAAAAATGTAATTCAAAGACTTAAAAGATGGGCAATGATACATCTAACAACTTGCCACTGTTGAGGTTATCATAACTAGTACAGAAAATAAGTTATATAACTTTCTTTTCTGTGAGCCAAAATCTAGCCTTCAAGCAGCCTTTCTTGATTGGTCAGCTTTAACAGGCTTAGCCAGGCTGCTTTAATGAGGTGATAAGTGGCCACATAGAGCAGAGGTTATCTGATGGGGACAGACCAGGTCGGAGGCTGGGTAAATCACACTGGGCTTCAAAGAGAGCAGGACAGTAAGGAATGGCAGCCAGGGTACCCCCTCTTCCTGTAACTTAAGCCAGGTGGCAGGCACGGGAATGGAATTTGCAGGAGGTGGAGGGTAAGTGTTAATGGAAATGAGTCTCACTAGTAGGTTGGTTTAGCCAGCTGTTACTCTCCTAAAGATGAATTATCCATCTTGAATTTTAAATTACAGCACTTTGTGGGACAATAATATGCGATGCTTTAGAAGAAGCTGTCATGCTTCTGGGTGGCACCCGGCACGTCATTGGACAGGGGTGTCACCCTGCTTGTTGCACCAGATCATTGGATGAATATGTGTGAGCTGCATGGCAACTCGAATTTGCTGCCTGAAACTACAAGAGCAAGGATTGCTCTGCAAGAACTCTTGTCTCACCACACAGGATTGCTCCCTGAAGGACTGTGCCTGTTGCACACGTGGAACTACAGCCCTGAGAATTTTGCCCTGGTTCACAGGTTAACAGAGCTTCCCTGCACCATCAAGAAGTCTGGAGTGCGTCCAGTGGACTTTTAAGGATTTTGCCAGGTGCATTGTGGGAATCGTAGTTCAAATTTCCAAGGACCACCTCAGAGATTTTAGACCCTTGGATTTGTGTTTTGGACACTTCAAACCCTCAAGAGGAACTTCAGAAAACGTCCAGAAGTTTAGAGAACTTTGGAGGAAGTTTCGGAAAAAGCTCCATGGGTGGACTGGTCCTTTATCGAGAGTCAAGCTGACTACCTTCAACCCCAACCCGACCTGCATTTCAGGTTCATCCCGCTGAAAGCTCCAGACTTCCAGGATTTGACCCAGGCCTCGTGGAAAAGCAATCCAACAATGCTGCTTCGGAATTGGCCTGCTGGAGGGGACTGCACCACTTTTGAGAGAAAATCCTCCAGAAAAGTTTCTAAGTCCGAAGGTAAAATTTTGACTGGGGCCTCCCGCTTAGTGTATCCGACCAGGGCTCCATCGCAGTTGGCCTCAAACTTTGACTTTGTCCTGGTCAAGCACGACCAGATATTCTAAGTTGGCACTATATGTTTTTAAGCACTATAAAGTGGTTAATCTTTAAAAATTCATGTCTCCGGTTCCCTATATTGTTGTTTTGGTGTCATTTTAAATATAACAATATTTCATATTTTTAGAAATTGGTGTGCGATTTTCATTGTGTGTTGTGTCTTCTTATTTAATGTGTTCTACTTAAATGCTTTTTATACCTATCTCCTGAGTTAAGCCTGCCTGCTTGCAACCAGCTATCAATGGTTGAGCCAGGGACTAATGTATTGAGACCTTGTCTGGACCTAATATTGCATGGGTGGACTTATTGCTAGTGGTAGGTGCATACTTACCCCTAGCAATAAGCCATCCTCCAACACCGCCTTATAGGAGCACAAGTGCCCTGTGCCCTAGGGTTTTGTGAGGATTAATGTGCTTTGGCCTAAGTGGATGCATTTTCATGCAGCAAACATGCACTAAGGTCCTAATGGATGTTGTTGTGATTCTTGCATTGTCTGGATTTGAATCATATGCCCAGTATTAATGACTCATGTCTTTTTATTCTATAAACTGCTGCATTTCATGCACTGATAGTATAATGTATGTCGTTTTGATTCTTGCATTTGTCAGAATAATGAGTACTATTTCCATATTTGCATACTATACACAGCATTTATCTGTCATGGCTTTTTGGTCTACGTTACATATACACCATATATATTTATATATATTCCTGTGTGGAGTCTCTTATGTGGTGTATTCATTGTGTTTCTGTGTGAGGGTGTTGCGCAAATGCTTAGATATTGCCTCTGAGGATAAGCCTCGCGCTCTGCACCAAGCAACCAGAGGGTGAGCACAGGTTATTTTTGGTGTGTTACTGACCCTGCTCTGCCTAGAGTGGTGGGTTCTGCCTAGCTTAGATGCTTACCCTAGCCAACCAGAAACCACATTTCTAACACATACTTTCTGAGCAGAAAGCAAACCTTGATAGGCGTGAAGAATCCCATGAAATTCCTTTAGAAACAGTTAGAAACTGACATGTGGTTCTGGCTAAAACACACACAACCACTAACATTCACCGGTTATGCTATACAACACCCATAACGAATGACATCTGCCAAGCACAAAATACTCATTTGCAAAGAGCATTGGAAAAAATTAATCAAGCAAGACTTAAACATACTGCGTTCCGAAAATGAAAGAACGGGACAGCTCTCAATCAAAATAAGATGTTGTTTCTTTTTAAAATCATAATATACAAACCTGCTATATCAATCGAAATGGGTCAGCACTTTCTCAACTACCAGGGCATTCGAATTGACCACAGAGTTAACCAATGATTGTTCTTGACAGACTATACCCTGGTTCTAGTACTTTCACCCTGCCTGTTAAAAAAAGACTCAGTCTAGTACGGATTTTAGAAGCTCCCTTTCTGTCCACCCTATCAGTAGTCCATCCAGTTCAAAATAATTGCCTCCTTCTGAGTGTTTATATTTAATGTATTATTCACCACCAGATCATTTCATTGTCCTGAATTAATTTATAGAATATAGCATATTTGGATTTCTATTATGTTCCAACAGTTTGCTATCCTGTCATTTATTGCACCACATGAATAACACATATTTTGTACTTGCTAGTATTATGTTCTGATGTGTTTAAGCTCAGAATCTTCATACTATTTCATGATGATCAATTTACAAGTGCCACTCCATTCTTGTATCCATGTGGAAAAGAAGGAAGGACCTGATCTTCTGATATGTAACTACTGGAATCATCAGCATCTTTACTCTATTGATCGTCTCATACTATAAATTCCATTTTACGAATGCTTTTCAAGAAGTCTAAAATTGTATTAATCGGAAATCAATTACGTGAATGAATTGTTCTGCTTCCTTGTTCTCAGTATAAATGATTCTTACCCGTCCATTATTTAATCATTTGCATAAAGTTTATTTCAATTATACACTCCTTAAGTTTCATCTAACTGCACATTAAGCCGACTCTTACAATTATCTCCAAAAGCATTTTCAATCAATTGATTTTTCAAATCCATTTAATTATTTTGTCACTAAAAAGAGAGAAAATAAAACGTATGGAGCTGATTTACTACATTTTCACCCAGTCCAGTGCTGCACTGCACAAGTGGGGTAAGTACAGAGCAGATACATATTTATTGAGGTTAACCTGCTGCTGATGTCATTCTCTGTGCTGGCACACTCAAACGCTGCCTGGTATGATGCTCAGCCTCGCAGCTTTCAATATCCACTGTCTAACATATGATTTGTACTGGAAGCATTCCCTTCCAATGGGAAGGGGACATGGCTCACACTAGGTGAAGACTCGGGTGAGTGATGATGCACCGACCCTCCTTAAACATTGGTACTATATAGCATAATATATTAGGTGATTCTACATATATGGATTATGCCATGGCATTGTTCATGTTTATTTGTTTTAACAAAATGTATTTAGCCACAACCAGGATGCAATCACACTCAAGA
Organism: Calotriton arnoldi; assembly: GCA_963921515.1. NCBI lineage: Eukaryota > Metazoa > Chordata > Amphibia > Caudata > Salamandridae > Calotriton > Calotriton arnoldi. Next base: position 95,898 of record CAWUFW010002393.1, on the reverse strand, counting down.
GATATCCTAACTATCAGGAGAGTTGTTTCCATGTGTAAAGTGTATGTTACCTGGAATCTGTGAGGCAGTAAAAAGTGATTTTCTCATGTTGCTTTTGTTGTACTGTAGAAATAAATAGGCGTGGGCAGAAGTCTTGGCGTTTCACTCCACAGAATTCTGTGGAGTTGCATAAAAACTTGGCAGGATTCCTCAGGGTTCTGCGAGTGGGCGGAATCAGCACGTCGCATTGATTTTTTAGCACCGGGAGCTTGTTCCGTGCTGCAAAATCAATGAGAACAGCACCGTGTGGTGCACCAGAGAGCGTTGCTTCTTTGCTGCCGCTCAGGTAGATTTTCACAGCGATTGGTTGCGACTGCCTGCGACTGCCCGCGTTCAGAAAATCTTGCCGGATGCCGTCCTGGCACCCCAAAATCACACTAGGGGATGCTAACTCTCACTCACCAACTTAACATTGGTGACCCACGCATGAGAAAAATCCCTGCCATGTGGTGGTTGGTGGAGGTTTGCCGGAATTCCGTGTTACGAGCGTAATTCGGAGTGGGCAATACTCCATGAACTCTGCCGGAGGAGGGAAATTTAATGCCCACCCCTAGTAATAAACTTGACTTTGACCTCTGCATTGCATTCATAAATAAGACACCTGCAGATATACAATAACATATGTGTGTGATATATATATATATATATATATATATATACATATATATATATATGTATATATATATATATATATATATATATATTCACTGAAAAAACCATAGGTTTCAGGCACGTTATAGTTAGGAATTAGCATTTAAAAAACCTTACAAATTCACTGAAAAAACCATAGGTTTTAGGGACAGTTATAGTTAGTTGGACATTGCACTCGTACAAAACCCGTGAAATTCCCCCGTTATAGTTAGTTCAGCTAACTATAGCTCACGCCCCCGCAATGCACTGCTGATGACGTCACATATTACATCACTCATGACATGGTCAGTGACATCACTGATGACATCACTGATGACATCATCCAGTGACTGTTTGTTTCTGTAAAGTTTAAATATTTTTAATATATATAGGGAAAGGCGTATTGAAGAATGAGTGGGTGTATAAGTGTCTGTATGGATGATTTAGTAGGTGCGTGACTAACTCTATAAGTGAGTGATTAAATGTATCTTACTGAATGCATGGGTTAGTGACTAAACTGGGTGAATGTCTGTATCCGTCTGCCTGTGGCTGTGTAAGTGGCTGCATGGGTTTGTGAATAGCTACATGAGTGTCTATATGAGTTATTGATTGGTTGTCTGAGTATCTGTATGGGTGCCTGAGTGTTTGTGTGGGTGGGGTGTGTGAGACTCTGTGCATAGATGTGTGAGTGGGTGATTCACTGGGTGGATGGTTTCAAGAGTGCATCTGTGATAGACTGTATGGGTGGGTAAGTGTGTGTAAGAGTGTGTTAGTGAGTGAATGTATGTCCCAGTGGTACATGTGTGAGTAACTACATATGTGAAAGGCAGTATATATGTGTGTTGGAGTATAGAAATAGCTATAAGCGAGAGTGTGTGATTGTGAGAGTGACTGTATGGATGAGTGTGTGCTTGTATCAGTGATTGTACAAGAGCGTAAGAATGTGCTAGTATTTGTATGAGTAAGTGAGCTGGTGTGTGTATAACTGTATAGGTGAGTAAATGGCAGTGTGTTTAATTATTTGCATGACTGACTAGGTGTGTGAGTACCTCTATGGATGAGTGGCGGTGTTTGAGTGTCTATATAGGAGTATGAGTGCATATGAGAGTCCTGTACTGAGTGACCATAAGTATGAGTGACTGTACGGGTGAGTGAGTGGATGTGTGTGTAGACCTAAGAATCAGTGAGTGGGTATGTAGTTATTGGTGTTGGAGTGTCTATGGTTTTGCGAATGGCAGTCTGTAATTTAGAGTGGGTGTATCAAAGGTTATATTAGGGTGTGAGGAGGTGCATCAGATTATCACGTGGATGATGTCATCTGTGATGTCATCAGTGATGTCATTTGAGATGTCATCAGTGATGTCATCAGTGATGTCACTGACCATGTCGTGAGTGATGTAATATGTGACGTCATCAGCAGTGCATTGCGGGGCGCGAGTTATAGTTAGCTGAACTAACTATAACGGGGGAATTTCACGGGTTTTGTACGAGTGCAATGTCCAACTAACTATCACTGTCCCTAAAACCTATGGTTTTTCAGTGAATTTGTAAGGTTTTTTAAATGCTAATTTCTAACTATAACGTGCATGAAACCTATGGTTTTTTCAGTGAATTTCAAAGGTTTTTTAAATGCTAATTCCTAACTATAACATGTCTGAAACCTATGGTTTTTTTCAGTGAATTTCAAAGGTTTTGTAAATGACAATTTTTAAATGTATTAATTGTTATATTTATTTTTTGATACTGATTTACTACATTTTTTTAAACTGTTTATTTTTAGATATTTTATTTTTTAAATTACATTGTAATTACATTATACATTACATTACAAAATATACTTTCTCAGAATGAATTACTTTAGTTTAAATACTTTGCAAATAGGCAATAGACTTTTAAGTACAGTAGTTACAGTTGTTGCAATGGGCAACACAATTTCAAACACAATGCAACATTGAGCTCAATGTGAATTTCTAGTTAAATGCAATTAGTTACTTTATGGATTACTTTTCTAACCACAGGACTGGATCCTAGATTCAGTCCTGGGACATCTCCTGTAAACAGTTGAGTAAAAGCGTTTTGGTTACAGTAGTGATTTTTAAGGAATATTATTGTATTTTAAAAGTTGACAAACTTTTTCACATAGAATCACCAATGTTATCCTATGGGAGGAAATTCACTTAGCAGGTAAGTAGTGTTATCGTTACTTTTTCTTACTCAGTGGTGGATCCTGGATCCAGCACTGGTGCATCTCCTGTAAACAGTTGAAAGAATGCGTTTAAGTCATACAGGCGATTTTTAAGGAATATTTGTAGTTTGTGAAAATCGACACAAACTTTTCTGCTGAAAACCAGACAATGGATTCCTATGGAAGGAAATACAAGTTACTGGTAAGTACGGTTAGAATTACTTTTCAGGGTCAGTGCTGGGCTAAAAGATGCAGCACTGGGTTCTCTCCTGATAACAGGTGAGTAAATCGGAATTCGTAGTTCGGCTGATTTTAGAGGAATATTATAAAGTTCCAAAACTCCACACTTAGAAGAATTTCCAAGTGAAACCAGTCAATGTTAGCCTATGGAAGGAAATTCAAGTTACTGGTAAGTACGGTTAAAATTACTTTTCAGGATCAGTACTGGGCTCAAAGATGCAGCACTGAGGTCTCTCCTGATAACAGGTGAGTAAATCGGAATTCGTAGTTCTGCTGATTTTAGAGGAATATTTGTAAGTTTCAAAAATCGATACTTAGAAACTTTTTCAGCAAAAAGCAGGCAATGATATCCTATGGAAGGAAATTCAAGTTACTGGTAAGTACGGTTAAAATTACTTTTCAGGATCAGTACTGGGCTCAAAGATGCAGCACTGAGGTCTCTCCTGATAACAGGTGAGTAAATCGGAATTCGTAGTTCGGCTGATTTTAGAGGAATATTATAAAGTTCCAAAACTCCACACACAGAAGAATTTCCAAGTGAAACCAGTCAATGTTAGCCTAAGGAAGGAAATTCAAGTTACTGGTAAGTACGGTTAAAATTACTTTTCAGGATCAGTACTGGGCTCAAAGATGCAGCACTGAGGTCTCTCCTGATAACAGGTGAGTAAATCGGAATTCGTAGTTCGGCTGATTTTAGAGGAATATTTGCACAATGGTGAAGGAAGGGGGTGGGGCCTGAGGTGACATGTCTGCAAACATGCCCTGTGGCGCGTTTTAAGTTGGATAATTAATTCCTCCTCAATCCCAAGGGTCCCTAGCGGCCAACTAGCCCACCAGGTACCTCCAGTATGCGTCAGAGAGCTGCGTTGCAGAGAGGTGTTCAGAGGCCACGCCCCTTTTTACAACACTCTGCAACGCAGCTCCGTGGTGCTTACTGGAGGTACCTGGTGGGCTAGTTGGCCCTCAGGGACCCTCAGGATTGAAGAGGAATTAATTCCTGAACTTAAAACATGCCACAGGGCATGTTTGCACACATGTCACCTCAGGCCCCGCCCCCTCCCTTCACCACTGTGCAAACGCGCCCTGTGGCGTGTTTTAAGTCGGGGGATTAACTCTCCTTGAATCCTGAGGGTCCCTGGGGTGCAACTAGCCCACCAGCTACCTCCATTAAGCGCCACAGAGCTGTGTTGCAGAGAGGTGTAAAAAGGGGCGTGGCCTCAGAACACCTCTCTGCAACCCAGCCCCCTGGCGCATACTGGGGGTTCCTGGTGGGCTAGTTGGCCCCCAGGGACCCCCAGTATTCAAGGGGAATTCGTTCCCCCTCTGCAAACGTGCCAGGGGGCGCGTTTGCAGAGTGCTGCCAAGGAGGGAGCGTGGCCTCCGGCGCGATGCCGGATTTTTTTCTTTTTCTTTTTTTTTAAAAAGGGGGCTATGTGGCCCCCCTTTTTTTACCTTTTTTGGGCCCTGGGGACCCCATTCCCCAGGGCCTGACCCTTTTTTTTTCTTTAAATTGAAAACGGGAAGGGGTCCACGTGGGCCCCCCTCCCGTGGCCTATTCCGGCCCCGGGGACCCCTTCCCCCGGGGCATGCCACCATTTTTTTATTTTTTATTTTTGGAGTGGGGCTGCGTGGCCCCCCTCCTGAGGCCTCTAATGGCCCCGGGGACCCCATCCCCCGGGCCGGCCTTTGCCTTTTTTTAATTGTTTTTTTGGGGAGGGGGCCGCGTGGCCCCCCTCCTGGGCCACTTCTAGCCCCGGGGACCCCATCCCCCGGGGCTGGCCCTCTCCGTTGGGGACCGTGGGGCGGTCCCCAGTGCCCCTACGGTCCCGCCGGCTCCCCGCGTCCTGCGGGAGCCGGCATTGCTTTCCATAAGGGGAGCTGCTGACATGCAGCTCCCCTTATGGAAAAGCAATCCTGCTTTGCTTCATTGAAGCGAGAGCAGGTTTCCCTGCTCTCGCTTCAATGAAGCAAAGCAAGTTTGCAATGACAGGGTGGGAGCCACGAGGCTCCCGTCCTGTCATTGCAAACTACAGTGTCCCGGGGTGGGCACCCCGGGACACTGCAAGAGCCGGCCCTGGGGGGTGGCAGTCCCCAGGGCCACCACAGGCTCCAGGAGGGGGGCCGCGCGGCCCCCCTCCCATGTCTTTAAAGCCCCGGGGAGGTGGTGGTCCCCGGGGCTCGGGGGTCCGTAACGGACCCCTGCATTTACATTTTTAGTGCCCCGGGGAGGTGGCGGTCCCCGGGGCATGTGGGGGGGCTCGAGCCCCCCCACACAGGTTCATTGAATTAAATTAAAAGAAGCCCCGGGGGTGGCAGTCCCCGGGGCTGCGGGAGGGCCGAGTGCCCTCCCGCACCATTTTGAAATAAAAGCCCTGGGGGTGGCGGTCCCCGGGGCTTGGAGGGGCCTTAGAGCCCCCCCCAAGCATTTTTATTAACCCCCGCATGCCCCCGGGACTTGGCCCACCCGGGGGCCAAATAACAAAGAAGCGCGGGCAGGATCCGCGCACCCAGCGCGTTTTTGCCGATTTAAAAAAAGCCGGCCCTGAGCAGGCCTAGGGGGTCAGGGTGTTTCTACCCTGCCCCCTTTATGCGTTTTGCGCCCTTGTTTTTGTCTTTTCTTGTGCCTCGGTTCTACCGAGGAACAAGATGGCTGCCAACACTTCCTGGTTTGGAGTGTTGACAGCCAATTACCATACAGCTCGTGATCGGGAGGGTACGCGAACCCTACGCGGCCATAGATATATATGTGATTTTATTTTTGTTTTTCTCAGGAACTACTGAACGGATTTACACCATTTAAGCAAAAGGCACGACTCTGAACCAAGGGCTACCTTTTTGCCAAATTTGGTGTAATTCCGTTCAGCAGTTCGGGCTGTAGCTGCGACTAATGGTTCCTATGGAAAAATGAATGGGGAAAACATGTTTTGGGACCCCCCTTTTTTCTCGGCCCCTGCTTGACGAATCACCCCGAGACTTTCAGGATAGGAGCGGACCGGAGCGCCCCAACAAGTTTGAAAATTTCGCGAAGAATCGTCAACCGTCGCCAAAGTTATTTCAAATAGAATGTTGCGGATTTCCTATGGAAAATAGGTCCTAACTATAACTATCTACTGGCGACCGCCAGTAGATAATATTTATATATATATATATATATTCAATTAAAATAAACAAAGGTTACAGGGAAGTTATAGTTAGGAAATAGAATTAAAAAAAACCTTAGAAATTCACTGAAAAAGCCAAAGGTTAAGGGGACGTTATAGTTAGGGTGATATTTCACAAAACCAGAGAAATTCAGCAGTTATAGTTAGCTGAGCTAACTATAACTTGCGCCCCCACAATGCACTTCTTATGACCTCACCTATTACATCCCTCATGACATGGTAAGTGACATCGCTGATGACATCACTGATGACATCACGGCCCCCCGGATGATTTCGGCGCCGGGGAACCCATCTCCGGCGGCCCAGCCTTTATTTTTATTTTAAAAAGGGAGAGGGGGCTGCACTGCCCCCCTCCCCAGGTCTGTTGCGGCCCGGGGACCCCATCCCCTGGGGCCATGTCCTCATCATTTTTTTATGTAAAGGGGAGAGGGGGCCAGCGTGCCCCCCCATCCCCGGGCTGACCCCATCCCCTGGAGCATGGCCAGGTCATTGGGGACTGTGGGGGGAGCCTCAAGGCCCCCGCGGTCCCTGTCAGCTCCCCACCTACTGCGGGAGCCGGCATTGCTTTTGGACAGAGGGAGCTGCTGACATGCAGCTCCTTCTCTCCAAAAGCAATTCTGCTCTGCTTCATGGAAGCGAGAGCATTTTCAATGCTCTCACTTCTATGAAGTGGACCAGAGTTTGCTATGGCATGGCATGCCATAGCAAAGTGCAATGTCCCGAGGGTGGGTGCCCCGGGACACTGCTGGAGCCGTTCCTGGGGTGTGACGGTCCCCAGGGACATCCAAGGCTCCTGGAGGGGGGCCACACATCCCCCTCCCTTCTTGTAGATAGCCCCGGGGAGGTGGTGGACCCCAGGGCAGGGGGGCCAAGTGGGCCCCCCGCATTTGTAATTAAAAGTGACCCAGGGAGGTTGTGGTCCCTGGGCCAGGGGGGAGGCCATAGGGCCTCCCCTGCATTTAAAAGAAAAAAGGGAATTGTGCCCCGGGGAGGTGCCAGTCCCCTAGGCTTCTGATAAGCCCAAGAGGGGGGCCCCATGAGCCCCCTTCCTTCATCCACCCAGGATTTGGCCCATCCAGGGGCTTTAAAAAAAGACACGAGGAAGACCGCACGTCTTTTTGCCATGGATTCGCTGATTCACCATGACTCTGCGGCAAAATAAAAATAAAAAGCTTTTAAAACATGGCAGGTCCTTGTGGGACCTCCCCACCATATCTTCGGGGTCAGGGTATTTCTACCCTGCCCCCTTTTCTTTATTTTGTACTGTTTTTCTGGGACTCGGCTTCAAGCTGAGTCCCAAGATGGCTGCCAACACTGGTTTAAGTGTTGGCAGCCAATCAGAGCAGTGCATTTTCCTGCACAAGCTCGTCTTTGTCCGCAAAGGCTTCGCGGCCAGAGATATCACTATAAGTTTCAGCTTAAATTACTCAAAAACTACTGAACGGATTTACACCAAATAAGCAAAAGGCACTTCCTTGAATTTACATCTACCTCCCTGCCAAATGCGGTGTATGTCCGTCCAGCGGTTCGGGCTGTAGGTGTGGCTAAAGGTTCCTATGGGAATTAACATTACAAATGCAACCTTATTTCTTGCCCAAAATTCTCGGTCCCCCCTGCACGGATCACCCCCAAACTTTCCCAATCAATAGTACTCACTGTGACACTTTTTTGGCAAAACTTCATGCAGATTGGTCCAACAACGCCAAAGTTATAGCCAAGTCAAAAAATGCTTTTCCTATGGAAACTAGGTCCTAACTATAACTACCTATTGGCAACCGCCAGTAGGATATATATGTATATATATAGAGATATATATACACACATATATATGCATATATGTGTGTGTGCAAACTGACTTAGGCGGGTGCTAACGTGCTGCCGGATCATTAGTGGCATCTGCTATCATGCCACAAATGCAATAAGCTCCGTCCTCCCTTCAAGAAAGGACACGGCACTCCAGGCATTGAAGTTTCGGTTGTTCACGATGCTGGAGCTCGGGCCCACGCAAACATACATCTCCAGATCAATGATCGTTATAGCTGCATGAGAGGTAAAGGGAGAAAACTATCACTTGTTAACCTCTCATTACAGTGAAACCAATGTGGTCACACAATAATCCACTGGACAACTTAATCTTAGTTTGGTAGGGTTTAATTATAAATTTAGAAACAAATCAATAGAGACCAATCTCAACATGTTCATATAGAAATACAGAAAGACCAAAATAAGTCCAAATGTCCTGAAGAGGTTTGCCCTACATAATACAAAGTAGGCGACTAACTATCACAAAGATACAGATGATCAGGAAAAAGAATTAAGTATTAAATTTCATCAGATGATTTTCCAAAGCAAGCACGAGCAAGCTATCTCTCCCTACATTACCTTAAAAGGGCAACCCTAGACTTAGAAACATTTAGTAAAGGTGAAATTAGAAAGGTGTCGGCTGTCGGAGTCTTCAGTAGAAGGCAATCCAGCCATGGGTCAGGTAGCATAAAGTCACACAAGCAGAAGCAAAGATCTGCTTTCCGTGAAACCTTAAGATGACTTTCTCTGTCCCTCACTACATTAAAGCATAAAATATCAATTGTATTCAGGGTAGACAATCCCACGCGATCCTTGCTAGTGAATTTCCATGTCTCTGGCACAACTGGATACTTTCACCACCTTTCCCACATCAATAAGTTGCAACTTCGCTGGTCCTTGGTCATTCATCTCCTCCTCCATGAGAACTCACCTTCTTGCTCATCCCGCGCCTCTCCCTGCCAACTTCATCTTCTCATACCTTGCGATCCAATGAAAACAAAATCCTTCTACGCTAACTAATGAGACCTTCTCCATACCTGCAGTGGAAACAAAATACAAGCAAATGCATTCTGCATTGAAGTTTAAATTAATATTACATGTTAGATTTTAGATGTGAGCATGAACTGAACTGGTTTCTCGAGACCCACTCTAGTCAACTTTAACAGTGCACAGGGTTACAGAATACATGCACATTTCTACACATACAATAAATACAGCTTCTTAAGACACATATACGTTGTAAAGAATTACGAAGATGTCGTTCTAAATGCACCTGATTGGAACTAATTCTTGTCACTTGTATAAATGTCTTAAACGTTTTAAAGTTTTAAAAGTGCGTTTACACATACACATACTAATTTATTAACTTCACAATGGGGCACATTTTGTTAAATTTTCCTGTCACATTAGTATATAAATGTTACCTAGACCGTAATTAATCCTGTTCTTTACACAAATTCTTCATGTGGAGTACTTTAAATATGGAAAACTCCATTCTTCTTAGTAACTAATCACACAGAATATATGCGAGTGCTGACTACTCATGATTATGATACAATCCCACGGTATCTCAGATGGAATCAAGATTACACTTCTTCAATCCCCCTCTGGTGGTGAATCAAGCCATCACACTATCTCTTATCTAATCAGATTAACTAAGTTAAAACGTTGTCGTGACAATTGTGGTTCTCTTGGACTCCTCCAATTGCTTCATTTCATTCTAATACTCATTCTGTTCCTTTCTAGATATAAGTCTTCTCTTTTTCGAGAGACCCCATTCTTCGCATTGTATCTCCTGTACACCTTCACACCCACAATCAAGATTACTGCACAAATCCGCAAACCATCTACCTACAGCACTGAATCCACGTCCAACTGAATCTCAAACATTTTCTGATGTCAATTCACGCATTTCATAATTTAAGTCAGTGATATTCTGTATGAAGTTCTGTAGGTCCTTAATTTTGTCTGGGACATAAGTGCAACCCTGTTGGACTTTCAGCATCCGGTTCTGCAAAACCATAGCCCTAATAGCAACCATCTCAGTATTTATAAGCAATAAAGCTCCAGCTGTATTAGTAGACAGCTTATCAACTAAAGTGGAAAGTTTTATAATCTGAATGTCATTCAATATCACCCCTACATTTGGAATTATTGGGCCAAAGATATTTCCCACAATCTCTCCAGCAGTGGCATCTCATTTGGACCTAGGTTTCTCCTCCCAACAGGATGATAAAAATTCTCCGCATGATAGATCTTCGTAAACACTACTCCTACATAACTTGTTCCATACCACTTGTTCGGTAACTTAAAATAAGCGTTCTTGCCACAAATAAAATTGACTTCAGGAATCAGAGGGTCTGTTCCATCCAAAAACAACTTCCAAGATCCTCGAACTTCAAAAATATGATCACCCTTACTCTCCCCTACAGGAAGAGCAGTATTCATTCTTATCATTGTGTATGCACAATTTCCCTTGGTGTTGCCAATCTAAGGTCAATGCTCCAGGGTTCGCTGCAGCTTGATGATCTACCTCTTCCTATGACCAACTTATTACATGAATTCCTGCATTAGTCTTTACTGCTCTATATCTATCTTCTACCTTCTCTAGGAATTTCCTTTCAATGTCAGTAAGGACACAGGTCAAGTTATACCTATGTGCATAAGCAGTGTCTAACTTTTTATTCGGGCAAAATATCTATTAACAGTTTCTGCAACCTGAGCATAGGAATGTCGGTTCAAATGTTTGAACAGCGAACTTCTGGATAAAGTAAAATATAATTAGAATAGTAATACTGAAAATGACCCAGACCATAGAAAAAAAAAAACAATGGTAAGCTACATGTAATGCCATATGTCAATGATATGTGATGGTATGTAATGCCCTCAGCCACTGAAGAAGGTAACTGCATACAATCATAACAGTCCCTTGCTTCCATTGTAATAACGTACTCGTAAAGCAAATTAGTGTATGCATTTAATGTGTAATCTCTTCTAGACAAATCAGTATGTAGATTCTGCCCTTCTAATGAATATAACACTCCACCTACTTTGTGTGATAGTTTCTGTTCAGACCTATGTGTCTCTTCTGTGACCCTTGTTGAACTTAAACTTACTCCTACAATAAGCGTTATTAAGCCTAACACTAAAATTAGTAATATTGTGCCTACTATGTACCTACATCTACGACTAGTATTATTAATTTCCATACTATTTAGATTCAGACCAAATGGATAGGGAAATAGCAGCAAGAGAATACTCTTTGCCGGTCTCCACCTGTGCAAATTACAAAACAGTCTTTATTTGGGCTCACCTGATTTTATTCTTCTTCCACTCTAGCCTAGGTATTCTTCTTTTAAGCACTCAACAAAGTTCATTCATCATCTCTAATAATGTGAGGACCAAGTTCAAAAATAAGCATCTCCAAGATCATTATCCTTAGTCCATCAACAAGCACAGGAGACTCTTCTGGATTAGGGAAATTCAGTCTCATTCAGCACAGAGGGCCAGATGTACGACCGTTTTTTGCTGTCGCAGAGGGGCATTTTGCCCTTTTGCGACCGCAAAAAACGGTAGCACAATGTACCATCCCTATTTTGCGAGTCGCTAATGTAATAGTGACTCGCAAAATAGGGTTAGAGACTCGCTTTTAGGAAGGGGCGTTCCAAGGGCGTCCCTTCCTAATAGCGACTCTGAACCCTATGTAAAATGTTTTGTGACCCATTTGCGGTCGCAAAACACTTGCAGTTTACTACCCTCTTCAAAAGGGTGGTAAACCATTTGCAAATGGGAAGGGGTCCCCAGGGGACCCCTTTCCCTTTGTGAATGGGTGCGCAAACATTTTCTAAGAGCAGGCAGTAGTCCCAGGGACCACTACCTGCCCTTAAAAAATGTAACAAAAAAGTTTCAGTTCTTTTTTTTTTTAATGCATCCCATTTTCGTTTAAGGAAAACGGGCTGCATTTAAAAAAAACTGCTTTATTGACAAAGCAGTCCCAGACATGATGGTCTGCTGACCCCAGCAGGCCACCATCCCTGGGAGTGCCAGCCATTCCCAATGGGGTCGCAAATTGCGACAGCCTCATTAATATGCATGAGGCATGCAATTTGCGACCCCATTGGGAATCGCAGTGTCTCTGACACTGTTGTACATTGATGTTTGCGACTCGCAATTTAATACAATTTGCGAGTTGCAAACATCAATGGTCGTACATCTGGCCCAGAGTTCCTCAAGGCACTCCGTCTTGTTGGGTAAGGACGTGCAAATGTAAAGAGATAGTTCAAATCAAGTTCCAAAAGTTTCAGAAAAATGTCCACTATTATTCCAGAACTTCCAGAAGTCACTTTCGTTGTCATTAGTAGCAAGATAAGTCCATACAGGAGAAGAGTACCTATGACAAGGCACCCTCAATCTTTTTGATCTTTGATATTTGATCCTTCACTTTCGACTCCACTCAGCGATGATTGACCAGATGCCTCCAATATGGGTGCAAGAGCTCTTTTCAGAGGATAACTTCAACCTTCTACTCTCTTTATTCTTTGGCCAGCTTTATTCCAACACCACTCATGATCCCATAGCACTAGTTCCTTTGGTGTCAGAATCTGATTCCTTCACCGGCACAGCATCAGCTTCTTCGAGTTCAGATCCAGTTTCAAATTCGTCGAGACTCCCCTCAGATCATTCAAGTGCTGTCTCAGGCTCTGTCTGGTCCCCTACAGCTTGGCTGACCTCTTCCTGTGGCCTTTCAAACACTGCAGGCATCTCTTCCGGGAGAAGTGCTGTTTCTCATTCAAGGGGACACTGGAATCCATGAGTGTGGGATGCATGCACCCAAATAGGAAGACCCTATACATCACAGAGGTTGTAGTGACCAAGATCACCCTGTATGGACCACGCCAACTAGACTCAAGACAGTTTTACCTCACATGTTTCCTCACCACAACCCAGTTACTGGGACTTAGGTTGTGGCACTGCTCCTGATGTGGTGGTGCTGTCGCTGCTTCAACCTGGTGAGACACAGAACGAACTACGTCAGCCAATCCTTTACAGTAATTAAGCACCAAATCATCTGTAATATGTACAAGCACATTTGCAGGCCCAGCAGGCAACACAGCATAGCCCTCCCATGATTATCTCATGATGTGACAGTCCTGTTCTTTGATCTGGGACACTTCGAAGACTCATCAGCACCAGAGGCAAAGCCTCAGGCCATTTTAGAGATGTCAAAGCACACACTTTAGCAAGTCTGGATTTCAAGGTGCCGTTGACTTGTTCCATGATACCTGAAGCTTCTGGACGATAACTGCAATGTAATCTCTGCTCCACTTGTAACGCTGCACATAGCATTCTCAGGACCTCATTATTAAAATGAGTTCCTGACTCTAAAGAGGTTGGAAATCTGAATCTTGGAATGAGTTCCCTCAATAACAGCTTAGCCACAGAGAGGCTATCGCATCTCCTGGTCGGATAGGCTTCCACTCAACGTGAAAAGATGCATACCACAGCAAAAATGTACCTCAATCCATTGCATACTGGTATCTCAATGAAATCCAGCTGCATTCTATTGAAAGGATCTCCAGATCTCCCTATGTGACTCAGTGTAGCAGCAATTCGCTTTCCCACATTCATTTGCTGACAAGTCACACATCGATTACACAATGCCTAAACAACCTCACCATGGCATCCCTTCCTACATGCATTGACTCATGATAGTACCTCATCATTGGTGGCAACAAACTATTAGACAGTACTGGCCTTCCATCTCCTGCTCTGATCCAACCTTGCTGTTCCTTCTCAGTAACTTCCTCTTGCAAACTCTTCCCTTACTCCCATGTGTCAACAATAGTCATCAAAAGGCTGAAATTGGTTTCACCTTTTACCTCATTTGTGTATTCACCATTGAAAGTGCAAACATTTAGTGCACAGTGACGTGCAACTTCATCGGCATAGCAATTCCCAACTGTCACAAATTATTTTCCTTTACAATGGGCAGAGCACTTAACAACAGCAACTTATGCTGGCATTTGCAGGGCCTCTAACAGTTTTCTCATGTTTTCTCCATTGCAGTTCGGGGACCCTGACAAGGTAACAAATCTCTTCTGAGACCATAACTGTCCAAAGTCGTAAACCACACCAAACCCATACTGACTATCAGTCAATATTGCCACTTTTAGCTGGTCTGAAATAAAGTATGCTCTGGGAAGAGCAATCAATTCTGCCACCTGTGTGGAGAATACTCCTTGAAACCAGGCAGCTTCCACAACTCCGGAACAGTACAGACAGCATAAGCAGCCATCAGGTTTCCCTCATTGTCCCGAGGCAAGAGCCATCCATAAACAGGGTGTAATCAGATTCAGGCAATGGCTCATCAGAAATGTGGGGAAGGGGCTTGGTGTATAGTTCCGTGACATCAAGACAGATATGCTCTACTTCAAACTCATCTGCATCACAGTCAGGTAATGGGAGCAAAGTAGCAGGGTTCAGAACCAAACATCTTTTCAGTGTAACATTCTCAGCTGCCAAAATTGTCCGCTCATTCCTCATGAGCCTACTATTGGTTAGGTGATGAGTAGGAGTTCAAGTCAACAATATCTCAACTGAATGCGGTATGTAGACAGTTAGAGGGTGACCCGTTATGATGCTCTAGCATCTCTCTATGCTGACACCTGTTGCAGCAATGGATCTGAGACATCCAGGCAACACTGATGCTACTGGATCCAGAGTAGCTAAAAAAAATAGGCAACCGGCCTACGGGCACTTCCATGATTCTGTGTTAAAACTGAGAGTGCATAAACTTCTCGTTCACTACAAAAGAGCAAAAACCCCTTGTAATCTGGCATTCCTAACAAAGGCTTTCTCTCAGCTCCAGGAATACGTTCAAACAAACATTGTCACAGGGCACCGGATCGGACACATCTTTGTGTGTTAACCTCTGTAGAGGATTGGCCATTAGGGAAAAGTTGGGTATCCACTGGCGACAGTAGCCCAGCATTCCCAGAAACATCCTGACTTCTTTCTTCATGCGAGGCAGATTAATTTGCATGATCGCCAAGACTCTTTATTATGACACTTTTCTCGCACCTTTCACAATGTCATGTCCTAAGTAGAGGGCTTGCTTGGGGACACTTTATGTCCATTTTCAGCCAAATGGTTCAGTAGGGCAATTGTGCCAGCTTTATAGGCTTCTTGAGTGTTCAATGCAGCCAAAAGATCATTGATATACTGGATCAGGACAGAATTACAGGGCATGACGGTATGACCAGAGACTCCAGATTCTTCTTAAAGATCTGATTGAAAATATAAGGACTCTCCATATGCCCTTGTTGGACACGACACCACATTAAAACGCGATTTCCCAGCCGGAAAGCAAACAAGAATTGGCTTTCCTCATGGAGGGGAACGGGCAAGAAGTAGGCCTGGGTGGTAAATTCCGCTCCGCTCGCGGAATTTGCGGAATTTTGGCAATTCTGCGTTCCGCAGAGAATGCAGAATTGCTGAAAATTCTGCGATCCGTGGCGTAGCGGAATTTTTTCCTTGTTTGCGCTTTCAAAATGTGTGTTCGTGCACGCGGGAGCGACTTACCGGGATCCCTGCGTTCGCCGACGACTTTTCCTATCCATTCGCGTGCGCCACGAGATTTTGGTAGCCGGCCGCGCGATCCCGCGAGAGTGTGCGATCGCGAACACGTCATTCGGACGCGCCATCGGACATTAGCGTTCGCGAACAGGAAACACGCATAGCGAGCGGGCGGGACAAGTGAAACAAGATGGGCGTGCCAATTGGCGACCGCATCGGCAAGTTCGCAAGATATTTCCCCCCGAGCATGCAAACAGCATCCCCGAACAGGAAAAACGCATCGCAAACGGGCGGAACAAGCAATTCCGCGTGCTCGCGGAATTCTGCGTAGCTCGCGGAGATTTTTTACCGTTTCGCGGAACTTTGCGTAACGCGACTACGCAAGTTCCCCCCACCCCTAGAAAGAAGACCTGGCAAAGATCAATGACAGTGAACTATTCAGCCTCACATGCTGTACTTACCCCTTTGCTTTTGCAAGCCCATAATGGGTGAGTTACATGGACTTCCCAGGATCTCTTTCAAAATGCCTTGCTCAATCGTAGTCTCAATCACAGGTGTAATTCCAGCAACTGTCTCGGGCGTCAGGTTATACTGTGGTGTTCTCTGGTATTCAGCATCTGGCTTAATTTAGATACGTACCGGCTCAACCCCTCAGATGACTCTGATATCCTTTCCAGAAAAATCCCAAACTAGGTCTCTCACTGTATCTCTGAGATCTACCGGTAAGTCTTCCACTGTCAACATGGTGAACAGTGAGACACACAAGTTCTGGCTTGCCAGTTTGAAGGCAATATCCTCATTGTTTGTCTGCAGCTCAATACCCTTCGGTGTACAATAGATTGTGCAATCTAACTTACAGAGCAAATCACATACTAACAGGAACACAGGAGTAGAATCACCCACCACAAATTGACGATTATCTTCAAATGTCCCTATTTTCAGAGGCACTTCTTCAGTAAGGGAGTTTGACAATCCTTTATTTGCAACTCCTACAACTTGGATTGTTTTTCCAGAGAGGGGTAGGTTCAGAACCCCTGCTGTTCTCTCAGTGGAGTGGGTAGCACCAGTGTCAATCGGGAAAGTGACATCTACATCACCATCAATGTACGGTCCGCTTTCGTCCACCTCTAAGACTGCGCCAAGCGTATAGTCTTCCTCCCCCCTCAGGCACCCTCATAAGGACTGATCTGAACCGTACACATTAAATGTGTTAAAAATGTGAAACTGTTAGTACGGGCCATTATGATGGACATATTCTGATTGCATTCATGTTTGTGTTCTGAATAAATCGGGCGCTATTTACAGCTTTCTGTGGTACTTGCATCATAGGACCTTGAGAACCAACCAAATTTTGGACTCTGTATCCGAGCACATTCTGGGATTGCATAACATTACTCTGGGGTTGATTAAACCCTCCATTTTGTTCTTGATTTGACTCCAGTCTTGGGATCTCCAGGAACACCTCTTCCCTTTCCTTGACCCTGAAATCCTACACCTTGTTGTATTGGAGTCCCAGACTGTTAGACTCCTTGCGTAGGGGCTGTATTCCCTAAATAAAGCTGTCCTTGACCCCTTTGAGTAGCCTTCATCTGTGCTACCATCAACTTCTGCTTCAACTTTTTGTGCTTCATCTCAATTTTGTCACTACAATACTTTGCCTAACGCAGAATTTGATCGACAGACTTATTCTGCCAACAAATCAAATGTTGTTGTAGCATCATACTGATTTCAGGTCTCAGCCCAGTCACAAATCGGGACACAAACTGACCCATATCCTTGGATTCTAGGGTATCTATCCCACTGTTTGAAAGCCTGCAACAACCTTTCATAAAACTCATGAATCGTCTCCTTAGTTGAGTCGTCCTGTCAATCTTTGTCCAATCAGTATCCTGCTGTGGCACTTTAGCGCTTTCAACCAAGTAATCACCTGCTTCTTCATCACTACAGGTGACAGAACACGTGTCACTGAATCTCTCACAGGTTCACCTTCGGGCCATTCTGTAGCTATTTTACATGCTGACCACAAATGACTGGGGAGTATAATTTCGAACAATGTATTCAGATCAATCCACAACACCTTTGACATTTTCACGAATCAATCAACTTGTTTGTACCACTCTACAGGCTTTTCTCTCAGCCTCGGGAAATCATTGGTAAAAGCCGCAAGGTCACCTCTCCTCCAAGGTACATGCACATAACCTCCACTCTGTACCTTCCGCAAGGGGAAAACCTTTAAACCCATTCTAGTTTCTCCCAAAGGAGAATGTTCTCCAGTTGTTCTCTTTTTTAGAACCCTTTCTTTTCGCCCTACTTTCTTCCTATTTGTCTAATGTGCTCCAAACCTGAATGTTTAGAATTAACTCTGAATTTGGCCTTCAATCCAGGTAAGCTCATATTCTCTATGTCTGATCCCTAAATGCAAGTCTATGATTTCTCTGTTAAGCCTTTGTCCGTTCTATATCAACATCATATCTCTGATCCAAATCAGATAATTTCTCATGAGCCTGCCTTGCTCTCCTAGTGACATTTTTGCTCATGAATAACAACTCCTTCTATTGGTAGGTATCTATTCGATTAAGCTCCGAACTCCCACTTATCATATCATTGAAATTAAGTTTTCAATTTATCCACATCTATCAAATCTACTTTTGCTACTGATTTTATAGTTCCATGGCTCATCTCTGCACTCCGATTTTCATTTGAATCATTATTATTATGCTTCTTCAACAATTGCTCTAAATCTTGGACATCAAATAGATGTTGACTCCCAGGAGTCCTGTCTTGTATAGTGCTGTTTTGGGGCGTACTATTTCGTACTTTTGGGAGAGTTTGCCATACAGGGGAATCTATACCTGCCTATCCAGGAAAACCCCTTATAGGTCTGAATCCATTCTGTACTACAGAATAGTCTGCACTCGCTGCATACGGTGAGGTTGCATTCATTGGGAGCAACGGGGCAAATTGCATCCTCTGGTTATCTGCTCCTTTTTCTGGTACCCTCACTTCTGTAGAAGCAGGCACTCGCTGCCTTTCATTCCAAACAGGGCTAGCATCGTATATAGCGACTATAGGCCCAATAGTAATCAGTACTGTAAGAGCATCCGGAAGTTTTGAAGGCAAATTAGTGCTACAATTTCCAAAAGAACCGGGGACACACGCTCCCATTTTCCCTCCTGCTATAGTCTGTGTTGTGCTAGTTGATATAACTCAGACAACACCAGGACTAGAAGTAGCCAGTGATGAAGCACTTCCAGAACTACCAGTAACATTCGTATTTCCCCAACTTTTGATATGTGTTTGATGGGAGTGGACGTTCAGCTAACAGTCTATCCAAAAGGCTGTCACTTTCTTCACTGTCACTGTATGCATGTCCCTCTCCCTCCATTTTCTTCCTCTTTCTCCTTCTCTCAGCATCACTTCCCTCACTTGTTATGGCAGGGTATATTCTCCCTTCCTCAGTCATGTCTAATCTCCACCTCTTCTGTTGGCCATCCCATTTCGCGTCTGCTTAGGCATGCATCGCTTTCTTCATCCTCCCTTCAGATTTGTCTCCTTGTTTCACATGTGTTACACGTTCCCATGCATTAAGCAATTCAAACTGTGTAGGTCTAGGTAATGGTTTAATTGCAAACAATATCCCTCTCAAATGGTCAATAAGTCTCAAATTGAAGGTACCGTAGTGTGGAAACAATAATGCACCTTCTTTCTCTGTGACCTTGTGCCAATTCTTAAGCCAAATAATAGTATGGAGCCATACTTTCCTCACCATATATTGAGCTGGTGTATCCTCCGGTGGCACTTCCTTACCAATTCTAGTATTCTACATCTCCTCGTATCATATTCCTTATTGCTTTAAAACATCAAATTTTTCAATCTTTTATGTTAACAATTTCAATTCAAATCCAAATTAAACAAGTTTCAAGTTCCACAGCAATGCAATCACCAATAACAGCACAGCATCCAAGGGACAATTTCAACCAATCCCAGCATGGTGCTACACCTACTGACCTATCCCAATGTGGCACTGACGTCAATCTCACTCCTCACAGTAATTCACCCTCCTTCGCAATCTTTCCCACACTCTCTTGTTCACTTCTGTAAAATAACAAAATAACAATTGTCTGCTCCACTAAAAGAATCAATCACCCAAAGAATACACATTCACAAATGAAACCTCGACCATGCGGGGAATCACTTAAATCAGTATAGGTTCCCTTCTGCGCAAAAGGTTGACGACACTAATTATAACTCTATGTTGCATATGAAAGTTCCCTATCTCAATTGGGCCGTCAACGACGTCTCATGATAAACCCCACAAACCTTAGCAGATAATTACAACATGGTGTTTTCTGCAGCTTTATTATATATCCCGAGATCTTAGGTCATATTGGATCTGATAACAACTTCAACAACTTCTTTACCTTTGACAACTTAACAACACATTCACAAGACTTACAATATCTCCGCCAAACATTTCGCAATCAATATTGTACTGCAGGCTAAGCATAATCCTCATACACATATCCCTACTGATACTCACTCCTCCGCTGTCGCTGTTTCAATGCGCGCCACTGGAACTCCATCTATTCTCTACATCTTGATCCTGTATTCTGGTCTAGGTCTGTTGTGGTTGGGGCCTAGACTGTTTTAGGTTAGGCTCTATCTTCCTTTACTTTAAGAGCTAATAATACGACAATGCTACCAGCTGCTGGAACTCGGCCCCACTCAAACATTAATCTCCAGATCAATGATCATTATAGCTGCATGAGAGGTAAAGGGAGAAAACTATTACTTGTTAACATCTCATTACAGAGAAACCAATGTGGCCACACAATAATCCACTAAACAACTTAATCTGAGTTTGGTAGCATTTCATTATACATTTAGGAACAAATCAATATAGACCAATCTCAACGTGATCATATAGAAATACAGAAAGACCAAAATAAGTCCAAATGTCCTGAAGAGATTTACCCTATATAATACAAAGCAGATGACTAACTCTATGATGACAAGACAGATGATCAGGTAAAAGAACTGAGTATTAAATTTCATCAGATGATTTTCCAAAGTAAGCATGAGCAAGATATCTCTCCCGACACTACCTTAAAAGGGCAACCCTAAACTAAGAAACATTTAGTAAAGGTGAAATTAAAAAGCGGTCAGCTGTCAGAGTCTTCAGTGGAAGGCACTCCAACCATGGGTCAGGTAGCATAAAGCCACATAAGCAGAAGCTCTCTCCGTGAAATCCTAAGATGGCTCTCTCTGAACCTCACTACGTTTCAGCATAAAATATCAATTGTATTCAGGGTAGTTAATCCTACATGATCCCTGCTAGTGAATTTTCATGACTCCGGCACAACTGGATACTTGCACCACCTTTCCCACATTGATAAGTTACAACTTTGTTCGTCCTTGGTCATTCCTCTCCTCTTCCATGAGAACTAGCCTCCTTGCTCGTTACTGCGCTTCTCCTTGCCAACTTTATCTTTTCCTACCTTGCTATCTAATGAAAACAAAACTCTTCTATGCTGACTAATGAGTCCTTGTCCATACCTGCAGTGGAAACAAAATACAAGCATATGCATTCTGCATTGAAGGTTAAACACGAATTACATTTTAGATTTTAAACTTGAGCATGAACTGAACTGGATTCTCGAGGCCCACTCTAGTCAACTTTAACAGTGCACATTGTTACAGAATATGTGCACGTTTCTACACACACAAAAAATACAGCTTCTTAAGACACGTATAAGTTGTAAAGAATTACGAAGATGTCATTCTAAATGCACCAGAATGGAAATAATTCTTGTCACACATATAAATGTTTTAAACATTTGTTTACACATACACATTCTAATTTATTAACCTCACCATGGGACTCATTTTGTTAACTTCTCCTGTCACGTTAATATATAAATGTTACATAAACCTTTATTAATCACCTTCTATACACAAATACTTCATGTGGCGTATTTTAAATATGCAATACTCCATTGTTCTTACCAACATTAATCACACAGAATATATTTGAGTGCTGACTACTCATGGTTATGATGCACTCCTATGGTATCTCAGATGGGCTCAAGATTAGACTTCTCCAACAACAAGGTTGCATGGATGCAAACAAAACAAGTTGTCTTTAATTTCCCAAGTTTTGACACTTCAATGCCTGGAGTGCCATGTCCATTCTTGAAGGGAGGAATTAGCTTATTGCACACATATATATATGTGTGCACACATATATATATGTGTGTGTATATATATATATATATATTATCTACTGGCGGTCGCCAGTAGATAGTTATAGTTAGGACCTATTATCCATAGGAAATTCGTAACATTCTTTTCCCAATAACTTTGGCGCCGGTTGACGAATCATTGTGAAATTTTCAAAACTAGTGAGGCGCTCCGGTCAGCTCCTGTCCTGAAAGTTTCGGGGTGATTCGGCAAGCGGGGGCCGAGAAAAAAGGGGGGTCCCAAAACATGTTTTCTCCATGTTAAATCCCATAGGAAACTTTAGCCACGGCTACAGCCCGGACTGCTGAACGGAATTACACCAAATTTGGCAAAAAGGTAGTGCTTGGTTCAGAAGCGCCCTTTTTTTTAAATGGTGTAAATCCGTTCAGTAATTCTAGAGAAATTCAAAAAATAAGAGTCAAAAAATCAATTTCCCATAGGAAACTTTATGCAAGGCTACAGCCGAAACTACTGAACGGATTTACCCCACATTTCGCAAAAAGGTACTGCTTGGCTCAGAAAGCGACCATTTTAAAAATGGTGTAAATCCGTTCAGTAGTTGCTGAGAAAATCAAAAATACAATTTTCAATATTTAGAGGCACGGAGGACTCTCCCGACCACGAGCTTCATGCTAATTGGCTGTCAACACTCCAAACCAGGAAGTGTTGGCAGCCATCTTGTGCCTCGGTAGAACCGAGGCACAAGAAAACAGAAAAACTAAGGCGCAAAACAAGAAAAGGGGGCAGGGTAGAAACACCCTGACCCCCCAGGCCTGCTCAGGGGGTCCCAAAAAAGCATTTTTTTCTTATAAAAGCGCCGAGATGCGCGGAGGATCCGCGGATCCGGCCGCGCTTCATTATTAATTAGCCCCCGGGTGGGCAAGTCCCGGGGGCATGTAAAAAAATGTGTGGGGGGCCCCAATCCCCCCACACTGCCCCGGGGACCGCCACCCCCCGGGGCTTTGCACAAATATTTGCGGGGGCACATGGCCCCCCCGCAGTCCCGGGGACCGCCACCCCCCGGGGCTTTGTTTTTTATGTGTGAGGGGGCCTCCAAACCCCCCCAAGCCCCGGGGACCGCCACCCCCGGGGCTTTCATTAATAAATTTGGGGGGGGCACATGGCCCCCCCGCTGCCCCGGGGACCGCCACCCCCCGGGGCTCTTATTTTTTTAATAATACCTGTGTGGGGGGGGCTTGAGCCCCCCCACATGCCCCGGGGACCGCCACCTCCCCGGGGCTCTAAATATTCAAATTTGGGGATCCGTGATGGACCCCCAAGCCCCGGGGACCACCACCTCCCCGGGGCTTTGCCAATGGTGGGAGGGGGGCTGCGCGGCCCCCCTCCTGGAGCCAGTGATGGCCCTGGGGACCGCCACCCCCCAGGGCCGGCTCCTGCAGTGTCCCGGGGTGCCCACCCCCCGGACACTGCTGTTTGCAATGACAGGGCGGGAGCCTCGCCCTGTCACTGCAAACTGCTTTGCTTCATTGAAGCGAGAGCAGGGAAACCTGCTCTCACTTCAATGAAGCAAAGCAGAATTGCTTTTCCACACGGGGAGCTGCATGTCAGCAGCTCCCCATGTGGAAAAGCAATGCCGGCTCCCGCAGGACGCGGGGAGCCGGCGGGACCGTGGGGGCATTGGGGCTCCCCCCACGGGCCCCAACGAGAGGCCAGGCCCCGGGGGATGGGGTCCCCAGGGCTAGAAGTGGCCCGGGAGGGGGCCACGCAGCCCCCTCCCCCAAAGACGAGGCACAGCCCCAGGGGATGGGGTCCCCGGGGCTAAAGAAGCCTCAGGAGGGGGCCACGCAGCCCCCTCCTTTGTAAATATTAATAAAAAATATATAAAGTGGCCATGCCCCGGGGGATGGGGTCCCCGGGGCCGAAAATGGCCTCGGGAGGGGGGCCCACGCGGCCCCCTTCCCGAATTAAAAATAAAACAAAAAAAATGAGGGGTCAGGCCCTGGGGGATGGGGTCCCCAGGGCCCAAAAAACCAGGAAAGGAAGGGGGGCCACACAGCCCCCTTCTATAAAGAATTTTTTTAAAAGCCGGCATTGCGCCGGAGGCCCGCCCCTCCCATCAACACTATGCAAATGCGCCCTGTTGCGCATTTTAAGCTGAGGAATTAATTCCCCTACAATCCGGAAGGTCCCTGGGGGCTAACTAGCCCACCAGGTACCTCCAGTTAGCGCCACAGGGCTGCGTTGCAGAGAGGTGGTCTGAGGCCACGCCCCTTTTTACACCTCTCTGCAACACAGCTCTGTGGCGCTTACTGTAGGTACCTGGTGGGCTAGTTGGACCCCAGGGACCCTCAGGATTCAAGGGGACTTAATCCCCCAACTTAAAACGCACCACGGGGCGCGTTTGCACAGTGGTGAAGGGAGGGCGGAGCCTGAGGTGACATGTGTGCAAGCGCGCCCTGTGGCGCGTTTTAAGTTGGGGAATTAATTCCTCTTCAATCCTGAGGGTCCCTTGGGGCCAACTAGCCCACCAGGTACCTCCAGTAAGCGCCACAGAGCTGCGTTGCAGAGAGGTGTAAAAAGGGGCGTGGCCTCTGAACACCTCTCTGCAACGCAGCTCCCTGGTGCATATTGGAGGTACCTGGTGGGCTAGTTGGCCCCCAGGGACCCTTAGTATTCAAGGGGAATTAATCCCTCAACTTAAAACGCGCCACGGGGCGCATTTTCATAGTGGTGAAGGGAGGGGGCGGGGCCTGAGGTGACATGTGTGCAAACACGCCCTGTGGCGCGTTTTAAGTTGGGGAATAAATTCCTCTTCAATCCTGAGGGTCCCTGGGGGCCAACTAGCCCACCAGGTACCTCCAGTAAGCGCCACAGGCTGCGTTGCAGAGAGGTGGCCCAGGCCACGCCCCTTTTTACACCTCTCTGCAATGGAGCTCTGTGGCGCTTACTGGAGGTACCTGGTGGACTAGTTGAACCCCAAGGACACTGAAGATTCAAGGGGACTTAATCCCCCAACTGAAAACACGCCATGGGGCGCGTTTGCACAGTGGTGAAGGAAGGGGGCGGGGCCTGAAGTGACATGTGTGCAAACACGCCCTGTGGCGCATTTTAAGTTGGGGAATTAATTTCCCTTCAATCCTGAGGGCCCCTGGGGGCCAACTAGCCCACCAGGTACCTCCAGTAAGCGCCAGAGGCCTGCGTTGCAGAGAGGTGGTCCAGGCCATGCCCCTTTTTACACCTCTCTGCAACGCAGGCCTGTGGCGCTTACTGGAAGTACTTGGTGGGCTAGTTGGGCCCCAGGGACCCTCAGGATTCAAGGTGACCTAATACCCCAACTTAAAACGAGGAAACCTGCTCTCGCTTCCACGAAGCAAAGCAGAATTGCTTTTGGGCAAAGGGAGCTGCATGTTAGCAATGCCGGCTCCCGCAGGAGGTGGGGAGCCAGCAGGGACCGCGGGGGCATTGGGGCTCCCCCGCGGTCCCCAACATTGACGCCAGGCCCCGGGAGATGGGGTCCCCGTGGCCAAAAGTGGCCCAGGGAAGGGGGGCAACGCGGCCCCTCTCCCTTTAGATTTAAAAAAAAAAAAATACATAGTAAGGCCGGGCCCCGTGGGATGGGGTCCCCGGGGCCAAAATTTGCCTGAGGAGGGGGGCCGCGTGACCCCCCTCCTTTAAAAGGATTTTTTTTTTTTAAATATGTGGCCATGCCCCGGGGGATAGGGTCCCCGAGGCCGAAATCGGCTTCGGAATGGGAGCCGCATGGCCCCCTTCCTGTTATTTTTTTTTTTTAAATGTCTAAGGCCCTGGGGGATGGGGTCCCCAGGGCCCACAAAATATTAAGAGAAGGGGGGCCACACAGTCCCCCTTCTAACAAAACAAAAAAAGCCAGCATCTTGCCGGTGGCCCCGCCCCCTCCCTGCACCACTCTGCAAACACACCTCCTGGTGCGTTCTAAGTTGGGGGATTAAGTCCCCTTGAATCTTGAGGGTCCCTGGGGGCCAACTAGCCCACCAGGTACCTCCAGTAAGCCCCACACAGTGGGATTGCTGAGAGGTGGTCTGAGGCCACACCCCTTTTTACACCACCCTCCAAACGCACCTCTTGGCGCATTGCTGGTGGGGCAAAGAGGTCCTCTTGTGTCCTGAGGACCTCAGGACTAAAGTGGACTTCATCCCCCGAGCAGCAATGAGCCAGGAGGCGCGTTTGCAGAGTGGTGTGAAAAGGGGGCATGGCCTCGGACCACTTTCAGCAATCCAGCTGTGTGGGGCTTACTAGAGATAACAGGAGGGCTAGTTGGCCCCCAGGGACCCTCAGGAGGCAAGGGGACTTCATCCCCCAACCAAGAGCGTGCCAGGAGGCGCGTTTGCAGAGTGGTGAAGAAAGGGGGCATGACCTGGGTCCACCTGTCAGCAATCCTACTATCTGGTGCATACTGGAGGTATCAGGTAGGCTAGTTGGCCCCTAAGAACCCCGAGCAGCGAAGGGGACTGTAATCCCCATCCAAGAGCACGCCAGGGAGCGCGTTTGCACAGTGGTGGAGCAAGGGGGCGTGGCCTGCTATGAGAACTTAGAAATCCTGCTGTGTGGGACTTACTGGAAGTAATAGGGGGGGTAGTTGCCCCCCAAGGTTGTCCTTGAGGGCCAACTATATCTCCAGTTACCTCCAGTAAGTCCCACACAGTGGGATTGCTAAGAGGTCTCCGGAGGCCACGCTCACCTTTGTCCACCCTCCTGGCACAGTACTGGTTGGGGGATGAAGTCCACTTTACTCCTGAGGGACTTTGGGGGCCAATTAGCCCTCCTGGTACCTCCTGTAAGTCTTACGCAGCGGAATTCCTGAGCGCTGGTTGGAGGCCCAGGCCCCTTTCTGCACCACTCTGCAAACGTGACTACTACGTTATAGTTAGAAATTAGCATTTGGAAAACCTTGGAAATTCACTGAAAAAAACATAGGTTTCAGGGACGTTATAATTAGAAATTCATTTAAAAAACCACAGGTTTCAGGGACGTTATAGTTAGTTTGACATTTCACTCATACAAAACCAGAGAAATTTGGCCGTTATAGTTAGTTGAGCTAACTATAACTTGCGCCCCCGCAATGCACTGCTGATGACGTCACATATTACAACACTCATGACATGGTCAGTGACATCACTGATGACATCTCAAATGACATCACTGATGACATCACTGATGACATCAACCAGTGACTGTGCATTTCTAAAAAATGTAAGTAGTTTTATGAATATATACGCCAAGGTGTATTGAAGAATGAGTGGGTGTATGTGTGACTGAATGACTGATTTAGTAGGTGCGTGACTGACTGTATAAGTGAGTGATTAAACGCGTCTTACTGAATGCTTGAGTGAGTGACTAATCTGTGTGAATGTCTGTATCAGTCTGTCGGTTGGTGTGTAAGTGGCTGCATGGGTTGGTGAGTAGCTACATGAGTGTTTATATGGGTTAATGATAAGTGGTGTGTGTATAACTGTATAATGAGTAAATGGCAGTGTGATTGATTCTTTGGGTGACTGACTAGGTGTGTAACTCTATGGGTGAGTGGCGGTGTGTGAGTATCTGTATAGGTGTATGAGTGCATATATCAGTGGCTAAATGATGAGTGACTGCATGTATGAGTGACTGTATGGGTAAGTAGATGTGTGTGTAGACCTATAAATCAGTGAGTGGGTATGTACTAACTGGAATTGGTGTGTCTATGGCTTCGAGAATGGTAGTTTGTATTTTAGAGTAGCTATATGAAAGGTTATATTAGAATGTGAGGAGGTGCATCACATATTAACTGGATGATGTCATCAGTGATGTCATTTGAGATGTCATCAGTGAAGTCACTGACCATGTCATGAGTGATGTAATATGTGCCGTCATCAGCAGTGCAGTGCAGGGGCGCAAGCTATAGTTAGCTCAACTAACTATAACGGCTGAATTTCTCTGCTTTTGTATGAGTCAAATGTCCAACTAACTATAACGTCCCTGAAACCTGTGGTTTTTTAAATTAATTTCTAAGGTTTTTTCAATGCTACTTTCTAACTATAACGTCCCTGAAACCTATGATTTTTTTAGTGAATATATATATATGTGTATATATATATGCATGGAACTGCAACGCGTCGCCCCCCCCTGGTACAGTCGATTTCCACATGGAGGTTACCGTTACCTGGGGAGAGAGGAGGCAATATTGAATTGCCTGAGAAGGGGGACAGAAAGTGGCTTGGCCTTCCGGACGACTGCGGCAGTGTGGGGTTCATCAGCCACACAGTGGGGCATCACATGGTGTTGTGCAACACCCCATCACGGCATGGGACTGCTCTGAGGACTCCATCTACCAGCATGCCGTGGTCTGGGAGGAGTAGCACGAGGTGCTGCTGTATCATCGAGGCGGAAGGAGGGGCAAGTGACCAGCTGATTGGGTGAGGTCGCTGTTAAAAGACTACTCGAGCTGACCCCCAGAGATGAAGAGAGATCATGAGAACGGGCACTGAGGAAAGCCATTAGGGGCTGAAACGCGTCTGCCAGCGTTTCATGGACTCGTAATGCCAGCGCTGTTTCATCAATAAAGCCATTTTTTCTGTACCCCGGAGCTGTGCCGCACTCCTTTCTTT
Organism: Calotriton arnoldi; assembly: GCA_963921515.1. Lineage (NCBI taxonomy): Eukaryota > Metazoa > Chordata > Amphibia > Caudata > Salamandridae > Calotriton > Calotriton arnoldi. The sequence goes on along the minus strand of CAWUFW010002393.1, from coordinate 67,444 downwards.
ACCCAGAGGGAGTAATGGTTTTGATATATATATGTGTATATATATATATATATATATATATATATATATAAATATGTGTGTGCTAACTGAAAAAACAAAGGTTATAGTAACATTATAGTTAGGTGAAATGTTTAGTAAGAAAGTGACGTTTTAATCTCTAAAATGAAAACCACAGAACTTCACCTGTTATAGTAACAGTTATCTCAAGTAACTAGAAGTTATGCCCTAAGGTAACTATAACTCGCACCACAGATCCTCATTAATATTTTGATGGCCAATATTGCTGTGATATTATCAATAATGTCATAGACGACGTCATGAGTGATGTAATATATGGGTTAATTAGCAGTGTATGGCTAGGGTGCAAGCTATAGTTACTTCAGTGCGGACAGGGAAACAGATAACAAGTCTGTTCCCAGCCGGCGGGGGCATTTTCAAAGCTCCAACCGGCTGCCGGCTGGGAGCAGACTATATTTTTGCTCCCATGGGGTGGGAGTTTTGAAAACACAAACACAGGTTCCCCTGACCATGCTGGTGTGGGCAGGGAAACCGCTCTGTTCCGGGGTGGGCTCTCTTGGCAATAGCTAGTCGGCCGGCCCAGGATGGGGTCCTCCACATCAATAATGGCTCAGGGAGAGTGCAGTGCGGCCCCCCTCCTGTTTCAAAGGTTTAGCCCCAGGAGATGGGGCTTCCGGGGCCTGTCATGGCTCGGGAAGGGGGATCACATGGCTCCCCTTCCCTTTTTCAATGTTTTCGGCCCCTGAGGTTGGGCTTCCTGCTGCCTCTGATGGTTTGGGGAGGGGATCACTGATCCCCCTCCCCATATACAATGTTTTTGGCTCCAGGGGTGGGCTCCCCAGGGTCTCTGATGGCTTGGCTAGGGGGTTGCTTGTCCCCGCTCCCCAAATATATAAATTTTGGCCCCAGGAGTGGGCTCCCCGCTGCCTGTCAAGGTTAGGGGATGTGGACTGCACGCCCCCTTCCATTAATAAAACAAAGTGGCACGGTCTTTTTTTGGGTTTTTTACAATCCTACAGGAGTCCCATGGGATCTGCACAATTTAGCAGTTTTCTTTTTTTGTTAAGTGCAGGGTAATAAGCCCCCAAGTCCTGCAATGGCTGCCAGCAGCATTTTTCTCATGTTGCTGGCAGCCTATCAGAGGAGGCCCATTTTTTGCCACATAGAGCTTACCTACATTTTTATGGTTCTTAAAAAGAAACAGTGATATATAGCCCAACATTTTTATTTTCTCTCCTGTCTGTCGCACTGGTTGTATATCTGATGTTAGAATATTATGTCCAATTCTATTAACAAAGTTCTTCCATCAAGTTTTCTGATTTATAATAGTATATGGAGAGTGAGAATCCACGTACATATGCACATCAAACCCACCTATATACATCCAAGAAGTATTTTTTTAATATATCAAGTTCATTGATATTGAAAAAAAAAAGGTATTGATTTTTTCACAAATTTTATTAACTTGTGTAGAATCCTCCTCACTAGAATCTTTCTCATCCACAAACTTAACCTTTTTGATTTTCCTTTTGGTAGATACTTTGGAAAAATGACCTACAATACCATATGTACTATATTTTTGCTAAATAGCAGGATATGCTTTGCTGTAGGTCCAGATGTGATTTGCTATCACAATGGCAACATCTCAAACCTGCTTATTTTTGCTGTTTAGATTTATAGCAATTTTTCTGACCTTTTGAAAATTTCAATCTTTCTGTTTCTTTTACCTTACTAATAGTTTACTCACAGATTTCTTTGGAATCAGATTTAACTGATTTGCACTTCTAGTTGACAATGCAGCCTTCTTTACCATGGCCAGTATTTCCTTCAATCCGGCACATCCCCATTTTTTCACAACCTTTCCTGGATACTAGAATCCTTAACATGCATGACTATTTCGCCCCTAATTAGTTCCTCTTGTTAACCACTAAACCTACAACCAAGAGCTAGTTTCTTTAATTCAGAGATATACTCATCAATTGACTCATGTTCTTTCTGTATTTTTAAAAAAAAATATTGCTATTTTAATATTCCTAGACATACATTTGTTGTGAAATACTTATCATAGTCTGCTATAACTTTATCAAAGACATTCAGATCCCTGCTCCCCACCTCCTTAGATATATACTCATAAATCTTTAAGCCTTCTGCACAAACAGAGTGTAGAAATATCCTTTTCTTCTGACAGAGTGACATGTTGCCTTCATCATCTATAGTGACAATGTCATTAAGCATATATGCTTTCCATTCTGACCATTTCATGCAAAGTTTACCCATATGCTGGCCAAAATGATTGAGGAGGAGGCAAGAAGACATTTTGTGAACTCATACTTGCATATGATACGGTGACATGTTGCCTTCATGATCTATAGCCACAATGTCATTAAGAAAATATGATTTCCATTCTGACCATTTCATGCAAAGTTTACCCAATGATGGCCAAAATGATTGAGGAGGAGGCAAGAAGAAATTTTGTGAACTCATACTTGTATATGATAAGTAGACTAGTTCAGCATCCTTTCTTCACCTCAAAATAACTAGTTCACTGTTCTAACTTCACATCAATAACAACATAGGAGTTTACTTACTCAGTACAGATGATAGTCGAGATTCCTAATGATGTTGATGCTGATAATGTGTACCTCCCAAATTGCCTCGATAGTTCTGATATTTCCACAATAAAAGTTCTAATATTTCCACAATAATATAAGGAAAGTTAACAGGATTTTCCTAAAATTTAACAAAATACTTTAGCGTAGCATCAAATCAGTAGAAGGAATTGAGTGCAATTCATTTGCACTTGTGAGTTTCTTACAGATGAAATACATAAAAGGGGAAAAACACACCCTGAGGAATTACAAGGTGGTGGCACATAGTAAACACGCAATGTCACTTAACGTGCCCTTTCCAATAGTGCTTTGATGTATGAGTTCCGTAGAAGACTTCAGCACTCATGGACAGATCTCCAAGCAAAGTAAAAGCACAGCTCAATGTCACACGGAAGTACATGGACAGAGCTGCACTCCCTTAAAAGTGGCGCTCAATGTCACTAGGAGATATTTTCAAAAACATGAAGATTCAAGGATGTTAAGGCACATGACTCGGTGAGGAAACCAAAATAGAACAAAAAGAAATGAATAAATGTCTCACAAGATTGGTCCTCCCAAATGTTACATCAACTATACCCGTCAAAGTAATCACTTGACTTGCCTGTAAAATGTGTTGAATTCCACATAAATCAAAAGGTGATCAATGTAATCCTATGCCTGAGTCTGTACAGTGTTTCAGCTCATTACATTGTAATGTAGGATGAGTCATTCTCCGTATAAAATACCTTTATTCCATTGTGGTGTATTCTAAGAAGATTTTACCCTCTGTAAAATGCTAATCCTATGTTTGAGAGAAAACTGTTTTAAGTCATTATTTTTTCATAGAGGTTATGGAAGGTGCTCCAGAAGCTCAAATTAGAGCATATTTTCTGTAAATTCACACTATTTTCCTCAGCCATGTGAGGATAAACTCTGGCATACTGAGTTAAACATGTACTTCCAACAGCAGCAGCAACCTGTCAGTTGAGTCTGCAGTGTTCTACTGCAGCCTCCCACAGTATTCTAATGAACAAATATAGCGCTAAAATTCTTACTTATGACAAAAAAGTGGTACACCTGAAGCCATCTTGATTGAATCAAAGTTGTAAAACTTAAAACATTTGTTTTAAAAAATTAATAAAATCGGGGGGTTGGTTTTGTCATACAAATTATGCTTAGTGCTGCAAAAAACAAAATTAGGACACATTTTCAATGAGTTCCCAAGTTTCTTCCTCATCCAGTGCCAGTGGCAGTTCAACAGACTATAGAGGGCAGGTGAGCGGTGGCAATATCATGCACAAAGCCAATGGTGGGCTGTGGGGAGGTAGGCAAGGGCAGAAACCTCACCATGCCTGGCAAGCAGAAGGGGCAGTGGGGAGGGAGGCAAGGGACAGCACGCTCACCACGTAGGGCAAGCTGAAGGGGCAGTGGCAGGACAATGAACCATGAATGGCAGGAGGGAAGGGATAGGTCCACAGATTTAGACAATGAAAGGCATAGGGGAGGAGCAGGGGCAACAAGCTGACTATGCAGGCCAGGCGGGAGGGGCAGCAGCAGCACAAAGGATCATGCAGGGAAAGCGGAAGTGCAGCACAGAAGTCCATGGAGGGCAGTTTTAGTACAACACACCTAGAGGCCAGTAGGGATGGGATAGGGGTATGCATATGGACAGTGGTGGGAAGGTGTGACAAAGTCAGAGGCAATGCTAACCACATAGGTAAAGGTGGGAGGTACAGTGGCAGCACAACGGGCCACAGCGGGCAAGATGGAGGGTTCAGTAGCATGTACAAAGGAGTACAGAAGAAGGGAGGTGGTAGGGTCTGGACTCAGACAACAGAGGGCAGGGGGAAGGGTACAGGAGTAAGGTCAGCAAGCTGATCATGCAGGGCGGGCAGAAGAGGCTTTGGCAGCACAACTGACCACGCAGGTCAGCCGGAGTGGTAGTGCCACCATCAAATTGAACCATGGAAGGCAAGAGAGAGGGGCAGCACAATGGACCATGGAGTGCAGGAGGTAGGGGATAGGGGCATAGACTCATACACTGGAAGCCAGGAGAGAGGAGGCTGAGATAGGGGCAGCAAGCTCGTTGTGCTGTGCTTGTGGGGGGGGTTGTGGCAGCTCAATTGACGATGAAGGGAAAAGGGGGGTCAGAGGCATGCAGATGGACAATGGAGGGAAAGCGGAGTGGGGCAGTGGCAACAAGCTATCCACGTAGTTCAGGCAGGAGGGGCTGTGGCAGTACAATGGACCCCACTGGTCTATAGAGAGTTAGCAGGGGCATGGACTCAGAGGGCAGAGAGGGGCAGTGGCAGCTTAATGGACCATGAAGGGCAGAAGGGGGGGCAGGGGCATGCAGATGGACAACCGAGGGGAGGGGGAGAGGGCAATGACAACAAGCTAACCACGGAAGGCAAGGAAAAAAGTCTGTGACAGCACATTGGACATTCAGGGCAGGAGTGAGGGGCAGGGGCATGGACTTAGACAACAGAGGGCAGGGAGGAGATGGTTAGGGGCAAAATGTGAAGCACGAAGAGCAAGCAGGAGGGGCAGTGGCAGCACAAAACCACACTAGGCAGGAGGGAGGGGGCGGGGCACAGACAATGGAGGACAAGGAGGAGGAGAGCAAGGGCAGCAATATGAAAAATTAGGAAATGCCTGCATGGGCAGAAGCAGCACAATGGACCATGTTGGGTAGGAGGGATGGTGCAGGGGCTCACACACACACAAACACACAAACACAGAAAGAAGGGCAGGGAGAAAGGGAGAGCAGGCAGCAAGGTGACCACGTATGGCTGGCCATCATGGCTATGGGCAGTAAGCTGTCCACAGAGAGCTGGTGGTATGGGGTAGATGCACGCAGATAGTGAACAGAGTTTAGGCTGAAGGGACAGGGGCAGCAATCTGACCACAGCGAGAAGGCTGGAATGGGCGGGGTCAGCAGATTGGTCCATGAAGGGCTGGAGGGAGTGGCTGAGGCATGCACATGGATAACGGAGGGCGGTGTTGGAAGGCAGGGTTAGTAAACGGACTATGGACGGCAGGCAGGCCGGGGCAGCAGAATGAACCATGGACGGCAGGCAAGAGGGGGCAGGGGCATGTACAAGGAGAACAAGGGTGGGGGAGGTGGGCTAGGTGCCTCAAGCTGACCAAGGAAGACAGACAGTGGATGCCAAGGCATGCACATGGAGAACAGAGGGCAGGCAGAAGGTGGGCAGGGGCAGCAAGCTGACCACCGAGGGCAGGCTGTGGTATAAGGCAGTGGAGGTATTGTTTGAATATGTTACAAAAAACTAGAAATTCACTGAAAAAAGGCTAGATGTTGTAGTCAGGTATGGTAATATGATCTTCTCTAACATTAAAAGAGCCCAGAAATTACCCCAAAAAAGATGTGCATATAATTTATGCAGCACCTTCAAATTATTATAACTTGTGCACCTTCATACATAGTGTATTCAACTCAATAGCCACACTACATTAACTATAACTTGCTCCTTCTTCATGCACTTCTTATACCGTTTTATATTATCTCACTTATACCATCCAAAATAATAGTATTTACAAAAACAGTTATGACATTGCAAATCAAATGTTTTGTGAGAACACAGTGCATGGTAGACTGGCGAGTTATAGTTAACTTAGTGTGGCTACCGAGTTGACACTGTGTATGGAGGTGTGCAAGTTATAATAATTTAAAAGTGTTGCGTAAATTATAAATCAAGGGGCATATTTACTAACATATCAGGCAGTGCAGCACAGCAAGTCACCTTGCTGCGCTGTGCTGCATGATAGGAAAAGGGCAGGAATGCGCCGTACCTAACAATGCGTGTCTCATTCCTGTAATTTCTGAGTGCTGCCACATAATGTGCAAATACAGGCACCCTTGCACCATGGTACCAGTGTAGTAGAGTGGAGTTTCATACAGTAGAATAGTATAGAGTGTAGTGTAGCGTGTAGCGTAGAGTGGAGTGGCATAGAGTGGAGTGGAGTGGTATAAAGTGGAGTATCTTAAGAGAGAGTGGCATACAGTGTAATAGCGTACTGTGTAGTGGTGTAGAGTAGAGTGGAATGATGTAGAGAGGAGTGGCATATTGTGGATTGGCTTACAATGGATTGGCATAGAGTAGAGTAATAGAGTGGAGTGGCGTAGAGTGGAGTGGCGTAGAGTGGAGTGTGGTAATTGAAACAGATGTAGTGCAAAAGTGTGGGAACATATGTAGATGTAATGAGGTAGAAAAATAAAAATTTTAGGTATAAATGGAAATTTTTGATAATATGAGTGAATAGTGTAAGTGTTGTTAAAGGTATAAGTTTTGAACTACTTAGTTATATATAGTGCGGCAGAATACAGCAGTAAGTTTGCGGTATACTGTAGTACATGGGCATGATAAGAGAATATGTGATTGACTAATGGCCGTGATTATCAAACATTGTTTTCAGACCGTTTGGCTGGGTTCTGCATTTCTCTGTGTTCTGGGTTAGGGTCTTAGATATAGGTAAGTAATAGGATTTATTGTTGTTCCCTACATATTAGCACTTTATTAAAGTGCTAATAGGTAGAGAAATGTATTTATAATTTCTATATATTTTTACAGCAGTTTAGGGAGAACTGCACATTTTTGTGAATTTTTTTAAGTAGTGCGCTAATTAGTATGCATTACTGCAGTACTCCACAGACTTTTTTGTAAAGAATGAAATATATTAAAAATAGAAAATACACTGTATTAGACTATATTTGTAAAATATAGGGTGGTACAGTGTATTTAAAAAAAATGTAACACATTATTTTTAAAGTATTTTATGTACATCTATACTCCCTAGGCAGTACCACGGTACTCCATTAAATTTTTAGAAAATATGTAGAAACCTATAAATAATTTTCCCTATCTATCACCACTTTAAAAGTGGTAACAACCAGGACAAAAATATCAGACCTAATACTTAACTTATCTATGGGCGAAACACAGAACTCAGCCAAAGTGTGCATAAAAACAACATGGCTGCCTTTAACTGTTGTAAAGGCAGTCATTAGCCAATGATATAATGCTTTGTCATCACTATGTACCACGTTACTTCTGCAAAATACAGCAACATTTTGTGAAAGTACAGCAACAACAGATATCACTACGTTAACATGCCTTATAACTTAAAAAATACTTACCCAACTTACCTGTAGCACCCATAAAGATCACCTGTGCACCATAATGTGCAATTCTGCTAAATGTCATGAAAATCTGTTCAGCTGTTGTCACGCTACGTGAGATACAAAAGTCTATGGAAAATGCGCTAGTGGAAAAATACATTTTGGGATTTTCAGACCCCCCTTTTATCTCCCCCTCCTGCCCCCAGACCAATCACCGAGAAACTTTCTATCCTCCGTCAATGTAGAAAAGATATAGGTTTGGAAAGCTTTGAGTAGATTTGTAAAATGAGGTACAATTGTTAGTGACAAAATTTAGAGGAATTCTGAAACCTAGGATTCCTAACTATAACTACAGAGTAGCTACCGCTAATTTCCTAGTGGTGGTCGACAGTAGGTTGTTATAGTTAGGACCATGTTTCCATTGGAAAAACATTTGGTGACTTGCCTATATCTTTGGTGTCAGTTGAAGAATCTTCACAAAATTTTCCAAAACATGTGTGCCAGTGGGTCTTATTGTGTATGGAAAGTTTTGGGGTGATCTGTCAAGTGGGAGTCGAGAAAATGGTGGTAAAAAGTGTGTTTTGTATGTTAATACCCATAGAGATTTTAGACATGACTACAGCCCGAACCGCTAGACGAAATTACACCAAATTTGGCAGAAAGGTAGCTCTTGGTCCAGAAAGCACGCTTTTTGTTATTTGGTGAAAAAACTTTCATTCGTTTTTGAGATATTATAGGGAAACAATTTTGTATATCTAGACAGTTGATGTTCAGATATGCTCTGACTGGCTAATTTAAAGGAGACTAGTCTATCCTGATTGGTTGGTGACAACCTAAACAATATACTTTGGCAGCCATAACAAGACACAGGGACTTGGACCCACTGTCTTGAAAATGAATACAAAAAAATATGTAAGCAGCAGGGTAAGCACACCCAGACCCCAAACGGAATATATGGGGGTCCCAAATGGACCCCCCCCTTTATTGTCTGGCCACAACATGGACAACATGCTGTAGCAGCACTTACAGGACTAGTCCCCATTGAAATGCATTGAAGTGAATGGAAGGTTTTGAGGGTCACAAAAAGGAAAATGTATAAAGGGTGATAACAGATTTTAGGTACAATATAAATCATTTGTTGATGGTACCATACTCAGTTTAGTAATTGTGGTGTGTTCTAAGGTGATTTTATCCTGTGAAAAACCTTCTGCTGGGATTTCATGAATCATGTTTGAGAAATTGAGGATATGTAAGTTGCTCCAGAAGCTAAAATGAGAGCATATTTTCTGTACGTTCACACACTCTTTCTCAGTCATATGAGAATGAAGTCGGACATTATCTTTTTTTTTTTCAGTCCTCCTTCACCTTGAAAAAAAAAACAAAGAAACTCTGGGGCCCCCCTTGTTCAGCACCTGCCAGAGATCTTTCCTTTGTGCCAAGGATGGTGTGCTTTACATAGAACCTCTCCTTCCGCAGTTTGCTCTGACCAAAAGGCCGCCTGCACAGCTCACCGGAGCAGTGAAGTAACAGAGTGTAGAGGCATAATCATAGGACTTTATTCAACTAGGGACTGTCCCGACCTAGTTCGCACATTCAAAATTTCTAGCCAATTTACACATGCGGACCAGAATTCATTCCTTTTGTTTGCTGATGCCCTGTCCAGCCTAATAATATATTTTACAGATTTAACCCAATCTGCCCTAGTCGGAGTTAGGTTACTTATCCAGTTTTTACAAATCTCTCTCCGAGCAACAAGTATCAAATAAAAACCCAGCTTTCTTGCATCAATTGACAAGGACTCTTATTGTGCTGGAACCTCAAAGAAAACAAAAGCTGTGCTCACCTGAAAAGCCATGCCGAGTATCGTTGACATACAATTACTCACGTCTGCCCAAAAACATTGAATCTCGGGACACTCCAGGAACATATGTATGTCATCCACTTTTACTTGGCTGCATTTTGGACACCTCGGCGTTACACCCTTCCCCAGTTTAGATAGCTTTAGGGGTGTCCAATAGACCCTGTGAAGACAAAAAATGTGGTTCCTCCTTAAATTTGCAGCGTGCACCGTGGAGTACAGAATGTTACAAGATACTTGTCATAAGTCTTCAAGCTGTATCCCCAGCAAGCTCTTTCCCCACAAGTCAGTTGGTAATCTGAAATTGCCGTCCATTAAGTCCATCAAAAGCCAGTACCAGTTAGCCTCCTCCTTCTTTCTTGACACTTTGTCGACCAGCATGGACTCCAGCTCATTTCATCTCTACCGCAGCGGCTTAGTGCCAGCTTTTTATTTGGAGATATTTTAATCTCCATAGCTTGTTGTTCGTTATCTCCAACCACTTGTCCCAAGAAACCAGCTTCCCATCTTCCACTTGTTGTCCCCATCTCATCACCCCTGCCTCCCCCAGAGGAACTGCCAGGCTATCCTTGGCCCACCGGGGGAACCCGGCCCATCCCATATTGGGGTCAGCCCACTATAGTAGCTGAGTTTTGTCTCCTTTCTGATCTTATACCATGTGATTGCTAGGCATTGTAGAGTCTTAAGACGCACCTTTTTAAAATATCTGGGGTCTCCAAATTTGTACATAAAGCCTTGCTCTCCTCCCATCACATCTGATAGCATCACCCTTAACATTTTACCAATGTCTGAACCATCTGGTTCATTCAGGAGCATCTTCCTGTTTCTTAACAAAAAAGCCCAGGCGTAATAGGAAAGGTATTCTTAACACAAGCCCCCTTATCCTTCTTCCTTTGAAGCTTTATCCATGCAATCCGCGAACCCTTTGAGGCCCAGATAAAGCTGCTTATCTAGGCCTGCATTTTTTTTAGCCACTCTTCTTTAAAATTCAACGGGATATTCTGGAATAAGAAAGTACATTTTGGAAGGATTGACTTTTTCACTAGGTTCACTCTTCCAATGATTGTCAGCGGTAGATGTGACCAGCTTAACATTGACTTGCAGACATCCTTACAAACGTTTTGGAAATTTACTTCCGGGATTTTCTCGATGTTTTGTGTGATCCTAATGCCTAGATATCTCATCTCACTTTTGATATTCTCTTGATCTATATCTAAGTTCCAGGCCATTAGCTCTGTTTTTTGTTCATTTACTTCGTAGCCCGCTATGTGCCCAAATTGAGCGGTCAATTCATATATAAGTGGAACCGAGACAAGCAAATTAGAGGTATATACCATTAGATCGTCCGCGTGCAGGGCTACCTTTTTCTACCAGCCATATACATGAAGGGGGACATTCCATCTTCTTTTCTGATCTTAGCTGCTAAGGGTTTTATGAATAGGTTAAAGAGGGGAGGGGACAGAGGACACCCTTGTCTAGTTCCCCTTGAGATTTTGAAAGGCATAGAAAGATTACCATTCACCAGAACCCTAGCTGTTGGTTTTCGATATATCATTGCTATGGTCCTGCAAAACGTTTCACCCAAGTTACACAACCTTAATATTGTCTGAAGAGAGGGCCAGTTCACCCTATCAAAGGCCTTTGTAGCGTCTAAAGTAATAACTGCCAGAGGAACTTATTAGAAAGTAGCTATATCTATTGCTCCAATTAAATTATACGTTAGATCGTGGATCCCTCTTCAACTAACAAAGCCTTTCTGATCCTCATGTAAGAGATTCCCCACCACCCCATTAGATTAGGATGTTCCCCGTAGTCTCAGCGGGAGTAATAATAATAATATCAACAGCACCATTACAGTGATGGAGACTAGGAATGCAATCATGGCAGGGAAGACAGGTAATGCGGCAGGTCTGGGCGGACCGCCTGCAGAGATATATAAAAGATTTGGAGAGGTTCTACTGCCAATTTTGGTAAAGCTGTTTTCGGGTATTTTTGAGAAAGGGGTTAAAATGCCAGAATCTTGACTTGAGGCCATAGTGACGCTGATTCCGAAACCGGGGAAATCGCCAAACGCTTGTGACTGCTATAGGCCCAGCGCGCTATTAAATTAAGATTACAAAATCTTCGCAAAAATTTTGGCAGAAAGTCTGACATTATCAGTAAAACATGTACTTCCAACAGGAACAGCCCATCAGTTGATTCCCTTGTGTTCCACTGCAGCCTTCCACAGTGCTCTAAAGAACAACTAAAGCGCTAACAGGCTTACTTATGGCAAAAGTATGGCATACCTGAAACCATCTTGATTGAATCAAACTGGTAATACTTAAAACTTAAAATATTTAATTTAGAAAGGAACAAAATGAGGGGGTTCATTTTGTATTAGAAATTATGGTTAGTGCTATAGGAAGAAAAATGATTACACATTTTAAGTGAGTTCTCAAATATCTTCCTCTTCTATTTTATTAAAACATTCTGACATGCAGATTGACGCATGCACTTTAAACTTTAGCAGCAGACTGCCAGTTAACTTCCCCCTGGTGATCAGCAGCTTTACTACAGTGTTCTAATGAGCAACTAGAGTGCTAACATTCTGATTTTATGCACATTCGAACACTATCTTGATGGAACTGAAGTGGAAAATTGAAAGTGTTTTCTTCTGAGGAAACTGCAGTAAATAAGGAAATTAGGGAGCATCATAACAAATAAGTCTCTCAAGATGGCCACCAGAGAAAAAAGACCCCAAATGTAGCACAAATGTAGTCCAATGACAGAAGTGTGCACAACACTTAGTTGTTTTGTTTTTTTGCAGTTTTATATAGTGCAGACTTGACCCGAACGTACTGGAGTGCTTTACATGAGCATCGGGTACATTAGGCAAGGACAAATTCATTTTGATTTTAGGCATGGGAAGATTAAGTGATTTGCCCAGAATCACAGGATGTCATGCTGATGACAAAACTCGAACCTGGTTCCCCAGTTGCAAAGTCTGCAGCTCTGGCCGTTATGCCACATTGTCTTCCCTAAATGTAACATATAATCAAGTGATCAACTGGATATAAAAACAGCAAGATAGCAAATAAGTGCTTTGTCGCTATTTGAGAACTCAAAAAATATGTCCTCATTTTAGTTTTTTAGAGCACTAACCATAATTTATATGGGAATAAAACACCTCCATTTTTATAATTTCTAAAGGAAATGCTTTCGGTAGTACCGTTTTTATTACATTAAGATGACGTCAGGCGTGACACACTTTTGTACTAAATATAAAATGTTAGCAATCTAGCTGTTCATTAGAATACTGTGGAGAGGCACCTACTCAGATAACTGAGGGCACGGACTCAGATAACTGAGGGCAGAGAGGAGGGTGAAGAGGCAACAAGTTGACCATGCTGGGCAGGCGGGAGGGGCAGTGGCAGAACAACGGACCATGGAGGACAGGAAAAAAGGAGGCAGGGGCAACAAATCAACCATGCAGGAGAGGCAATAGAGGCTGTGGAAATATACTAGACCATTGAGGGCAGAAGGAAGAGGCAGTGGGATTACAACCATACATGCCAACACACCCGATTCAGGCAGGAGACTCCTAATGTTAAGTCCAAAAGGGCTTTATTTTATCTGTCTCCTGCCTAAAATCTCCTCTTTTTCAATGTAAGTCAATGAGGGAAATCAATTTCCCAGGGTTTTTTTTCCAAAATCTCCCTCTTACCAAGTTCAAAATGTTGGCAAGTATGGTATATTGGAGGAATAGGGTAGGGATATGGACTTGGATAAAAGAGGGCAGGAGGGCAGATGGGCAGGGGCACCAAACTGACCTTTCAGGCAGGCATCTGCAGGTTGCAGCCGCACAATACACCACACAGGGCAAGCGGGATGGCAGTGCAGCACAACAGACCATGGAAAGCAATTGGGAGGGGACAGGGCCATGCACATGTACAACAGAGAACAGAGGGGAAAGAGGCAAGGGCAGCACGCTCGACCATACTAGACAGACAGGAGGGACAATTGCAGCATAACGCATGCACCATGAAGGGCAGGCAGGAGGGTTCAGGGGCACGACAGCAGACCAGACAAGGCAGAAGGGAGGACATAGAGGCCTACACATCGAAAATGGAAAACGAAGGGCAGGGGGCAAGGGGGCAGGGCAGGAGTAGCAAGCTTACCATGGAGGGAATGCGTCGGATGGGCACTGGAAGAACAACACACCAAGGAGGGCCACAGTGAGACTATAATGGCATACACACTGACAACAGAGGGAAGGTGGCACACAGAGGAGGTGGGAGGAGCTGTGGTAGCACAGAAGACCGTGCATAGCAAGCAGGAGGGTTAGTGGCAGCACAACAGCAATGGTGGGTAAGAGGGAGAGGGCATGGGCATTCACAAAGGACCATGGAGGACAGAACAGAGGGGTAGAGGATGGACACAGTCAAGAGAGCTTAGGGGAAGGGGCTTCACAATAGACCATGCAGGGCAGGTGAGAGGAGCATTTGCAGCACAACAGAGTATGGAGGACAGAAGTGAGTGGCAGCAAAATGGGCCATGGAGGACAGGAGGGTGAGGATAGGGGCATGGAACTCGGACAGGCAGGGTAGAGGTGGCAGGGACAGGTGGCAGCCATCTGACCATGCTGAGCAGATGGGTGGGGCAGTCACAGTTCAACAGAACACTCAGAGTAGATAGGATGGGCAGTGGCAGGTCCATGGACCATGATGGACAAAAAGGAGGGAGCAGGGGCATGCACACAGACATCGAAGGGCTGGTAGAAGGAGGGTAGGGGCAGCAAGCTAGGCACAGAGGCTAAGCAGGAGGGCAACGATGGTGCATAGAATCGGGTAATGGAGGGCAGGAGGAGTGGGCAGGTACATCAAGCTAAATAGAGTGCAGTGGCAGCACATCAAACCATGCAGGGCAGGAGGGAGAGAGCTGATGCATGATCTCAGGCAACAGAGGGTAGGGAGGAGGTGGATGGGGCAGCACACTAACTGTTTAGGGCAGTGGCAGAACAACGGCCACACAGGGATGAAATGGCTCATGGACTTGGACAACGGATGGCAAGAATGGGGGCAGGAGAGGCAAGCCTGTGTGGGGGAAGTTCAATGCCATGCCAGGCCCTCTGTCTACCCCCCACCATGCATTGAAATGGACATCTTACTTAATGTTAAAAAAGCCCTAAAAACTCACGGAAAAACCAAGGGGCAGATTTACAAGAAGTGACGCATCACTGCCGCAACGCAGCGATGCGTCAAAAAAAATGCGCCGCCGCTGCGGCAGCACAATTCGCCACAGTTGCGCCATATCAACATCTTGGCGGACTGTGGCGCAATGCTGCATCCTGCATCAGAAGAACTGACGTAGGTGCCGCAAAACTGCCCCAAGTCAGCCTGGCGGAACTGCTGAAAAAGTGAAGTAAGGCAGGTTTGTGTCACACAACGCCAGCCTGAGCACTCTGCAACACTCACCTCTGCGTGAAGCGGCAAAAGAGCACCCTAAAAACAATGCAACTCCTAAAAAAACACTTTGGGGACCATAGAGGAGTCTGCAATGGACCAGAAAGGACACTGCAGTAGTCAGGACCCTCAAGTAACCACCCGCAGCAAAAGTCCTGATGCACATGCAGACACCCTGGCAAAGAGGAAGCGCAAATCGAACTTCAGTCAAGAGGAGAATAAAATACTGGTCACTGAGGTGACCAATCATCAGCACCAGCTCTTCGTGAGTTCAAAGTTGCCACTTGCCAAAAAGGAGGAGATATGGCAGACCATTGTCCAGAAAATAAACAGCTTAGGACAAGCAAAGAGGACGGTCGTCGACTGTAAAAAGCGCTGGCACGACTGCAAGCGCAGAACAAAAGAAAAGCTAGCGGCAAACCGTAAGGCAGCATTACAAACAGGAGGAGGTAGCCCAGCAGAACAGGAGGTTCTGGATGCCCTGGAGGAGGGGTTGGCAGCTGTTATCCCAGAGGAGTTAGTCACCGGAATATCGGGACAGGACAGTGCAGCCTTCGAAAATCAAGAGCAGTCAACGGGTAAGTCACAATAAGTGCACATATGTGAGTAATGGGTCACGGTGGTGATCTCAGCTAGATATGCCCTGTGCCACAGCTGCTGTGTGCATCTTGATGTACTTGGACCTGTCCCCAGTCCCACCTATCCGTAATGGAAGTAAATCACATATGACAATCACACTTTGCACATGCCAAAACACCCCTGCCATGTCTCTCTCTGATGGGGCAGATATACAATCCTGTTGTCCCACCTGAGCAATAAGTTGCGTGAGGCACCAGTGGGGTACCCTGGTATGTGATCTTTACAAGGACAGGTAAAGCCACCTTGTGTGTCTTAACCTGTGACTGTAAATATCACCCTTTAAATGCTACAAATTGCTTGTCAGTGGTGTGACGTGTGTTGCTGTGGGTATTTTCATGCAACACCTATGTCCACTGATGAATATTCAGATTAATGAGCAATCGTTAATCTGTAAATGCATCTGAGTGCTATGCCACCCTAAGGCTGGCCTAGTGAGGAGGAACGAGGAGGAATGTTCATATGTACCTAGCGTATTTATGCAAGTCAAATGCCTAATGCATTCCACAGCATGCATTGGAAGACGAATTCACCCCAATAGATTGTTTTGTGCATGAAGGGGCACCTTCATGCACATGAACAATCTACCCTCTAAGCTGGCACCCCAGCACCATGGTGCAAGGGTGCCTGCTTTGGCAACGTGCATACAAATTTAGGGGGTTATCAACAAGCCACTTGTGCCACCTGTGTGTCACTGTAAACATGTTAAAAATTGATGCACTGGTGGTGCAAGGTGCTTCTAAAAAAAAGCCTCAGTGCCTGTGCAGGCTGAAAATTTATCATGCACCACAATGTCGTAAAGATGTTGCAGGCCAAAATATCAGAAGGGGTGCAGTATGGGGTGCTGCAAAGGAGGCCAACACACTGCAATCACACACGTATTTAAATGTGCCTTCACAGTGTTGGCATAAAAGTGTACATACCATCAAGATAAACATTAGCAAGGCAGTGTGTCTTCAAGTGTCAGGGAAAATAAGTCCCACTACACTGCACCACTAATGTAATAATAAGTGGTGCAATGATGATGCAAGGGGTATAAGTCTTGATCCTTGGTCCGCATCACAACATAGATTACTTGACTGTGACACAGAGATCATCTTTGAAAAAACACATGTGAAGCTTTGGTAAGAAACATTTCAAGATTAAACATGCAAGCATTAGTAACACATTTCCATCTTTTTGCAGCAGATGCACCTACTACATCAGAACAGGTGGATGACACACCTGATTTCCAAGAGATGGACGACAATCTGCCCACAATAGATCATGATACTCTTGATGAAATACTGTATACCATACGGTCACCTTCTCTGCCTCCGGAGAGTGACACCAATGTTGTCGCTGATCCCGACGAAGCACAAACAAGTTCTAACACTGCATCGGTCAGTACACATCCACCCCCTGACTTGGAGGATATGCAGCTACAGTTTCAAAGAACAGCTGTTGGACTACATCATGACCTTCTGAGGGAGATGCATGTGGCTGTGGACAGTGTGGGCGGTACACTACAGGCCATCCTCAGAAGCCTGAACTCTGAACCTGTCAACCTGGATGAGGAACAATCCAACAACAATCAAAACCCTGGCCTCGTACAATCATTAGCTAACATTTCTGGTGTAATGAGGCATGAACAAATGCCAACACAAAGTGGCACCAGGGAGGTGGCAAAACATCTGGAACAAATTTATGAAATCCTACGTGACATGCAGCAAAATCAGGACACTTACCTTGCCACAATGTCTGCCTATCATAGGGATTTATTAGCTGTCCTCAGAAACCAGCAAATAATGATCAATGCACTAATGCCCAACATCTTGTCACAGGGAAATACTGTACCTCAAACCTCCTTTGGCACTGCTGTTGGTCTCACTCCTCTCACACAATCTGCAAATACCGAGCCCACTGAGCAACAAGCAGAATCCTCTGACGAAGATTACTCAACTGCAAAACAATTCAAGCGCAAGACAGGACACTGACATCACACCGTGTGACAGGTGTTGTTTCCAAAGAGAACTTTCTCTCCAGTTTTGCAAAATATCACCATGAGACAATCTCCTCTCCATACAGGTTACACCTGTGCCCCTCCATCATGTTTGTCCTTATGTGTTAAGTTCAAAACATTGTGCCAATAACAATGTCTTCTTTAAGAAACAAACATTTGACAACTTGTTTTTTCACTCCTCACACCCCTGTAAACATGAGTCTAGCATACCAACTTGTGTGACAAGAGCAATGTCCCATTCTTCTATGTTTGACCATTTTCCCTCAGTTATTGTAATTGTGAGGTGTAAATAAATTTGAGCACCTGTGAGAGAGTGTGTAATGACTCGATCTTTGTCTCGTAAGTATTACAATGTTAATATTGAAATCCATGTTCAAATACTGCAATATGAAACCTATATGATGCTGTGTAAACACATCAACATGGCCACAGCAAGTAAAATGAGTCATACCAGTAACCAAGATGCCTGCAAAGTTGTACCTGTGTACTCCATGCACCATCAGTGCCACTCAATTTGTCCTGTATACAGACATTGTGGTGGGCAGTGGTATGAATTTACTACTTGTAATACACTAACTAGTTGACCATGAAATAGCTCTAACAACACCTAGACTGACAATGTGTAGTGTGTACGTCCTGTCCATCTGTGTAAGAAACAACACCTATGTACACAAATATATTATCACTAAAGAGTGTTGACACAGATTCTTGTTACATAGACATACAAGTGTTCTCTGCATTGCCAGTTGAAAAATGATAGTCATATGTATGTCAAGCCACAAGAGTGTCTGACCAAAACTGTTGAGTCTCAAGTGTTGAAATAACATGTCCAAAAACATTAACATGAAGTTTCAACATACTACATTTTGCTATGCCTAATCACTCAAACATAAAATTAAGATTACGTTCCATGTGCTTAATGAGTCAAATATTAAAATATTGAAATGCTCACCATCAATCAACAAGATCAAAAATAGAAAATTCCTAAATTTTATTAACAATAAAAACAGTAATAAAAGTATCTATGAATATATCTAAATAACTTAAAAACTACAACTCTATCTAAAAATCTATCAAACCTAACTATGACTAACCTACATAATTTAACTTAACTTATCCTAAGCTACACATGTATCACGTTAGACCAGTAAAACATCAGCCCCCACCCATCCTTAACACATCAATGCACAATGGACATACACATACTTATTCTACACTTAAACTAAGATAATAAGTTGTAAAATACATTTTTTTAAACATTTTTGTAAATTTGAAAGAAGTAGTAAAACACTAATTCACCCGCCCACCCAGAAGTTTAGAAAAATTAGAATAATAAAAAACTTTAAACCTATGTACATGTAAAAAAACTATCTACTATACCTAACACTACCTAATCTAACTACACTACACCTACACTATAACTAATCCTAAGTATAATAAAAACAGACCTAATAAACATATATACAAAGGGGCCACCACAGTTGTGCCAGTATTTTGTCCACACAGTGCTGCAGGTGGTCCATCTTCTGCAACATCGTCGCCATTTGTAGTTCAAGACCACGTATTTTAAGTTTTAAAAAATCCACATCTTGTGTGGACATCCCCTGCACGCAAGATTGTCTAGCAGCCTGTCCAGGGGCTGGGGTTGGCGTTGGTGCATTAGTCAGTCCAGCCTGCAAAGCATTACCAACTCCATCGCCTATGTCCTTGGAGGCCGCCTTTCCATTTTGTTTTTTCTTTGGGGGCACATTTGCGATCCATGCTTTGGCGGACTTTTGCTTCTCATATAGCCGTGACATCCAGTGGAAGCCCTTTGCCACCTCACAGATGTGAGAGTACCGTGTCTTCCTCATTCGTAAATTGCGTTCCTCCTCAGCAGTCATGTTATCTTTTGGAAAAGAAGTACATGTGTCAGTCAATGTGTACATAACTGACATATATAGATAGACAATGCATGCGTACATTTGAGATGCTGACTCTAAAGCTTGTGCCATTCTTCTGATCACTGTGTGGGCCACACACAGCAACAGCACACTGCAAAGGTTGTGCATCACATACTGTGCTATCGGCTGAACCTCATAATTTAATGAAAATCCTAAGTTGTCATGAACACAATTGATAACAACACTCAGAGCCATAACAAACCAGTAAACATACATCATGGTCTCAGAACAGTTTCCACAAAATGTATGTTATATGGCTCACCAGGTGACATTCATGTAGTCATGTGATCATGACCTGAAAATACTGCTGTGATCAGACAGTGCCACAGCGTGTTGATGACAAAGTTGATATTTGCAAGCCACTTGACCCACATGTACGTCCTTTTCCCACCTTTACAGAGTTATGCACTGGCATTGCAAGTGCCTTTGTAAGAAGCAGAGATGTGCTCTGTGGTGCAACAATGATGCCACATCTCAGGAATGCCACTACTTATGTTGACTGACATGCAGCATGCCATGTAGTACTAGCAGGGTGAACTACCCATGGGCTGATGATGTAGGGATACATGCCCCTACCTGGAAACCAATATCCTTGGGTATTGGGTACATTGGTCACTCAACAATTCATCACATTTGTGCAACAATCCTGACTAGTGCATCGTGTAAACACACTGATCCTCTGTGGAAACACTTTGTTGTTGACAGCTAATTAGGCCTCATGCTAATGCCCCAAGGAAACATTTGTGATAAACAAATTCAGTCTCACACAGTCAGGACTCAGATGGCATTTCCTGACTACAAGATGTACATCGATGGCGTCAACACACAATCAAATCTTGTCCTTAACACTGCACAATGATCACATCATGACATGCCACAAGGCAGACTGACAATCCTAGACATCTGTTGCAAACTAATTGGACCAGTCTCTTTACGGACATTTAAAGTGCTTGATTGATTCAATGTTTCATTACCAAAACATCTGAAATTTGATGGATGTACCACATCTTACGGTTTGAATTGTAAAGTTGCTCACATGTTATGTTGCAAAATTATTTTAGCATAGATGTCAATGATGCACACTGAGCCTGGGCGGATTTTGCATTGTTGAACTCCGTGTAATTACATGTACTTACTGCAAAACTGTGTTAAATTCCGTGGACTTCCCTGGCCCAGCTGACTCAGACATTGCACCCCCACTGCAACCCCTGCCATCCTCCGGGTAAACAACTGGAGACCCCCCACCCCACCACTCCCGCGTAGTGAGGCCTGTTGTTAGACTACCTTCCTCTCAAAACGTTATCCTGCTAATGCTGCTGTCTCCACTTGGCTTCTGCTACTCCAGTCAAATTGACAATAGGCACCGCATTGTGCGATGCGGACTGCGTGAAGGCATGTCTGACACTATCATGGGATTCCATAGGGTCAGGCATGTCTTCACGCAGTACACCATGCACAATGCCGGGCCTCATGTTAGTTGAACTTGAATAGCGTAAGCCAAGTGGAGACAGAAGCTGGATCTTGTGAACTATTTTTAGGTAGGTACAGACATAGACAATTTTTCAACCTCGGCCATCATCATCATCACAATCATTGAGAAATGATACTCACTGGTAGCGTTGGGGTCCTCAAACGAGTCCACCTCCCCTTGCGTATATGGCTGTGGTCCACCTAGGCAACATGAACAGATGTACAATGAGCTGTGAATGCCGGACATATATACTGTGTATGCATTGGGCACAAAACATTGCCATAACACATGCAGGAAATTCATAGACCATGTAACTCATTTTCAATAAAGTCCTGCAACGTGGGACCACTGGCCATTTGACTGTGTCAATGCAGTGACACTTCCACAGCACCATCTTCTGAGAGTTAAACAATGATGTGTTGCATCCTTGGGATCTTGCCTGTGCTGTGCCAGAATCATCAGACATGCCCTGACGCAGGCACACTTGCACAATGGTGCAAGGATGCCTGCGTCACAAAGATGATTGTGTATGTGCACAAATGGACACCTTCTTGCACCTGATGAGTCACCATAGTTGTTTGACTATCAACATGTTTGCAGCATGATGCATCATAAGTTATTCAGACAAATGAGAAAAGAGTACATATGTCCTCATAGTGCCTATATGTCACCCAAGGGGAGGCGTGCAGTGCAATGCCTTTCCATTATGTTACATTTCAAAAACTTCAGGACATGTTTGATGGTCCATGGGTATTGAGTGGGAACACACACAGCAACACCTATGGAACAGGGCTGTGATGTAAAAGTGCTAGACAAATATGTACCATATTTCCATGTGCAGTGAATGCCACACGTTATCTTCACACATCACTGGTGATATGGTGACACAAGATGCTTTTTTGTTGCTTCACACGAAGTGTTCCACCCTCAGCAGTGTGTGCTTGTGAATGTGCAAAGATACCATTTAAATATTATTTACTGTTGTGTTTCAGACATATGGAACTATGACCTCTCAACATGCAAAAATAACATTTTAAATCATGATGTATTTTCTCAGAGACCATTGTGCCACCAGTGCTTCTCATTTAATTATGGAGGAAGCAATGTATGGCGTTGCTGTAGACCTCTAAATAAACAACATATGTGTACTGAGATATTGACTTATCAATTGGGCCACCAACTTCCAGTCCAAGATGGTCCAGCAAGTCTCCCTCTCTGCTGACGACATCCTGCCAGCGGTGTTTCAGTTGGTGGACTGTGCGTTCCACATCAAATATCCGGGCCATGTGGTGCTGGATCTTGGACCACCTCTGCCACCGTTCGGATGGGGAGTAGCCCTTGCTCACCCTGCCCCTTGTGCTGATCATAAGGGGCAGGAAATGAAAATTGAGCCACACGAGGCCCCCAAACTGTCTGTGAGACAGGTTCTTGGACCTGCCAGACATGTTAAATGAAACTTAAAGTAAAATAAATGAAACTAAAAGTTAAATAAATGAAACTAACCGTAAAAAAATAAAATCCCACCCTTATTACTAACCTCCACCTATCTACCCCAAATGAGCACTCACACCCCAAGAAACAACAATTTAAACCACACAAAGACTTTCATTTGACAATTCACAGACAAACAAATGTTTAAAGTTCACAAAAAACAGACAAAACACAGTGCAAGGTCAAAAAACTAGCACAACAATCCACAACAGCCTCCCCCACCAAGAACACTCCTAGGACTAGTAAGTGAATGAGAAAGTAACTGTGTACTTCCTGATTTTCAGCATGGCTGAGTCATTGCATCATTTCCTGTATGGATGCGACACGTTTTTACGTTTTGCGTCATATTTCAGACGAAGCTTTGTGATTTCGACGCAATTGCCATCTACAGTTCACATCTGCATGCATGAAGTTTCGCTGTGTTGCGTGGGTTTCAACTTTGTTGGGTTAGGCTTCATGCGGCAACAGGCATCTGTACAGGAGATGCGAACCGTTTTTAATTTTGCATCAATATTCGCAAAAATGCAACCCATTTTTAATTTTGCGTAATTTTTCGTAAAGATGCGACCCGTTTTGTGTGTCAAAGTGACTCAACCCTGAATTATGTATGAAGAAGTGAAGATGCATGATATTGTGCAAGTGATGTGTCACGTTATGCCCATGTAGGGTTTCTTTTCAACATAATGAATGTTTTTTGCTGTGTGGTGGTCATTTTTGTTTCAGACCTTCATGGGATATGTATCCATGCTGTTTTTGACATTGAATTGTTGGTATGTTTGTGGTACTTTTACAGTCAACTTGCAGAACAGGTTGATAACGTTACATCACGCATCATCAGCTCTACCTGCAGGACAATTCTTACCATGTCACAGCCAAGCACCATGTGTGGCTTCACATATGCTTGTGTAAATTCCCACCTCGCACACAACACTTTGCATGTTGGGGGGGGGACATGGGTGTTGGTTTTCCTTTTGCATACAACACACATGTCCACTATTGCATTTCCTCATTTATGTGCAATCATACATGCATATCTGCATTCAACTGGTACACAACACCTGCGTTGATGTCACAAGCCACAATGAGGTGACATTTGTTTTTTGGACAGATACATTTTCACTCTTTAAATATGTGCTGCTTCACACATCACACATTTTAAGAGGTGATCTGCCTAAATGTATTTATTTCCGGCATGCAGGTGCCCCTTTCTGCATCGATGCATGTCATTCACACCACCCAGCCAACCTTGCACCATGGTGCAAGTGTGCTTCTGCCGACGACTGCCAGCAGTTTGTGCGCATGCACAGAGTACAACACAGAGAGGAACATGTGTTAGTGAATATGTTGCATGTCTGTGCCTCATTGATGACCCAGCTAGACTCTGCAAATGTTCTTGCCTTGCAGAAACATGTGGTGTTGCTTTATCGTTCACAGGGACAGTTGTGCACAGTATTGACACTTCATATGGGAGATGTAGATGTAATCCATCCATTTAAATATGCAGTGACACATCACATTGTTGCATACTATGCACTGTTGCGGATGTTATGATATTGCCTATAGGCATAATGTGTGACTACATGAGTAAGATTAATGAGAATGCCTCTCCTATACAATTTTGACAGTCACTGCTTAAGGCAGGTGGACATGCTAGTGAAGACTGATGTGTGTTGCCAGTTGCATGTGGCGGTGCACATATGCCAATCTGTGTGCCACATCTGTAGATGTTGATAGCCTGATGAATGCACATGTCCTATCTGTACCAATGGGGTGCACACACAAGCTGATGCAGCACCTTCATTTTCATGTTGTTCTAAGTGTGTTCAAATCCATGTGTACACACATGTTACATACACAAATCATTTTGATGATTCATGACATAAGATGTTACATGTCATAAGAGCAATTCACATTTTATGCAGTTGTATTGTATGACCTGTATACAAAATGGACACAAAGGAAAATCTTTATTGTGTATTTTTGAGTTTGTGACGTTAGTGCATATTGGTACAAATGTGGAATAGCGACATCATGTGAAGAATTGAGTGACAATGTGTGTGTGACGTCTTATCCCTGCAGCAGTGTTGAGTATGGCTCGTCCTGCTTCTGATTCGTCATCATCATTATCCATTTATTCAGGGGGCTGTTCCTCTTCATCCCAAGGCACATTTGTTTTGACACATATATTATGTAGTATTGCACATGCAATGATCATCTTGCAGACCATTTCTGGTGAATACAGTAGCTTTCCACCTGATAACTCCAGGCACCGAAACCTGGCCTTTAGCATGCCAAAGCTTCTTTCTATGATGTTTATTGTTCGACAATGTGCATGGTTGTATGTCTTTTGCGGGTCAGTCTGGGGATTGCTAAATGGTGTCATCAACCACTTCTGTAGGCCATATCCTTGATCAGCTGTAAGTGGAAAGTTAGATAAATGTTTTAACTTTAGTGACAATTGAGTACACATGGCATGTGTTCTACGTCATGTTTGCTAACATTTTAAGGGGATTACTGTTTGGGATAATTAGATGTTGTGTTTAACATTGTGTTTCCCATTGTTTGGGACATGGGTCACTTCACTTGTTGTCTATCAATTGATGGGCATGACAGGGGATGGTGCTTTGCAGTGCATGATTTGTTGACTGAAAGGAGTGAGGTCTTGCAATGTGTAAGTGATACCTGTGTACTTATTATGTTTGATGCACACTTTCCCAGATTGTGCATGGCACGTCTAGGACCATATCACTATGGAAGTACTGCAAATGATTTGTCTGTGCAGAAGTGAGTCAGTTTCAAGGCACAGTGATGCAACATATTTCTATTGATTGTGTTATTCAATGTGTTTTCCCCTGCATTGTCACACATTTGGATGACATGGCCCTGCACAGGCACCCTTGTGCCATGGTGCACTAATGCCTGCATCATGTGTATTTTGATTATGAACATGAAGGGACACCTTAATGCTCGGACACATTCCATTTGGCTGAATTCCTATTTCCATACATGCTTTACAATTCATTACACATTGTAATGGGTAAATTGAATTAGATGATATGTGTGCATATATCGACAGTGTGACTTATTATACTTAACATGTTTTTGCAGGGTTTTCGGTTGACTTTCCAACTTGTATCCTTTTGCACTTTCTGTTATGCTGCCATGGATGTATGCAGCTTATGACTGTATGTTATGTGATTATAGTGTATATGTGGTTTAGCCTTTTCACAATCACTTATTATGTCATTCTTACACAGGGGACCGTAATGTGCCAGAAGGACAAATATTCTTACAGAATATTGGTATGTGTTAATTGATTGCTGCTTACCTACAAGTAGCCCATTGCCATATTGTCCATTTTGGAAACGATCATTGATGATGCTGTTTTTGTAGATATATGAATCATGCACACTCCCAGGATATTTGGCCAGTACATTGGTGAATAGTCCCTGATGGTCCACACTGGCCTGGACATTGATGAAGCGTGTGTGCTTCCTGTTGCGGTATAGGTGTGAAGTTGCTGCAGGTGGTACCAGTTGGACATGCGTGCAGTCCATTGCACCAAATACATGTGGAAAGCCAGCGATGGCACAGAAGCCTTGTTTAATGTCCATCTGCTGCTGTTGTGTTTTAGGGAAATGGATGTGCTGTGGTGTCAGCTTAATGATGGCATCCAAGACAGAAGGGAGGAAGGCGGAGAAAGATGCCTGTGAGACACCTGCCACTCATGCTGCTGTTGCTTGGAAAGATCCTGAGGCCAACATGTGTAAGACCACCAGGAGCTTTGTCTGCTGTGGAATGTTGCAGACCCTGTCATTTGGTGGCTGTCGTCGTGGTGAGATCTGATGCAGCAGGGTCACAATGGATCCTTCTTGAGGCGATACATTTTGATGACTTGTTCATCCTGGAGCCCAATGAGGGTGGTCCTTTGCCGGTAGATGCGCTCCCTTCTCCTGCGCTGCCTTTGTGGTGATGGTGAAGGGTGCGGTTGTGGTATTTGGTCTGGTGGTGGTTGTCGTCTTCTTGGTCCGAATCCCAGCTGCAGGATTAGGAGGTCCATGCTGTCTGATCTGCTGCAAGACTGCTCTTCTGGTCTTGTCTTCTATTTATATGGTACTTGCGTCGTTTCCTGCAAGTGGGTTTATGAGGCATAGGCTTGCGAGCCCAATTTCAAAGATGCATGACGCAGCCAAAAGATGCGTCACCACGGGTAATGTTTGTAAATATCCCTGCATCAGTAATGCATTGGATTTAACGTCGGAACGCCTACTTCGCATATTTTAATACTTATGTGACGCAGCACATTCTCGCGCAGTTCCATTCCGTTGCATCTGTCTTCCGTGGCGCATCTCCAAAGATGCGTCACTTTGTAAATTTGGCGTTAAAAAAAAAAACACAGATGCTTCACAAAAAGTGACACACCGGTGGCGCAAGGGGCTTGTAAATCTGCCCCCAAAGGCTTAAGGGACAATATAGTTAGGAGAAAGAATTTTTTTTAAAACTTCAAAATTCACTAAAAAACAAAGGTTACAGGCACGTTATAGTTAGGTTCAGATTTTTCATGCACAAAATCATAGAAATTCATCTTTTATAGTTAGAGTTATTTCAAGTATCTATAACTCGTGCCCTATCGTAACTATAACTCGCACCCTCGCCATGCACTGCTAATTACCCCAGATATGTTGGGGCATATTAGCAAGGAGTTGCGATATTTATCGCAAAACGCGCTTAGCGCGTTTTTTGTTAACGCCACCTATCGCTACAAATTATCGGTGAGATAACACCCTATTAGTAAGGTTTATCTCCATAGCGATAATATTTCCAGCGATAGCGGCAAAATGTGAGAATATCGCTGGAAAAGCAGCGATATTCTCGCATTATCGCTAAGGTGGATTCAGCATTAGAATCCACCTCCTATACTTTAAACAGGTAAGTCATCCTCACTAGCAGGTGATAAAATATAGCGATAAACGCGCTTAGCGCGAATTATTTTATCGCTTCGCCTGCCTTGCTAATAGTGGGTAGTGTTGTTAGCGACTGTTTTCAGTCGCTTTTAGTAGGGAACGCCTTCCTTGCATGTCATTAGCGATAATTATCGCTGACATGCAAGGCGATGGAAAACGCGGCCTCTAACGCCTGAAAGCTGTCGACAGCTTGCTAATAGGGCGATAAAATTATCGCCGCTTTAGCGGCAAAAAGTGCCGCTAAAGCGGCGATAAAGCCCTTGATAATATGCCCCTACATCTCTTATGACATATGCAATTAAACTATTGATAATATCACTGTAACATGGCTGCACAGCCCCCATCCCAACCTATTTAAAGCCCTGGGGAGGTGGTGGTCCCCGGGGCAGGGGGTCCGCAACGGACCCCCATATTTAAATAAAGGGTGCCCCGGGGCAGTGTGGGGGGGGCAGAAGCCCCCCTTACTTAATATAAGTAATTGAAGCCCTGGGGAGGTGGCAGTCCCTGGGGCTTGGGGGGACCCACGAGGCCCCCAATAACTGAATGCCCCGGGGAGGTGGTGGTCCCCGGGTCAGCATGGGGGGCCAGGAGCCCCCCAAACAGTACTGTGCCAGGAGGTGTGTTTGCAGAGTGGTGGAGAAAGGCGAGCGTGGCCTCCCAAGACCTCTTAGCAATCCCACTGTGTGGTACTTACTGGAGGTAACAGGAGGGGTAGTTGGACCCCAAGGTCAACCTCCAGTAAGTCCCACACAGCAGGATTGTTAAGTTCTCATAGCAGGCCATGCCCCTTTTCCCCACCGCTCTGCAAACTACTCCCTGGCGCGCTCTTGGATGGGGATTAAAGTCCCCTTTGCTGCTGGGGGTCCTTAGGGGCCAACTAGCCTACCTGATACCTCCAGTATGCCCCAGATAGTGGGATTGCTGACAGGTGGACACAGGCTACGCCCCCTTTCTCCACCACTCGGCAAACGCGCCTCCTGGCATGTTCTTGGTTGGGTGATTAAGTCCCCTTGAATCCTGAGGGTCCCTGGGGGCCAACTAGCCCACCAGGTACCTCCAGTAAGCCCCACACAGCTGGATTGCTGAGAGTGGTCCAAGGCCATGCCCCCTTTTTACACCACTCTGCATATACACCTCCTGGCGCACTGCTGCTCGGGGGATGAATTCCGCTTTAGTCCTGAGGTCCTCAGGACACAAGAGGACCTCTTCGCCCCACCAGCAATGCGCCAAGAGGCGCGTTTGCAGAGTGTTGTAAAAAGGGGCATGGCCTCAGACCACCTCTCACCAATCCCACTGTGTGGGGCTTACCGGAGGTACCTGTGGGCTAGTTGGGCCCCAAGGACCCTTAGCATCCAAGGGGACTTAATCCCCCAACCCAGAATGCGGCAGGAGGCGCGTTTGCAGAGTGGTGCAGGGAGGGGGCGGGGCCTCCAGCGAGATGCAAGCTTTTTTTTTTTTTGTTAGAAGGGGGGCTGTGTGGCCCCCTTCTCTCAACATTTTGTGGGCCCTGGGGGCCCCATCCGCCAGGGCCTGCTACATTTAGAAAAAAAAATGGGAAGGGGGCCACGCAGTCTTCCTCCTGAGGCCATTATTGGCCCCGGGGACCCCAACCCCCGCGGCATTGCCACGTTTCCTTTTTTTTAGTTTTTTTATTTTTACACGGGAGGGGAGCCGCGTGGCACCCCTTCCCTGGGCCACTTTTGACCCCGAGGACCCCATCCCCCGGGGCCTGGCCTCAACGTTGGGGACCGCGGGGGAT
Source organism: Calotriton arnoldi (assembly GCA_963921515.1). NCBI lineage: Eukaryota > Metazoa > Chordata > Amphibia > Caudata > Salamandridae > Calotriton > Calotriton arnoldi. The sequence goes on along the minus strand of CAWUFW010002393.1, from coordinate 38,130 downwards.
CCCCAAGACCCCCACAGTCCCTGCCGGCTCCCCGCCTCCTGCGGGAGCCGGCATTGCTTTTGGGCAAAGGGAGCTGCTGAAATGCAGCTCCCCTTGTCCAAAAGCAATTCTGCTTCACTTCATGGAAGCGAGAGCAGGTTTCCTGTTCTTGCTTCCATGAAGCGAAGCAGTGTTTGCAAAGACACCCTGACATTGCAAACTGCAATGTCCTGGGGGTGGGCACCCCAGGACATTACTGGAGCCGGCCCTGGGGGGTGGCGGTCCCCAGGGCCATCTAGGGCTCCAGGAGGGGGACTGCGCAGCCCCCATCCTAACTTATTTAAAGCCCCGGGGAGGTGGTGGTCCCCGGGCAGGGGGTCTGCAACGGACCCCGATATGTAAATAAAGTGTGCCCCGGGGCACTGTGGGGGGCAGGAGTCCCCCCACACTTAATATAAGTAATTGAAGCCCTGGGGAGGTGGCGGTCCCCTGGGTTTGGGGGGACCACGAGGCCCCCCAATAACTGAATGCCTCGGGGAGGTGGCGGTCCCCGGGGCTGCATGGGGGGCCAGGAGCCCCCCATGCATTTTATTGAAAGCCCCGGGGAGGTGGTGGTACCCGGGGCTGCGGGGGGCCTCGTGCCCCCACACATAATTAATAAAGCCCCGGGGAGGTGGCTGTCCCCGAGGCTGTGGGGACCTGCATAGTCATATATTTCACTTATTGCCCCTGGGACCTGGCCCACCGGGGGCTCATTAAAACAAAGCACGAGAGACCGCACTTTGTGGGTTTTTTTTGGAGGGTTTCGCAAATCCCGCTGAAATATTTTTTACAAAAATGCTTTTTTGGGCCCTGGGGGTCCCTCTGGGACCCCCTGAGCAGGACTAGAGGGTCAGGGTGTTTCTACCCTGCCCCCTTTTCTTTTTTTGTACCTTTTTTCTTGTGACTCGGTTCCAACGAGTCACAAGATGGCTGCCAACACTTCCTGGTTTGAAGTGTTGGCAGCCAATCAGAAACAAGTTCGTGATCGGGAGGATTCAGCCAATCAGATCTCACAATTCTCAAAAATCAATATCTGTAAATCCTTATATATCTCAAAAACTACTGAAAGGATATACACCATTTAAAGAAAGGCATGCTTTCTGGACCAAAAGCTACCTTTTTGCCAAATTTGGTGTAATTCCGTTCAGCAGTTCAGGCTGTAGCCGTGTCTAAAGTTTCCTATGGAAATTAACAGGAGAAAACACGTTTTGGGACCCCCATTTTTTTTCGGCCCCCGCTTGACGAATCACCCCAAAACTTTCTAGCCAGCAGCTGACCGGAGAGGGCCATTAGTTTTGAAAATTTCTTGAAGATTCGTCAAACGTCGCCAAAGTTATTGGCAAATCAAAAAACGCTTTTCCTATGGAAACTAGGTCCTAACTATAACTACCTACTGGCAACCACCAGTAGGTCATATATATATATATATCACTGAATTAAATATACAAACAACAAGTTTCGAGTGTGGCTCAACTTCTTTTCCTTGTGGGGAGAAATTTTGAATATATCATGGGCTTGGTTCGGCCGAAGAGCGACACTCCACCACAAGAGCGCCATCATTGCCCGACCCTGAACCACTTCTGAAGCTCGTGAAAACGCAAAGGGCAATGCGGTGCCGCCGAAGACCGTCTTCGGTATTGGACCCGAGTCAGGCTTGAAAAGTGGGCTTGATACGGGGAAACTTACTGCTGGAATGGATGAAATAATAAAATTGAGTACCTTACTCATAACAGCATGCATAAGCACCGCCCACCAGAGGGAAGAAATTACACACTGCCCATTGGACCACAGACCCCATAATGCAACTAGAAAAGCTTTCCACCAGAGGATGTGTAACTTAAATGAGGCTATCAGGCTGTGGAGACAATAGGCGTGTCAAGGTGCAGGCTTACCTTTGAAAAAGTTCTAGGAAGAACGAAACGCATCAGGACTGTGCCTCATGCTGTTTCATCACTGAATTAAATATGCAAACAACAAGTTTCGAGTGCGGCTCAACTTCTTTTCCTTGTGGGGAGAAAATGTGAATATATCATCAGCTTGGTTCCACCGAAGAGCGACGCACCACCACAAGAGCGCCATCATTGCCCGACCCTGAACCACTTCTGAAGCTCGTGAAAACGCAAAGGGCAATGCGGTGCCGCCGAAGACCGTCTTCGGTATTGGACCCGAGTCAGGCTTGAAAAGTGGGCTTGATACGGGGAAACTTACTGCTGGAATGGATGAAATAATAAAATTGAGTACCTTACTCATAACAGCATGCATAAGCACCGCCCACCAGAGGGAAGAAATTACACACTGCCCATTGGACCACAGACCCCATAATGCAACTAGAAAAGCTTTCCACCAGAGGATGTGTAACTTAAATGAGGATATCAGGCTGTGGAGACAATCGGCGTGTCAAGGTGCAGGCTTACCTTTGAAAAAGTTCTAGGAAGAACGAAACGCGTCAGGACTGTGCCTCATGCTGTTTCATCACTGAATTAAATATGCAAACAACAAGTTTCGAGTGTGGCTCAACTTCTTTTCCTTGTGGGGAGAAATTGTGAATATATCATCAGCTTGGTTCCACCAAAGAGCGACGCACCACCACAAGAGCGCCATCATTGCCCGACCCTGAACCACTTCTGAAGCTCGTGAAAACGCAAAGGGCAATGCGGTGCCGCTGAAGACCATCTTCGGTATTGGACCCGAGTCAGGCTTGAAAAGTGGGCTTGATACGGGGAAACTTACTGCTGGAATGGATGAAATAATAAAATTGAGTACCTTACTCATAACAGCATGCATAAGCACCGCCCACCAGAGGGAAGAAATTACACACTGCCCATTAGACCACAGACCCCATAATGCAACTAGAAAAGCTTTCCACCAGAGGATGTGTAACTTAATTGAGGATATCAGGCTGTGGAGACAATCGGCGTGTCAAGGTGAAGGCTTACCTTTGAAAAAGTTCTAGGAAGAACGAAACGCGTCAGGACTGTGCCTCATGCTGTTTCATCACTGAATTAAATATGCAAACAACAAGTTTCGAGTGTGGCTCAACTTCTTTTCCTTGTGGGGAGAAATTGTGAATATATATATATATATATATATATATATATATATATATATATATATATATATATATATATAAAAACTTACTGGCGGTCACCAGTAGGTAGGTATACCTAGTTTCCATATGAAAAGCATTTTTTGACTTGGCTATAACTTTGGCTTCGTTTGAACATTCTGCATGAAATTTTGCCCAAAAAAGTATCACGGTGAGTACTATTGATTAGAAAAAGTTTGGGGGTGATCCGTGCAGTGGGGACCGAGAATTTGGGGCATGAAATAAGGTTGCTTTTGTAATGTTAATTCCCCTAGAGCCTTTTGCTTATTTGGTGTAAATCCGTTGAGTAGTTTCTTAGAAATTTAAGCCACAATTTATAGTGATATCTCTGGCCGCAAAGCCTTTGCAAACAAAGACGAGCTCATGCAGGGCACTGCACTGCTTTGATTAGCTGCCAATACTTCAAGCAGGAAGTGTTGGCAGCCATCTTGGGGCTTGGCTTAAAAAAAGTTAAAAATGAAGGAAAGGGGGCAGGGTAGGAATACCCTGACCCCCCAGATATACACCACATTTTAAAAGCATTTATTTATGTTTTTGCAGCGGAGTCGCGGTGAATCCGCGAATCCACAGCAACATTTTTAAAAAAGACATGCGGTCTCCCGCGTGTCTTTTTATAAAGCCCCCGGGTGGGTCAAATCCCGGGGGCATGAATGAGGCCCCCCTCTTGGGCTTATCAGAAGCCCCAGGGACTGCCAGCTCCCTGAGGCACTTTCAACGACAAATGCGGGGGCGCTCAGCCACCACCTCCCCTTGGCTATCTACAAGATGGGAGGGCCGTGCATGTCCCTGGGGACCGCCAACCTCCAGGGATGGCTCCAGCAATGTCCCGTGGGTGCCCACCCCGGGACATTGCAGTTTGCTATGGCATCCTGCTATAGCAAACTCTGGTCCACTTCATGGAAGCGAGAACATTGAAAATGCTCTCGATTCCATGAAGTGGAGCTGAATTGCTTTTGGCGAGAGGGAGCTGCAAGTCACCAGCTCCCTCTGTCCAATACCAATGCTGGCTCCCGCAGTAGTTGGGGAGCCAGCAGGGACTGTGGGTGCCTTGAACCTCCCCCCTGCGGTCACCAATGATCTGGCAACGCCCCGGGGGCTGGGGTCCCTGGAGCAATAACGGCCCGGGGAGGGGGGGCATGCTGCCCCCCTCCCATTACATAAAAAATTATGAAGGCCTGGCCCCAGGAGATGGGGTCCCCGGGGCCGAAATCAGCCATGGGGCTGCGCGGCCTCCCTCGCGTTCAAATTGATTTCTTTAAAAAAAAGGATCAGGCCCCAGGGGATTGGGTACCCGGTGCCCAAAATGGTCCAAGGAAGGAGGGCCACGCGGCCCCCTTCACAAAAAAAAAGTGCCTCAACTCATGGTAGGCCCACCCCCTTTCTCCACTGCTCTGCAAATGTGCCTTCTGGCACGCTCCTGGTTGGGGGATGAAGTCTCCTTGACTGCTGAGGGTCTTTAGTGGCCAAGAAGACCTCCTGTTACCTCCAGTAAGCCGCACACAGTGGGATGCTGAGAGGCGGTCAGAGGCCACGCCCCTTTCTCAATCACTCTGCAAACATGCCTCTCAGGACACTGATGGAGGGGGTTGAGGTCCCCTTGCCTCCTGAGGGCAGCTGGACTAAAGTGGACTTCTTCTCCCAATCAGCATTGCACCCGTAGGCACGTTTGCAGGGTGGTGGAGAAAGGGAGCGTGGACTCTGTCCACCTCTCAGCAATCCAGCTGTGTGGGCCTTACTGGAGGTCACAGGAGGGCTAGTTGGCCCCCAAGGACCCTCAAGAGCCAAGGGGACTTCATCCCCCAACCAGTCGTGCACCAGGAGGTGCGATTGCAGAGTGGTGGATAAAGGGGGCTTGCCACAAAAACCTCTCAGCAAACCCATTGTGTGGGACTATCTGGAGGCAACATGAGGGTTAGTTAGCCCCAAGGACCCTCAATAGCCAAGGGGACTTAATCCACCTACAAGTAGTCTGCCACGAGGCATGTTTGGAGAAAGGAGGAGTTGTCTCCTACGATGTCTCAGAAATCACATTGTGTGATACTTAAAGGAGGCAACAGGAGGGGTAATTGGGCCTCAAAGACTTCCTTGGGGGCCAACTAACCCTCTTGTTACCTCCAGTAAGTCCCACAAAGTAGGATTGGTCAGAAGTGTTCGGAGGACACACACCGTTTCTCTGCTACTCTGCAAACGTGGCTCGTGGTGCACTACTAATTGGTGGATGAAGTCCACTTTACTCCTGAGGGACTTTGGGGGCCAAGAAGCCCTTCCGGTACCTCCTGTAAGTCGTACACAGCGGGATTCCTAAGAGCTGGTTCGAGGCCAAGCCCCTTTTCTTCACCAATTGCAAATGCAATTCATAGTTAAAAAACAATAGAAATTCACTGAAAAAACCAATGGTTACAGGTAATTTATAGTTAGGAATTAGCATTTAAAAAAAACCTTAGCAATTCACTGAAAAAAATCAAAGGTTACAGGGACATTCTAGCTAGGAAATAGAATTAAAAAACCTTCAAAATTCACTGAAAAAACCAAAGGTTACAGGGAAGTTAGAGTTCGGAAATAGAATTTAAGAAAACCATAGAAATTCGCTGAAAAAACAAAAGGTTACCGGGACGTCATAGTTAGGGTGATATTTCACTCGTACAAAACCAGAAAAATTCAGCAGTTATATTCTTGAGCCCCGGCAATGCACTGCTTATGACCTCACATATTACATCACTCATGACATGGTCAGTGACATCACTGATGACATGACATCTCAAATGACAAATGCAAAAAGAACAATTGATGGACAGAATGCAGAACAATGTCATACATTCACCCCAGCATAGAGATCTGGGCCTAAATCCATCGTTTTTTTGCTCCCCATGCCATTCCAGTTTGAACCCAGCCATATGAAAATCAGTCTTGACCCTGCGCCCAATGGGAACAGTCCAGCCCGAACTGCTAGGCCAGGTCCTCCCTGGACTGAAAACAAGCATCCTAGGACCGGTTTCGGGGTTTCACCCCTCATCAGCCAGGATAGCTTGACTCCAATGGCATGGAGAGAACGGGACCCACGTATGGGCATACCCGTCCCACTCAGGGTGACAAATGCAAAAAGAACAATTGATGGACAGAATGCAGAACAATGTCATACATTCACCCCAGTACAGAATTCTGGGCCTAAATCCATAGTTTTTTTGCTCCCCATGCCATTCCACTTTGAACCCAGCCATATGCAAATCAGTCTTGACCCTGCTCTCAATGGGAACAGTCCAGCCCGAACTGCTAGGCCAGGTCCTCCCTGGACTGGAAACAAGCATCCTAGGGCCAGTTTTGGGGTTTCACCCCTCATCAGCCAGGATAGCTGGACTCCAGTGGCATGGAGAGCACGGGACCCACGTACGGGCATACCTGTACCACTCGGGGTGACAAATGCAAAAAAAACAATTGATGGACAGAATGCAGAACAATATCACACATTCACCATAGTATAGAGATCTGGGCCTAAATCCATCGTTTTTTTGCTCCCCATGCCATTCCAGTTTGAACCCAGCCATATGCAAATCAGTCTTGACCCTGCGCCCAATGGGAACAGTCCAGCTCGAACTGCTAGGCCAGGTCCTCCATAGACTGGAAAAAAGCATCCTAGGGCCAGCTCATCAGCCAGGATAGCTTGACTCCAGTGGCTTTGAGAGCACTGGACGCACATATGGGCCTACCCGTCCCAATCAGGGTGACAAAAGCAAAAAGAACAATTGATGGACAGAATGCAGAACAATGTCATACATTCACCCCAGAACAGAGATATGGGCCTAAATCCATAGTTTGTTTGCTCCCCATGCCATTCCAGTTTGAACCTAGCCATATGCAAATGAGTCTTGACCCTGCGCCCAATGGGAACAGTCCAGCCCGAACTGCTAGGCCAGGTCCTCCCTGGACTGGAAACAAGTATCCTAGGACCGGTTTTGGGGTTTCACCCCTCATCAGTCAGGATAGCTTGACTCCAGTGGCATGGAGAGCACGGGACCCACTTATGGGCATACTCGTCCCACTCGGGGTGACAAATGCAAAAAGAACAAAAAAGCCTCAAATGACATCATTGATGAAATCATCCACAGAATCTCTGATGCAGCCACTCACACCCCCATGTAACCTTTCATATACCCACTGCAACTTCCACACTACCATTCTCGAATACCATTGGAACACCCATACCAGTACTTACATACCCACTCACTGATTTATTGGTCTATACACACATCTACTCAGGCACCCATACAGACACACATACACCAACTCACTCACTAATACAGCCACTGATATATTCACTCATACAGCCACTCACACACTGTCAGTCACTCATAGAGCTACTCACACACCTACACACTCGCATATAGAGTCAATCAGACAGTCATTTTCTCACCTACAAAGTTATACACACACCAACTCACTTATGCATACAGATACTAACATATAATCACTCACCCATACAGACCCTCACATAAACACTCACTAACAGATACCGCCACTATCACAATCCCTCACTCCCACATACAGTCACTGAAATACTCTAACACTCACCTATACTGCCTTTCACATATCCACTTACTCACCCATATATCACTGACACATCCATTCACTCATGGACACAGCCATAGACACACTCAGTCACTTATACAAGCCTTCTCTTGCACTCACTAACCTATACACCCACTGACTCATGCACTCACTCATCCATGCAGGCAGTCACACACCCTCTCACCCACCCACACAGACTCTCATACACCCATACAGGTACTCAAACAACCAATCTATAACCCATACAGCCACACATGTACCCACTCACCAACCGATACAGCCACTTCGACACCAACTGACAGAGACATTTAGACAACCTAGTCAGTGACCCATACATTCACTGAGACACCTAATCACTAACTTATACAGTCAGTCACGCACCTACTGAATCATCGATACAGGCAGTCATATACCCACTGATTCGTCAATACACCTTGGCATATATATATTTAACACTCAAACATTTTAAAAACACTCACAGTCATTGAATTATATCATCAGTGATGTAATTTGAGATTTCATCAGTGATGTCATGAGTGATGTCACTGACCATGTCATAAGTGATGTAATATGTGAGGTCATAAGCAGTGCATTGTGGGGCGCGAGTTATAGTTAGCTCAGCTAACTACAACTGCTGAATTTCTCTGGTTTTGTACGAGTGAAATATCACCCTAACTATAACATCCATGTAACCTTTGTTTTTTTCAGTGAATTATGTATATATATATATATATATATATATATATATATATATATATATATACATATGCAAAAACAGAAGCATAGAACTCTGGGTAGTTCTCAAGTTTAGGTGGAAAGCAGCTCCAGTAAGAGCACTCTCAACACCAGCGACACTCTAAATTTGCTCACCTCAAATGTCTGCTTTTCTATCAAAGTTTTTAAGCATAGGATTAGCGCAGTGCTATCAACGCCGAGATAGAAAGGGACAAAGTCTTTTGCCATTTTTACAGCAAAGTCTTTAAGCATAGGATTAGCACAGTGCTATCCCTGCCGAGCTGTAAAATGGCCAAAGCCTTTTACCACTCCAGGCACAGTATTACAGCTTTGGATTGGTAAAATACCATCCAAGCCAACCTGAAATGAATAAAAGCAACCCCTGACACGTGTTTCGCTCTCGTTAGAGCTCTTCAGAGAGGTATAGCTTTGTCCAGACACAAGGGAGCACCCAGTATAAGTCAAAACAAAACCCTTTCAGGCATAGAGCGACGAATAAATTATGCAAAAACAGAAGCAGAGAACTCTGGGTAGTTCTCAAGTTTAGGTGGAAAGCAGCTCCAGTAAGAGCACTCTCAACACCAGCGACACTCTAAATTTGCTCACCTCAAATGTCTGCTTTTCTATCAAAGTTTTTAAGCATAGGATTAGCGCAGTGCTATCCACGCCGAGATAGAAAGGGACAAAGTCTTTTGCCATTTTTACAGCAAAGTCTTTAAGCATAGGATTAGCACAGTGCTATCCCTGCCGAGCTGTAAAATGGCCAAAGCCTTTTACCACTCCAGGCACAGTATTACAGCTTTGGATTGGTAAAATACCATCCAAGCCAACCTGAAATGAATAAAAGCAACCCCTGACACGTGTTTCGCTCTCATTAGAGCTCTTCAGAGAGGTATAGCTTTGTCCAGACACAAGGGAGCACCCAGTATAAGTCAAAACAAAACCCTTTCAGGCATAGAGTGACAAATAAATTATGCAAAAACAGAAGCAGAGAACTCTGGGTAGTTCTCAAGTTTAGGTGGAAAGCAGCTCCAGTAAGAGCACACTCAACACCAGCGACACTCTAAATTTGCTCACCTCAAATGTCTGCTTTTCTATCAAAGTTTTTAAGCATAGGATTAGCATAGGATTAGCGCAGTGTCCCTTTCTATACCTGAGCCCGATTTTTGCATAAATAAAGGGAAGATACTGGAATTCATGTTTGCTGGTGATCTTTGGTTTAGCACTCCTTTGATGAAGGGCGTCGGCCCGAAACGCGTCGGAGCAGCGGTAACCACGAAGCTGTCCCTGGGCTTTTTGACCTCCTGGGAGTGCGTCTCAAATGTGCGACAACTCTTTCTTTTAGATATTACGGCCAAGTCCAGGTCGTGAGATGCACCGCCGCATTGCGAGTCTGCTACTGTTGTAGTGACAGCGGCTTATGGAGCAGGAGGTTGGGGACGGTGAAAGGATTGGGAACCGTGTTTTTAAATCACTGTGTAACTGAGACTCCAGCAGCCCACAAGGTAATTACTTTAAGGACTTCCAGTCCCAGAATGCCATTTTACTCACCTTAGCCCGATTTTTGCATAAATAAAGGGAAGATACTGGAATTCATGTTTTCTGGTGATCTTTGGTTTAGCACTCCTTTGATGAAGGGCGTCGGCCCGAAACGCGTCGGAGCAGCGGTAACCACAAAGCTGTCCCTGGGCTTTTTGACCTCCTGGGAGTGCGTCTCAAATGTGGGGCAACTCTTTCTTTCAGATATTACGGCCAAGTCCAGGTCGTGAGATGCACCGCCGCATTGCGGATCTGCTACTGTTGTAGTGACAGCGGCTTATGGAGCAGGAGGTTGGGAACGGTGAAAGGATTGGGAACCGTGTTTTTAAATCACTGTGTAACTGAGACTCCAGCAGCCCACAAGGGAATTACTTTAAGGACTTCCAGTCCCAGAATGCCATTTTACTCACCTGAGCCCGATTTTTGCATAAATAAAGGGAAGATACTGGAATTCATGTTTGCTGGTGATCTTTGGTTTAGCACTCCTTTGATGAAGGGCGTCGGCCCGAAACGCGTCGGAGCAGCGGTAACCACGAAGCTGTCCCTGGGCATGTTGACCTCCTGGGAGTGCGTCTCAAATGTGGGGCAACTCTTTCTTTCAGATATTACGGCCAAGTGCAGGTCGTGAGATGCACCGCCGCATTGCGGATCTGCTACTGTTGTAGTGACAGCGGCTTATGGAGCAGGAGGTTGGGGACGGTGAAAGGATTGGGAACTGTGTTTTTAAATCACTGTGTAACTGAGACTCCAGCAGCCCACAAGGGAATTACTTTAAGGACTTCCAGTCCCAGAATGCCATTTTACTCACCTGAGCCCGATTTTTGCATAAATAAAGGGAAGATACTGGAATTCATGTTTGCTGGTGATCTTTGGTTTAGCACTCCTTTGATGAAGGGCGTCGGCCCGAAACGCGTCGGAGCAGCGGTAACCACGAAGCTGTCCCTGGGCTTTTTGACCTCCTGGGAGTGCGTCTCAAATGTGGGGCAACTCTTTCTTTCAGATATTACGGCCAAGTCCAGGTCGTGAGATGCACCGCCGCATTGCGGATCTGCTACTGTTGTAGTGACAGCGGCTTATGGAGCAGGAGGTTGGGGACGGTGAAAGGATTGGGAACCGTGTTTTTAAATCACTGTGTAACTGAGACTCCAGCAGCCCACAAGGGAATTACTTTAAGGACTTCCAGTCCCAGAATGCCATTTTACTCACCTGAGCCCGATTTTTGCATAAATAAAGGGAAGATACTGGAATTCATGTTTGCTGGTGATCTTTGGTTTAGCACTCCTTTGATGAAGGGCGTCGGCCCGAAACGCGTCGGAGCAGCGGTAACCACGAAGCTGTCCCTGGGCTTTTTGACCTCCTGGGAGTGCGTCTCAAATGTGGGGCAACTCTTTCTTTCAGATATTACGGCCAAGTCCAGGTCGTGAGATGCACCGCCGCATTGCGGATCTGCTACTGTTGTAGTGACAGCGGCTTATGGAGCAGGAGGTTGGGGACGGTGAAAGGATTGGGAACTGTGTTTTTAAATCACTGTGTAACTGAGACTCCAGCAGCCCACAAGGGAATTACTTTAAGGACTTCCAGTCCCAGAATGCCATTTTACTCACCTGAGCCCGATTTTTGCATAAATAAAGGGAAGATACTGGAATTCATGTTTGCTGGTGATCTTTGGTTTAGCACTCCTTTGATGAAGGGCGTCGGCCCGAAACGCGTCGGAGCAGCGGTAACCACGAAGCTGTCCCTGGGCTTTTTGACCTCCTGGGAGTGCGTCTCAAATGTGGGGCAACTCTTTCTTTCAGATATTACGGCCAAGTCCAGGTCGTGAGATGCACCGCCGCATTGCGGATCTGCTACTGTTGTAGTGACAGCGGCTTATGGAGCAGGAGGTTGGGGACGGTGAAAGGATTGGGAACCGTGTTTTTAAATCACTGTGTAACTGAGACTCCAGCAGCCCACAAGGGAATTACTTTAAGGACTTCCAGTCCCAGAATGCCATTTTACTCACCTGAGCCCGATTTTTGCATAAATAAAGGGAAGATACTGGAATTCATGTTTGCTGGTGATCTTTGGTTTAGCACTCCTTTGATGAAGGGCGTCGGCCCGAAACGCGTCGGAGCAGCGGTAACCACGAAGCTGTCCCTGGGCTTTTTGACCTCCTGGGAGTGCGTCTCAAATGTGGGGCAACTCTTTCTTTCAGATATTACGGCCAAGTCCAGGTCGTGAGATGCACCGCCGCATTGCGGATCTGCTACTGTTGTAGTGACAGCGGCTTATGGAGCAGGAGGTTGGGGACGGTGAAAGGATTGGGAACCGTGTTTTTAAATCACTGTGTAACTGAGACTCCAGCAGCCCACAAGGGAATTACTTTAAGGACTTCCAGTCCCAGAATGCCATTTTACTCACCTGAGCCCGATTTTTGCATAAATAAAGGGAAGATACTGGAATTCATGTTTGCTGGTGATCTTTGGTTTAGCACTCCTTTGATGAAGGGCGTCGGCCCGAAACGCGTCGGAGCAGCGGTAACCACGAAGCTGTCCCTGGGCTTTTTGACCTCCTGGGAGTGCGTCTCAAATGTGGGGCAACTCTTTCTTTCAGATATTACGGCCAAGTCCAGGTCGTGAGATGCACCGCCGCATTGCGGATCTGCTACTGTTGTAGTGACAGCGGCTTATGGAGCAGGAGGTTGGGGACGGTGAAAGGATTGGGAACCGTGTTTTTAAATCACTGTGTAACTGAGACTCCAGCAGCCCACAAGGGAATTACTTTAAGGACTTCCAGTCCCAGAATGCCATTTTACTCACCTGAGCCCGATTTTTGCATAAATAAAGGGAAGATACTGGAATTCATGTTTGCTGGTGATCTTTGGTTTAGCACTCCTTTGATGAAGGGCGTCGGCCCGGAACGCGTCGGAGCAGCGCTAACCACGAAGCTGTCCCTGGGCTTTTTGACCTCCTGGGAGTGCGTCTCAAATGTGGGGCAACTCTTTCTTTCAGATACTACGGCCAAGTCCAGGTCGTGAGATGCACCGCCGCATTGCGGATCTGCTACTGTTGTAGTGACAGCGGTTTATGGAGCAGGAGGTTGGGGACGGTGAGAGGATTGGGAACCGTGTTTTTAAATCACTGTGTAACTGAGACTCCAGCAGCCCACAAGGGACATACTTTAAGGACTTCCAGTCCCAGAATGCCATTTTACTCACCTGAGCCCGATTTTTGCATAAATAAAGGGAAGATACTGGAATTCATGTTTGCTGGTGATCTTTGGTTTAGCACTCCTTTGATGAAGGGCGTCGGCCCGAAACGCGTCGGAGCAGCGGTAACCACGAAGCTGTCCCTGGGCTTTTTGACCTCCTGGGAGTGCGCCTCAAATGTGGGGCAACTCTTTCTTTCAGATATTACGGCCAAGTCCAGGTCGTGAGATGCACCGCCGCATTGCGGATCTGCTACTGTTGTAGTGACAGCGGCTTATGGAGCAGGAGGTTGGGGACGGTGAAAGGATTGGGAACCGTGTTTTTAAATCACTGTGTAACTGAGACTCCAGCAGCCCACAAGGGAATTACTTTAAGGACTTCCAGTCCCAGAATGCCATTTTACTCACCTGAGCCCGATTTTTGCATAAATAAAGGGAAGATACTGGAATTCATGTTTGCTGGTGATCTTTGGTTTAGCACTCCTTTGATGAAGGGCGTCGGCCCGAAACGCGTCGGAGCAGCGGTAACCACGAAGCTGTCCCTGGGCTTTTTGACCTCCTGGGAGTGCGTCTCAAATGTGGGGCAACTCTTTCTTTCAGATATTACGGCCAAGTCCAGGTCGTGAGATGCACCGCCGCATTGCGGATCTGCTACTGTTGTAGTGACAGCGGCTTATGGAGCAGGAGGTTGGGGACGGTGAAAGGATTGGGAACCGTGTTTTTAAATCACTGTGTAACTGAGACTCCAGCAGCCCACAAGGGAATTACTTTAAGGACTTCCAGTCCCAGAATGCCATTTTACTCACCTGAGCCCGATTTTTGCATAAATAAAGGGAAGATACTGGAATTCATGTTTGCTGGTGATCTTTGGTTTAGCACTCCTTTGATGAAGGGCGTCGGCCCGAAACGCGTCGGAGCAGCGGTAACCACGAAGCTGTCCCTGGGCTTTTTGACCTCCTGGGAGTGCGTCTCAAATGTGGGGCAACTCTTTCTTTCAGATATTACGGCCAAGTCCAGGTCGTGAGATGCACCGCCGCATTGCGGATCTGCTACTGTTGTAGTGACAGCGGCTTATGGAGCAGGAGGTTGGGGACGGTGAAAGGATTGGGAACCGTGTTTTTAAATCACTGTGTAACTGAGACTCCAGCAGCCCACAAGGGAATTACTTTAAGGACTTCCAGTCCCAGAATGCCATTTTACTCACCTGAGCCCGATTTTTGCATAAATAAAGGGAAGATACTGGAATTCATGTTTGCTGGTGATCTTTGGTTTAGCACTCCTTTGATGAAGGGCGTCGGCCCGAAACGCGTCGGAGCAGCGGTAACCACGAAGCTGTCCCTGGGCTTTTTGACCTCCTGGGAGTGCGTCTCAAATGTGGGGCAACTCTTTCTTTCAGATATTACGGCCAAGTCCAGGTCGTGAGATGCACCGCCGCATTGCGGATCTGCTACTGTTGTAGTGACAGCGGCTTATGGAGCAGGAGGTTGGGGACGGTGAAAGGATTGGGAACCGTGTTTTTAAATCACTGTGTAACTGAGACTCCAGCAGCCCACAAGGGAATTACTTTAAGGACTTCCAGTCCCAGAATGCCATTTTACTCACCTGAGCCCGATTTTTGCATAAATAAAGGGAAGATACTGGAATTCATGTTTGCTGGTGATCTTTGGTTTAGCACTCCTTTGATGAAGGGCGTCGGCCCGAAACGCGTCGGAGCAGCGGTAACCACGAAGCTGTCCCTGGGCTTTTTGACCTCCTGGGAGTGCGTCTCAAATGTGGGGCAACTCTTTCTTTCAGATATTACGGCCAAGTCCAGGTCGTGAGATGCACCGCCGCATTGCGGATCTGCTACTGTTGTAGTGACAGCGGCTTATGGAGCAGGAGGTTGGGGACGGTGAAAGGATTGGGAACCGTGTTTTTAAATCACTGTGTAACTGAGACTCCAGCAGCCCACAAGGGAATTACTTTAAGGACTTCCAGTCCCAGAATGCCATTTTACTCACCTGAGCCCGATTTTTGCATAAATAAAGGGAAGATACTGGAATTCATGTTTGCTGGTGATCTTTGGTTTAGCACTCCTTTGATGAAGGGCGTCGGCCCGAAACGCGTCGGAGCAGCGGTAACCACGAAGCTGTCCCTGGGCTTTTTGACCTCCTGGGAGTGCGTCTCAAATGTGGGGCAACTCTTTCTTTCAGATATTACGGCCAAGTCCAGGTCGTGAGATGCACCGCCGCATTGCGGATCTGCTACTGTTGTAGTGACAGCGGCTTATGGAGCAGGAGGTTGGGGACGGTGAAAGGATTGGGAACCGTGTTTTTAAATCACTGTGTAACTGAGACTCCAGCAGCCCACAAGGGAATTACTTTAAGGACTTCCAGTCCCAGAATGCCATTTTACTCACCTGAGCCCGATTTTTGCATAAATAAAGGGAAGATACTGGAATTCATGTTTGCTGGTGATCTTTGGTTTAGCACTCCTTTGATGAAGGGCGTCGGCCCGAAACGCGTCGGAGCAGCGGTAACCACGAAGCTGTCCCTGGGCTTTTTGACCTCCTGGGAGTGCGTCTCAAATGTGGGGCAACTCTTTCTTTCAGATATTACGGCCAAGTCCAGGTCGTGAGATGCACCGCCGCATTGCGGATCTGCTACTGTTGTAGTGACAGCGGCTTATGGAGCAGGAGGTTGGGGACGGTGAAAGGATTGGGAACCGTGTTTTTAAATCACTGTGTAACTGAGACTCCAGCAGCCCACAAGGGAATTACTTTAAGGACTTCCAGTCCCAGAATGCCATTTTACTCACCTGAGCCCGATTTTTGCATAAATAAAGGGAAGATACTGGAATTCATGTTTGCTGGTGATCTTTGGTTTAGCACTCCTTTGATGAAGGGCGTCGGCCCGAAACGCGTCGGAGCAGCGGTAACCACGAAGCTGTCCCTGGGCTTTTTGACCTCCTGGGAGTGCGTCTCAAATGTGGGGCAACTCTTTCTTTCAGATATTACGGCCAAGTCCAGGTCGTGAGATGCACCGCCGCATTGCGGATCTGCTACTGTTGTAGTGACAGCGGCTTATGGAGCAGGAGGTTGGGGACGGTGAAAGGATTGGGAACCGTGTTTTTAAATCACTGTGTAACTGAGACTCCAGCAGCCCACAAGGGAATTACTTTAAGGACTTCCAGTCCCAGAATGCCATTTTACTCACCTGAGCCCGATTTTTGCATAAATAAAGGGAAGATACTGGAATTCATGTTTGCTGGTGATCTTTGGTTTAGCACTCCTTTGATGAAGGGCGTCGGCCCGAAACGCGTCGGAGCAGCGGTAACCACGAAGCTGTCCCTGGGCTTTTTGACCTCCTGGGAGTGCGTCTCAAATGTGGGGCAACTCTTTCTTTCAGATATTACGGCCAAGTCCAGGTCGTGAGATGCACCGCCGCATTGCGGATCTGCTACTGTTGTAGTGACAGCGGCTTATGGAGCAGGAGGTTGGGGACGGTGAAAGGATTGGGAACCGTGTTTTTAAATCACTGTGTAACTGAGACTCCAGCAGCCCACAAGGGAATTACTTTAAGGACTTCCAGTCCCAGAATGCCATTTTACTCACCTGAGCCCGATTTTTGCATAAATAAAGGGAAGATACTGGAATTCATGTTTGCTGGTGATCTTTGGTTTAGCACTCCTTTGATGAAGGGCGTCGGCCCGAAACGCGTCGGAGCAGCGGTAACCACGAAGCTGTCCCTGGGCTTTTTGACCTCCTGGGAGTGCGTCTCAAATGTGGGGCAACTCTTTCTTTCAGATATTACGGCCAAGTCCAGGTCGTGAGATGCACCGCCGCATTGCGGATCTGCTACTGTTGTAGTGACAGCGGCTTATGGAGCAGGAGGTTGGGGACGGTGAAAGGATTGGGAACCGTGTTTTTAAATCACTGTGTAACTGAGACTCCAGCAGCCCACAAGGGAATTACTTTAAGGACTTCCAGTCCCAGAATGCCATTTTACTCACCTGAGCCCGATTTTTGCATAAATAAAGGGAAGATACTGGAATTCATGTTTGCTGGTGATCTTTGGTTTAGCACTCCTTTGATGAAGGGCGTCGGCCCGAAACGCGTCGGAGCAGCGGTAACCACGAAGCTGTCCCTGGGCTTTTTGACCTCCTGGGAGTGCGTCTCAAATGTGGGGCAACTCTTTCTTTCAGATATTACGGCCAAGTCCAGGTCGTGAGATGCACCGCCGCATTGCGGATCTGCTACTGTTGTAGTGACAGCGGCTTATGGAGCAGGAGGTTGGGGACGGTGAAAGGATTGGGAACCGTGTTTTTAAATCACTGTGTAACTGAGACTCCAGCAGCCCACAAGGGAATTACTTTAAGGACTTCCAGTCCCAGAATGCCATTTTACTCACCTGAGCCCGATTTTTGCATAAATAAAGGGAAGATACTGGAATTCATGTTTGCTGGTGATCTTTGGTTTAGCACTCCTTTGATGAAGGGCGTCGGCCCGAAACGCGTCGGAGCAGCGGTAACCACGAAGCTGTCCCTGGGCTTTTTGACCTCCTGGGAGTGCGTCTCAAATGTGGGGCAACTCTTTCTTTCAGATATTACGGCCAAGTCCAGGTCGTGAGATGCACCGCCGCATTGCGGATCTGCTACTGTTGTAGTGACAGCGGCTTATGGAGCAGGAGGTTGGGGACGGTGAAAGGATTGGGAACCGTGTTTTTAAATCACTGTGTAACTGAGACTCCAGCAGCCCACAAGGGAATTACTTTAAGGACTTCCAGTCCCAGAATGCCATTTTACTCACCTGAGCCCGATTTTTGCATAAATAAAGGGAAGATACTGGAATTCATGTTTGCTGGTGATCTTTGGTTTAGCACTCCTTTGATGAAGGGCGTCGGCCCGAAACGCGTCGGAGCAGCGGTAACCACGAAGCTGTCCCTGGGCTTTTTGACCTCCTGGGAGTGCGTCTCAAATGTGGGGCAACTCTTTCTTTCAGATATTACGGCCAAGTCCAGGTCGTGAGATGCACCGCCGCATTGCGGATCTGCTACTGTTGTAGTGACAGCGGCTTATGGAGCAGGAGGTTGGGGACGGTGAAAGGATTGGGAACCGTGTTTTTAAATCACTGTGTAACTGAGACTCCAGCAGCCCACAAGGGAATTACTTTAAGGACTTCCAGTCCCAGAATGCCATTTTACTCACCTGAGCCCGATTTTTGCATAAATAAAGGGAAGATACTGGAATTCATGTTTGCTGGTGATCTTTGGTTTAGCACTCCTTTGATGAAGGGCGTCGGCCCGAAACGCGTCGGAGCAGCGGTAACCACGAAGCTGTCCCTGGGCTTTTTGACCTCCTGGGAGTGCGTCTCAAATGTGGGGCAACTCTTTCTTTCAGATATTACGGCCAAGTCCAGGTCGTGAGATGCACCGCCGCATTGCGGATCTGCTACTGTTGTAGTGACAGCGGCTTATGGAGCAGGAGGTTGGGGACGGTGAAAGGATTGGGAACCGTGTTTTTAAATCACTGTGTAACTGAGACTCCAGCAGCCCACAAGGGAATTACTTTAAGGACTTCCAGTCCCAGAATGCCATTTTACTCACCTGAGCCCGATTTTTGCATAAATAAAGGGAAGATACTGGAATTCATGTTTGCTGGTGATCTTTGGTTTAGCACTCCTTTGATGAAGGGCGTCGGCCCGAAACGCGTCGGAGCAGCGGTAACCACGAAGCTGTCCCTGGGCTTTTTGACCTCCTGGGAGTGCGTCTCAAATGTGGGGCAACTCTTTCTTTCAGATATTACGGCCAAGTCCAGGTCGTGAGATGCACCGCCGCATTGCGGATCTGCTACTGTTGTAGTGACAGCGGCTTATGGAGCAGGAGGTTGGGGACGGTGAAAGGATTGGGAACCGTGTTTTTAAATCACTGTGTAACTGAGACTCCAGCAGCCCACAAGGGAATTACTTTAAGGACTTCCAGTCCCAGAATGCCATTTTACTCACCTGAGCCCGATTTTTGCATAAATAAAGGGAAGATACTGGAATTCATGTTTGCTGGTGATCTTTGGTTTAGCACTCCTTTGATGAAGGGCGTCGGCCCGAAACGCGTCGGAGCAGCGGTAACCACGAAGCTGTCCCTGGGCTTTTTGACCTCCTGGGAGTGCGTCTCAAATGTGGGGCAACTCTTTCTTTCAGATATTACGGCCAAGTCCAGGTCGTGAGATGCACCGCCGCATTGCGGATCTGCTACTGTTGTAGTGACAGCGGCTTATGGAGCAGGAGGTTGGGGACGGTGAAAGGATTGGGAACCGTGTTTTTAAATCACTGTGTAACTGAGACTCCAGCAGCCCACAAGGGAATTACTTTAAGGACTTCCAGTCCCAGAATGCCATTTTACTCACCTGAGCCCGATTTTTGCATAAATAAAGGGAAGATACTGGAATTCATGTTTGCTGGTGATCTTTGGTTTAGCACTCCTTTGATGAAGGGCGTCGGCCCGAAACGCGTCGGAGCAGCGGTAACCACGAAGCTGTCCCTGGGCTTTTTGACCTCCTGGGAGTGCGTCTCAAATGTGGGGCAACTCTTTCTTTCAGATATTACGGCCAAGTCCAGGTCGTGAGATGCACCGCCGCATTGCGGATCTGCTACTGTTGTAGTGACAGCGGCTTATGGAGCAGGAGGTTGGGGACGGTGAAAGGATTGGGAACCGTGTTTTTAAATCACTGTGTAACTGAGACTCCAGCAGCCCACAAGGGAATTACTTTAAGGACTTCCAGTCCCAGAATGCCATTTTACTCACCTGAGCCCGATTTTTGCATAAATAAAGGGAAGATACTGGAATTCATGTTTGCTGGTGATCTTTGGTTTAGCACTCCTTTGATGAAGGGCGTCGGCCCGAAACGCGTCGGAGCAGCGGTAACCACGAAGCTGTCCCTGGGCTTTTTGACCTCCTGGGAGTGCGTCTCAAATGTGGGGCAACTCTTTCTTTCAGATATTACGGCCAAGTCCAGGTCGTGAGATGCACCGCCGCATTGCGGATCTGCTACTGTTGTAGTGACAGCGGCTTATGGAGCAGGAGGTTGGGGACGGTGAAAGGATTGGGAACCGTGTTTTTAAATCACTGTGTAACTGAGACTCCAGCAGCCCACAAGGGAATTACTTTAAGGACTTCCAGTCCCAGAATGCCATTTTACTCACCTGAGCCCGATTTTTGCATAAATAAAGGGAAGATACTGGAATTCATGTTTGCTGGTGATCTTTGGTTTAGCACTCCTTTGATGAAGGGCGTCGGCCCGAAACGCGTCGGAGCAGCGGTAACCACGAAGCTGTCCCTGGGCTTTTTGACCTCCTGGGAGTGCGTCTCAAATGTGGGGCAACTCTTTCTTTCAGATATTACGGCCAAGTCCAGGTCGTGAGATGCACCGCCGCATTGCGGATCTGCTACTGTTGTAGTGACAGCGGCTTATGGAGCAGGAGGTTGGGGACGGTGAAAGGATTGGGAACCGTGTTTTTAAATCACTGTGTAACTGAGACTCCAGCAGCCCACAAGGGAATTACTTTAAGGACTTCCAGTCCCAGAATGCCATTTTACTCACCTGAGCCCGATTTTTGCATAAATAAAGGGAAGATACTGGAATTCATGTTTGCTGGTGATCTTTGGTTTAGCACTCCTTTGATGAAGGGCGTCGGCCCGAAACGCGTCGGAGCAGCGGTAACCACGAAGCTGTCCCTGGGCTTTTTGACCTCCTGGGAGTGCGTCTCAAATGTGGGGCAACTCTTTCTTTCAGATATTACGGCCAAGTCCAGGTCGTGAGATGCACCGCCGCATTGCGGATCTGCTACTGTTGTAGTGACAGCGGCTTATGGAGCAGGAGGTTGGGGACGGTGAAAGGATTGGGAACCGTGTTTTTAAATCACTGTGTAACTGAGACTCCAGCAGCCCACAAGGGAATTACTTTAAGGACTTCCAGTCCCAGAATGCCATTTTACTCACCTGAGCCCGATTTTTGCATAAATAAAGGGAAGATACTGGAATTCATGTTTGCTGGTGATCTTTGGTTTAGCACTCCTTTGATGAAGGGCGTCGGCCCGAAACGCGTCGGAGCAGCGGTAACCACGAAGCTGTCCCTGGGCTTTTTGACCTCCTGGGAGTGCGTCTCAAATGTGGGGCAACTCTTTCTTTCAGATATTACGGCCAAGTCCAGGTCGTGAGATGCACCGCCGCATTGCGGATCTGCTACTGTTGTAGTGACAGCGGCTTATGGAGCAGGAGGTTGGGGACGGTGAAAGGATTGGGAACCGTGTTTTTAAATCACTGTGTAACTGAGACTCCAGCAGCCCACAAGGGAATTACTTTAAGGACTTCCAGTCCCAGAATGCCATTTTACTCACCTGAGCCCGATTTTTGCATAAATAAAGGGAAGATACTGGAATTCATGTTTGCTGGTGATCTTTGGTTTAGCACTCCTTTGATGAAGGGCGTCGGCCCGAAACGCGTCGGAGCAGCGGTAACCACGAAGCTGTCCCTGGGCTTTTTGACCTCCTGGGAGTGCGTCTCAAATGTGGGGCAACTCTTTCTTTCAGATATTACGGCCAAGTCCAGGTCGTGAGATGCACCGCCGCATTGCGGATCTGCTACTGTTGTAGTGACAGCGGCTTATGGAGCAGGAGGTTGGGGACGGTGAAAGGATTGGGAACCGTGTTTTTAAATCACTGTGTAACTGAGACTCCAGCAGCCCACAAGGGAATTACTTTAAGGACTTCCAGTCCCAGAATGCCATTTTACTCACCTGAGCCCGATTTTTGCATAAATAAAGGGAAGATACTGGAATTCATGTTTGCTGGTGATCTTTGGTTTAGCACTCCTTTGATGAAGGGCGTCGGCCCGAAACGCGTCGGAGCAGCGGTAACCACGAAGCTGTCCCTGGGCTTTTTGACCTCCTGGGAGTGCGTCTCAAATGTGGGGCAACTCTTTCTTTCAGATATTACGGCCAAGTCCAGGTCGTGAGATGCACCGCCGCATTACGGATCTGCTACTGTTGTAGTGACAGCGGCTTATGGAGCAGGAGGTTGGGGACGGTGAAAGGATTGGGAACCGTGTTTTTAAATCACTGTGTAACTGAGACTCCAGCAGCCCACAAGGGAATTACTTTAAGGACTTCCAGTCCCAGAATGCCATTTTACTCACCTGAGCCCGATTTTTGCATAAATAAAGGGAAGATACTGGAATTCATGTTTGCTGGTGATCTTTGGTTTAGCGCTCCTTTGATGAAGGGCGTCGGCCCGAAACGCGTCGGAGCAGCGGTAACCACGAAGCTGTCCCTGGGCTTTTTGACCTCCTGGGAGTGCGTCTCAAATGTGGGGCAACTCTTTCTTTCAAATATTACGGCCAAGTCCAGGTCGTGAGATGCACCGCCGCATTGCGGATCTGCTACTGTTGTAGTGACAGCGGCTTATGGAGCAGGAGGTTGGGGACGGTGAAAGGATTGGGAACCGTGTTTTTAAATCACTGTGTAACTGAGACTCCAGCAGCCCACAAGGGAATTACTTTAAGGACTTCCAGTCCCAGAATGCCATTTTACTCACCTGAGCCCGATTTTTGCATAAATAAAGGGAAGATACTGGAATTCATGTTTGCTGGTGATCTTTGGTTTAGCACTCCTTTGATGAAGGGCGTCGGCCCGGAACGCGTCAGAGCAGCTCTAACCACGAAGCTGTCCCTGGGCTTTTTGACCTCTTGGGAGTGCGTCTCAAATGTAGGGAAACTCTTTCTTTCAGATATTACGGCCAAGTCCAGGTCATGAGATGCACCGCCGCATTGCGGATCTGCTACTGTTGTAGTGACAGCGGCTTATGGAGCAGGAGGTTGGGGACGGTGAGAGGATTGGGAACCGTGTTTTTAAATCACTGTGTAACTGAGACTCCAGCAGCCCACAAGGGAATTACTTTAAGGACTTCCAGTCCCAGAATGCCATTTTACTCACCTGAGCCCAATTTTTGCATAAATAAAGGGAAGATACTGGAATTCATGTTTGCTGGTGATCTTTGGTATAGCACTCCTTTGATGAAGGGCGTCGGCCCGAAACGCGTCGGAGCAGCGGTAACCACGAAGCTGTCCCTGGGCTTTTGACCTCCTGGGAGTGCGTCTCAAATGTGGGGCAACTCTTTCTTTCAGATATTACGGCCAAGTCCAGGTCGTGAGATGCACCGCCGCATTGCGGATCTGCTACTGTTGTAGTGACACCGGCTTATGGAGCAGGAGGTTGGGGATGGTGAAAGGATTGGGAACCGTGTTTTTAAATCACTGTGTAACTGAGACTCCAGCAGCCCACAAGGGAATTATTTTAAGGACTTCCAGTCCCAGAATGCCATTTTACTCACCTGAGCCCGATTTTTGCATAAATAAAGGGAAGATACTGGAATTCATGTATGCTGGTGATCTTTGGTTTAGCACTCCTTTGATGAAGGGCTTCGGCCCGAAACGCGTAGGAGCAGCGATAACCACGAGGCTGTCCCTGGGCTTTTTGACCTCCTGGGAGTGCGTCTCAAATGTGGGGCAACTCTTTCTTTCAGATATTACGGCCAAGTCCAGGTCGTGAGATGCACCGCCGCATTGCGGATCTGCTACTGTTGTAGTGACAGCGGCTTATGGAGCAGGAGGTTGGGGACGGTGAAAGGATTGGGAACCGTGTTTTTAAATCACTGTGTAACTGAGACTCCAGCAGCCCACAAGGGAATTACTTTAAGGACTTCCAGTCCCAGAATGCCATTTTACTCACCTGAGCCCGATTTTTGCATAAATAAAGGGAAGATACTGGAATTCATGTTTGCTGGTAATCTTTGGTTTAGCACTCCTTTGATGAAGGGCGTCGGCCCGAAACGCGTCGGAGCAGCGGTAACCACGAGGCTGTCCCTGGGCTTTTTGACCTCCTGGGAGTGCGTCTCAAATGTGGGGCAACTCTTTCTTTCAGATATTACGGCCAAGTCCAGGTCGTGAGATGCACCACCGCATTGCGGATCTGCTACTGTTGTAGTGACAGCGGCTTATGGAGCAGGAGGTTGGGGACGGTGAAAGGATTGGGAACCGTGTTTTTAAATCACTGTGTAACTGAGACTCCAGCAGCCCACAAGGGAATTACTTTAAGGACTTCCAGTCCCAGAATGCCATTTTACTCACCTGAGCCCGATTTTTGCATAAATAAAGGGAAGATACTGGAATTCATGTTTGCTGTTGATCTTCGGTTTAGCACTCCTTTGATGAAGGGCGTCGGCCCGAAATGCGTCGGAGCAGCGGTAACCACGAAGCTGTCCCTGGGCATCTTGACCTCCTGGGAGTGCGTCTCAAATGTGGGGCAACTCTTTCTTTCAGATATTACGGCCAAGTCCAGGTCGTGAGATGCACCGCCGCATTGCGGATCTGCTACTGTTGTAGTGACAGCGGCTTATGGAGCAGGAGGTTGGGGACGGTGAAAGGATTGGGAACCGTGTTTTTAAATCACTGTGTAACTGAGACTCCAGCAGCCCACAAGGGAATTACTTTAAGGACTTCCAGTCCCAGAATGCCATTTTACTCACCTGAGCCCGATTTTTGCATAAATAAAGGGAAGATACTGGAATTCATGTTTGCTGGTAATCTTTGGTTTAGCACTCCTTTGATGAAGGGCGTCGGCCCGAAACGCGGCGGAGCAGCGGTAACCACGAAGCTGTCCCTGGGCTTTTTGACCTCCTGGGAGTGCGTCTCAAATGTGGGGCAACTCTTTCTTTCAAATATTACGGCCAAGTCCAGGTCGTGAGATGCACCGCCGCATTGCGGATCTGCTACTGTTGTAGTGACAGCGGCTTATGGAGCAGGAGGTTGGGGACGGTGAAAGGATTGGGAACCGTGTTTTTAAATCACTGTGTAACTGAGACTCCAGCAGCCCACAAGGGAATTACTTTAAGGACTTCCAGTCCCAGAATGCCATTTTACTCACCTGAGCCCGATTTTTGCATAAATAAAGGGAAGATACTGGAATTCATGTTTGCTGGTGATCTTTGGTTTAGCACTCCTTTGATGAAGCGCGTCGGCCCGAAACGCGTCGGAGCAGCGGTAACCATGAAGCTGTCCCTGGGCATTTTGACCTCCTGGGAGTGCATCTCAAATGTGGGGCAACTCTTTCTTTCAGATATTACGGCCAAGTCCAGGTCGTGAGATGCACCGCCGCATTGCGGATCTGCTACTGTTGTAGTGACAGCGGCTTATGGAGCAGGAGGTTGGGGACGGTGAAAGGATTGGGAACCGTGTTTTTAAATCACTGTGTAACTGAGACTCCAGCAGCCCACAAGGGAATTACTTTAAGGACTTCCAGTCCCAGAATGCCATTTTACTCACCTGAGCCCGATTTTTGAATAAATAAAGGGAAGATACTGAAATTCATGTTTGCTGGTGATCTTTGGTTTAGCACTCCTTTGATGAAGGGCGTCGGCCCGAAATGCGTCGGAGCAGCGGTAACCACGAAGCTGTCCCTGGGCTTTTTGACCTCCTGGGAGTGCGTCTCAAATGTGGGGCAACTCTTTCTTTCAGATATTACGGCCAAGTCCAGGTCGTGAGATGCACCGCCGCATTGCGGATCTGCTACTGTTGTAGTGACAGCGGCTTATGGAGCAGGAGGTTGGGGACGGTGAAAGGATTGGGAACCGTGTTTTTAAATCACTGTGTAACTGAGACTCCAGCAGCCCACAAGGGAATTACTTTAAGGACTTCCAGTCCCAGAATGCCATTTTACTCACCTGAGCCCGATTTTTGCATAAATAAAGGGAAGATACTGGAATTCATGTTTGCTGGTGATCTTTGGTTTAGCACTCCTTTGATGAAGGGCGTCGGCCCGAAACGCGTCGGAGCAGCGGTAACCACGAAGCTGTCCCTGGGCTTTTTGACCTCCTGGGAGTGCGTCTCAAATGTGGGGCAACTCTTTCTTTCAGATATTACGGCCAAGTCCAGGTCGTGAGATGCACCGCCGCATTGCGGATCTGCTACTGTTGTAGTGACAGCGGCTTATGGAGCAGGAGGTTGGGGACGGTGAAAGGATTGGGAACCGTGTTTTTAAATCACTGTGTAACTGAGACTCCAGCAGCCCACAAGGGAATTACTTTAAGGACTTCCAGTCCCAGAATGCCATTTTACTCACCTGAGCCCGATTTTTGCATAAATAAAGGGAAGATACTGGAATTCATGTTTGCTGGTGATCTTTGGTTTAGCACTCCTTTGATGAAGGGCGTCGGCCCGGAACGCGTCAGAGCAGCTCTAACCACGAAGCTGTCCCTGGGCTTTTTGACCTCCTGGGAGTGCGTCTCAAATGTAGGGCAACTCTTTCTTTCAGATATTACGGCCAAGTCCAGGTCGTGAGATGCACCGCCGCATTGCGGATCTGCTACTGTTGTAGTGACAGCGGTTTATGGAGCAGGAGGTTGGGGACGGTGAGAGGATTGGGAACCGTGTTTTTAAATCACTGTGTAACTGAGACTCCAGCAGCCCACAAGGGAATTACTTTAAGGACTTCCAGTCCCAGAATGCCATTTTACTCACCTGAGCCCAATTTTTGCATAAATAAAGGGAAGATACTGGAATTTATGTTTGCTGGTGATCTTTGGTATAGCACTCCTTTGATGAAGGGCGTCGGCCCTAAACGCATCGGAGCAGCGTTAACCACGAAGCTGTCCCTGGGCTTTTTGACCTCCTGGGAGTGCGTCTCAAATGTGGGGCAACTCTTTCTTTCAGATATTACGGCCAAGTCCAGGTCGTGAGATGCACCGCCGCATTGCGGATCTGCTACTGTTGTAGTGACACCGGCTTATGGAGCAGGAGGTTGGGGATGGTGAAAGGATTGGGAACCGTGTTTTTAAATCACTGTGTAACTGAGACTCCAGCAGCCCACAAGGGAATTATTTTAAGGACTTCCAGTCCCAGAATGCCATTTTACTCACCTGAGCCCGATTTTTGCATAAATAAAGGGAAGATACTGGAATTCATGTATGCTGGTGATCTTTGGTTTAGCACTCCTTTGATGAAGGGCTTCGGCCCGAAACGCGTAGGAGCAGCGATAACCACGAGGCTGTCCCTGGGCTTTTTGACCTCCTGGGAGTGCGTCTCAAATGTGGGGAAACTCTTTCTTTCAGATATTACGGCCAAGTCCAGGTCGTGAGATGCACCACCGCATTGCGGATCTGCTACTGTTGTAGTGACAGCGGCTTATGGAGCAGGAGGTTGGGGACGGTGAAAGGATTGGGAACCGTGTTTTTAAATCACTGTGTAACTGAGACTCCAGCAGCCCACAAGGGAATTACTTTAAGGACTTCCAGTCCCAGAATGCCATTTTACTCACCTGAGCCCGATTTTTGCATAAATAAAGGGAAGATACTGGAATTCATGTTTGCTGTTGATCTTCGGTTTAGCACTCCTTTGATGAAGGTCGTCGGCCCGAAATGCGTCGGAGCAGCGGTAACCATGAAGCTGTCCCTGGGCATCTTGACCTCCTGGGAGTGCGTCTCAAATGTGGGGCAACTCTTTCTTTCAGATATTACGGCCAAGTCCAGGTCGTGAGATGCACCGCCGCATTGCGGATTTGCTACTGTTGTAGTGACAGCGGCTTATGGAGCAGGAGGTTGGGGACGGTGAAAGGATTGGGAACCGTGTTTTTAAATCACTGTGTAACTGAGACTCCAGCAGCCCACAAGGGAATTACTTTAAGGACTTCCAGTCCCAGAATGCCATTTTACTCACCTGAGCCCGATTTTTGCATAAATAAAGGGAAGATACTGGAATTCATGTTTGCTGGTAATCTTTGGTTTAGCACTCCTTTGATGAAGGGCGTCGGCCCGAAACGCGTCGGAGCAGCGGTAACCACGAAGCTGTCCCTGGGCTTTTTGACCTCCTGGGAGTGTGTCTCAAATGTGGGGCAACTCTTTCTTTCAGATATTACGGCCAAGTCCAGGTCGTGAGATGCACCGCCGCATTGCGGATCTGCTACTGTTGTAGTGACAGCGGCTTATGGAGCAGGAGGTTGGGGACGGTGAAAGGATTGGGAACCGTGTTTTTAAATCACTGTGTAACTGAGACTACAGCAGCCCACAAGAGAATTACGTTAAGGACTTCCAGTCCCAGAATGCCATTTTACTCACCTGAGCCCGATTTTTGCATAAATAAAGGGAAGATACTGGAATTCATGTTTGCTGGTGATCTTTGGTTTAGCACTCCTTTGATGAAGCGCGTCGGCCCGAAACGCGTCGGAGCAGCGGTAACCACGAAGCTGTCCCTGTGCTTTTTGACCTCCTGGGAGTGCGTCTCAAATGTGGGGCAACTCTTTCTTTCAGATATTACGGCCAAGTCCAGGTCGTGAAATGCACCGTCGCATTGCGGATCTGCTACTGTTGTAGTGACAGCGGCTTATGGAGCAGGAGATTGGCGACGGTGAAAGGATTGGGAACTGTGTTTTTAAATCACTGTGTAACTGAGACTCCAGCAGCCCACAAGGGAATTACTTTAAGGACTTCCAGTCCCAGAATGCCATTTTACTCACCTGAGCCCGATTTTGGCATAAATAAAGGGAAGATACTGGAATTCATGTTTGCTGGTGATCTTTGGTTTAGCACTCCTTTGATGAAGGGCGTCGGCCCGAAACGCGTCTGAGCAGCGGTAACCACGAAGCAGTCCCTGGGCTTTTTGACCTCCTGGGAGTGCGTCTCAAATGTGGGGCAACTCTTTCTTTCAGATATTACGGCCAAGTCCAGGTCGTGAGATGCACCGCCGCATTGCGGATCTGCTACTGTTGTAGTGACAGCGGCTTATGGAGCAGGAGGTTGGGGACGGTGAAAGGATTGGGAACCGTGTTTTTAAATCACTGTGTAACTGAGACTCCAGCAGCCCACAAGGGAATTACTTTAAGGACTTCCAGTCCCAGAATGCCATTTTACTCACCTGAGCCCGATTTTTGCATAAATAAAGGGAAGATACTGGAATTCATGTTTGCTGGTGATCTTTGGTTTAGCACTCCTTTGATGAAGGGCGTCGGCCCGAAACGCGTCGGAGCAGCGGTAACCACGAAGCTGTCCCTGGGCTTTTTGACCTCCTGGGAGTGCGTCTCAAATGTGGGGCAACTCTTTCTTTCAGATATTACGGCCAAGTCCAGGTCGTGAGATGCACCGCCGCATTGCGGATCTGCTACTGTTGTAGTGACAGCGGCTTATGGAGCAGGAGGTTGGGGACGGTGAAAGGATTGGGAACTGTGTTTTTAAATCACTGTGTAACTGAGACTCCAGCAGCCCACAAGGGAATTACTTTAAGGACTTCCAGTCCCAGAATGCCATTTTACTCACCTGAGCCCAATTTTTGCATAAATAAAGGGAAGATACTGGAATTCATGTTTGCTGGTGATCTTTGGTTTAGCACTCCTTTGATGAAGGGCGTCGGCCCGAAACGCGTCGGAGCAGCGGTAACCACGAAGCTGTCCCTGGGCTTTTTGACCTCCTGGGAGTGCGTCTCAAATGTGGGGCAACTCTTTCTTTCAGATATTACGGCCAAGTCCAGGTCGTGAGATGCACCGCCGCATTGCGGATCTGCTACTGTTGTAGTGACAGCGGCTTATGGAGCAGGAGGTTGGGGACGGTGAAAGGATTGGGAACCGTGTTTTTAAATCACTGTGTAACTGAGACTCCAGCAGCCCACAAGGGAATTACTTTAAGGACTTCCAGTCCCAGAATGCCATTTTACTCACCTGAGCCCGATTTTTGCATAAATAAAGGGAAGATACTGGAATTCATGTTTGCTGGTGATCTTTGGTTTAGCACTCCTTTGATGAAGGGCGTCGGCCCGAAACGCGTCGGAGCAGCTCTAACCATGAAGCTGTCCCTGGGCTTTTTGACCTCCTGGGAGTGCGTCTCAAATGTAGGGCAACTCTTTCTTTCAGATATTACGGCCAAGTCCAGGTCGTGAGATGCACCGCCGCATTGCGGATCTGCTACTGTTGTAGTGACAGCGGCTTATGGAGCAGGAGGTTGGGGACGGTGAGAGGATTGGGAACCGTATTTTTAAATCACTGTGTAACTGAGACTCCAGCAGCCCACAAGGGAATTACTTTAAGGACTTCCAGTCCCAGAATGCCATTTTACTCACCTGAGTTCAATTTTTGCATAAATAAAGGGAAGATACTGGAATTTATGTTTGCTGGTGATCTTTGGTATAGCACTCCTTTGATGAAGGGCGTCGGCCCTAAACGCGTCGGAGCAGCGGTAACCACGAAGCTGTCCCTGGGCTTTTTGACCTACTAGGAGTGCGTCTCAAATGTGGGGCAACTCTTTCTTTCAGATATTACGGCCAAGTCCAGGTCGTGAGATGCACCGCCGCATTGCGGATCTGCTACTGTTGTAGTGACACCGGCTTATGGAGCAGGAGGTTGGGGACGGTGAAAGGATTGGGAACTGTGTTTTTAAATCACTGTGTAACTGAGACTCCAGCAGCCCACAAGGGTATTACTTTAAGGACTTCCAGTCCCAGAATGCCATTTTACTCACCTGAGCCCGATTTTTGCATAAATAAAGGGAAGATACTGGAATTCATGTTTGCTGGTGATCTTTGGTTTAGCACTCCTTTGATGAAGGGCGTCGGCCCGAAACGCGTCGGAGCAGCGGTAACCACGAAGCTGTCCCTGGGCTTTTTGACCTCCTGGGAGTGCGTCTCAAATGTGGGGCAACTCTTTCTTTCAGATATTACGGCCAAGTCCAGGTCGTGAGATGCACCGCCGCATTGCGGATCTGCTACTGTTGTAGTGACAGCGGCTTATGGAGCAGGAGGTTGGGGACAGTGAGAGGATTGGGAACCGTGTTTTTAAATCACTGTGTAACTGAGACTCCAGCAGCCCACAAGAGAATTACTTTAAGGACTTCCAGTTCCAGAATGCCATTTTACTCACCTGAGCCCAATTTTTGCATAAATAAAGGGAAGATACTGGAATTCATGTTTGCTGGTGATCTTTGGTTTAGCAGTCCTTTGATGAAGGGCGTCGGCCCTAAACGCGTCGGAGCAGCGGTAACCACGAAGCTGTCCCTGGGCTTTTTGACCTCCTGGGAGTGCATCTCAAATGTGGGGCAACTCTTTCTTTCATATATATATATATATCAAGCTCGCTGTGTCGAGTGAAACGCGTCATGGCAGGCATTATGCCTGTGTATCTCTATGGATTTGGAAATAAACTGCACTGTTTCTCCATGACATCGAGTCCTAAATAACTTTCTTCCGAGTTTGGCTGAGGTCCGTGCCTGTTGGTTCTGCCGGGGATAGGCAGACAGGATCCTGGTGTGTGAATATATATATATATATATATATATATATATATATATATATATATATATATATATATATATATATATATATATATATATATACTACTGGCGGTCGCCAGTAGATAGTTATAGTTAGGACCTAGTTTCCATAGAAAAAGTTTTTTTTGTTTTCCCAATAACTTTGGCGCCGGATGACGAATCATCGCGAATTTTCAAAACTAGTGGGGCGCTCTGGTCAGCTCCTGTCTTGAAAGTTTCAGGGTGATTCGGCAAGCGGGGGCCGAGAAAAAAAGGGGGTCCCAAAACGTGTTTTCTCCATGTTATTTTCCATAGGATACTTTAGCCACGGCTACAGCCCGAACTGCTGAATGGAATTACACCAAATTTGGCAAAAAGGTAGTGCTTGGTTCAGAAAGCGCCCTTTTTTTTAAATGGTGTAAATCCGTTAAGTAATTCCAGAGAAATTCAAAAAATAAGAGTCAAAAAATCAATTTCCCATAGGAAACTTTATGCAAGGCTACAGCCGAAACTACTGAACGGATTTACCCCAAATTTGGCAAAAAGGTAGTGCTTGGTTCAGAAAGCGACCTTATTAAAAATGGTGTAAATCCGTTCAGTAGTTGCTGAGAAAATCAAAAATAAACGTTTCGATATTTAGAAGCACGGAGGATCCGCGGACCCTCCCGACCACGAGCTTTATTCTAATTGGCTGTCAACACTCCAAACCAGGAAGTGTTGGCAGCCATCTTGTGACTCGGTAGAACCGAGTCACAAGAAATCAGAATAAAAAACGCGAAAAAAAAGAAAAGGGGGCAGGGTAGAAACACCCTGACCCCCTAGGCCTGCTCAGGGGGTCCCACAAGGACCCCCAGGGCCCAAAAAAGCATTTTTTTTTTTAAACGGCAAAATTCACGTCGGATCCGCGAATCCCGCCGTGAAGAAAAAAAAACGAAGCGCGGACTCCCGCGCTTCGTTAATATTTAGCCCCCGGGTGGGCCAAGTCCCGGGGGCATGCGAAAATTTAATAGCGTGGGCCCAGGAAGGCCCCCGCAGCCCCAGGGACCGCCACCCCCCGGGGCTTTCCATAAATATTTGCGGGGGCTCGCGGCCCCCCCCACAGCCCCGGGGACCGCCACCCCCCGGGGCTTTGTTTTGTTATGTGTGGGGGGCCTCCAAGCCCCCCCCCAAGCCCCAGGTACCCCCACCCCCTGGGGCTTTGATTAAAAATTTTGCAGGGGGCACATGGCCCCCCCGCTGCCCCGGGGACCGCCACCCCCCGGGGCTCTCATTTCTTTTAAAATACCTGTGTGGGGGGGCTCAAGCCCCCCCACATGCCCCGGGGACCGCCACCTCCCCGGGGCACTAATTATTCAAATTTGGGGGTCCGTGACGGACCCCCGAGCCCCGGGGACCACCACCGACACGGGGCTGTGCAGATGTTGGGAGGGGGCCGCGTTGCCCCCCTCCTGGAGCCTGTGATGGCCCTGGGGACCGCTACCCCCCAGGGCCGGCTCCTGCAGTGTCCCGGGTGCCCACCCCTGGGACACTGCTGTTTGCTATGGCAGGACGGGAGCCTCGCGGCTCCCGTCCTGCCATAGCAAACTTGCTTGGATTTTGGAAGAGAGAGCAGGAAACCTGCTCTCTCTTCCAAAATCTAAGCAGATTGCTTTTCACACGGGGAGCTGCATGTTAGCAGCTCCCCATGTGGAAAAGCAATGCCAGCTCCTGCAGGACGCGGGGAGCCGGCGGGACCGTGGGGGCATTGGGGCTCCCCCCACGGTCCCCAAAGGAGAGGGCCAGCCCCGGGGGATGGGGTCCCCGGGGCTAGAAGTGGCCCGGGAGGGGGGCCACGCGGCCCCCCTCCCCTGTGTATTTTTTTTTTTTTTTAAAAGGAGAGGCCAGGCCCCGGGGGATGGGGTCCCCGGGCCATATTTGGCCTGAGGAGGGGGGCCACGCGGCCCTCCTCACAAAAAAAAAAAAAAGGATGGCCAGGCCCCGGGGGATGGGGTCCCCGGGGCCAGAAGTGGCCCGGGAGGGGGGCCATGCGGGCCCCCTCCCCCAACAAAAATAATAAATAATGGCGGGCCCTGGGGGATGGGGTCCCCGGGTCAATAGAGGCCTTAGGAGGGGGGCCATGCAGCCCCCCTTCCTATAAAAAAACAAGATGTTTGCCATGCCCTGGGGGATGGGGTCCCCGGGGCCGGAATTGGCCACGGGAGGGGGGCACACGCGGCCCCCCTCCCATTTACACTTTTTTTTTTTTTTTTAAAGGGGGCCAGGCCCTGGGGGATGGGGTCCCCAGGGCCCACAAAATAGGAAAGGAAGGGGGGCCACACAGCCCCCCTTCTTTAAAAAAAAAAAAAAAAAAACACCGGCATCGCCGAGGCCCCGCCCCCTCCCAGCAACACTCTGCAAACGCGCCCTGTGGCGCGTTTTAAGTTGGGAAATTAATTCCCCTTGAATACTGGGGGTCCCTGGGGGCCAACTAGCCCACCAGGTACCTCCAGTAAGCGCCACAGGGCTGCGTTGCAGAGAGGTGGTCCAGGCTGTGAGAAGTTGGCCTGGTATATGCTGTCCACTAATTATAGTGGGCACCTTGCACCAGTCCAAACAACCCCTTATTGGAGATAGGTTAAAGACAACCTTTATTGAAAGCTATCCTAGTGGTAGCTATGGAGAGCAGCCTTCAGGCTAAGGGGCCGATTCCGATCTCGGTCGGAGGCGCACCCAACACCATTCGGTCGGGAAAAAAGCCATGCGAAAGCCTGTTTCCCGACCGATCCGTACAGCACACCGAACTAGTAAGTACGATGCGCACAACAGCAAAGAATCCGGCCGAGCCGTACTCACCCAAACCAGGTCCTGTTCCCCGACCGAGGCGAATCCGGAAACGCTGAATCGAGTCGCACGGAAGCCAAAATGCAGCTCCGTCCGGCCGAACGAGTACGATGCGCTTTCCGTACGCGCCGAACCCGTCGCTACGCACGGCACGTCAAAGCATCCGGGAGAGGCGCACATAAGCTCCGATTCGCGCCACAACACGATCCACGGCTCCGAGACGAACACGGCAGCGACGAGGACGACGCAAAGCGACGAGGACGAGGCGAAGCGACGAGGGCGAAGCGACGAGGACGACGCAAAGCAACGAGAAGGACGAACGACACGAACCAACCATGAATCCCTTCGTCCCGATCATACCAATATTCTACATTTACTACCGGAACAGGCACGGACGCGTACGGCGCAGAAGGTAAGCCAGACACCAACCACAAAACACATACAACACGTACACGACACATCACACACACACAGAGGGATGCAGAGTATACTTACACCAGCAACAGCAGCACCATAGGGGCGGGATGCCCATCACCAATGCCACATATGCACACAGGGGCCTGAATGCGCACCACCACCCCTACCCAGGGGGGGCTGGATGCCTACCACTACTACCACCCTCACCCAGGGGGGCTGGATGCCTACCACTACTACCACCCTCAGCCAGGGGGGCAGGATGCCTACCACTACTACCACCCTCACCCAGGGGGGCAGGATGCCTACCACTACTACCACCCTCACCCAGGGGGGCAGGATGCCTACCACTACTACCACCCTTAGCCAGGGGGGGCAGGATGCCTACCACTACTACCACCCTCACCCAGGGGGGGCAGGATGCCTACCACTACTACCACCCTCACCCAGGAGGGGCTGGATGCCTACCACTGCTACCACCCTCAGCCAGGGGGGCAGGATGCCTACCACTACTACCACCCTCACCCAGGGGGGCAGGATGCCTACCACTACTACCACCCTTAGCCAGGGGGGCAGGATGCCTACCACTACTACCACCCTCACCCAGGGGGGCAGGATGCCTACCACTACTACCACCCTCACCCAGGGGGGCAGGATGCCTACCACTACTACCACCCTCACCCAGGGGGGCAGGATGCCTACCACTACTACCACCCTCACCCAGGGGGGCAGGATGCCTACCACTACTACCACCCTCAGCCAGGGGGGCAGGATCACCCAGGGGGGCAGGATGCCTACCACTACTACCACCCTCACCCAGGGGGGCTGGATGCCTACCACTACTACCACCCTCACCCAGGGGGGCAGGTTGCCTACCACTACTACCACCCTCACCCAGGGGGGCAGGATGCCTACCACTACTACCACCCTTAGCCAGGGGGCAGGATGCCTACCACTACTACCACCCTTAGCCAGGGGGGCAGGATACCTACCACTACTACCACCCTCACCCAGGGGGGCAGGATGCCTACCACTACTACCACCCTCACCCAGGGGGGCAGGATGCCTACCACTACTACCACCCTCACCCAGGGGGCAGGATGCCTACCACTACTACCACCCTTAGCCAGGGGGGCAGGATGCCTACCACTACTACCACCTCACCCAGGGGGGCTGGATGCCTACCACTACTACCACCCCCACTCATAGGATGGACAATGCATGACACAACCAGCACACCACAACCTAGGGAATGCAAGAAGAAGACATTCCCCCAACACCATGACAAGCGTGTGTAGACTGTCAAATGCCTACAACACCGAACATGACTTTGAACATACAATGTGACCCCCTAGCACATGTGCCACACATATATGTGTGTGGCACCCACAATGCAAGCAGGCCATGACCATTGTGGCAATGGGGTCCAAACCCCATCATCACAGTGACCAAAAGGTAAGTGTGGGGTCCATAGCTGAAGCACATTTTGAACATTGTGGCAATGGGGTCCAAACCCCCATCATCACAGTGACCAAAAGGTAAGTGTGGGGTCCATAGCTGAAGCACATTTTGAACATTGTGCCAATGGGGTCCAAACCCCCATCATCACAGTGACCAAAATGTAAGTGTGGGGTCCATAGCTGAAGCACATCTTGAACATTGTGGCAATGGGGTCCAAACCCCCATCATCACAGTGACCAAAATGTAAGTGTGGGGTCCATAGCTGAAGCACATTTTGAACAATGTGGCAATGGGGTCCAAACCCCCATCATCACAGTGACCAAAATGTAAGTGTGGGGTCCATAGCTGAAGCACACTTTGAACAATGTGGCAATGGGGTCCAAACCCCCATCATCACAGTGACCAAAATGTAAGTGTGGGGTCCATAGCTGAAGCACATTTCGAACATTGTGGCAATGGGGTCCAAACCCCCATCATCACAGTGAGCAAAGGTAAGTGTTGACAAAGAAAGAGGTGCAACTGCCAAACTGCATGGATGATTCCTGGTCACAGAACAACAAACACATCAGTGGCAAAGTAGTGTATGTGTCCCATTGCAACATAAATTGGGGGAGCCAAATCATGCAGTGCAAATAAGACATAACTTTGGCCATGTGCAGACAAACAACACCCATGGGGGCTGACACCGTCAACAATCATCAATGACACAATCACATAAGTGACCATCAGAATGCAGACCCACATATTTGCACCAATGGGCACACACATGCAGATACCCTGTGGAGACTGCAGATGTGAGGTGAACAGATACCATACCATGGCAGCAATGGGACACACAAACCATGATCATTGTGCTGACCGATGACCTAGGAGTCCCAGGGACAGCAGGGGAAACCCACCAAACTACATACAGCCAATGGCACACCCAAGATATGCCAATGCAGTGGTGCAGATGCAACAAACAGGCAGACCCACACTGCACATCATACACAACAGGTGAGGGGGGTGCCAGTGTCCCCAGGCAACCACACAACACATGAGGAGACCTGAATACCAATCATACAGATGTGCATACAGTGCCACACAAAGGTAACTCATGGATCCAAATCCCCTATGTGGGCAAGCAGGCATTGTCAGATGAGAGGGAGCACAAATCACACATGTCACACAGGCACGTAGGGACAGCAACTGACACAGCAAGACACAGACACACCACAGCACCACCCCCAGGGCCCCCACAATGTGGTGACCCTGGGCTGCAGTACAATCCCACTGTGATGACAAAGCTAAATGTGGTTCACACTGTGAACCACAGTCATGTGTACTGAGCAACTAACTACCATCACACCTACACAAGCACAAATCAAACAGCATGGCCAGTAAGCCAAGGCCAACATGGAGGCAGGGGCCTAGCCGGGCAACAACTCTCATCTGCACACACTCAACACCACACCCCTCGACCTCCAACAATGTGCAGCACTGAAGCACACATGCACTGGTGACATTGCACATGCACCCATGACTATTCCAAGGTGGTGGGTGGGAACCAAGGTGCAGAAACACATCACACATGGACACTCAACAAGACTCCGGAATGTCTGACACACTGCACACTACGCCGTACATGGACATGACGGCAATACCACACCAACCAATGGGATCACAGCCACAGTCACACACCAATGAAGAAGCCAAGGTCACCCACAAAGAACACACATAGACAACAACCAACATTGCAGCCCGGACCCTGAGGAGTGCCAGCAGTCACACACACAACGTGTCACAATCACTGAAAGATAACACAAACTGGAAATCACATGACAGGGGCAAACAACAAGTGCCAAGGGGAAACCTGACTGTGACCCATCTGCGTCTGCACGCAAACTCAGCCCTGACAGCAAGCACACCTATGGGTGACACCCTGATGACCAGTAATGTGCCATGCACCCACATCACAGAGAACCCAGGGAGAAGACTT